>VDFB02271358.1:356109033-356316520 GCA_007258455.2 Sequoia sempervirens | reverse complement strand
GTTAATTTCTTATTCATCAGATCTGAGATTAAAGTTAAGTTAAGTTAGAAAAGTTTAAATTTTTGTGACAACTGATTCACCCCCCTCTTAGTTGTCTGTCCTTGTTTTACCAACACTAGGAGACTCACCTTGTCTGAAACTTGGAAATTTATACTTATGGACCTCTTCTTGAGTAGGTTGATCTGGAACTGCAAGAGCTGCTTGGACTTTGTGCCTTTTTGTTTGAGAAAACACAAGCCTCATCTACTCCTCTTTTGCAGCTAACTCTCTTTCAAGGTTCTCCTTGAATTGTATCTTTTGTCTCCAACTCTTGCTCATAGAGATAGGCTTGATAAGCCATCTCTTCTTGTTGTTGGTTATACTTATTCTGCCTCATGATCTCCTCTATCTACTTTGTGAAGTTAAGCAACATACCCTTTATGCTTGCAATCTCCTCCTTTTCACTATCTATGAGTTGGTTTTGAGCATATGAAGGCTGAGATGGATATTGGGAAGGGGTGGGTATGTGGTAAGCATCTTGAGTATTTGTACTACAACCAACATTATAGCTACTTGGGTATGGCTAATAAGGAGCCCTAAGGACAACATTTTCATAGTATGGTGGTGGATATTCATGATGACTATGAAAATATGACATTTTTACTCATATAAAATCTGGAAAATGGAGTGAATAGACAATTTTTGTAACATACCAGCGCTTAGATCTGGATGCAAAATCAGAGAACGAAGTCTCCAAGTATAATTTAAAACCTCTAAAGGCTAGAAACATTGTTGCCTATACCAGAACAATAGTTTAAAATTTTGAAAAATTTCTCTGAAATAACTTTCAGAGTCCCACCGGGCGTGCCAAAAATTGTTGTCAAATAGGATTGCACCCTAGCTAAGATTGACTCAACTATCATGTGGAAACATGGAAACACTCTCAAGTTATGGGTGACCTATGGAAAGAATGAATCTCTAGATAGTGTTGGTTCCCCTAGAAAATCACCTAATCTAAATGAATTTTCTGAGAAAAGGGTTTAGAAAAATAACTTGAAATGAAATCTTAAACCTAATGGTGATGCACCAAAACTTTAACTTTTTTCACCAACTTAACTCACAACTAGTTCTCAAAATAATAACTTTCACAACCTCAAATGCACCATACAACACAACAATGACTTGCATGAAAGTTTGGAACCAAAACACAACATACAACCTCTGCTATATGAAATTTATGTACTAGAATTGCAATAATAAGACATAAAAAGGATTCAAAATTTAGAATCATGATGACAACAAAAGATTATTATTGCAAAATGAGACAAAATTCTGAGATAGGAATGATCTGTTATTTTTATTGAACTCAAGGAGTATGCAAAATGAAAATCTAAGTACAAATATCAAGCTTACAAAGCTTTATGCAAGTGAGTGAGAAAGTAAGAAGCAAATTTGAACTGAGAAAAACTAAGTTTTTTCTCCAACTTATATCTCCATAGTGTCCCCAATAGTGAGAATAGAAAAAACTAAGAATCTATAACTCAAAATAGCAACTGGATGATTTTTTGAGGATCAAAGAGAAGCCTCAAGGTGGTGCCCAAACTCCAGAGCTGGATGGAAAGATAGAGAAGTTTCTATCTCAAGTCGTCGACACAAGATCAGGCTCAAACCAGTAGCTAAAACCAAGGTAGAACTTTGGTTTGCTCATTATTTTCCCATTTCGCCCAAAGACTTAAGAAGCTCAAATGCAGGAAATCCTATCAATGCCACTTTCTTTTTAGTTTGTTTTAAGACTAAAAAATATTCAGGAATAATTTATGTATTATTGCCTTAATGTTGTTTTACATCATTGTAGTTTTGGTTTTTCATCGAAAAGAAAGAGGGACTCAAACTTGATTTTTATGTAATAATTTACAAAGGGAAATAATAGAGATGATGTATTTTGGTTATATACTTTTTACATACAGTGACATTTAGGGGTATATGGACATTTTGATTTTCTAATAAATTAGGAAAAATGGAACAAGGCATATATGATTTTCTAACAAAGATCATTAAAGGCACATTGCAGTATAATTTTTCTCAAAGGAATTTCCACAAAAAAAACAAAGGCATGAGAGCTCGACCTAGGAATGAAGGGTTGAAGTATTAGTTTAGACATTGAAAATTAAATCAAAGTGATAAAATTCAAGGCTGAATTAGGGAAATGGAAAAACCCTAAACACAAAACCAAATTGATCCCTAGTTTCTCGCATCATTTGCATCTTTGAGTTTTTGGAAAACTCAATTGGGCGCCGCCACCCTGAAACTATGGTTTCAACTGCTTGAGCTTGGTTTCATGTCGATCCTCTTGCTGCTTCATGTCGAATTTTCTCAAGAAACTAGTGGTGAGTATTTCTTTTCATGAAATATGCAAAAACTTCACATACTCTATAATTTTTTGAGCATTTCATGGCTTCTCAACCATGGCCAACATTATCTTTCTGATGCATTTTCTTTGTTTTCCTCTATGGATGCCTTACTTTATCTTGAGGTCATTATTGAAGCACTTATAAAGCTTGTTACTGTGGCATTTGAAGATGTTTTTCTCAACAAGCAACTAACAGAAAGCTTGGGTAAGCTTTTCCCCATTCGAATCTTGCATTCATTCTTCATTTCTTGCAAAATTATGCTCAATTCTAGCCCCATTGTTGAAAAAATAATGCAGATGCTTGTGTTTCTTGTGCAAAAATTTATGGGTTCTATTGATTTTTGCAAAATGGAGCCTCTTGTTTCTCCATGGCTATGGCCTCTTCCTTCTCTAGTCTTATTATTCCTTGTATTTTATGCAAAGCTCTTTATGTAAAAAAAACTTTGTGGGTTTAGCCATTGTGGAACAAAACTGATCTCCTAGGCCGCAACTCTCCACTCTGGGTTTATCTCTTGAAACCCCCACCTTCAGGTCATTGAACATTCTGGGTATTTTATCTTTCTGTAAATGAAGACTCTCCATTTCATTTTGTAATCGGGCCTTGAAACCCCCAGGCTGTGACTAAAACAATGTAATTTGAACATGATTTTATGTATATTACTCCTTGTTAAGCAAAAATGAAATAGGGTTTTTAAACCACGACCTCCATTGTTTGAGAAGTTTTCTTGAAGACTTCATTTACACCACTATGGAAGCCTTATTTTTGTATTGGCATGGTCAACTTGTATTTTCTTTGATTGTCTTAAAGCATTCATTAAAGCAATGAAATCATGCTTTCTCCATAGTATTTCCTTTCTCAGTTAAAGCTTCTGAACATATTAGTGAAAAAATTCCTAACACATGATCACAAGGGAATTTGACAATGAACTCAACAAAGAAAGCACTTGCTTTAGGTTTGCAGTTGTCATTGTGATTGCATTATCAAAAGAACTATCACTTTTTCTTGCTCACTGCCCCTGCTCAAAATGCGGCAAGAATCTCCTCATTTGCACTATGACACATTACTCCTTTGAGATCTTTGCTTGGACTCCCAAGGTTTGAAGCTCCCATAGACATTATTACTTCACCTCTATCTATTATACACATCCTTTGATAATATTCAGTCTATCACTAATCCTAGCTGGACTGAGATCTTATCAATCCTATGCATAGAGGTTTTTATCAAGTTCCAATGTCACTGATATTGCTTATATGAGTTGCTCCTTGCCTTAGTCTATATATCTTTCCATTTAGAGGCCTATCCTATCCTTTAAACAAGATACTGTCTCAGTACTCTTCTTCATGGTTGTCAGTACTATCATAATCTTTAATGCTTTTGTTATCATATCTTCAAGCCCTTTCATGAATCATTGGTATGCAAGCATTCACTAATGGTTTTGACTATGCCATTTAGAACTTCAAAAACCCACACAAGTTAATAGAATGCCCTTTTTTTTAGAAGGCTTGATAGCTAGCTCACACAATGATTGTCACTTAAATAATGCAAGATCTCTAATGAATAGACAGTGAATGTTAGTAATGATCTACCTTTTGAATGAGACCCTTCATTGCATTACTTAACTTGATCCTCAAACCATGAAATCTTTGCTTTGTCAAAGGTTGAAACTGTCCTTATCCTTATACATTCCTCTCCATGCTCTTTATAGTACTTTAATGGTTGTCCCATTACTTCATGGTATTTCTTTGAAATGATGATTGTTCACTTTAGCACCTCATGAATAGTGCCTCCTTTGTTGTCCCCTCTATGTGAGCCTTGCCAAATTGAGTTGTAGGTGAAAATTTGGTAACTATTAACTAAGGAGGAAAAAGGAGATCCTAAATTGATCAGCCCTCCTCTTCTGAGAAAATTGATGTAAATTCATACAAGGACCCGAAGGAGTGTCCTCTCTCTGAGAATGAGAAAACTAACTAATGTAACAAGAATATTTTGTAAATAAGGGTCTATTGAGCCACACTTAATATAAATAAAGCAAGGTGTTAATTTTGGTGTGTTCAAATGAAGAACTCCAAAATATGTTTACTATACATGAATGTGTATGTCTTCAATGAATGAGTGATATATGCATGTGTATGTAATGTTCTGTAGAATAAGAATGTTTACTCGTAGAACCCAATGTTAAGTTATGATAGATGTGAAATGTGATGCAATTTAGGTGTAAGCTAGCATGGTGACCACCAGACAAGAGATGGGTGGTAGTGGGTCAGACAATGGACCAAACAAGAGGCTAGAACAGATCTTAGAGCTCTTGACCAGGAAAGAGGCTCATATGGACCACATAGAACATGAGGTTCGAGTGGCACGAGATGACCAGGTTCATAGGAATGCAGAATTCAATCAGGGGGAAGGTGCTCCAAGAGAAGGCCCACAAGGTCGAATTAAGCAAGAACTTGGAAAATATCTCAAACGAGTAGTACCGCCTAAGTTTGATGATAAATCCATTGAAGAAGGAGCTAATGCATGGACCATTGATATGGAGAAATACTTTGGACTTTGCAACCTATTCGACCAGACTAAAGTAGCATGGGCCACGTATTAGCTCTCAGGAGAAGTAGCTACTTGGTGGGACAATGAAAAGACCAAAAGGAATCTTCAACCTGCTGAGATTCCTTGGGAACTCTTCCTCCAATATTTTAGGAAGAGATGGTTACCGCAAATCTTTTTCAACAAGGTGATAGAATTCAAAAACCTAACTCAAGGGAGCATGACTATGATGCAATACTAGGAAAATTTCACCAATCTACTAAAGTATGTGCCCCAATATTAGGGATATAAATGTTTTCGTATCTGGAAGTTCATATTGGGACTTAGACCCCACATTGGAATAGAAGTAGACATGCATGATCCTCTCATCATGAACGAAATCTTCCTAAAGGCCACCAAACAGGAGCAGAAATTGCAGTAGCTATCCAACCTCTGTAACAATTCAAATCCTAACTCACAGTTTGGGAACAAGAAGTTTCATAAAGGAGACAAGAACCATAAAATCCATAATCTCAAGAGGGGAAGTGAGTCACAGGAGAAAGGTGAAGGTGGGAATGGTGGAAAAATCAAGAAGGCAAATAATAACAAAGGAAAAGATGACCAAAAATAGAAGGGATTCAAAGAGGACAAACTAGGAGGTCATAAAGGGCCTCACGACAAGTGCTATACTTGTGGAGGTAATCATAATGCCTCAAATTGTCTGCAATGGTTGAAGTCACGAAGGGAAGGAAACTATTAGCAGTCTTAGCATCACCAGATCCACCCTGCAATGGATAACAAGCAAGCGAAATATTAGGCTTCACCAATACAGCTGATGGGTAAGCTCTATGGCTGAATAGTCTCTATTTTAACTGATACCAAAGCTACTAAATGTTTCATAGATCCTAGAGTAATATCCAAGATATCTACTAGATTAGGATACATGGTAAACTCATGGAAAGTTTAGTATGGAAACCGAGCAGAGCGAAGGGTACATACCTGTCTCTTTTGCAGCAAGTTAGAACTTCCAACCTTCTAGACCCAAGTCAACCTATATGTGGCACCCTTAGGCTCATACAATGTAATTCTTGGAATAAATTGGTTAATCGAGCATAAGTCAGTAGTGAACTGTGAGGATAAGGTAGTTAGTTGTCTGGATGATCTTGGGAACCCAGTTGAGATTTATAGGATGAAAAGACCCTTAGATCTTAGATAGATCTCTGCTATATAGCTCAAAAAGGCTCGTCGGAAGGTATGTGAAATTTATACTATGCATATCAATAACCCTGACAACAAGGAACTGTATCTAGATGACTACCCTATTCTCAATAATTTTCGAGATGTATTCCTTGATGAACTCACAAAGTCACCTCTAAAACAAGAATTTGACTTATCTATTGACCTTGTACCAGGAGATGAACCTCAATCCAAAGCACCTTATCAGATGACCACCACTGAACTCTATGAGTTGAAGGCCCAGTTAATGGAATTCTTGAACAAGGGGCTCATAATACCCATTGTGTCTCCTTGGGGAGAACCAAATATCTTTGTGAAAAAGAAGGATGGAACCTTGCGTCTATGTATAGACTATTGGATGTTGAACAAGGAAACCATCAAGAATCGATATCCACTCCCAAGGATCGATGAGTTGTTTGACTAGATGAAGGGAGCAATAGTGTTCTCTGAAATCGATCTCAAGTTGGGATGCCATCAATTGAGAATAAAGGAAGATATCCCGAAGATAGCTTTTCAAACTCGGTATAGACATTATGAGTCCATTGTGGTACCTTTTGGTTTGACCAATGCACCTACAATTTTCATGAACTTCATGAATAGTGTTGAAACATAGATTATTGGGATACTATGGACTACTCTTGCACTTCTAGGGTTTTTCACCTAAAAGGAGAGAGATAGGGCCAAAAATGCTTAAGATTCACTAAAATCAGGATGTATGCAATGTTGTTGAATGTAAATTAACTTAACTAAATGCAATGGACTAATCTAGATGAATGAAAGTGAATGTAAAAGCACAATTACAACTATGTTTGAAAACACATTGTGATATGCAAACGATGAAGAAAATGGATGAAATATGTAGAACAAGAAGAGATGGGTCAAATCAGAGTGCACTTGGGAAAAGTGTGATGATTCTAGAGTGTCTTGAATGCTGGTTGAATTCATTGATTTTTCACAGTGGGACTCATTTTCCCAGGGTGGCGAATCAGTCCTCCTCGTGAAAAAGTGTTAGGAGCTAGTTTTTGTCTGTCAGGATCCGAAATTTGACAAAATTTAGATTTTCATTCCTAAGGTGGGACTCATTCGCCACAGGTGGTGAATCAGTCCTCTCCCAAATTTCTAAAAAAAATTAGGAGACAACTTTTAAAACACCAGACTGAAAATGTCTCCGGCTATCTGATGTCGGGTTAGTTCAGAGAAAATAGACAAATACCCTCTCCAAGCTTGAATTTGACTCAAGTTAATTCTAGCCACCTAGTTGATTTAGAAATCAATCTTCAACGCCTCTAATAACATATCAAATTTCTAGCCAGCAGCTGCAAACAAACATGCAATAGGGGAGAAATGATTGAGGGTTATAGAATAGGGGTTTGCCTTGGTCAAACCCCACTTTTGGTAATTAAACCCTTGAAAAGATAATGAAATGAAAGAGAAAGATAAACTAATAACATGCAAGTTCTATCAACTTACCTAACCCTTCATAATGCAAGTCTGAAGTAATGTCAATCGTTGCTTCAAAGTGTTTGAATAGTAATTTGAATTAATGATGTAAAATGCTTGAATGCTTGAGGAATAGGTGGTTAAGTGAACTCTTGATGAATTGATTGTAGAAGATGTAAAATGAGGTGAAAATCACTTATTTATACACTCCTTGTGCCTTAGTATCCATTCATACCTCATCGCATTTACATCAAGTGATTTTGAATAAAATCTTGAAAGGAAATTTGAAATATTTGAATTTGGGGACTAAGGTGGACTCATTCACCACCCATGGCTTAATGGGTCTCACCTAGGACCTAAAAACATGTGTCGTGGAAAAATGTATTTAATGTTGTTTGTCAGCATAATATGCAAAAATACACTTACTTAAAACTTATGAGGGCATAAAGGGGCCAAATAAAGCATGAGAAGGGTGTAAATAGTGAAAACATGCCTAGAAAAGCGTGAAATCTTGTTACAAGGCTTTACAACACTTCAAAATAGGACTTGTTTAGTGATGAAAAGGTGGTTTTTAGGTGAAATACATTAAATAAAGTCTACAAGAATGTACAAATGTCTTACAACACTTCACAACATCTTCACAAGATGTCGTTCTTTGAGTTTTAGTACCTAAATAAGCATTTTCAAGCCGTGTTACAACATAAAATCAAAGCAACATAGTTCCAACACCATGAAACAAGACCTAACAGGCCGTGAAAATGACAAGGGGCAATTTTTCTACGGCACAAGTGTGTTTAGAGACTGTTTGGATGACCTTTTTTATTTTCATTGATGAAATTTTAATTTACTCAAAGTTTTTTGAAGAGCATGATAGGCACTTGAGGATAGTTTTACAGCGGTTGAGAGAAAAGAAACTCTTTGGGAAGCTATCCAAGTGCTTGTTTTATCAAGATAGGGTGCACTATCTAGGCCATATTATTTCAGCTAAGGGAGTGATGCATAGAATGGAGGGAGATCATTAACCAACCACAAATCAATCAGATTTGGACAATCCTTTAACCTTGAAAATCCCAACTTGGTACTTTCTCACAGTTTCATCTTCGCTTGTAGCATTCCAAACAATGAAAATTCAACATAACTTTCAAAATAAATTGAAAACCTACAAACTAATTACCATTCTAGATACCCTTTTCCAAATTTCAAAACATAGAAAAATTGTAGGGGTGGTTTCTTTGTATAAAACCCTTCAAATACTTGTTGCTACGTTTGTCAATAGGCTTAAAAGAGTAGAAATTCATCGTAATTTGACCATAAATTTTAGAAACTAACTCCTAACCACAAACCAAAACCTATTTCAGATACCCATTTTCCTCTTTTATAACATATCTCAAATATAGGGGTGGTTACTTTAGAGCATAACCCTCTATTTTCTACTGCTATGCTTGAAGAATGGCCTAATTAGGCTCCTATAATAGGGTACTTATTGATTTTTCACACTCCTAGCCTCAATATTTCATTCCAAAACCTTAGACACATCAATTTAGGTCTACCAAAACTCTCCAACCCAATTTCTAACCTTTTCCAATGATCTTTCATCAAACCCTACCTTCTAGGTATCAATTTTGCTTAAAACAATGAGGTTTTCCAACAAGGGCATCATCAAAACTTCACCAAAACTTGCGCCCTTCTCTTGAAAACATCAAACACTCAAAATATACCCTATCTACCTCCATTCCACTAAGTTTTACAAGTTTTCATTGGTGGAATGGAGAGTTATACATTTTTCTTCCTTTCAACCCTATTGAACTAGGGTTCCAAACATGTCTTGAGTAAAATGGCGATATAACTCTCAAAACTCAACAAAATTCAACGATACCAGAACAATAGAAATATAGTTCAATTCTCCATCCAGTACAATCAACTAGAAACCATAAAAATTTCATACAGAAACGTACAATACTTTGAAACAGCAAAAAAATGTTGAAATTTTCAAAAAAATAAGGTTTTTGTATTGATTTCTCTTCAAAATACAAGCCACCAACCTTTTTCTCACCCTCTCAAGGCCAATTTAAAAATATGACATCAGTTTCCCAACTTCCCTTTGAGTTTCAACAACCAAATAACTTAATTTCCCACAATGACCCTTCATATTCCTCATTTTTGTAATTTTGCAATTTGACAATTTTTTCAAAGTTGACAACATTTTGTAAGATTTTACAACTTGACCCCACAAACCTCCTAGCAACCTAAAAATGACTCAAAAACATGTGAAATATTCAACAAAGACCTTATTACAAAATAAACACACCCAAAACTCAAAAATTACAAAACTTTCCTCATAGAGGCATGAAACCCACTAGGTGCCCTGCACCATACTCCCGGAGAAAGAAGAATTCAAGTCCCTTTTGAATTGAAGGTAGGAATTATCTTGCTTTATGTCTTCTATCTTCTACCTTTTTGCTTCCTTAAAACATTTCCACTATGCCTTCATTTTTACCTTGGGTTTCATCTTGTCAATGCAAACTTGTTTTCCTCTTATTTTGCTACCTTGTAATTGATCTCTATTGCCCTGATGGACTAAACACTCTACCCCAGAACCTTGTTCTCCTCCCAAGATCTGCTTCATTTTAAATTTTGGTATATCTCTCCTTAAGGCTGCAATAAAACAACTCTTCTTACCCATCCTTGCAATACTAGATGCTACTCTCTTCTTATTAGCTATACAATCAACAACCTTTCCTTCATCCTTGTCAATTCAGAAAATAGGGTATGGACCCTTTGTCTTGAAATTATGCCACTCAACTTCATCTTCACCAATTTGTCTAATCAATGCAAACATAAAATAGGTTGTACCCTCATACTCCAACTGCAAATGTGGAGTGTCTTCAATCACCTTGAAAGCTTTGTCTTCCCACTTTGCATGATAATTAACTCCTTGCCTTGTACTATCATCTATTAACACATCAACATGCTCTTGCAACATTTATTGAACATCTAATGGAAATTGCTCAATCCTAACTATTGTTATAACAGTCATATGTTTACTTACCATTTCATTCGCTGCATCTTCCTCTTTTCTTGGATTTTGTTCTTCAGTCAAGGACTCCTTTGTTGGAAAAACGAGGAAGATTAACTATCTCTACAGTTTTTGTGTTGTCATTGATGTCACCATGTTGTGTTTACAAGTTTAAGGTTGTGTTTGATCCGGTATTTTGGTCTGGTATCTAAACTGGTATTTGTACTGCTCTCTCTAGTATTCTTGTCTACACTCCTCTGCAGTCGATTGTTACTACTTGTGGTTTTGGGAAATGGTTTGTAGGTGTTGGAAGCATGTACATTCAAGATCTTACGCATCCAAATGCTCATATAGTGTATCGACATTTCAGTGATATTTGAAAATATGTTATTAGGTCTATCCTTGGCTGACCTAATGAATGGTGAATTAATTTTTATTATGCGGATATATGTGCGACCTATTTTAGGTCCTTGCCAACTCAAGGTAGCATGCTGGAGATTTGAATTACCTTCTTAAAATATGTTGTGAACGATTTGAGCTGACGATTGGCAATTTTGGTAAATATGAAATGCATCTAATTAGGTTGACCTAATTGATGCTTGTAGTTGATTCAAGTATATATATTGAACAGGTTTGAAGATTAATGTGAAGAAAAAAGTGTGGATGTTGGCAGTTGAAGTGCGATAGTATGCGCCAAAGTGAGTGAATATAATGAAGCGTGTTGAGTCAGTGTATTGAGCATCACCAAAACTGTATCAGCACTTGTTAGGTGCATTATTTTCAGTTCATTTTGGCTATAAAGCCTTCTTTTGTTCTATAAATATTTTTGTAGGCAGTGAGCCTTCCTGTAAGTAATGAACTTTTGTATCTAGACAGTGAGTCCTTCCTGGGCAGTGAGTCTTATATTTTTCAGTTCTAGAACAGTTTTATATTGTGAGTTAATCCTCACTGTGGTTTTTCCCTCATTGGGTTTTCCACGTAAAATCTGGTGTTCAACATGTTATCTTGCTTTTTGTTTTGTATCTCTTAATTATGTTTAATAACATAACAGTGTGATTGTGGAATGGATTTATGTTGAAGCTTTAAAATTGAATTTCTGTGACAACTGATTCACCCCCCTTCTCAGTTGTCTTGCATCCTTTAACATCCTTAATGTCTTATTTTGTTGCTCCTACTTGTCTTCTTCTCTGAACAATCTTCTTGATAGGCCACATAACCTTCTTCTTGATTGGTAAATGCCAACTTTGCATCTTAATCTTCACTCTTTCTTCCATCTTTTCTCGAATTTCCATGATTAGTTCCAAAGCCTGCCTTAACTCTTTTATCTCTGGATCCACATCTCTTCTTTTTTTCCTTCTCCTTTTTCTTCTTCATCTCTTTTTCCTCTCTTTTCATCACTTGTTTCTTTTTTTGTAAACCCTCACTCTGCCAGTATCAAAGAACTATTCTCTTCCATACATCCATTCTTTTGGTATCCCAATACCTTCACGCACACAACTATCCTCTACCCAACAGGATTCTGGAAGATGCACTCTCCAAGACCTCTTCTACCCACTTCCTCTTAGTGGAAGAAATCTGCACACCTTCTACCCAGCTTCATCACTATTGGAGGATACAACAAACCTTCTCTCACAACTTCCTCTTAGGGTCTTCTAGCTCTGATACCACTTGATGCAAAGCATGGAGGTAGATCATTAACGAACCACAAATCAATCAACTTTGGACAATCCCTTAACCTTAAAAATCTCAACTTGGTACTTTCTCACAGTTTCATCAACTTTGCTTGTAGCATTCTAAATAATGAAAATTCAACATAACTTTCAAAATAAATTGAAAAACCACAAAACAATTACCATTCTAGATACCATTTTCAGAGTTTCAAAACATATCAAAAGTGCAAGGGTGGTTTCTTTGTAACAAACCCTTCAAATACTTGCTGCTACATTTGTCAATAAGCTTAAAAGAGAAGAAATTCACCGTAATTTGACCATAAATTTCAAAAAATAACTCCTAACCACAAACCAAAAACTATTTCATATACCATTTTTCTCTTTTATAACATATCCCAAATATAGGGGTGGTTACTTTGGAGCATAACCCTCTATTTTCTACTGCTATGCTTGAAGAATGGCCTAATTAGGCTCCTACAATAGGGTACTTATTGATGTTACACACTCCCAGCCTCAAATCTTCATTCCAAAACCTTAGAAACATCAATTTAGGTCTACACAAACTCTCCAAACCAATTCCCAACCTTTTACAATCATCTTTCATCAAACCCTACCTTCTAAGTATCAATCTTGCCCAAAACAATGAGGTTTTCCAACTAGGGCATCATCAAAAATTCACCAAAACTTGGACCCTACTCTTTCAAACATCACACACTCAAAATACACCCTATCTATCTCCATTCCACCAAATTTTACAAGTTTTCATTAGTGGAATGGAGAGTTCTACATTTTTCTTCCTTTCAACCCTGTTGAACTAGGGTTTCAAACCTGTCTTGAGTAAAATGGCAATAAAACTCTCAAAACTCAATGAAATTCAATGAGACCAAAACCAACATAAATCTAATTCAATTCTCCATCCATTAGAATCAACTATAAATCATAAAAATTCTGTACAAAAATGTACAATGCTCTGAAACAACAAAAAACATTGGAATTTTCATAAAAATAAGGTTTTTGTATTGATTTCTCTTCAAAATACAAGCCACCAACCTTGGTCTCTCCTTCTCAAGGCCAATTTAAACATATGACATCATTTTCCCAACTTCCCTTTGAATTTCAATGACCAAATATCTTTTTTTCCCACAATGACCCTTCGTATTCCTCATTTTTGTAATTTTGCAATTTGATAATTTTTTCAAATTTAACAACATTTTGCATGATTTTACAACTTGACCCCACAAACCTCCTAGCAACCTAAAAATGACTCAAAAACATGTGAAATGTTCAACAAAGACCTTATTACAAAAGAAACACACACAAAACTCAAAAATTACAAAAATTGCCTCATGGAGGCATGAAATCCACTAGGTTCCCTACACCAGGGAGTCTTTATAGACCCTAAGAAGATCAAGGAAATCATGGAATGGCCAATGCCTTAGAATGTGTCATTATTTTGTAGCTTCATGGGCCTCACAGGATACTATAGAAATTTTTTCCATGGGTTCTCCTAGATTGCATCTCCAATCACATCACTCCAAAGAAAGGGAATGTGGTTTGAATGGATCAAGAAGTGTGAACAGGCATTCCAACGCCTAATGGAGAGGCTCACAATAGCACCAGTACTAACCATCCCTAATCCTAATGGAAGATTCACTATAATCACAAATGCTTCGGGTGAGGGATTGGGAGCAGTACTAATGCAAGATGGATAAGTGGTATCATATGAATTGAGAAATATTAAACAAAACGAGGTGAATTACATACCGCATGATTTAGAGTTGGCCACAATAATTCATGCCTTGCAGATGTTGATGCATTATCTCTTGGTAAAGCCATTTGACCTCAAGATAGACCATTTCGGATTGAGATACATTTTTACTCAACTAAACCTTAATGCATGGTAGAGAAGGTGGCTAAAGCTCTTAGTAGATGAAGACATCTGGCAGCCATGATCTTGACAAGGTCTAATATGAGATAGCAAGTGATACAACATTTGCTAAGGGATGAGCACTACAAAAGAGTGAAGAGCGCCCTAGCAAAGAATCCATCAAATCATCGGTTTGATGGGTATGAGATCGAACTGGATGGAATTTTGAGATACCAAAGAAGAATGCATATTCCAAACTCTAGAGAGCTGAGGAAGTTGGTTCTAGAAGAGGTCCATAATGCACCTTATTCAGGACACCCCGGATTATCCAAGATGATCGTAGAATTGAAAACTTTGTACTTTTGGCTTAAACTCAAGAAGGATGGAGTGGAGTGCATAGCCAGATGCTTAGAGTACCAGCAAGTTAAGGCTGAGCATGCACATCTAGCAGGGCTATTATATCCTCATGACATACCTAAGTATAAATGGCAGGTGATCTATATGGACTTCATACAGGGGTTACCATTGAGCAAGAATCGACATGATGCTATCTTGGTTGTGATAGATAAGTTGATCAAGGTGGTGCACTTCATTCCAAGAAACCTAAAGGATAGATAGTTAACCCTAGTCAAGAAATTTTTCCAAGAGATCTTCCACTTGCATGGAGTGCCAGAAACTATCATTTCTGATAGAGACACCCGGATGACCTCAAGATTTTGGATGACCTTGAATTTCGCATTGAGAACCAAGCTGAATTTCAGCTCACCTCATCCTCAGACTGACAGATAGATAGAGAGGGTGAATCAGGTATTCAAAGACCTCCTTCGAATGTATTGCATGGACCAATAGTATAAGTGGGAAGAATACCTGTCGTTGGTAGATTTTTCTTACAATAACTCTAATCACACATCTCTAGGTATGGCATAGTTTGAAGCTCTTTACAGGTGAAAGTGTCGAACACCCATCAGTTGGGATAGATTGGAAGATAGGATCATAGTAGGACTTAAGATGCGTAAGGAGATGAAAGAACAAATGAGAGTCATTAAGAGTATACTAAAGGAGGTGATAGACTGATAGAATAGTTATGCCGACAAGAATAGAACTCTTAGACATTTTGTGGCAGGCGATAAATTCTTCTTAAGAGTTAGGCCCCATAAAATTTCCATTGCATTTGGAAAGTCTTCGAAGTTGACCCTAAGATATGTGGGTCTGATTGAAGTCTTGGAAGTGATCAACCCAGTTGCTTATAAACTTGCTCTACCACCTCCTCTGGCTTGACTTCATAATGTGTTTCATGTTTCTTTGCTTAAGCCCTATCATCCTCATGTAGCTCACTTGCTTGATTGATAATCCTTGTAGGTACAGGACCCAAGAGTGGTTCTAGTGGAGCCCATTAGAATCCTGGATAGATGCAACATTAAATTGCGGAGCAGAGATATTGCTTAGTTTAAGGTCCAATGGGACTAGTATTCAGAAGACAAAGCTACTTGGGAGGATGCAAAATAAATAGAACACTCCTTCCCACATTTTCTTTCTTAGAAAGAGACTTTTGATAATTTTGTTTGAAAATATTGGATTGAATATTATAATGTTTTGGCTTGGAAATAGTGTGATATGATGTTGAAATAGACATATATGCTTTAAATTTTGATTAAATAGACATCGGGACGATGTCTCTTCCAAGAGGAGAAGGATGTCATAACCCAATTTTTATTGCATTTAAATTATAATATGATAAATTGAATTAGTGAGGAAATTCAATATGTTGAATGAAAAATTTGATATTTTTAAGAAGTTTGAAAGAAGTTGACCGTCGTTGACTATGTGATCTTTTGAACTATCTTATACTTTAACATGATTGAACGTTACTGATGAATTGTGTAAGTACAAGTGTGTGCAATTGCAGGATAATAGGTTGAAGGACAAGAACACGGTTGAAGTAGGATTGTTTAGCCAAATTGAATGGTACGCTTGTTGGAATCTGGATGCACACAACACAAATGGCATGATAGTTTCATTTGAAAACTGCATATAGAAGATCATAATGACTTGATTCAATGATTGAAAAAGTAGGCTTGAGGATGATATACATGTGATTTCTTATTTAGTTGTCTATTTCGATCTTGTATCTTCGAAAATTTGAAAAGAAAATGATAACATGATTAAAATATATATTTGTATAAAAAGGCATGCTTGAAGGATAAGAAAACTAATTTTGGAAAACAATTATTCAAATAAAATAAAGTATATTCCTTGCTTGAAAATGATTGATTACTATACTTCTATAAAAGTAAAATAGATATATATATATATATATATATATATATATATATATGTATGTATGTATGTATGTATGTATGTATGTATATGTATATGTACATGTATATCTGAATACATATATATATGCATGCATATATATAAATATATACATGTATACATATTTCTTTAAAAAAAATGAATATGGAATCAAAATTATCTCAATCATATTGATTGAATTAAGATAATATCATGAGGAAGATCTTAAGAAGTCATGGCCTGCATTTGAATTAAGGTGGGATATTCAAATTTATGTATGGGGCGGCTAAAATTAATGTTAATTATGAATGAAACGGCCACCTCAACAATGCAAATGGGTAAGAAAAGAAGGGATAACATATTGCGATAGCACAATTTTCTCTGGCACTGATTGAAGGAGATGGACTGTGGCGACAAAAGAAGAGGAAATAAGTAAGAAAAAATATTAAAATAGCTAGAAAAAGAGGAAAAGCAACAGAGGGAAAATCTCATGACTCCAAGTTAACTCAATGCATATGAAATATGCTTGATTTCATTTTAGAATGCCTTATTGAATTGTTTTGTTTTCTATTTCCCATAGTATCGATCTCTTTGAATGGTGCAAAACCATAGATATGCAATGTTCTATAAATGCATTTCTTGCATTTGATGTTTGGGAGACATTGAAGTAAAGATAGTGATCTTTGTTGTTGTATGGGCCAAATTGGCCTCTCTTTGTATGTATATTTCTATTCAACTATATAGTCGATCATGTAATGCCCTGTGTGTTGTGAATTTTAGTTCTTCACTGTCAATTTATTATTTGCATGTGACATGCATTGCCATTTTCATGGATAATCGACTAAAAGCCGATGGTTAGGGTTTCCAATATTAAATGGTTCTTTTATTTATCACCTTCTCTTAAGAGAAGAAACAACTCCCTACTGTTAAACTCTTAATTATGTTGTTCTCTACTATGGCATAGTTGAATGGCCATACTGCTCCAAACAGGAGCGATGACCTTGATATCATTCATAGAATGAAGGGGTGGTCTTCACTTGTGCATAAAACATGTCACCTCGTTCATAGTGAACGACAACAAAAATGTTTGTGTTGATCATCTTTCAAGATGAAGCTTGATCCTTAGGATCGGATTTTAGATTTTCTATTAAAATGAGTATTTAGTCATTCAAACAGAACAACTCCCATTTCCTTGCATAAATGTGATGCTCGCATAGGATTGTTATACTAGTATGTTTTCATGCATAAATTGTTCTTTAAACGATTACTATGAATGTGTTTTATTAACCCGCCGTTGAATATTGTAAGTCGATAAATGGAATTCCTTCTAGGATCGACTAAAGATAATGTTTGTGATGAAATCAAATAGTCATATGACTATTTGTTGATCTTGGAATGACTATAGCTTGAATTTAAATCCATATCAATCACCCTTAAAAAAACTCAAGTCTCTTCTAACCTAAAAATAGTAATATAACTGTTCCAATTTGTATGTGATTGGAAATGATAAGCATGTTATTCAAATTTATCATTTACACAAAATGGACACTAGTATTGTTTAATTAATTACATAATCATAATGATAGAACATTGATTGTTCACATGGAAACCAAATAACTTGAAATTGATAATAGGACATATTGACACAGTATTTTGTAAACCACTGCAAACAGTGTTTTTTTTTTTATATAAACAACATCGTTTTGTTATAAACAACATTTGTTTTACTACAAACAACATCGTTTTGTTATAAAAAAGCATTTGTTTTTCTATAAATGTCATCATTTTTTTATAAACAACATTTGTATTACTACAAAAAACATCGTTTTGTTATAAACAACATTGTTTTGCAATAAACAACATTGTTTTGCAATAAACAACATTGTTTTGCAATAAACAACATTGTTTTGCAATAAACAACATTGTTTTGCAATAAACAACATTGTTTTGCAATAAACAACATTGTTTTGCAATAAACAACATTGTTTTGCAATAAATAGCAATGTTTTGCAATAAACAACATTGTTTTGCAATAAACAACATTGTTTTACAATAAACAACATCGTTTTGCAATAAACATCATTTTGTTATAAAACAGCATTTTTTTTGCTACAAACAACATTGTTTTATTATAAACAACATTTGTTTTGCTACAAATAGTATTTTTATGCTACAAACAATTTTTTTTGTTATAAACAATATATTAGTATGTGGAAACTGTACAAACAGACTTGTTCTTAATTATTTTTACTTCTTGTATTTCTAACAAACTATATGCCAATCTGTAACATTATTTTGAATAGAAGCAATCTAATATAATAGTTTGTATTTCATAATGTATTGTTCTTTAAACGATTACTATGAATGTGTTTTATTAACCCGCCGTTGAATATTGTAAGTCGATAAATGGAATTCCTTCTAGGATCGACTAAAGATAATGTTTGTGATGAAATCAAATAGTCATATGACTATTCGTCGATCTTGGAATGACTATAGCTTGAATTTAAATCCATATCAATCACCCTTAAAAAACTCAAGTCTCTTCTAACCTAAAAATAGTAATATAACTGTTCCAATTTGTATGTGATTGGAAATGATAAGCATGTTATTCAAATTTATCATTTACACAAAATGGACACTAGTATTGTTTAATTAATTACATAATCATAATGATAGAACATTGATTGTTCACATGGAAACCAGATAACTTGAAATTGATAATAGGACATATTGACACAGTATTTTGTAAACCACTGCAAACAGTGTTTTTTTTTTATATAAACAACATCGTTTTGTTATAAACAACATTTGTTTTACTACAAACAACATCGTTTTGTTATAAAAAAGCATTTGTTTTTCTATAAATGTCATCATTTTTTTATAAACAACATTTGTATTACTACAAAAAACATCGTTTTGTTATAAACAACACTGTTTTGCAATAAACAACACTGTTTTGCAATAAACAACACTGTTTTGCAATAAACAACACTGTTTTGCAACAAAACAACACTGTTTTGCAATAAACAATACTGTTTTGCAATAAACAATACTGTTTTACAATAAACAACATCGTTTTGTTATAAAACAACATTTTTTTTGCTACAAACAACATTGTTTTATTATAAACAACATTTGTTTTGCTACAAATAGTATTTTTATGCTACAAACAATTTTTTTGTTATAAACAATATATCAGTATGTGGAAACTATACAAACAGACTTGTTCTTAATTCTTTTTACTTCTTGTATTTCTAACAAACTATATGCCAATCTGTAACATTATTTTGAATAGAAGCAATCTAATATAATAGTTTGTATTTCAGAATGTATGCACAAATAAATATCTTAAGTCGACACATATATGTGTATGCACATAGACCTTCGTCTACATATATACACATACTTGTGAGATACCTTCTTTTGTTACTTATCTATTTATTCTTAAATGAATACTGAATTATGTGAATGTAATCATGTGACATGTGTTTGAAATGAATGGATAATGTTATAATCAGTTCCATTTTGAATCATTTTCTAATTTTTAATAAGTTGAGGAAATAGGTAGACAGAATTACTTTTCCATAGATATGTGTGTAAAGAATATTCTCTTGTTTGAATAAGAACATCAATACCTAAGTAGACTAGAGCACCTCAGGGTAGATGTTGCTAGAGGGTAGATAGTTGCTAGGGAATAACTGTGTTGTTGAAAGTTACCTTCTGGGACGGGTGCCAAAATGGAGTTCAGAGAGTATAGGTTTTTTCTTTATCCAAAACCTATTGTTTGTTGTTGCAACTTAATTTTTATGCTTGGCCAAACAAATAGCCCATTATGTATGTATGGAATTTTTGATAACACTCTCTACCATTCATAGCATAGATCTTGCATTTTTCTAATCATAGATAGAGATGCATGTTGATGTATAGGCAAGCAATAGATTCCACCTTGCAGATTGTTCTCTTGCTAAAATTTTCATACAGGGTCAAGTATTCTTCAAGTTGGAAGAATTCCAAAGAAGTTAAGCTTCGTGGTTGGGCGGTAAAGTGATTCAACCATGTTCTTGTCCACCAGTGGAGGTGAGCATCAAGAGGAAATCTTCAAGGATTTTTTCATTATTATCATGGTCTATGATGTAACCTTGATGTAAAATTTGTATATTATATTGACTTTTTGGCCCTATAATCCAAGTCAACTTGAATATTGTAATTGACATAGAAATTGAATATATATATATATGACTCATTTTAATTAGACATGTGTTGCTATGATTGAAAATAGTTGCTTAGTTATGTCTTTTTAAAATTAAATATTCATTATGTCATTTGTAATAATATAATTAAGTAATAATTAGAATGGGTTATTACAATTTGGTTATTTTTCGCTTCTAAAACAATTTTGAGCAAAGAATGGATCCATGAGGACAAGCCTCAAGCAACGAAACACCAAGGAGACCAAGAATTTTTTTATCCTAGTAGTTTCAAGACCCACTTTCTAAGCCAATAACCGACAAAGCCTATTCCTCTGCCCCAACTCAGCTAAATATCAAGGTCCCTAATGTTAGGGAGGTAAAGAAAGGAATATGTAGGGACCAAACTTAGTTTTTTGACCTTGCAAACCACATATTTGACACAAATCTTACAAATACCACCAAGACCTTGAGAGAAGGAGTCCATGCACGCATGATGAAAAAATTTAAGGCATGTGAGGTCAAGATGTTTGGAATGAGAATTTGGAGTTTCACACTAGCTTGATATATGGTTTTGGTTGTTCACCCATGCTATGAAATTATGGATGCATGTGTAAAATATTTTGATATAACTAGGAGAAATATCCAAGTAGTCATCAGTGCAAAAATTGTGAGGGACATGATGAGTATAGATTATGATCTGACAATTTTTTTCTACAACCGTACTCAATTGCAAAATATATGGGAAATAATGGACAACCAACTAGGTTTCCTCAATAAATAGCTTTTCATAGCTGAAAATAATGTTTTCTTGCCTCAACTTCCTCTAGCCTTACCATGAGTTTTGTAAGATGTTTAGGATTCCTATTCAATGTTAGATTTAATTTTTTACCTGAATGATGATCGAAGTGTTCATGACTGCTAGTTGGGAGCCATTTTCAGGCTCAAGACCTTTTCACAAAGACAAGCCTCCAAAATTGATTTTTCAAAGGACATAGCTAACCGATTGTGTTATCAACTGAGAAATTTTAGTCATCAACAATATTTTAGGTATTATTTTTTCTTGTTATATTTTATTATGCATCAAAATTTCTATATATTTTATTCAACCATGCATTTGGGTGTGATCGATGACTTGGTGGACCCTCAAAGGTACATACCAATGTCAACATGGATCCACCTCCTTTCACAAACATCAAATTATTATATATATATATATATATATATATATATATTATCAAAGATTTTCCTTGCTTTAAAAAAAAAATTGAACTTAGTTAGGAAAACATCATCTTCAGGATAAGTGATTGACATCATGTTTTTATGGCCAATGGTCATTTCCCTTGCAATTAGTTTTTAGGATCCCATTATATAAACATTAGGGTTCATGGTTTAAGCGGGAGGATTTTAGAACCCCAAAGAAATTAATAGATAGGATCTTAGCTATAGAGTTGGATCTCCAACTCAATTTAATTGATTTTGAATATGGAGTAGGATGCAAGATTCTAAAGGAGGAACCACAATAAATAAGAGGAGTAAAGTATTTTCTAATAATGAATTTAGCTAACTTGGGTCTTGGATCTCACTGTAGATTGTTGGCCATACAGCCCGGTAGGTTTTATGGCAACTTGGATAGCCTAATGGAAAACCAAGGAAACATTTACTTATCAAATTCATCAAACCATTGAGGCAACAAGATCTCCAATTCTTGATTCACCTAACATGCATGTTGAGCTCAAAAAGCTCCCAATAAAGTTGAAACCTACTTGAGGGACCTTCTACAAGCTCCTCTATGTTTGTATGATCCTTTAAGGATCATGATCCATACTCTTAGGAGAGCTCTAAAAAATAATTATTAGAGTGAAGAGAAGATAAAATCCTATTGGAAATATAGGAAGGAAATAACAGAACTGGAGAGAAATTTTGGAAAAGTGGATGCAAATAAAACTTGGGAAATTTTTTGGGATCAAGAACATGATGATCCAACCTCACCATATGAAGAGTGGAGGAAATGACCCGGTTACATAGGAAGCTCACTAAGTTTGAAGACTTAAACAAGAAAATGCAAGGGGAAACATAGGAAAATGATCAACATTTAACGTAAATGCAAGAGGATTTGAAACAAGGTCAATAAACACCTAGGATATTATTGATGGTGAAGGAACTCTATGTTTCTTATTGGAGAAAAATAGAAATAAAAATATTAGATCTATGTCCAACACTCACGTTCATTTTAGAAGCTCAAATGTTAAATGTTCAATTAAAGGTTGAAATAGAAAAAATGTTATCAGTGTTATCCTCAAAATTTTCCCAAGCTTAGGAATTAGTCAAGAAATTGTATAATGCTTCATAAGAGGTTCTCCTCTCTGCAAGAGTTGATAACAAAAGGGTTGTTGTTGTGAAGATCAATAAGCTTTAAGTCAAAATAAGGCTACCCTCAAATGTAAGGTTTAATTGGTCACTTTAGAACAAACATTGGTAGAAATGAAGGGACACATTGAAGAACTAGTTTGGAAAGGACTCCCCTCGCCATTTCTCATCAATAACACTATGACAACATAAGAAGAAATAAAATTAATCTTGGTAACAAAACAAGAATACCATACATTTTTATAGGGTTGGGACCCAACACCAAGTATTATAGAAATTGAAATTGTCCTACAATTGTTGGCACAATTAGAATATCAGATAAAGGTTGTCATCAACATGCTACAAAATATCACCCAAAAAGACATAATATACCTAGACAAAGCTTTCCAGGCCTTAAGAAAGAAGGCTCAATCCTATAAAGATGAATGGGAATCTTTGCGGATAGCCCTACAAAAATTTTGATCCCATAGGTTTTCTCTACACAATTTTGATGTTTTGTTTAGTTCAAATTTTAAATTTTGGGTTCTTCCTTGCAAGCAAATATCCCCTTTTGATTCGCCAAGAACTGTAGAGCTTTGCTCTACAATTTTATTTCATCAAAATTGAGCAGCATTTTGTGGTTGTTTTGTTATTTTGGAAAAATCTCAACCCATCAATGTTCAAAAATAGGGGTGATGGGTGTCAAACTTAGCAACATTGTGAAGGCCATCTGGCGAGGTTTTGCAAAATTTAAACTTTGTGAATCTTGATAGGCTTATTCATGCACCATTGGTTAGAGCATCCAAGTCAATCTTTCGCAAGACCCGCGTTCCGTTTTTGAGATTTTCAATAAAGTTAAAACATAAGAGATCCTTGTGTCAGAATGTAAGGAGGAAAGTGGATGTGCTATTGGATGAAGGAAATGATTCATTAGAATTATGGGCAACACATAGAAGACAAATGAAAATCTCCACACTCTAAAATATGTAACAATCAAGTCTCAGTTTCAAAGTTGCATGATTGGCGCATAATGGCTCTCCTGATCATGCATCTAAATAATTGAAGATCTCCTATTTTGGTTTATAGTTAACTAGAAGCCCTCAAAATGAATGGTAACCCATGCCTTTATTGTGGCTTCAGTTAAACTTAGGCAGTCAATTTCTTCATGATATAAAATAAAATTAATCAAGAAAGATAGGATCTCTATCTGGGGGAGAGGAAAAATCAATATACATATTAAGGGTGTTTGTCCAGGTTGATTGAATGTTGTGTAATTGTGAAAACTGTGTCTTTTATATTTTGTTCTCAATACAACAATAAAGAGGATGCGACATTTTGTGCCTGCATATTTATCTTAAAATTATTTTTCTTTATTATAAATTATGTCTTTGTTTAATGTTCTTGATGAGTAATATTTATAAAAGGTCTAAAATCATGTATACATACATATGCTCTTTAATGACATGAATGAATTTTTCTATCGAATAAAGAATATTGTGCTACTTCATCATTTTTAATAATTTTGACGCATCGCATCACGTTAGCATAATTTATAGGAATTGTTTTCTTCCCTTCCCCTATCCCACCCCCACAAGCTTAAATTTAAAAAATGTGTAACACAAAGAGCTAGCTTCTAAAATTCTGGAAGGTTATCTTGTAAATTATGTCTCGTGTTTGCAAGGTTTTCCATTGTTGGTGCAGGTTTAGAGGTAACAATAAACAAAAACATCAACTTTTGGAAAATGTATTTAAAAGTAGAAGGCTCCAACAATGAAGTAAATTTAGAACCAAGAATAGGAACATAATGAGGAAAATAGAGAAGAGTATATTTGGATGAGACTACAATCATGCTACTATCCATTTATAGTGAGCACTTCATTGGAAGGTGAATCATACAATCTTCATTTTAGTTTCTTGTTTTTGGGTAAATTCTCTTAGAGCCTAAGAGAACTATGTTATTATGAGAAATTTATATAAAGAGGATTGTAGTTGGTTGTAAAATGTTTTTTTAGATTAGAGAATTAGAGAAATATTGTAGAATTCAATTATTTAGAGTGAGGAGACAAGTAGAAGTAGGGGACAAAGATGGAGTCCTAGTTGATGTATTTATTTTCTCAATATAATAAATGAGATAGAAAGGTCATTGCCACTACCCCAAAGTTGCTTCTCCATGTTGGGAGCTTCTAAGATAAAACCTAAATTGTGTGAGCTTGTTGCATGGTTTATTTCTACTAATACCATGATATTTCTTCTCTAAAATCAAACTTCATTTGCATAAGCAAGTAATTCTCAATTAAGGGTTCAAATCAATAGGTGACATACTCTTGTACCAAACTTGGCTCACAACCAAATTCTTATTCATCTTTATTTCAACCTATTTACACTAATTTCAATTAAAAATAATTATAATTACGCAAAGCAAACTAAGTTGAAAGCATGTTTACACAATTAAATTAATGTCAAAATAAATATACCCAAAATAAGAACATGTGACCATTGTCTAAACATAAATACATTTTTTACCAAAATAATTATTAATTAAAACTTCATAACATATGTATTAGATTGAACAAAGTTACAATTATTTTGATAAAAGATCCATCATAATACTAGATAAACATTATCAAATATATACATCATTTTTAAGTCTCCTATTCTCATATACAAATACTTAGAAATCAATACTCAATTCATATTCGAAAAGTATTTCTAAAAATTACTATAACTAGTAAAATTATCATTTCTTTCTTCTTCTTTTTACAAAAAGAAATATGTTAATTAAAGAATTTTAGAAAGTTACATAGAGATATCTAAAAAGCAACATTTTGTCATTAAAGCACAAAGAGTAAAGCTGAGTTGGCTTGAACAGTGGGTTTGCTCCCCACTGGTCTCGGGTTCGACTCTGCTGCCAGGTTTAAGAGGTGGGACTTCTTGCGGGTGGTGGATCTCACCCGCAGGGGATTAGTCTTGACCCAGCTTGCCCAGGTACCCAAGATACTGGCTGCTGGACCGCTGGGCTGGATGGCAGAGGGACACCCTTGTATTAAAAAAAAAAAATTCAAAACTTTTACTTCCAAAAAGAAAAAATCAACCATTAAATTGTCTTTATAATAGATTTATGAATTTTACTCACTAAAAAGTATTTTTAGACACAAAATCCAATGCAACAGTAAACACGCTCACAAAGAAAAACTATACCTAATCACCAAAAGCAGAAGAATCTCATATCTGAGCTTAGCTCTGATTAACAGAAAAGAGTAATTGACAGTTCACATTTCAAAAGTAGTAAAACATATTCTCTTTAAGAAACGGATGACGTAGAGACAAAGATGGATATCCGCAATGCCCAACAATCTTTTTCCACCTTGGGAACTCTGATGTTAATGGGCGCAAAAGCTGTTCCAGACCCCTCTCTCTATACTCTAGAATTTGAAAGAACGGCCCACCTAACTATGAGGACAAAGATGGGCCCGCCATTAATGTCAGGGAAATTAAGATGATGAGAGGAGAGAGCGATGGAAGCAACGAGAGAGGAAAAAAGTAGGTGTATATGATGGAGAAAGAGTGATAGAGAAAGAAAGAATTGAGAGAAGACAAAAATAGGTGTATATATGGAGAATGAGTGATATAGAAAGAAAGAATTGAGAGAAAAAGAAAGTAGGTGTAGATAAAGAGCGTGTGGTGCAAAGATATTATTGATAAGGAGACAAAATTGTGAAGGATGTAAGGGGTTGATAAGGTAGAGAGACAAGACAAAGCATCTAATTATGAGGACGGTCCTTAATGTGGGGGAAATTAAGATGAAGAGAGGAGAGAGCGATAGAAGCCATGAGAGAGGAAGAAAACTTAGGTGTATATGATGGAGAAAAACTGATATAGAAAGAATTGAGAGAGGAAGAAAATAGGTGTATATGATGGAGAAAGAGTGATATGGAAAGAAAGAATTGAGAGAGGAAGAAAGTAGGTGTAGATAAAGAGCGTGTTGTGGAAAGATATTGTTGATAAGGAGGGAAAATTGTGAAGGACATAAGGGGTTGATAAGGTAGAGAGAGAAGGGATATGGATGTAAGAATTAGGTGGTGTATGAGGTGGAGGAAATGGTGTGATGAGGGAAGAAAGATGGGAAAATATGGATTAGTGTTGATTGTGATAGAGAAAAGGAGTAGAAGGAAATAGAATAGTAGAAGACATTAGGGTTTTAAAAGGGTGAGAAAAAATGTTTTGGAAAAGTAGAGGTTAGTTTTTATTAAAATTTAAAAAAGGTAATGTAGGAGGGTTAGGTTCATCAAATGAAAAAAGTATAAATGAATGCTCTAGTTTAATCGTGTTTGATTATTTGAAGTATTAGACATTAATTTTGGTCTTTCATATATTGGTAAAGATAAACTGATCCAATATAATACTGATTAATAATAGAAATATATTATAAAATTTATATTTATAAATTAAACCTAACTAGTACAAAGACAAGGGAAATGTATTTAAGTGTAAACTATTAAATAACATGAGAAAAATAAGTATGTGCATCCCTAAGTGTATTATAGTTTGTAACAAACTAAAGAAATTGATAGAAGGTTGTTTAATTAGGAATTTTAGAAAACTAGAACCCTAGAAGATCTTATAAAGCACTAGTGTTGGATAAAAAAACCTTTGAGGGTCCCTAATAGTAGTAGACATAGCTCTTGCAAGTTTGGGATAATTTGGCAAGACACCAATGCTTATAAGGGGTGTTCCTACCCTTAAGAGTATAGATCAAAATAGGATATCAATGGTGAAAGGGTCACTCCTACCTTTCTAAGACACTAAAATAAGACACCAACAATAGTAAGATGTGTTTGTGTACGTCTAGGAGACATGCATTAAGATATTGGAATTTGGATAAGTGGTTTAAAAATCTATAAATATTTAGGTTTAATCACCTAGATAAATCATAATTCCAAATTCATAGAGAAATCTCTTGTAATAGCTCCTAGAATCTAAATATCTAAATGTAAATTTAAAGATGCAAAGTGAAAATGGTGTGGCTATTTAGGAATCTTCCTTAGTTCCATGGGTGGTATATTCTAAGGTCAAGTTTGTCTTTTAAAAAATTAGATGTGTGCCATACCATAAAGTGAAGATGTAAATTGTTGTGTAAAAAATGATCCTAAAGCACACAAAAATTTAGGAGCAATCTAGCTAATTTAGTGTGTGAGAGTGATTTAGAGAAATGCGATATAGAGAACAAGGGATTAATTTGAGGAAGAATTGAGATCTTAGAAAAGCGTTGAAATGGATTAGGGAAATATATGTGAGATAAACACAAGGGAAAACATAAAAATATACGAATGGAAGGATATAAGCATGGAATATTTGAGAGGGATGACACAAATATTTAATGCATATTATTTAATATGGAGGCTCCAATATGTTCACAAGTGTGTTGCAAGAGAAAAAATAGTACCTTCAAATTTTAAGTGTAGAAATAATATCTACTTATGTTTTTAAATTGACCTACTAGGATTTTCACATTTAAGGCTTGGCTTGCTATTGGAAAATTTAGTAGGAAGTCTTTAGCTTTAGAGTAGAATATGCAATTAAAATTTGTGATTTCAATTTAAATCCAAACACCAATGTCACATGTTGACATGTGTCTAAGACACCAATATTTTCACACATAAGTGTTTTTTTGAATTTTAAATTTTAAAATTGTAGAATATATATTGGTGGGAAATTAGTCCATTATTTTGGAAAAGCTTACAAACAAACAATTAGGATTAGAACATGTCTAAAGAGATTAACACTAAATTGGGTATAAAAACTTAAGGTGAAGATTGTAAAGTAGGTAACAAATTTGAAGAAAGGGAATTTAAATGGGGAAAAGAAGAAGATAATTCATTTCAAATGTATTAAAATGTTACATAATTTATTCTCTTATTCTTGCTCTTCTTGATATAAAAAAAATCATTTGAGATAGAAATAAATACATGTGAGTGAATATATAATGGATGCTATCTTATTTCAAGGTGGTAAACCTATTTGGTGTAATTCAAGGGTAAGTACATGGAAATGGGGTAAAATTAGTGGCCAACTTTGATATTTTTGCTAAAATGTATGTGTTATATTAAATGTGTATGAGCCATAACACATGCATTATGCCTTGAATTATATCCAAACCATAACATGTACACATAATGTTTTATAAAAATATTGAAGAACATAATGCACTCGTATTATGTTTCATTTTGATTTTTTAAAATATAATGCATACAGTTTATAACATAAATACACTTTTAATGTCTTGAGTTCAAATTTTTGATGATCTTGCTTATTTAGGCTTGGATTTCTAAGCATAAGGGTTGGATATCTATTTTGGCACCTAATTTCATGTTTTTAACATTAAAAAATGAATTTGAACTTCAACCTTATCAACTTTACATATTTTTCAATTAAATTTTATGAAACCATCACAAAAAAGATGACCTACTTCTTAGTCTTCTAGTTATACAATTTTTTTTAATACATTTTGAACAAGTTAAGGTATTAATTTTTATTTTCTTTGAAGAATGTCTTCATATTCCTGTAATACATACATATTGATTTTTATTTATAAATTTTGACCCACATATCTAAATTTGAAAAAAAAGGGAATGTTCTATGCTTTATTCTATACACATTCAAAAAAAAAATTATTGCCTTTATATAAGTTATGTGACATGCACACTTAGTAATACAATTTTCAAGATGTATCTACTTCAAAAAATCACAAAAATAAATAAATAAATAATACATAATTTGTAGTACCCACTCTTGACTATATTTTTGTCAACGAGCTTTTCAAAGTACCTAATGCAACAAAAAATTTGGGGGCACATGCCAAACACTATTTTATATTTTAGTGATAAAAATAGGTTGCTAAACATTTCAACTCCTTAACCTTAACCATTTTTTAAAATCTTTAGTAGTTTACTAATTAGATTTAGAGTACTACAATTCTTGTTCTTATCATATCTTTGAATTTTGAGTGTGCACATATTTAATAACTCATCCAAGTTCAATTTTAGTTGATTTTAAGAAAAATGTGGCCAAATTCGACCCCTTTTTGTTGCCTATTTTCATGTGCTTACCCTCATTTTTTTTACTTTAGAAATTATAGGATATTTGATGTATGATAAAATTAAATGCACTAGTTTAGGCAATTGAAAAATGGAGGCATTATTTGTTATCAAAGAAACTATCATGTACATTGACCACTGATTTCTATAATATTTACATCCACAAAATAAAGTACAATAAAACATCATAAATGGATGGGATTTATAGAAAAAATATTTGGCACCTAATAAGATATAAAAAAATAAGCTAATTATTTTGTGGTAGATATGTTGTCTAGGCCACTTATTTTAGCTATGGCTATGGCAATTCACTTGGAGTCTTTCACAGAGGAAGCTTACCTTACAAAATATGCACATGATAAGGACTTTCGGAAGATATACGGGGAACTTCTATCATAGGTGAATGTAAAAACTAAAGAAAATGTTCATCTTAAAGATTGGTTGCTCTATAAGGAAGGGAAAGTGTGTGTGCCAAGAGCTTAAAGGTTTCTATTGATGAAATAAAATTAAACCTCCTAAGTCATAGGTTACTTCAACGCAAGTAAAATAATGGCCCATTTGTAAATATAAGTGTATAGGCCTAAAATTCAATGAGAAGCAACAAGATTTGTATAAGTTATAAACTATGTTGTACTCAAAAATCTAAAAAAAGGAAATAAGGAATATATAATTTACCTTTGTCATTCCCTACAAGGACATGGGAAAGTGTCACTATGGAATTTGTCAGAGATGATCATGATTACTTGTTTATGGGGGTTGATATATTTTATAAAATGTGCATTCTAGTTGGTCATAAAGAAGCAGATAACATGTTCTTTAATATGCATGGGTACACTTCCTAAGTCCATAATTTTATTAGTCGATAGGCTATATTCATTGTGGATGCACTTTGAGCTATAAGCCTATCTCATGCCGCAAACAACTGAACGTGAAATGATTAAGGGGTCGTTGTTTATCGGTGGCTATCTCTGACACATATTTCATTTGCATCCTTATCTAGTCTCCATTTGTAAGCTCTCATTCAATTAAGCTTCTTTGAACTAAGATGTATATTCTCCTCTAGTCGAGCGGTTGTAGAGAGATTGTTTTTGGTTCATCTCATTTTAATTTTTTTTGCTGTGTTAGGGCTTCATAAATTTTCCTTGCAAACTCTACATTTTTTCTCATCGCCATTGTTGATAGCATGACACAATTTATGTAGAATATTGAGGTAAGTCACTTGCCATGAACTCTTATATTCTGACTTTCTTCCATGAGATCGTCTCTTTTCCACCGATTTTCTTTTAGTGTCATTTCTATTCTGGCAAATGAAAGAATTGAAAAAAGATATTTTAAATTATTACATCATATTTAATCTTACAAATGAGCATAACAAAACAACTGACTTAGACTACGGTTCTCCTAACTTCGGTTGAGGAGATCTACAAGGTAAAACATAATTATTTCCCAATAGAGTTTATATTGTGAATACCATAATATTATTATTGCAAACACTTTTTTTTTTAAAGTATGAAAGTTTGACTTCTTATTATAGGTTTACTTCTAGATTTATATTGTAACTAGCATATATTAACAACATAAGCCTCGCCCCCAAGGTTGTAACTTGCATATATTACTTGTAATAAATGTTTTCATAGACCATTTGATATATACTTTACCAAGAAAACTAAATCATTTCTGTTTTCATAGACCATTTGATATATACTTTACCAAGAAAACTAAATCATTTTCGGAGTGTGTGTGTGTATGTGTGTGTTTTCAAAATATCTACCAAATGCATTTAGTAAATGTATCCCTACTTGCAAATTTAAACAAGCGACCATATTGATGAACTAAATAAGAAAAATAAACTATATATTGATTTGTGTTTATATTTATATGGTACATACCCAATGACCAATTCAATACTTAAACATTTTTTTTTTAAAATAATAGTTATCTATGATTTATGCATTTATTAATATCATGTGGTTATTTTTATATTAGCAATATCTTGTTATCATTTATTTGTTTTGATTTCTTTCATTTTAAAACAATTATATTGTTATCTATTAAATAGTAAGGACTTATTCCTTGACCCACTTGAAAACAAACTTTAACTCACAAACAATATTTTCATTTAAAAAGTTGCAAAAATCTTGTCTCAAACTCAAAAATTTACTATACATAACTTTCTGAGACATAACCCTTGCACCTCTTTCAGGAACAAGTGTTAAGAGTATAGATAAGACTTGCCAATAAATTTTAGTCTAGATTGCAAAACATGATGGACCCAAAGATAAAGAAAGATACAACCGTTCATCTACAAACAAATTTGACTATACTCTTGATCCCATAAACTAATGATTTAATAGACGTTATTAAAAAACTTTCATTCATTCACTCAAAACTAATGAACAAGAGCTTGGTGTAACTCATAAAGGAATATAGCAACAAGTGTAGCAGCTGTTCCAGATCCGTCTCTGTATACTCCGTACAATTTGACAGGACGGAGCACCTAGCCATGAGGACGAATATGGGCCACCATTAACGTACTTAATGGTATAGCAATCACTCATACCTTAATCAATTGCTTACCAGTTGTAAAGGATTCCATCAACCAACGCTTTCTATATTGAATTCGTACACAGCAATTCTTTATCCGCCGACAAAATACGATAGAGACTATATTCTGTATGTAAACAATACAGGAAAGAATACAAACATTATACGCAACCCAGGTACAAAGATTTTCACCTGTCTATCAATGGTGCGTAAATATAGGAATGCCTGTGCTGCGTAAATTTACAAAATCTACGGTGCAGATTCAATACAAAGAATTCGGAGTGCATGTACACCATTCCCTACAATATTTTTACAGGGAAATTGTGTACTGTTTATGCAGTCAGTAGGATGTACGTTTGATTGTATTAATTAGTTCGTTCATTTTCTATTTTCAATTAATTAATAAATACAGTCAAATGTGCATTTTACAGATTGAGTAGATGTTGCCAAAAAATTGAGCAACTTCAATCAATTCTTCATTAATTACAACCATTCAAACAGCTCTCAATTTTAAATTTGTACAGATAAAGTAGAGTGTTTCATACAATTGTTCCGCAAGTACAAGATGTAAGAGAATAATAAGTATCATTTACTGGTTAGTATATGTTTGTTGGGACATATTTAGTGAGTTTATAAAATGGTTGGATTATTCATTATGGACACAAAGTTTCTATAGTAAGATTTTTATAGACTTAGGATTTGGTGGAGTGAACAACATCTAAATATTTGTAGAGGATAAGGAATTTTTTTGAATTGTAGATTGATTTGAGGGTAAATATATGGAAATGGGGAAAATTAGTGGTCAACCTTGTTATTTTTGATAAAATGTGTATTCACTATATTAAATGTGTATGAGTCATAACACATATGCATTATGCGTCGAATTATATTCAAACCATAACATGTACACACAATGTTTTATAAAAAATAATGAAGAACATAATGCATTTGCATTATGTTTCATATTGATTTTTACAAAATATAATGCATTCACTTTTTATATATATATATATATATATATATATATATATATATATATATATATATATATGTCTTCAAAATTTTGATGATCTTGCTTATTTAGGCTTCGTAAGGGTCACAAACCTATTTTGGCACCTAATTGTTAAAATATACTTTATTTAATTACAAAGAGTCATGTCTCATGTAAGAGACACACCTGTCCATATATGTATTTAAGGGTCTTTGGATCCATATTTTTTTTATAATGTGTATAAATCAATTTAATCTCTCTAATTTTCTACATGGTATCAAAGCATTATTGATTTTTTGTGCATGTGTAAAATTGTAGTAAAGATCATTACCGAATGGTTGTAACGTTGATTGCAAAGATCATTGTTGAACCCAAAAGTTGTATCGTTGATCACAAAGATCATTGTTGAATGGTTGTAATTTTGATTGCAAAAATCATTGTTGAACCTAAAAGTTGTATTGTTGATCACAAAGATCGTTGTTGAACCTAAAAAGTTGAAGTATTGATCGTAGAGATCATTGTTAAATAGTTGTAGCATAGATCGTTGCAAATTTTTTAAAGGATTTGATCGCAAAGATCATTGTTGAAATTGATCGTAAAGATCATTGGAAATGCTTCACTTCCTTTATTGATATAACTATAAAGAACGTCTTACTATGGATAATGCTGGATAAAAGTAATCAAGGTTATTTAAAAGAAGGATAAGCTTTTATATTTTCAAGAAGGCATTGGTGTTAAATATTTTCCATTTGTACATGGGTAACTAATAAACCTATTTGCTATAGGTGGCCCCCATCATCTAGTTAAGTTGTGTGATAAAATTATTTTTTTTGGGGGGATGTTAAAATATAAACTTTATTTAATTACAAAGAATCATGTCTCATGTAAGAGACACACCTGTCCATATATGTATTTAAGGGTCTTTGGATCCATATTTTTTCATAGTGTGTATAAATCAATTTAAGCTCTCTAATTTTCTACACTAATTTCATGTTTTGAACATTAAAAAAATGACCTACTCTTCTAGTTATAATTTTTTTTTAATATATTTTGAACAAGTTAAGGTATTAACTTTTATTTTCTATGAAGAATGTCCTATAATAAAATATGTATTGATTTTTATTTATAAAATTTGACCCACTTATCTAAATTTGAAAAAAAAAAATTGTTCTATGCTTTGTTCTATAAACATTCAAAAAATTAAAATTTTATTATTTTTCTATAACTTATGTGGCATGCACACTTAGTGATATAATTTTCAAGATGTATCCACTTCAAAAAATCACAAAAAAAAATACATAATTTGTAGTACTCACTCTTGGCTATATTTCTACCAATGAGTTTTTAAAAGTACGTAATGCAACAAAAAAATTGCGGGGCACATGCCAAACACTATTTTATATTTTAGTGATAAAAATAGGTTGCTTGACATTTCAACTCCTTAACCTTAACCATTTTTAAAAAATATTTAGTAGTTTAGTAACTAGATTTAGATTACTACAATTTACGTTCTTATCATATGTTTAAACTTTGAGTGTACACATCTTTAATTACTTGTCCAAGTTCAATTTTAGTTTATTTAAAGAAAAATGTGGTCACTTTTGACCCCCTTTTTGTTGCTCATTTCCATGCACTTGTACCCTTGAAGTTTTTTACTGTAGAAATAATAGGATATTTGATGTATGATAAATAATTAATTGCACTAGTTTAGGAAATTAAATAATGTGGACATTATTTGTTATTAAAGAAACTATCATGCACATTGACCACCAATCTCTATAATATTTACATCCACAAAATAAAATACAACTAAACATCATAAATGGATGGGATTTCTAGAAAAAAAATTGATGATAAAATATAAAAAATAAGCTATTAATTTGTGGTAGATATGTTGTCTAGGCCACCTATTTTAGCTATGGTTATGGTAATTCACTTGGAGTCTTTCACAGAGGAAGATTACTTTACAAAATATGCACATGATAAGGACTTTGGGAAGATATACGAGGAACTTATATCGTAGGTGAATGTAAAAACTTGTAGTGTAGAAAAATGTATCCCTCTACATTTTCACACTTGTTTGGGCCCTCCCTGCTAAAATTGGACTTCTTTATGCCTTTAATTGGCCTCATTTTGCATCCGCAATCCTTAACTAATGCATCTTTATGAGGATAATCCCAACATGTATCAAGTGACCAATCAGAAATTAATGTTTTTAGATTGTATGCCCTAGATTTAGTGATTTGGGACTCATACACCACCTTGGGCATATGGGTCCCACCTAGGTCCTGGGGCCTAGATCTGAATTTGACATAAAATTAATCCTTTCTTGGAAAATGTGTCCCAAGCATAGCATAATGGTCTAACTCATACGCCCCAACTAACATATGAGTCTTGCTTAGCTTAGACCTAATTTAAATTCAAATTCTTGGCGATATTTTATCCTCCTAGATCTAATGTCAACTTGTAGTGTTGTAATTTCGAGAAATTTGGCATAAACAAGTATTAATACAAGGTTATTTCACACATTTTTCTCCTAACAAGCAATCAAGTGACCTAGCAAGCTTACAAGGCATCAAGATAACATAAGAGCACTTTCAAGAGCATTCAAGAGTTGATTATCAAGCATTGTGAAGCATTATTCAAGTATCAAGCATAATGTCAAAGTCATCATGCATCATGTTTGATTTCGAGCTAACATTTGTGATGTAGGTATCTTATGATTCAAGCAAACATTCAAGTCAAGATCCATATCCTTCAAGAAAGAGTCAAGGTCCACATTCATGCTAGCCATTCCATACATGTTTGCAGCATCTTATTCAAGGGTTGGTGAGCTGCACATCACATATTTGTTCATTCATCATTCCTCATTTACATTTCATTGAACATTTCAAGGTTTGATTACCAAAACAATGTTTGACTAAGGCAAACCCCTATCCACTAACAAAACAACATTTTTCCCACTCTTTGATGTGTGATTACATATCTAGGTGGTTTAGGTTAAAGATCCACTAAAGAGCAAGATTGGAGAAAAGTTATCAAGTTGTCAAAGTTGTCATCTACCTAGCAAGATCACAAAAAGTCACTTACAAAGCAGAATTCAGTGTTTTGGAGCTAGGTATTTGGTAGGAGGGAAGCTACAGGAAAGCATTAGAGGATATCAAAGTTTCAGAGCAACCCTGATACTGGGACTAAATTTCCACTTATGGAATATGAGTCCCAGTATACATATTTTCAAACTTATTATGTAGATCCTGATTCAACAGTTTTAGATTTCAATTTTGGCCCGAAACCCTAAATTGGGACTAAATCACCCTTACTAGCGTATGAGTCCCAATGTACCTTAAAATTAGTATTTTCCATAATTCAGATCCTCATCTGATATTCTTCAAGTTTCCAGGTGTGCCTATGTACTTTCTCAATTTTTTGTTCTAATTTGCATTCATTTCTAGGTCATTTACTTAAGTTTTTCATATCATTAGGTTTTGCATATTACTAGCCTTTTCAAGCCCTAGCTTGATGGTGAACCCCTCTTTAGTCTTTAATCACACCCTAGGACACCTTATTGCAGATCTATTTCCTTTATCACATCCCTAGATTGAGATCTCTAAGGTATCCTTGAATGAGTTGAGTGAAATAGGTCCTAAACCTCAGTTCCATCTCCTAAAAGGTGGAACCCTATTTCCAAGGTTTCAAAACTAAAGAAAATTTTCATCTTAAAGATTAGTTGCTCTACAAGGAAAAGTGTATGTGCCAAGAGCATAAAGGTTTCTATTGATGAAATAAAATTAAACCTACAAAGTCATAAGGTTACTTCAACATACATAAAATAATGGCTTATTTGTAAATGCAAGTGTATAGGCCTAAAATTCAATGAGAAGCAACAAGATTTGTTATAAGTTATAAACTATGTTGTACTAGAAAATCTAAAACAAGGAAATAAGGAATACATTTACCTTTTCCATTCCCTACAAGGACATGGGAAAGTGTCACTATGGACTTTGTCAGAGATTTTCCTATGAGTAGAGATGGTCATGATTACTTGTTTATGGGGGTTGGTATATTTTATAAAATGTGTACATTTTAGTTGGTTGTAAAGAAGGAAACTAACATGTTATTTAATAATGCATGGGTACACATTGGGCTTCCTAAGTCCATAATTTCATATATACATACAACTTTGTCAATAATTTTTGGTATATATTATGGAGCATGATGGACACAAAGCTAAAGAAGATTAAACAAATTTGACTATAAAATAACTAGTGAACAAGAGCTTGGCATAGCTCATCAAGGGGTATAGAAACAAGTGTACCAAGACATGTGATGAATCAATTCATTATATTCAAGAAATGTTCTTATAATATGACTTTGTATTTGTATACTAATATGAGAGCATTTGAGGCATGATTTGGATATTTCTATTCTAGTCCACTTTATGTAGCTTTTGAAAAATGATCTGTACATTCTTATTTTGGAATATATAAACCAATAATTATTATTCCACTTAATTAAATGACGATTATAGTAATTTAGAACAAGATGAAGAGAATAATTAGACATTGTGTTTAACTTGGAAACCCTATAAAGAGAGAAAAAACAAATTTATTAGTGGTGACAAATACCTCCTGCCTTTATTATATAGTAAATGACATATATAATTAATATGCAAGTGAAATGGATGCAATCTACCTCTTTTTATATTCATTCAAGACCTTAGCTATGGATGTAATCCTCCCCCTGCCCCACTAGCTACATATTTCTCATATTAGTCATACGCTTCTATGATCATTTCTTTTTAGCTCTCAATTTAGGTAGGTACAACATATGATTATCCTCCCTATTACCCTCTTACAACCCAATACAATCACATATTTTTAAATTCTTATGCATAGTAGTATTCTTCCAAAACCTAGAAAGATACTAGAACCATCACAAGGAACTCAAATGATGCTTGTTTGGTTTAAATTTTGGGTTTTGAATATTATCTAGTTGTGGATGCCAACACACTTATGTTGTGGTATAGACTCTAGAAAACTTATCTATTCATCTCCCCAATTATGATACTGTTTATGTCTAGTACAATTCTACACTACTATCATTTAACATATATCCATGAAAAATCATATATATCTCCCTTATTAACGAATATTTTTGTCCCACCAAATATTACATTTAGGATGGAAAATCTCCCCCCATTTGTGATATTTGTGTGTGTATCATCTCATGTTGAAATCACAATAGATTTCATGATGTACACGACATACTACAATGGATGCTATGGGTTAAAAAATTATAAATATCTTCCTATTTGCTACACTTAAACTTGTGGTATAATTTTTTACATTCTTTCTTGAGTTGGAAAAAACTTTATAAATATTATCAAATTCCAATAATTTCTTAGAGTGAAAATCAAATTTGAACCATACAAGTGGTAGCAACCTCACCTTCTTCTCTTTTTACAATTTCAGAGTGTTCTTTGTGTACTTTCACAAATTAGAAGGGTTCATAATCTGCTCATATATGAAATTGATTTATAAATTCTAATTTTATAATCTATAAAATAATATTCTTTGTTGTTCTACTTAATTAAATGTCAATTGTAGTAATTTAGAAAGAGAGAAAGAGGCTCTAATTAAAAACCATATTTATCTTGGAAACCTTCTTAAGAGAGAAATTAGATTGATCGATAGTGGTAAATTTCCCTAATACCTTAATAATATAGTAAATAGCATGCAAAATGAATATTCAAGTGAAATTGATACAATTTCCCCTTGTTCCATTCTTCAAGACTTGAGCTATGGATGTAAAATTGTCAATTGTCCCACTAGTTGCATGTTTTCTTTGTCAGTATTATGCTTCTATTCTCTTTCCTTTTATCTCTTAATCTTGGTAGGTACAACATATGATTGTCCTCTCCATTATCCTTCTACATGATGTAATAAAACTTATAGATTCCTATCCATATTAGTGTTCTTTTAGGCCCTAGAATAATACCAACCATCACAAGAAGCTAAAATAACGTCTATTTAGTTCATATTTTGAATTTTAAATTTTAGTATAGTTGTGGATGCTAATGAAGGTACATTATGGTCTAGAATCTAGTGCACTTGCATTGTTGTCTTCCTAGACCAACTATTAATGATGTTTGGTAAAAATTTGCAACACTATCAAACACTCAAGTCCATGGAAATTCATATATTTTATAGTATAATTTTTTTAGGTTCTATTTGGATCAACAAGTAAGATGAATAAGTAGGACAAGATAATGAGGTGACTAAAGCATCCAAATTTGTTAAAACATTTGTACAAATTGCGCGTAAAGTTAAGGAACACTTGGAAAGAACACAAAAATTGTGTAAATGCAAGCATGATGAATAAGCAAAACCCTAGGGTAGGGAACCAAATTTGGCTTTCCTTTAGCAAGTAAAGGTTGTTGGAAATATGTGCCTCAATCATCACAGGCTGAGACCTCCATTGGATTAATGATAATAAGTTTCCACAATCCATATCATTTATCTTTGTAGCTTCTGGATTTGATTGTGTCAAAAGATTTTGCATCAACGTTTCGGATCACACTCTGTGATCCATCATCAGGATGAGAGAGAGCAAGATGAGAAGAAAATGATGGATCACATTCTAGATTTCATTTTCTTCTCATCTTGCTCTCTCTCATCCTGATAATGGATCACAGAGTGTGATCCGAAACGTTGATGCAAAATCTTTTGACACAATCAAATCCAGAAGCTACAAAGATAAACCTCCATTGGAGTCAAGTCGGTGTGACATCTTCTATGTCTGTCCGACGAGCAGTTTGGAACACCTTGTTTTGTACAGGTCGTTGTGACCTTGGAGGAGTCTCACCGAACGGTTACACTCTGGAGTCTTCGCTGTGACATATTGTATTAGGGGTGACCTCTTACCGCATGGAGATCTCTGGCCGACAAGCCTTTCAATCGAGCGTCGGGGAGACACATAGCGACCGGGGGCTTCGGGGTGACTTCAACACTTGGGAAGAAGTCCTAGCGACATTGGAATGTCTCGCCGACCGAGGTTGCTATCGGGAGTCTAGCGGATACTGTCGAGAGTCATCGATGTAACACAAAGGTTTCGGGAAGAACTCTTTGCAAGAATGGAATTTCTCGCTGATGATGAGAAGTCTTTGGTATAGCTCTTAGCGAACAGTGGTCTCGATGTAACTTAGAGATCTCAGAGTAAAGTCTTAGTGAAGGTCATATGTCTTAGCGACTGTTGATGGCTTCGGGGTGACATAAGAGATCTCGGAGAAACCTCTTGGCGATATTGATAAGTCTTGCCGACTATTGTTTGTCGATCGGTATAACATATAGAACTCGGTATGATTTCCTGGCGACATAAGGATGTCTTAGCGATAGTCTCCTGAACTCAGTGTAACACAAGAAGGCTCGTTGGGATGTCTTGGCGAGAATGGTAAGTATCGCCGATAGAAAATTGAAGTCGATGCAATATTTGAAGCTCGGTAAAACGTCTTGGCGATAAGGAAGACTCTTGCTGATATCGATGTAAAGACTTTGTGGCATCGAGGAGACACTGTTAGTGTCTCACCAAGATGCCAAAAAAGTTTGAATTCTTTTGACTAAGTGATGACCATCTACGTGGCTGGTATTCGACCAATCAGAGGAGTTGAACTGGAACCGTTGGGAGACAGTTCATTGTGATAGTTCTGTGAGGAAGCTCAACAGCCAGGAATGACATGAATATAGTTTGCAGTTGCAGATGCTCGAAGGTTAGATGGTTGGTTCAATCAATAGTTGGATGAACAGTTCGAATTGTATCAGAGTGAATTCTATTCTATAGAGATTGTAATTTGAAGGTTCTTGTACAAGTTTGATCATTGTGGAAACTGCTCTAATCTGGCATCAGAAAGATAAGTCGGAACTCTGTATGTAATTATTTGTTACTGTAATACAAAGTGACTTCTCTTGGTGTGGTGGGTTTTTCTCCCATAAGGGTTTTCCCACATAAATTTGGTGTTCATATGTGTTTGTCTAATTCTTTGTTTCTATTATCTGTTTCAAGTGCATCTTAATTGGACTGTAATTGTAAAATTTTAAACGTATATCTGCATTCTTCCCTGAGGTTTTGATGTTAGGAGAGTTGTTTCTGCATCTAGCTTTCCTTACAAGTGGTATCAGAGCCTGGCTAGTTGTGTTATCCTTGTGGGTACGTTGGGTTTTTTGTGTGAATTATATTCAGTGGGACTCCTGTAGAGTTTCTTAATTCTAATTGCAGATTGAGATGGCTAGCACGTCAGGAAAGATTGAAAAAGAGAAATTCAATGGCAGCAATTTTGAGTTGTGGAAACTTAATATGGAGGATCTCTTAGTTGATCATGATCTGTGGATTGTTGTGTCTAGAACTAAACCTACAGGCATGAAGCAAGAAGAGTGGGACCTTGCAAATAGAAATTCTAAGGGGCTGATAAGGCTCTGTTTGGAAGACTCCGTTCTTCTGAATGTGCATGAGGAGAAGACTGCATCTTCCTTGTGGAAGAGACTGGCATCTATTTATCAGGGGAAGTCCTTGGTCAATAAACTATTTCTGAGGAAGAAGTTGTATAGTTTGAGAATGCAAGAAGGAGGGTTTGTAGCTGATCATTTGAATGCATTTAATATGTTGATTGCTCAATTAACATATGTTGGTGTAAAAATTGAAGAAGAGGATCAATGCATGCTTCTATTGTGTTCTTTGCCAGACTCATGGGATCATTTAGTGATGGCTATTGGGAGTACAACATCCAGTTTCAAGATGGAAGATGTTGTTGGTTCTTTGCTGTCAGAAGAGATGAGAAGGAAATCTTCTGAGATGGCGAAGGAAGCTCTTGTTGTCAGAGGAAGGTCGAAAGAGAACGGAAAGAAGAAGGACAAGAAATCGAAATCAAAATCAGAGGGGAGATCAAAGTCTCCTGGAAAGAAGTCCAAGGTGAAATGCTAGAATTGTGGGCAACTTGGTCATGTCCGAAAGGATTGTAAAGAGGAGAAAAAGAAGAAGAAGAATTCTTTCGACAATCATTCTTCTCAGGGTGACTCAAATGCCTTCATTGTTTCCTTGGCTACACAGGCATCAGATGATGTCTGGTTGATTGATTCTAGAGCATCTTTCCACATGACATCTCATAGAGACTGGTTCACGAAGTATGAAGAATACGATGGTGGAAAGGTGTACTTGGCAAGTGATTCAACTTTGGAAATAGTTGGTCGTGGAAGAGTCAGAATCCAATTCCCTGATGGCAGAGTAAAGGGGATCAAGGATGTTATGCATATATACCAGGTCTGGCTCGAAATTTTCTTTCTGTCAGTAAGCTGAATGATATCGGAGTACAAGTCACGTTCTCTAGAAATGGTTGCAAGATGACTAGAGGCTCTATGGTGTTGGCTAGAGGTGCTCGAATTGGTACCCTGTACAAGCTGGATGCACGTGTTGTTCAATGTAGCAGTGTCTCTAGAAAGTCACTGAAAGCTACTCATGGAGGTAAAGAGGGGAATATCCCTAATTCTGTAAACTCTATGGAAGTAAAACTTCCAGCAGAGAAGACTATGCTCTGGCATCATAGGCTAGGCCACATAGGAGAAAAAGGTTTAAAAACCTTGAAGAACAAAAACTCGGTTGAGGGGCTTGAAGATTGTAATCTCGAATTTGAATTCTGTGAGCATTGTATATATGGAAAATAACACCATGTTTCGTTTTATTCCAGTCCTCATAAATCTTCTGGTTTGCTAGATTATATTCATTCGGATGTATTTGGTCCAGTGGATGTTCCTTCTTTGTCTAAGTCAAGATACTATGTGTCGTTCATTGATGATTATTCAAGAAGAGCATTTGTTTATTTTTTGAAAAGTAAATCATAAGTGTTCAGTTGGTTTAAGGAATTTAAAAACCTTGTTGAAAATCAGACTGGTAGAAAAATAAAATGCTTAAGGACTGATAATGGTGGTGAATTTTGTTCTGATGATTTTGAAAGATACTGTAAAGACCATGCGATTAAAAGACATAATACTACACCTTATACTCCACAACAAAATGCAGTTGCAGAAAGGTTCAATAGGATAGTGATGGAGAGAGCGCAAAGTATGCTCAGTAGTGCTGGCTTGGAGGAGAAGTTATGGGCTGAGGTTGTATCTACTGCATGTTATCTAATAAATCATTCTCCAAATTCTGCTTTTGTTGAGAAAACACCTTTGGAAGCGTGGTCTGGTAAGAAGCCCTCTCTTAGACATATTCATGTTTTTGGCTGTGAGGCATATGCAAATGTGCCGGATGTGAAAAGATCTAAGTTGGAGAACAAGGTTGTCAAATGTATTTTTATTGGCTATAGTGCTGGCATAAAAGGATACAAGCTTTGGAATTATGATACAGAGAAGGTTGTATACAACAGAAGTGTAATCTTTCGTGAGCTGAAACCTTCTACCTTGGATCTGCAGTCAGAGACAAAGTCAGAAAACAATAAGGATGTAGTTGTAATTCCTCCTACACCAGAGAAAGAGGAATTGAAAATTCAAAATGTACCTAAAACTGAGGAGAGCTCAAGGCCTGGAAGTTCGAAGAAGAAGAACAACCTCACTTTTAGCAATTGAGGAGGTCAACTCCATGAAAGAAAAACAACCGATAGGTATGGGTTCTTCTTGATTGATTCTACTTGTGCCTATGCTTTAATTTCTGCGCAATCGGCGAGCCTAGACCGTAAAAAGAGGCAATTAAAATGTCCTATCTGACTCTTGGTTGGAAGCCATGAATGAAGAGATGGCATCATTAGAAAAGAATGATACCTTGGAGTTTGGTGCCCTTGCCTAAAGGCAAAAAAGCTATGGGCTACAAATGGGTATTTAAGAAGAAGATAGGTCTGGATGGCGCGGTGGGAAAATACAAGGCAGATTGGTTGCAAAGGGTTATTCCCAGGTAGAGGGAATTGATTATGGGGAAATATTTCTCCTGTAGCTAAGCTGATGTCCATTAGATTTCTTTTGTCACTTGCAACAACATATGATTTAGAGATCGAACAGATGGATGTGAAGACAACATTTCTTCATGGTGATCTTGAAGAAGAAATCTATATGTCCCAGCCTGAGCACTTTGTGGAGAAAGGTAAAGAGAAACTGGTTTGCGATTTAAAGAAGTCTTTGTATGGGTTAAAGCAGTCACCTAGAATGTGGTACCAGAAATTTGATACTTCTGTATTGTCTTTGGGATTTGTGAGATCAAAATTTGATCATTGTCTCTATTATAAAGCTGAAAGTGATCAAGTGCTTATTATTGCTCTCTATGTTGATGATATGTTGTTCATAGGCAATAGTAAGCTAATGATTTCTGATCTTAATTCTCAGTTGTCTGCTAAGTTCGAAATGAAAGATCTTGGTGCAGCAAGGTATATTCTGGGGATGGAGATAACCAGCAACAAGGCTAATAAAAAGCTTTGGCTCAGTCAGAGTAAGTATATCAGGACTGTTCTAGAGAGATTTTGTATGAATGATTGCAAGTAGCTAGTTGTTCCAGTCTTGCAGGGAACGAAGCTATCTGTTGAGGACTGCCCAAAATCTCCTACTAAGATGGAGGACATGACCAGTGTACCCTATGCTAGTGCGGTTGGAAGTCTTATGTATGCAATGGTCTATACAAGGCCAGACATTTCCCAAGCAGTGGGAGTTCTTAGTCGATTTATGGCTAATCCTAGAAGGAAACATTGGGATGCTATGAAAAGAGTTTTCAGATATTTGAATGGCACTTCAGATTTTGCTTTGTGTTACCATGGGAACTTGGTTGAATCATAGAGGACTCTCAGTATTCAAGGCTATGTGGATTCTGATTGGGCAGGGGACATTGATAGCAAGAGGTCCACCAGTGGATACATTTTCATGTTGAATGGTGGTGCAATGAGTTGGATGAGTAAGCGGAAGGATGTAGTCGCTTTGTCCACTACAGAGGCTGAATACATGGCAGCTACACATGCTTGTAAAGAAGCAGTCTAGTTAAAACATTTGTGTTCTAACATTGGTTTTGATGCAGGGCAAATAACTATTTACTGTGACAGTCAGAGTGCAATTTGTCTGGCAAAGAATCCTACTTTCCATGCCAGGACGAAACATATAGATGTACAGTACCACTTTGTATGAGATATGGTGGAGGATGGAAAGGTTAGTTTGGAAAAAGTTGATACTCTGGAGAACGTTGTAGATGCATTGATGAAGCCAGTGAGCACAGACAAATTCAGGTGGTGTGCCATTTCAATGGGCCTTAATGCCCATGATTTTTAGTAAGTTTTTTTGTGCTCTAGAGGTTCCTGTGTGATCTTCGTCAAGTGGGAGATTGTTGGAAATATGTGCCTCAATCATCATAGGCTGAAACCTCCATTGGAGTCAAGTTGGTGTGACATCTTCTATGTATGGCCGATGAGCAATTTGGAACACCTTGTTTTGTACAGGTCGTTGTGACCTTGGAGGAGTCTCACTAAACGGTTACACTCTGGAGTCTTCGCTGTGACATATTGTATTCGGGGTGACCTCTTACCGCGTGGAGATCTCTAGCAGACATGCCTTTCAATTGAGCGTCGGGAGACTCATAGCGACTGGGGGCTTCGGGGTGACTTCAACACTCGAGAAGAAGTCCCAGCGACATTGGAATGTCGCGCCGACCGAGGTTGCTATCAGGAGTCTAGCAGATACCGTCAGGAGTCATCGATGTAACACAAAGGTTTTAGGAAGAACTCTTAGCAAGAATGGAATGTCTCGCCAATGATGATAAGTCTTTGGTATAGCTCTTAGCGAATGGTGGTCTCGATGTAACTTAGAGATCTCGGAGTAAAGTCTTAGCAAAGGGCGTATGTCTTGGCGACTGTTGATGGCTTCGGGGTGACATAAGAGATCTCAGAGAAACCTCTTAGCGATATTGATAAGTCTTGCCGACTATTGTTTGTCGATCGGTATAACATATGGAACTCGGTATGATCTCTTGGCAACATAAGGATGTCTTAGCGATAGTCTCCTGAACTCGGTGTAACACAAGAAGGCTCGTTGGGATGTCTTGGCGAGAACGGTAAGTCTTGCCAATAGAAAACTGAAGTTGATGCAATATTTGAAGCTCGGTAAAACATCTTGGCAATAAGGAAGACTCTTGCCGATATTGATGTAAAGACTTTGTGGCATCGGGGAGACACTGACACTATTAGTGTCTCACTGAGATGCCAACAAAGTTTGAATTCTTTTGACTGAGTGATGACCATCTACGTGGCTGGTATTCGACCAATCAGAGGAGCCAAATTGGAACCGTTGGGAGACAGTTCGTTGTGGCAGTTCTGTGAGGAAGCTTGACAGCCAGGAACGACATGAATATAGTTTGCAGTTGCAAATGCTCGAAGGTTAGATGGTTGGTTCAATCAACAGTTGGATGAACAGTTCGAATTGTATCAGAGTGAATTCTATTCTATAGAGATTGTAATTTGAAGGTTCATGTACAAGTTTGATCATTGTGGAAACTGTTGTAATCTAGCATCAGAAAGATAAGTCAGAACTCTGTATGTAATTATTTGTTACTGTAATACAAAGTGACTTCTCTAGGTGTGGTGGGTTTTTCTCCTGTAAGGGTTTTCCCATGTAAATCTGGTGTTCATATATGTTTGTCTAATTCTCTGTTTTTGTTATCTGTTTCAAGTGCATCTTAATTGGACTATAATTTTAAAATTTTAAACATATATCTACATTCTTCCCTGAGGTTTTGACATTAGGAGAGTTGTTTCTGCATCTAGCTTTCCTTACAAAGGTTACAAGAGAAAGAAAAGAAAATTAAGCCATTAGGATATGTACACTTCATAATTTTGGAGGCAATAGGTGTGTATAGGAGCGAGTTTGCACCCCTTAAGCAAATTACCCTTTCACATACCCTCACCTTAGAAAATCAAATCTAAAGGTGAAATTCCACATCACCCATCCAGAATGCACCCACTTGGTGTTTTTCCTATGTTTCAATGAGAATATTTATCGGGGATGCGACCACAGCGTGCGGACATCTGTGCGATGTGTTGTCATCCTTGACAGATTCTCGTGTCTGAAGTTGGCAGAGGTGTTACACTCCTCATTGGGGATGAATTGTAACATCCTTTTGTCAACTAATTGACCTGAAAATGGCTTATTCCTTCTCATCCCACCTTCAAAACCATCCATTTTTTTAAGGTAAACCCACAAAAGTGGTTTATTATTCAAATGAGGAAGGAAAACTTGTTAAAAATGACCCCATGGCAAAATTTTTGATTTTGGGGGTTCGAACGAACTAGTTCGTTCAAGCGAACCCAATAAATGCATGCATAGATAAAAAAAATTGAAAACCCCTTTTTGGAAGGGGGTTTTCTCAAACCTGGGTTTGAGCAAACCCAATAAATGCATGCATGGACAAAAAAAATTGAAAACCCTTTGAAGGGGTTTGCTCAAACCTGGGTTCGAGCAAACCCCCCTTTGCCCTCATTCTCCCCCTCAGGCACTTTGAAAGTCCATTTTTTTACGCTTTGAAGCTCGGGTTGAGGATGAAAATGGAGGAGACTTCACAAACCCAATTAGAATCAGGTAGTCCTCGGAACGAGCTATCCAACGAGTATAATTTTAATATGTTTTGGTTTTATTATGTGTTTGTTTTTCTAGTTTTATTAAACATAGGTTTTTCACCAAAAATCAAGCTCTCTATTCTGCACATGTGGAAAATAAGCAGATTATAAAAAAAAAATTGAAAAATATGAGTGCACCAAATATTGAAGTCCTTGATCCAACAAAAAAATAATAATTTCAATACATACAAAAAAAGTTACACATTATACGGTCGCGCTATGTTTGAATTGTAATTGGTTTGACTTTGAAACTTAATTAAAGAAAAAATAATCAATAAAAAACTATATAACCAAGTGGAAGCACTAGATATCAGAGTTACAAATCTAAATTTGAAAGAATTAGAATTTTATCCTTCATAGAAAAAAAGTTATGTGTTATACGGTGAGCATCACTTTTTAAAAATGTTGTTTTCTGAAAAAAAACTAGTTTTCGAGGGAGATGGGAATAGAAGTGCAATCTGATTCCAAAATTTTTGAAAATAATATATTTAGGATCTACAAACAAAATGTCACGAAACTCTAGTTTGCATCATCTTCAAATTCCTCACAGTTTAACCGCTATAGGTACTTGAAAGTGAAGATTTAGTTAAAAATAATAATTTCAGTGTCTAGTTTGGCCAAAAATTGTAAACCACTATTGTGGGATTACCCTTCACATTCACTTCATCTCTTTCACATCTCTCTTAGAAATTCATTCAAATTATTCACATTCTCAAGCATTTCACACACTTCTAGCAATCTACACCAGTCCATTTGAGCATTGTAGCAACTAGAAACTCCATCAACTCTACATTGCATGTGTGAGGCTACCATAGAAGTTGTGAGCTTGGAGTCTTGTGAGACCTCCCTTCATCACCATTGTGGCTATGGCAACTTTTCCAAGTTCGTTGCTTGCATTCTCCCTTCATTGGCCTTGAGATCCTTTGGGTGGAGGTGGTAACGCTTCATTCCTATCCTTTGTGATTTGATAGAGTAGTTTAGTCTTTTGTAGTGTTCTTTGCAATAATTTTTATCTTCTTTATTGCATATTCTACTTTGTTGCTTTCTGGTTGTCTGTGGAGGTGGAAACACCAAAGCGGGGGTCTGACTGAGGCAAGCCCCTATACAGCTCCAACAATTTTTCCCTTCTTGCTTGTGTGTAGGTGAACATGTGCATAGAGCTAGCTGGTGAATCAATGCTTTTGTGAGATCATATTCATCACCCTAGCTTTTATTTACTTGCTTTATCATCTCCATCTTTACTTTTTCATACCTCATCATTCTATTTACTTCATTAAAATCAACTAGCTAGACTATTAAGTAGGCTTCTGGTAGTTTCCCCACTGTATTTTATGTTTTCTAGCCATACGGATGCTAGTGCACTAGAGAGACGCCAACGCACCGCACTGTCATCCCAGATCCACACTATCGTCCTCATACAAAGAGCTATCTGAGGTACAGTTCAGACTCCATAAACCAGCTCATCTAGCCCCAAATAGAATTTTGAGTCTGTAGAGTGATAGAAGTACTATATAGTGCTCTTCATTCTTGATCCTCATCCCAAAACATCCCTTTAGATTGAGGTAAGTTAGGGAAACCCTCCACTCTCAACTCTCCATGACCTAGAGCCTTGACATGGTTGGTCCCCCTCTCTTACAAGGTGTAAATGTTTTCACATGTATATTTATCCTTTTATGAAGATGTATTCAATTATTAATTTTACTAACAGTAACTTTATGATGCGTCCATACTAGAAGAAGAAAGAGAACATGTACTATCCTACTTACAATATTTGGGTGTGGATGGAAGAGCTATACTTATAAATGATTTGATGTTATAAAATAAGACAAGAGAAATCAAGAATAAATTCTAAGTAACACAAAATATTGGAAATAAAGATCAGAAGATCAACCAAGCAAAATGGTTATCCAAAGAAAGAGTCGGAGTTCACTCTTCCCTTGCTATTTGTTTATTAAGTTATTATGGGATTGTTAGCAATAAAACTAGGAAAATGAAGACCAAAGTTTTGAGCCCCAAGTACTTTCTAAGTGTTGTAGTTTATACCACAGACTTAGTCATATAAAGGGAGTAATGGTTTCATGCAGACAGAAGATTGACTAATTAACTATATATAACAGAATATCAAACAACACACTGTAGATAGAATTTAGGTACATCATTATACTATTTATATGTGTAACATGCCAACCATTCACTGAAGTAATTTTTCCTAAGTTTTCACTTTGCGAGTTAATAAACTATGTAACAAGCCATTGTGTAATAAAAAAATTATTTTCTTTATTGAGAACAAATGAACATAGATGCCATCACAATATACAAGTAGTATTTCATTTCAATATAATAACTTCACAAAATACAATGTTTCCAAGAATGTACACAATTACATACACAGCTCAACCGAGCTACAAAGCAATAGATATAGATGGTCCAAGATCCGCATTTCAAAACCTTGGTCTTTTGTCACCTATTGAGGAGGAGAAGCATCCCTCAAGTGCTTTTCTGCCAACCATGGACTCATATGTGGTCCCCCGCACATCTATCATAAGATAGATGGCCCTACCCTTCGATGAAGAGATTGGTTGAGTAACCCTATATGACAACCACATTGAGCTTAGTGTTGTGCCCTACATGACTAGAACTTGTAACCCTACAATCTGGAACTAGCATGCACTACATGGACACGGTGAACTAATAATGGAGCCAAAGGAAATCACACTACTTTGTCCAAAGTGTTCTCACCAGTACTTCGAGCGAAGGTCATTCTATTCACTTACACTTTATTAAGCTCATTTTGACTCAAGGCCACTATAATATATGCATAGGTAATCTCTCCCATGGGCAACCTTTAACCCTAGAATTCACCCATCATTAATCTTATATACTCTAGGGTATTTCTACTCTTAAAGAATATGTAAAAGTTCCCTCCATTCAATAGACACACAACCCCATAATTAACCCACTAGTTTTCTAGTAACCAAATAACTTAGCTATGAGTAACCCTTAAGCTACCCTTGTTTAGTCATATCTAGTATATAAATACCTAAGACAAACAAGTCCCCTTATTAAGGAGTAATTACAAGAACTTCACAAAATAGCACAAATAGCTTCTAATTACCTTTCAAAGCAAATGTTATCTTTCCCTAATGCAAGTAATCTCAATAAATCAATTAAACACTTAAAAAAAAATCATTTATAAACAAAGACAAATAAAGGAAAATTATCCCCATGTCTGTAAATGCTTTATCCAATTGACTGTTGTTGCACAACTTTCCAAAACAACAACTATATTTTATTTGATCTCACAAGCAATGCCTTAGTAAACCTCTCTCTCAAGTTGATAATATACTTCTCTCAAAATGATGAAATGCTCTCACAAAATACTCAAAGCTCACTAGAATACAACAAAATAGAAAATGCAGAGTAGAATGGAATAGAATGCAAATGGAATGTGTATAAAATGTAGAGAAAAAGCGTATGCAATGCATCCCAAAAGAGAGAGATTGCTTCTCTATTTATAAAGTAGCAAGGAGACTCCCTAGCCTACAGAAAAGGCATGTAAATTGACAGCAACATCCATGCAAATCAACTCACTCAACTCAGCTAAAAGGTGGCGCATAAGTAAAGAGTATACTCAACATAAAATGCCATAGATCAACTCCATTAGTTGACAACAATATATGACTATTTCAAACAACACATGATCAAAAGGTCATTCGAATTGCTCTCAAAATGAACTTCTATAGCAATCAGAACTTCTTAATATGGTGCCAAGCAAGCAACCATTCACCCTATAAGTCGGTGTGGCCTTTCTCTTTGAAACAGTCTATTCTCAAAATGCAACACTTGTATACAGTCGACTAAGTCTATGATGAGTCAATTTGTCTCATAAACCAACTTTGACAAATTCATCAACTTGCTATAACTTATCCTTTCATTTATGCATTTTCACTTACTTGTTGTTGGTATTTATTCCATGATAAGGCATCTAAAGTATTTGCAGTTTACTAATTCAAAGATATTCCAATTTAAAGCATCGACTAAGTCTTACTCTCCAAATTGACTTAATTGTTATGAATTATATTGTATATAATTCAAACTTTATACATTTCCAATATGTATTATATATTCAGCCTATGTTTATGTTAATAAATCGGCCTCAAAGCATTGTATAGGTTAATCTATCCCCAAGCATTTAATCATATTTAAATATATATTTATATATTTACATATACATACATATATATATGTATATCAACACACACACATATATATATGTTAATATATATTTATATATATCTTACACCAATAAAGTATGTATACATTCGACATACAAATGAATACAAACAAGATAGCATTCTCATAGTAATAACAATTACATCGATTGTGTACATATATATACATATATATATTCCTCTATGTACATGTATATGTATGTATACATATATCGATACATTCGTATGGGCATGTATGTTTTCCAATCATAAGTGTGTATCAATACGTGTATACATATAGATATATGCATATATCTTATATATATATATACACATTCGATTGCACACCAAGCACACACACAATTACTATTGTACTGATAGGTACATGTGATATATCTATACATATACATATACATGTCGTAAAGTCCATTTGATAGTTCCATGCACATAAGCAACTTGTCCATAAGTGTGCATAGGTACGTCTACCTATGTACCCTTTTGTACGCGTTCCTTCATGTGTATGGTCTATCATCGACATGCATAGTAATAAAGGGAAGAACTCACAAGCTCAAACAGATAAACATCACCCAATAATGCACTCAATAGTAATCAAGACCTTTACTAATGTAGACACATCAACTAAGGATGACTTACCAACTCCCAACATAATAACTTGACTCAACCATACTACTGTGAGTGTGTGTAAGCTCAGATAGGTTACAATACTAGTTACCTGACCAAGATCTTCTTCTGAGTGATACTTCCCCTCTGCTTAGAGGAATTGAACATATACCTGCATTCACTAACACATGCCCACAATAGTCAGTTGTTCAACAAAATATGCATTACACATAATACATCTCCATAGTTAGAATATCAATTCAATAACCATTCATTTCACATATATGCATTTCTTCACATATCATTAAATGAGATAACATTCATTCATAATACATGGATAGCAAAGCGCAAGCACAATTTATTCATCTCCAGAATTCAAGTTACATTCACATTTACCCTACATAGTAATAGTAAATAGTAAGTACACAATTGGGGTGTAACAATATGGAGTACATTCATATCTCCTTATCTCTTTTTACATAATATATACATTTATCATATATCTTCCCTTATACTATGTACTTCTATCTTCTTCTTACAAATATTCTCTCATACATATATTCTTCATGCATATATCTTCTTACTTTGTTATTCATATATTTTCCTATACATATATATACAAGATGGGATGTGACCCATCTATCCTACCTCTACCCTAGATGGTATCTCTTGAATCTTATGGTCCACAAGCTCTTTACAATAAGATGCGATAGGATTTTCTTGGAAGTGTCTGAACTATTGCTCTTTCCTGCCAACATCATCCCCCATTTCTAAATGTTGACTTATCCTCGATTCAACTCTACTCTGCGATAATATGATAGTGTTTGAGATATGCTCCATTTATGAAGGATCTTAATATTGTGTCATCTAATTTTCTTAGTTGTATTGTTCCTGATTCAAGAATGTTGTTGATTTGATAAGGGCCCAGCCATCCGACTTTTAGTTTTCCTTGTTTTTTAAATTTTTTATCATAGAGTAAGACTATATCATACACCTTGAATTGTTTAGATCTAATATTTAGATCATGCCATGCTTTATGTATGTGCCTTTCTATCCATAGATGGTGTGTCGCCAGTTGTATCGTTTCATCTAGCTTATCTAGTTCTTCTAGGTGGTGAACTTGATGGACTCTTCCTTAGTGAATCTTAGTGCCATTGTTGTGTGGAGACTATGGACCATGAAAATTTAGAGGTAAGTTGGCTTTCATTCCATACAATAGATCAAATGTAGTATGTTTAGTAGATCATTTGCATGTAGTGCAGTATGCCTAAAGCACCGCAAGAATTTTAATGTCCCAGTAGGTCTTGTTTGTATCACACATCTTGGTCAAAGTAGTGCCTATAATCTTATTCAGTGCTTCACTTTCCCTATTTTCTTGTGGATGGTATGGTGTGATGTGGTTATGAGTGATCATGAAATTACCTAGTAATTCCTTGAATATTTTATTGACAAAGTGTTTTCCCTGATCACTACTTATCCTTAACGGACACCCAAATCTAGTAATTATGTTATGGTAGAGAAATATGGTTGCAATATATGTGGTGTGATCCTTGGTCGATTTAGCTTCAACCCATTTAGTTGAGTAGTCTATATCGGTAACAATGAATCTAGCTTTGGATAGTTTTATCAGAGGGTTTAGGATCTTATAAAGTCAATAGCCCATTTCTCAAATGGGACTTGTGCTAATACTATATGGATGTGCATTTCATCTCAAGTAGTAGGTCGCCCTATTCTCTAGAAAATATCACAGTTTTTTGTATAGTTCCTACCATCCTTATATATACTAGGCCACCATAACCTAGCTAGTAGTATTTTTGAAGTTGTAGTGTCTCCACAATTGTGTCACCATGCAATGCCTTCATGTGCTTCCCTTAATATTTTCTCACATTCATGTTCATAGACTACTCTCAGGAGGATGTCATCTCTCCCCTTTTTGTATAGTGCTCCCTTAATTAAGGTAAAAGGAAGGGATTTTTATAGTAATACTTGTTTATCATGTGTTTCCATGTTAGTAGAATACTGATTGATAGAAAGTAATTGGGCTACATCATGAAATCCTTTTGTAACTACAGTTATCCAGAATAGATGGGTGCCAAATAAGTCCTCTTCCTCGGCCCCCTTGAGTTCTTTGCCTATATCAATTCTAGATAAGTAGTTTGGACATTGATTATTCTTCCCTGGATTTACCATTATATTAAAATTAAATTCTTGAAATAATAGTAACCATCTGCATATTCTTCCTTATATCACTAGTTTGTTTAGTTGAAATTTCAAAGGCTCATGGTCAATGTAAAATGTGAATGGTGTGGATAGGAGATAGTGGTGGATTTTTTGTAGTGTGTAGACCATTGCTAAGGCTTCTCATTTAGTGGTAGTGTAATTTATCTTAGCCTAAAAATTTTTTACCATTGACAAAAGCAATTGGGTGATATTTATTTCAATGTGGTTGGGAAAGAACTACTCCTATCGTTATTTCAAAAGAATCTACATGGACATGAAAAGTTACTGAACAGTCTAGAAATATAAGGATAGGAGCTTATGTTGTTTTTTGTTTTAATGTGTTGAATGATTGTTGACACTGGTCGGTCCACATAATAGCTTTAAATTAGTTTTCTTTTTGAGGAGTTCTTCTAAAGGAGCTACTAGGGTGGCATATTCTTTGATAGATTTTTTGTGATACTTGTTATAGCCCAAAAATGTCTTAACCTTCAGTGTTGTTTTAGGTGGTGGTAATGCCAAAATTAAGGCAATTTTAATTGGATTGACCATTAGTCCCTCTTTACATATGACGTGTGCCCCTAGTAATGTGCCAAAGGGTATCACAAAAATGCATTTCTTGATATTAAAGGATAGTTTCATACTTCTACATTTTTCTAGCATGGTTTAGAGTGATTGAATGTGGTTCTTCACTAAGCCATAAATAGTCCAATCATCCAGATATACTTGTAAAAATTCATGGATAAACTCCTTAAGTGTATTTACCATAATTTTTCTAAAGACTATTGGTACATTTTTAAATCCAAAGGGCATTATTGTATACATGATTGATCTCCACTTTGTGGCGAATATAGTTTTAGGTTGGTTTGCTTCCTTGATTTGGACTTGGTGGTATCCAAAAAACCCATTGATGAATGAATAGATTTATCTCCTTCCGATGAATTCAAGTATTTCCTTGGTGAAGGGAGTAGGAAAGGGATCATGAATACATGTTTTTCTAATCAAAAGTCTACACATATATGAATTTTTCATCTTTTTATTGTGTACTACCATAGGGCTAATCCATTCAAAATCTTCCACCAATTTAATAATCCTTGTTGTTAACATTTTATCTAATTATTTCTTGACTCTCTTCTTCATGTAATGTTGAGGCAGTAAGGCCTTTTTCGATGTGCTTTCGTTCCCTTTTTTAGCTATATTTTCATGACTTGCACTTCTTTCCGGATTAATATACTAGGTTTGTACTACCGGTGTGAGGGTCCAATAAAATACTTGAATATAGAGGTGGTGGTCGTATTCTCTATCTCCTTTCCATGTGGTGACACAAATTTGAATATGATCCTCTAGCGTATTTACTTCTTCATATGAAGGGTTTAGGTTGTACTACTTCTTGCATGTATTGTTCCTTGATTAAGATTTGGAAGACATGCCATATGGAAATAATATGTATGTGTGTATGCCACCAACAAGAGGCATTGCATACCAAGGTGTCCTAAAGGGAAACCATCCTTATTGATTCATCTTGGAATGTTTTTTTCATGTCCACTATATACTCATTTATATTTCCTACTCTAGAAAACCTTGGTAGTTTGATATGTAATATAACTCTTTGGATGTGATTGATGTGTTTTATATTTTCTATCCCTGTTGATTGATCTTTTTTCGAAATAGTGGCTAAGTGGATTTGTATCACGAGTACCCTTTTGAATCCATATATTTTGTGTTGTGATAGTTGTGTAGTAGTGGATTTTTTTAAGATTGAGTAGACCAGTTGTGATATCCTTTCTTCTACATAAGTGTTGTCTTCCCTTTCTCCTGGTGAAATATGTACTATCTTATTGTCATCTGCCAAAGATATCTCTTCCTTTCTTGAGTCTACTATCTCATTAGAATTGAAAAACCATCTCAATCCTAGCAATGCTCTAAAAGTGTTAAAGGGTTCCTTCATCTCAACGACCTCAAAATCTACAATTTGTTTGATTCCTTTGATATTTACTTGCACATTCTTCCATGTTTAGGTAAATTTTCCATGCCAGAACCATCTTCCAAATTGATGTTCATTGATGTTCTGACTAACTTGAGTTTTCCCAACTTCTCCCAAGTGTTTATCAGAATAATGTTCAAGTTTGCACCTAAATCTACCATGACATGTTTGACTTTGTTATTATTAAGGTGTGTGGTAATTACGAGAGGTATATTCTTCAAGTTTTGGTCTTTTTTAAGTTGATGGACTTGTTGATTTTGTTTGTTCCAATATTTCCCCAACTATTTTAATTTGACTAGGAGGTCATTTTGTTGGGCCAAATAGGATGAATTATTTAATATTATTACTTCTTAAAATAAGCTATATGTCATCCTTTTGTTGTATAATTTTTTTGTTTTGTTTTTCTACTCTTTTATCATGTTGTTTGTTTGGCCATAAGTAATCATATTCCTCTTCTTTTGAACCTGAATCTTCACTAACTTCTTCAATTTCTCTTTGTTTATTTTTTTTCGATATCAGCTCCTTATCTAGTTAGTATTGTAACCTTATTTTTATTTGTTTCAAACTTCTTCTTTTTCTTAATTTGGATTTGTTGTTCTTCCCTAGAATATTCCTCATTTGATGTATTGAATGACCATTGATCCATTCATTGACAACTTTTAGCTCCTTGTGGTGGTATTCTTTTGATTACCCCAACTCCTTTATGGTCTTGTAAGTCATCACTTCTAGAGTGTGTAATTTTTAGTAATATTGTTGTGCTTTATCACATTTAAATATGTCATGAGAATCATCTTCACAAAATGGACACTTCCTTTTTTTTTCTACCCAACACTCTGTAGCATAGTGGCTTATCTTTCCACAGTCATAGCATGTAGCCTCACTTCTTTGGCAATTGTTTCTACCATGTCCTCTTCCTCCTCTATAGTTTGATAGCCTATTATCTCCCATGCAATCTTACAATGGATTATTTTTCAATGTATAAGCACTCTATTATTTCTCCAAGGTGGTTGTCTGTAATTGTGTCATATAAAGGGCCTTCCATATAAGTCCTTTAATATATACCATTTTTCTATCCATGATTACGTCATAGTTGTAGTTCATGGAGCATCTTAGATTAGGATCACTTGTTGTATTCCAAAGTTGTAATTGATTTGTAAAATTGTCCTCTGTGAGGTGACTGTCCCATTCTTGTCAAGTTCTGCAGTATAATGTATTTGTATTGGCCAATATCATTTTTAATTTTTCATGTAAAGTTGCTACAGTTCTTTCTCCTTAGGCTTTAAGGAAATCATTTCAGAGATGGCTTTCCCTTGAACAATATGTGCACCAAATCTCTTTACCTTTCTTTGCTTCTCCTCTTGCCAAGATACAATTTTGTATGGTTAGTTGCTCTACCACCAATTGTAATTTCTCAAGATTCTCCTTTATGCAATCTTTCTAAGTCTTGCACCATGTATAAGCTTCTATGTGGTATGCCATTGTGATTAAGTCTGTATATTAAATATTCTCCCATCTAAGGTTGCTTTTATATCCTTTTGTAGTTTGAAGATGAAGCATTCAATAATTGGTCGCTTTGTTAGAGGTTCCTCCAATTTGCGACGGACTTCCTTAAATCTTTTTCATAAGCCTTCACAAATTCCTCTTTTTCTTGCACCAGGTCCCTCATTTTTCTCACATTTTTTGTAGGGATATCCAGAGTGTTGAATTTTTCCAAGAAGTCTTGTTTTACTTCATTCCAACTTTTTCCATGCTTCAAGTAAGTCTTTTTGTACCATTCCAATACTTATTTCCTTAGTGAAGATACAAAGTCTAATAACTTTGGTTTGTCATTGTCAATGTCCTATCTTTTCCACATAGATTCTAATAGGAATATATGTTTCACAAGCTTTGTTGTGTCTCTTCCAAATACTAGGATTTTGATCGATGAATCAATTTTGTTCTGGTTTCTTTTGCTTTGAGTTTCCATATTTGTGGACTATTCTTTTCTTTCTTTTCTTTTTGACTTTCCTAATGATATGGGCCTTTTTCTCTCTACCCTTATTTCTCACTAATTTTATGTCAAAGTACTCTTTCCCGAGTATCTCTTTCCAGTCAACTTATTTTCCTTCTTTCTCTCTTGTCTCTTTACTTTGTGGTATCTCTTCTTTCAAAAAAATTCTACTCTTATGTGGCTTAGGGGATGGGTCCTAGTCTAGGGGTTGTGACTCCTCAATATATCGTTTTGCTTTCTTATTTGTTAATGAAATTTTATTTTTTCCTGAGCATAATTCCTTACCCAAATTTAATCTGATCTCCTCACTTTTTCCTATTTCTTCTTCCTTTAGTTTCCTTATGCTTCTATTAACTAAATCTTCCAAATATTCCTCTTGAATAGATAGAACCTTTTCCAAAGTTTTGAGAAATTTAATAAATCTATCATCTAGATTGATTGTCAGGTTTGATAGATCCAGTCTGATTGTAGAACTTTTGGAGGGTTGGGATGGGAGTGGAGTCTCAGTGCTATTATAGGGCCTTGGAACAACAACCTTCTAGATTTTCCATAGTTATCAATATTCTTCTTTGAAATAGTTATGAGTTATCCTACTTTTTCCTAGCATAAATATGATTTCTTTGTGGTTTTCCATTCTTCTTCTTTGTTTTCTTTCTCTTTTCCCTTGGCAACACCCACTTTGGCACGCTCAACAACACCCTCATTGGCACACTTAATTTTCATATTCTTTATAGTTTCCATTATTCTATGATATCTTTCTTGTCTCTCAACAATCTGGTTTTGTCTTCTCTCTTCTCCATTTGGGCTTGCCATGTTCCCTTATCTTGCTAATTAAATTTGTTCTCTAATCTCTCTTGTGTTTTTCTTATCTCCTTTTTCCATGGGTGTGTTTGATTTGGGATTACATTAGTCCTTTTATAATTTTCTATGGTAGTTATGTGATGTATTTTCTTATTGGTCACATCTCTTTAAAAATCCCTTTCAAAATCTCTCCCCCTTTCCATTCTCCATCCCCTTGGTGCCTAACCCCCTCTCACAAGGTAGACATCGAGAGGATAGTTCTACAGAGTTTCATGTCTTCCTTTATTTTCCTTTCTACTTCTATGTTTGATTTAAAATTAAAATTATGAGTATTACTAGCCTTTATACAACCTAAACAAGGTCCTGGCAACAAAGCCAATGTTAGCAATAAAACTGGGTAAACATGGACTGGAGTTCTCAACCCCAAGTACTTTTTGAGTGTTGTAGTTTATACTCCAGACTCAATCATGTATAAAGGGAGTAATGGTTTAATGCGGATAAAAGATTGACTAATTAACTATATATAATAGAATATTTGACTACATTGTAGATATAATTTTGGTATCATTATATTATTTATATTGATGGATTACATTCATATCTCCTTTTATCTCCTTTTACATCATATATGCATTTATCATATATCTTCTCCTATACTTTGTACTTCTCTCTTCTTCTTACATATATTCTCTCATACATATATTCTTCATGCATATATCTTCTTACTTTGTTACTCATATCTTTTCCTATACATATATCTACGGGATGGGACATGACCCATCTATCCTACCTCTACCCTAGATGGTATCTCTTGAATCGTATGGTCCACAAGCTCTTTACGGCAAGAGGCGATAGGATTTACTCAAGGCAATGTTTGAATTGTTGCTCTTTCATGCTTGGAACATAATGAGAAAAATAGAGAAGAGTGTATTTGGATGAGACTACAATCATGTTATTGTTTATTTATAGTGAGCACTTCATTGGAAGGTGAATCTTACAATTATCATTTTAGCTTCTCAATTTTCCATAAATTCTTTTAGATCCCAAGAGAACTACGTTGTCATGACAAATCCATATAAAGGGGATTGTAGTTGGTTGTAAATCATGTTTTTTTTTAGATTGGAGAATTAGAAAAATATTATAGAATTCAATTGTTTAGAGTGATGAGACAAGTAGAAGTAGGGGACAAATATGGAGTCCCAATTGATGTAATTATCTTCTCAAGATGATAAATGAAGTAGCAAGGTCTTTGCCACTACCATAAAGTTGGTTTTCCTCCATGTCGGGGGTTGCTAAGAAAAAACCTAAATTGTGTGAGCTTGTTGCATGGTTTATTTCTACTTTTATTGCAATATCCTCTTCTCTAAAACCAAACTTCATTTGCATAAACAAATAATTCTAAATTAAGAGTTTACAAATGAATAGGTGACATACTCTTGTATCACACTTTGCTCACACCTAAATTTTTAATCATGTCTATTTCAACATATTTACACTAATTTCAATTAAAAATAATTATAACTACCAAAAAAAAACTGAAATGAAAGCATGTGGTACACAATTAAACTAAAGTCAAAATAAACATATCCAAAAAATACTTCTAAAAGTTTCAAAAGAATAAATATATTAATTAATTGCATGGTTCACTTCTAATTTTATTGCAATATTCTCTTCTCTAAAACCACACGTCATTTGCATAAACAAATAATTCTAAATTAAGAGTTTACAAATGAATAGGTGACATACTCTTGTATCACACTTTGCTCACACCTAAATTTTTAATCATGTCTATTTCAACATATTTACACTAATTTCAATTAAAAATAATTATAACTACCCAAAAAAAACTGAAATGAAAGCATGTGGTACACAATTAAACTAAAGTCAAAATAAACATATCCAAAAAATACTTCTAAAAGTTTCAAAAGAATAAATATATTAATTAATTGCATGGTTTACTTCTAATTTTATTGCAATATTCTCTTCTCTAAAACCACACGTCATTTGCATAAGCAAGTAATTCTTAACTAAGAGTTTACAAATCAATAGGTGACATACTCTTGTATCACACTTTGCTCACACCTAAATTTTTAATCATGTCTATGTCAACATATTTGCATTAATTTCAATTAAAAATAATTATAACTACCCATGAAAAACTGAAATGAAAGCATGTGGTACAAAATTAAATTAATGTCAAAATAAACATATCCAAAAATACTACTGAAAATTCTAAAAGAATAAATATATTAATTCTAAATTAAGAGTTTACAAATCAATAGGTGACATACTCTTATATTACGCTTTGCTCACACCTAAATTTTTAATCATGTCTATTTCAATATTTTTGCACTTTCAATTAAAAATAATTATAACTATCTAAGAAAAACTGAAAATAAAATATACGATACACAATTAAATTAATATCAAAGTAAACATATCCAAAAAAATACTTCTAAAAATTCCAAAAGAATAAATATATTAATTAATAAATTTTAGAAAGTTACAAAAGGATAATGACTAGCACTAAATGACGAAGACTAAAAATTCAAGAAGATATACCACAAACCCTTCTCCTCGGAACTGAAAACAACCATTAAATCATTTTTTAATACATCCATGAATTTTACTCAATATAAAATATTTTTAAGACAAAAAAAATCCAATGCACCAGTAAACAAGCTCACAAATAGAAATCATACCTAAATCACCAAGAGGCAGAAGAATCTCAAATCTGAGCTTAGCTCTGATTTAACAGAAAAGAAAATCTAACAGTTCACATTTCAAAAGCAGCAAAATATATATTCACTTTAAAAAACGGATGGCGTAGAGACAAAGATGGATATATGCGATGCCCAATAACCTTATTCCACCTTGCGAAATCCGATGGCGTTGAACTTTCATAAGCGCAAAAGCTGTTCCAGACCCCCCTCCCTATACTCTGTAGATTTTGACAGGACGGAGCACCTACCCAATATGGGCCCACCATTAATGTACTGGTAAAGCAATCACTCATACTCCTATCAAATGCTCCGTATGGTTTGCCAGCTGTAAATGATTCCATCATCCAACGGTTTCTATTCGCTGCCCATCAAGCCTGTGTGCGCCAATCGCTTTTGCTTCTTTATTCAATTCGTACAGACCAATTCTTTATCTGCCGACTAAATTTTCTTTGTGAACAGAAGAATTTTATGTCAAGGTAGCAGAATACAAACTTTATACGCAACCCAGGTACAAAGATTTTCACTTGTCTATTAATTGTGCGTAAAGATCGCTGCGCAAATCTATAAAATCTAAGGTGCAGATTCAATACAAAGAGCTCGGAGTGCATGTACACCGTTCCGAACAATTATTTTGACAGGAAAATTGAGCAGCTGCAGGGAATTCTTATCCATTACAGCATGGTACTGTGCTGTTTTTGGATCCCACAGGCTTCTGTGGTTTCATGGATGTTATTAAAATATTTCATTTCATTTCATTATAATCGTGAAAATTAGGATAAAGTAGAGTATTTCAGACAACTGTTTCACAAGTACAATGATGTCCATTGATTGGGAAAGAGATGCTCCATTTCAATATCTTTTTTCTTTTTGGTATGCTATATTTTAAATTTTGAAAAAATGAGCATGAATGATGGTTAGTATTTATTGGCTTTGTCTTTTAGTTTGTTTGTAATTTTTTTTTTTTTTTTTTAAGATCCTACTTTAAGTAGTGATTTTAAAAGTTTGTTGGGATTTTTTTTCAGTTTTGTTAATGACTTTGTATTATGGTTGAATTATTCATCAAGTTTGTTGGGATTTTCTCTCTAATTTTGTTAATGACTTTGTATTATGGCTGAATTATTCATCATGGACAAAAAGTTTAAAAGGTTGTTAGGTCTTTCTCTTTAATTTTGTCAATGACTTTCTATTATAGTTGAATTATGCATCAAGTTTGTTGGGACTTTCTCTCTAATTTTGTTAATGATTTTGTATTATGGTTGAATTATTCATCATGGACAAAAAATTTAAAAGTTTGGTGGGACTTTCTCTCTAATTTTGTTAATTACTTTGTATTATGGTTGAATTATTCATCATGGACAAAAAGTTTGTAAAGTAAGATCTTTATAGACTTGAATTTGATGGAGTGAACAACAATTAAATATTTGTAAAGGGAAAGATTTTTTTTTTGAATTTTAGATTGATTCATATGCAATTTTGGGCAGCAATTCACCCCCAACAATTCACCGCCAACGATTCATTGCCGTGACATATTCATCGCGTACACAATTCACCACCAACAATTCATCGCCATGGTATATTCACCATGTATACTTTTTTATGCTTTCGACAAAATCTCTGTACTTTTTTCTTTTTTTGGTGCTCGTAGCAACTTAAATATTGAAAAATGTATATGTGGTGAATATACCATGACGATGAATTGTTGGAGGTGAATTATGTACGCGATGAATTATTGGGGGTGAATTGCTGGTGGTGAATTGTTGGCGGTGAATTTTCGTAGAGCCACAATTTTGTATTGTCTTTATATTGCTAATTGGGAGTGATCAAGATATAGTATTTTCATCAAATTAACTACCACTAATATAGTCGAAGTTGAGTTTGTTTGTTAAATACAAATGAAACAAGTATTTATTAAATATAATTGCAATGTCTAAACTTAATCTTAAATAACTATTATGCCAAGAGGTTCTATAGTGAAAGCAAGACATACAACACAATTCCATGACCATGTAAATAAAAACTAAAACATATCCAACATATATTTAGAAAAAATAAAAATAAAAAAGTTCTAAAGTAAAATATAATAACTTTAAAATAAATAAAATAGCTTTAAAGTAAATAAAACTAGTATAGATATCTTAAACACATCTATCTAATTTTTTTTTTAAGAAGAACTACTTTATTTACTTAAGAGTTATTTCATTTTACTTTAGAATTATGAGATGTTATGCATGTGTCATCTAATCCATTGACCTCATTGTCCCAGCCTTGGATCTAAATAAAATGTGAGAAAAATTTAAACCCCTTTGTTGGCACATATTATTATCCTTCACATATACTCTATTATATTGGCATAGCCAATTAGAATCAAACATATGCATTTGAGTAGTTATGTGGTGTTGGATATGGATCCATGTAGGCATAAGAGAAGTTGCTTGTGTGCACCAAGGAGTCTCGTGGTCGACCCACAAGTTGACACATGTCATATCCCTAAGGGTTGGTAGGTAAAGTTAACCCTAGCAACCAAAATATTGTCTCTAGTTCGTAGTCCCCAACTTTCTATTCAATGCAACATGTGAAAAAATGGGAGATTTTGAATAGGATGTGGGCATCCATAAAAACATAATAGAAAGGGGATTTTAGTTAGATGTTGTAGTTGCAAGTGCCTTGGTAGAAATGTATGCAACATGTGAAAGCATAGACAAGGCACATGAATAGATGAAGGCATGTTCTTTTTTGTTAATAAGGTTGTGTGGTGGAATTCTATTCACTACTAGCTAAAATAGGTCCAAGAGCCAATTCTATGCATGTGCATCTTGACATTTGAGTGTCATGTGCTAACTATCAATCTTAAGCTTCTCTAATAACAACCATTGATCATGTCTAGAATAGCCTGCCTTTTACTCAAGCTAGCTATAAATGTCAATAATATCAAAACTATTGAATGGACAAGACTATTTCAATTGTCTTGCATTGTTATACTTAAAATATTTAGATTTTAAAATAATTTATTAAAAATTATATTTACTTTTTAAAGATAAATATTATAATAAATAATCTACATGTTTTGAGAAAATTATTTGAAGGTTTAATTTAGTACTAATTATAAATAAATTATGTCAAGATGTGTTCTACAGAGCATGAAGTGTCATATTGTTACCAACGTCCATAAAACCCAAACTATAGTTGATACATATTTAAAAATATATATAAAATGACTCTTAAGTAAATTAAATAATTTTTTTTAAAAATAATTCAAACATAAAAAACTCTTAAGTAAATAAAGTAAATATAAAATAGATCTTAAGTAAATAAAATAAAATAAATTAGCTCTTCACTAAATAAATTAATTTTTAAGTAAATAAAAATAGCTCTTCAAATAAAAGTGAAAATAAAGTAAATAACCTAATGTGCCATAGAAAAATGGCCCTTTAACATTTTCATGGTCTTTTAGGCTTTTCTCTCATGATGCTTGGTCCATTTTGCTTTGATTTAATGTTGTAATGTGGCTTAAACATTCACATTAGGTCCTTAAAATTCAAATTATGGCATCTTGTGAAGGTGTTGTGAAGTGTTGTAAAACATTTCTACACATTTCTAGACTCTATTTATTACAATTCACCTAAAACCTTTTCATCACTTATCAAGTCCTATTTTGAAGTGATGTAAAGTCTTGTAACAAGATTTCACACTTTTCTAGGCTTAATTTCACTATTTACACCTTTCTTATGCTTTATTTGACCCCTTTATGCACTCATAAGGCTTAATTAAGTGTATTTTTTAATGTAAACTCGACAAATAACATTAAATGTGACTTAATTCCCGACACCCACTTTCAAGTCCAAGGTGGGACCCATTTGCCATGGGTGGCGAATGAGTCCCTCTTGGCTCAAAATTCAAAATATTTCAAATTTTCTTTCAGGTTTTTATTCAAAATTACCTTATGTTGACCTGTGATGAGGTATCATCGGGTTACTAAGCCACAAGTGTGTATAAATAAGTGTTTTTCTCCTCATTTTACATCTCCTAATCTCCTAATTCATTCAAGCACTTTGCATCATTCAATCAAGCATCAATCAAGTATCTTGGAGCAACCATTGACATAGGTTGTGGTGAGTTTAGGACATTTGCATGCTGTTTGTTCATCTTTCCTTGTTCATTTCATTCCATTTCTTCATTAAGGGTTTGATTACCAAAGTGGGATTTGACCAAGGAAAATCTCTATAACCTAACCCTTAACCAATTTTCCCCTTTTGCATGTGTGTTTGTAGACTTGTGTATGCATATTTGTCAAAAATTTAGGTGTTGAAAGGTGGACAAGAAGTCAACAAAGTGTTTCAAGTCAAATCAACCCTATTTCAAGCTTGGAGACAACCTACAGTCTGTTTTCTGCAAATTTGACTCCGTCAACCCGATAAGCAAACAAGTGCAAATCTGGTGCTACAAAATTGGTCCCTGATTTCACAAAATTTTGGGAGAGGATTGATTCACCATCAGTGGAAAATGAGTCCCACCTTAAGGCTGAAAAACTAGATTTTGTCAGATTCCAGATCTCGACACTCAAAAACTAGTTTCCAGGACTTTTTGCTAGAAGCTGGACTGATTCGCCATCAGTGGTGAATGAGCCCCACTGGTGATTTTCACTGATTTCTACTAGCATTCAGGACACTCCAAATTCATCATTCTTTTCCCAGGTGCACTTTGATTCAGCCTTCTTCTTTTCTGTTTTGCATTTGTTCATCTTTTAGTTCATGCTTGCATATCACATTGTGTTTTCAAACATTGCATATTTCTTAGGTTTTCATACTTTAATCAATCAATTTCATCATCTAGTTGCATTTAGATCATCTCATTTAGCCTTAATTACAACATACATTCCTTAGATTGAGTGAACCGCATAGATTTTGAGTGCGGTTTATCTCTCTCCTTTTAGATGAAACATCCTAAGAGTGCAAGAGTAGCCTATAAATCCCATTCCCAAAAATCTATGGTTCACCTAAATATTATAAAATAATTTTAAAGTAAAATAAAATAACTCTTAAGTAAATGCTAAAACAATGGACATATGTTAGTATGTAATGAAATAAATTGCACAAGATAATAAGTTATAATATAAAATATGTTACAAATACTTGATAATACTCAAGAATAATAAGGCAATCCAAGGGGACAAACCTTCTAAAATATTCAATAAGAACCCAATTTACAATATGATTATGGTAAACTAACCACCAGCTCATATATATACCCTACTTATGCCTTGAATGCCACTCAAGCCAACCTAGATACCTAAATAACACCCAAAACAACTTAATTATCTAAATAAGACTAAAATAATAATCATATAGCTTAATTAAGAGTTAAGGTATCCACAAGCTGATTACTCATATGTAACCCTATACACACAATAGGATTAAGGGTCTAGCATGCCCCTCTTTTGAGAGGCATTGTCCTCAACACTAATCAATTATGGATGCTTTTACACAAAATACTTATTTCCCATGTACAGTATTTGAATGGAGAGTTCTTCCATTTGATCAAATAATTTGTGATTTCCCTCATCTACAACCTCTTAGTGCATGTTTAAATAATTTCCTTAGGATCCAAAAACTATTATGCCCTCCTCATTAATCTCTAGTAACTTTAAAATCTATGCTGCAAATATTTACCAAATAATCTTCGTCAAGCATGAAATGTGGAAACTTGGATCTATTTTTGTTGGCATAGGTAGCTCCAATTTATATGCTACATTACCAATCCTCTACAACACCTTCTAAGGATGATATATTAATTGGGTGCAAACTCGTTATTTACTACTATTATTTTAGTGACATTTTATTATATTATTGTAATCACACAAAGATCAAATCTCCCACTTCAAAACTCCTTTCATCGCATTCATAACCAACCTTTCACTTCATTATATTTTGTATTATTGTTGAGTTCTCTTTGAGATTAGCAAGTACCTCTTATTGATGTTGAATGTGTTCTTCAAGTGTTTGACCCTTTAGGTGTACTTGAAATGAAGAGGTGATTGATCGTGACTAGTAGCCATATAGTGTCAAAAATTGAGACATATTGGAAGAAGTGTTATACCACCATTCTACTAGGGGTGGCCATTACACCCATCTCTTGTTTATCTAAAACAAAACATTAGAGATAACCTTTCGATAATTTCTTGAACACCTCAATCTTTCCATCTAATCAAAGATGATGTGACAAGCTATGAGCAAGTTGAGTTCCCAAACATTAAAGTAGGTCCTTCCAAAAATGATTTGTAAACATAGGTTCATGATCACTTACTATAAATTTTGAGTCCTATGTAGTTTCACAATAGTATTCATAAAGGTTGTTATTATGGTGATTGCTACAAATGGGTGTGCCAAAGCACATGCATGTGTATATTTAGTGAGATGATCCACATCAACCATGATGAATTTTTTCCTTTAGATTTGGGAAACCTATGATGAAAGTCATAACTACCTCCTCCCACCTTTAACTTGGAATAGATAAGGGTTGTAGAAGACCTTGAGTCTTAATTGTCTACCCTTTATTTTTCTACCATTCCATGAATTTTGTTAGAAAATTTTAAACATACCCTTTTATTCCTCGGGGAAGGAAATATTGGTTGATTCTATGATAAGTTTTCAAGAGTCAAAAGTGCCCACCTACTAGAGAGGAATTTGTAATTCTCTCAACACCTTGAACTTAAGGGTTGAATTCATGCATAGTTACAACCTATACTTGCACCATAAAGCATTTTATTTTCATGCAAATTTATCTAACACACTTGAATATTATTAGATTTTCTCATTGAGAGTTTGAGCATCCTTGTCCTTATCTCTTCTCTTGCCTCATTTACCCAATTTTCTTGTAATGTGGAAACAACATACAACAGGACAACTCTATGTGTTCATCCCTCCTCAATAGAGCATTATCCATGCAACATTCTCCTTGTATTTCCTATATATGATCTCAAGGTATATTTAACTCTATCAAAGCCTCCACCTCAAGCACCCCAATAATAGGAGAAACAATACATAAAACCATTAAATGACAATTAGGAAACTATAAGCAAAAACCCTCCAAAATGTGGCATTCAAATCCCTAATTAAAATTATAACGTCCAAATCCCAAGATGAGTCCACAAGCTAAAAAAAACACATTCTTTTCACGTGCCATAAACTCATCATAATCCACTCACCAACTTGGGAACTCTATTTAGGATCCATTATCTTCATTCATAGATGTCTTATGGCATGCTAAACAAATGTCATAAGTTGGTTGACAAGTGCAACTCCCACTTACAACTCATAAATGTTTTTCCATTTCCAATGTGAGAGGCCCAACTTTTGGACACCATTACTTTTGATTTAGGAAGCCGATTGAGCCTCTATTTTAAATTGTAGAGCTCAAGAGGTCCACATCATGAGCATCAAGGATTCAATGTCAACTTATTTAAACATATTCTTAGGGAAAAAATTGACCTCTATGGCCTAGAAATTAAGTTTTTCTATTATATAGTTTGAAAATTATATTTTTTGTGTTCTTAACATTAGGTTGCAAGGTTGAGATACCTTTTCTTTCCTAACAAATTTATGCAAAAAAATTCTCTTGAATATTTCAAATTGTGATTAATTTTCTTTGTCGCTTATATTGTGTAGATGAGATTTGAGGTTCCTTGTAGTTTCTTATGACGATCACTAAAGTGTTACATTTCAAGCTTATCATTTGTCTATATACTAATGCTTCTACACAACATCACTATCTTTTTCCATCTAATAGTTTTGTCTTATGCAAATTCTACTTTGACTTTGTAGCCCTTCATAAAAACTACAACTACAATGCAACTATTATTGAAATTAGATTTTAAAACTTCTATTTTATACAATTAATAATATCATTTGGGTGTGTTGGTGCCCTTTTGAGATGCAATTGGGCATGCTAGATCTTTGCAAATTCTTGCAACTGGTATTTCAAGGAAAAAAATCAAGTTCAAAGTCTATTTCTAAAATTTTCCTTAATTAGATCCAAGGCTTGATTCAACATCTTATTCTTGAAATATTAGGTAGGTGAAACTAAATGTTGGTGTAAAATGATGACATGTGCAATATCCATCCAGGTTGGGGACTGCCTATTCCTACAAGAGGGGTAGGGGAGCAACAAGTATAATTCTCTTGAGTATCCCGATTAAGTTGCTTGTCTACTTGACACATCCCTGAAACCAGACTAGACAGAGGCACCAATGGAATGATGAGTCGGAGAGAACCATGGAATCGGCCAACTTTTTCTTTGACTCACATATGATTGACCATTATGTATGTAAGGAATGATATCTAATATGTGTGGAAACAACGAAGTGATTTATGAAACTTCAACACCTAACTGCCCTATGGGAGACTGAGTTCCAATCAGTTGGCTTGCCAACATATATAAGCTAGTCGGGAAGGAATAGTGCTCAACCAGTGCTCTCTCTCAACTTGCTTCCTGTAGGTAGGATTTGGATTGGAGATAGGCTCATTGTAAATTTTAAATGTTAATGCAAGCTTACTAAAAAATGTGCAGTTGAATGTTCAGAGGGTCCTTTATATTATCCTTTCTCTTACCTTAAAAACCTTGTTTTAAAGAAACAAAACCATAGAAATTTTTAATCATTAAAGATGAGTTGAAGTTAGGATTTGTATGAAAAGGAAAAGAACACATTTTGAATGGTAGGAATATCAAAGGGTAAAAGCACAAACCTGTGTCACACTTTATAAAGGAATCGGCCAATAGCAAAAAAAATTCTGAACTTCGACCACATAAAAGTGGTCTTTATGTTTTGAATTTCAAAATGGTGTAAACTAATGAAATGTAGAACTTTTGGTGTAGTTTATTCCTATAATTTTTTAAATTTTTTTAAAAAAATTTTTTATTATGTTTTTATCAATTTAAGGACAAATTTTGGAATGATGAAAATTTCATAAAAGAGTGACTTCACGGGTCGTAAAGAAACAAAATGAAAAAAACTTCATTTCTCCCTATTTTTTTTTCCAAATAGATAATTTCAATATCTTGTGCATGGAAAAAAAAAATCACATTTTGATGTATATTTTTCTCGTAATAACGTTTTAAAGTCAAACATGTCAGAATTTGATAGTTTTCACGGACCGTCAACTAATTTCAATTTTTTTAATCATTTTCAAAAAACAAAACATACCCTTTTGAAGTAGACTCTCTCCTCTTATGCCCCATATAATATTTAAAACATTTTAATAAGCTTTACTATCATTTTTTTAATATCAAATCAGCCTCTTTTTATTTTTAAAACCTACTTGCATTATTTTAAAAATAAAACATATTAAAACTAATCAAAATATTATAAAAATTATATATTTGGATTCTACACTTCAAGCTCTACAAAAGGGTATTTTTATTTTTTGCAAAAAGATCAATCTGACAAGAGAAATACTCTGCCAAAGATGAATGTTTCAGAAAATTCTAAGAAATGATGAGTTAGTTACCATGTAGGATGCCAACTAGATGTTTTCGGCCGATAAGGTTTTGGCCGAAACCTTCTAGACCGGTAATGGATCGGCCGAAAATTAATCGATCGAAAACTTATCGGCCGATAAGTACTCGGCCGAAAATAACTCAAATAAAATAAAGTTATTTTCTTTTGAATTTATCAAATTAAAAAAATTCAAAAATAACAAATATTTCAAAAATTTCTCGACTGTTTTCGATTAAAGAAGGTTTATTTCGACATTTTAGAAGGTTTATCATTTCTGAAATTTACAAGACTTATTTCAACCAAAAAAAAAGGCATTTGGAGAAGAGGAGAGATATTTTTAAGGTGTGTATTGATCTTCAACTTATTTAATTGATTATGTTTTTATGAAAAATGCATTTGAAGTTTGTTTTCACTAATTTTTTTATTAAAATATTAACATCAAAGAAATATTTGTAGAAATATATTTATTATTCAATTATTAATATTTTATGTTTTGCATGTTTATGTTTATTAAAAACTTTTGTTTAAATATTTTATGTTTATGTTTTGCATCTAGTTACAAGCTGTGCGAACCCTTTTCCTAGTACCTGCAAAACAACATGAATAAACGAGTTAGACAAGGAATTACAAGCTAAAAGAAGGATTCCCCATGAAATCCATTTACAAATCAAACTATGAATGAAAATGATGAAGAACACAATGCAAATGACAAAAACAAGATAAAATCCTAATTAGATGTGCAAACTCTTAATCCCATAGGGGAATTGGTGCCAATTTGATGTGAAAATTGGCCCCTTCCCAATCCCTAAGATGCAAGATTTGTTGATTGATGATGAAGAGTGATCCACTTTGATGAAATATGAGAACTCCAAGCTAAATCTGCAAAAAACCTAGCTAAGAATTTGAATGATGGATGAAAATGGCTAAGTATTTGAGCATGGTAACTTTGCTTGGATTGTGGATGATAAAATGAGGAGAGGAGCTCTTCATTTATAGGATTTCAATATGGATGAATACCCAAATTTGAGCAATGTGGGACTAACATTCATCCAATGATATGGTGCCACTTGTCAAGTTATGAATGGATGATGGTTGTGCAAGATTTGGGGTTTGTGTCAATAAATGCCAATATTTGAAATTCAAATTTGTTGAAATGACATGTAAGAGGGAAGGGAAAATGCAATAAATGCCACTTGGCTCAAGGAAAAGGACATGTAAGAGATTTAAATGCCTTGTTGGATGTACATGTTGACTTGGAATTTTTGAATTCAAATTGAGAGAATATTCCAAAAAGATGCCTTGTGAGAAAAATAGGGATTTAATAAATGAATTAAATCTATTTTCATGTGCAACTTGCATTATCTAGAGGATGTGACATGAAATAAGGTTAAATTAATCAAGGGTTTAATTAATTTAACAGGAGATTTGGTGATGTGACTTATTTGACTTAGATTTATCGATTTATTTAAATCAAATAAGAGAGGAATATGATAAGATGCTAATTAAATAAGGATTTTGATTTATTTAATTAAAAGGGATGGTGTTAGATTAAATCAAATAAGGTTTTAATTTATTTAATTTAATGGATAGATTTTAGAGATTTAATCAAATAAATTGATTATTTAATTAAATAGGGATAATTAGATTAGATGGATTGATTTAATTAACAGAAGGAATTGACTTAATTAGATAAAATGATTTATTCAATTAAGAGATGAATATTGATAAATTTAATCAGATAGGGGGATTTGATTAAATGGTTAGACTGAGGGATGATTTAGGAAGAAACGATGTTAGTAAGTCAGGATCGAATGCACGATGTCAATCAGTATATTTTACGTGTCTATATTTTGCCCCTCTTTGAAGCAATGCACTCGTTGCGTTGGTTCAAAGAATAAACGATCTTGATCAAAGCCAAAAAAATTTGATCTTCAAAAACTTACCCCACTACTGCATGGCGAGAGAAAACATGCCATTATAATGCCCCCTCGAGAGATCGGACGAAAATTTTGATTTTTTGGGTGATGTCACGAAAAAAAGTGACAAAGTGCCTGATAGGTCCAAATGGGGTCCGGGAGGTTAAAAACATGTCTAAACGCAATAAAACGATGAAAAACAAGCCTCGAACGGACAAAAACAGGTTCGGGGTCCAAAACCCTAGCAGGACAGCCCTAGAGGGTCAAAAAACCTTAATTTTTAGGCTTAAAAGGGGCCCGAGGGGTCACTTTCAAGTCATTTTCACACACCTTCGCTAGCAAACCTTGAGATTTGAGCTCTGACCCTTTGACGATATGGCACAATGACAGCTTCCTCTACACATTTCAGACCAAGTTCGGACCTACCAGCGGCCACCTCGCATCGGTGCCCCGCTATGTGACCCTTACCCTAGCTTAATTTTTTGTTTAAAAGAGAGCTCGCCTCCAACGACGCTATTATAGCGTCGTTCGGTGTTTAAAGTGCATCGCTAATTATCATTTTACACCGTAGCAGTGCTGTTTAGCGTCACAGCGGTGTAGTTTGGAGTTTAGAAACTCCACCATTGGGCTCGGGCTCAGCTCGGACTTAGCGGGCCAGTTTGGGAAAAGTGTGCCGCGGCGGTGCCCTTTTCATGCAAATTGTACGTTGGGGGCTAAAGTGCGCCGCGGCGGCACTTTTTGGCTAAATTCAGGGTCCAGCATCGGAGTTTGAGGAAACTCAAACTGCGATGCCATCACAAACTACACTGCTGGAAACGAGTTTGGAGCATTAGGTCAGGAATTTTCAAAAAAAATTAACATGCTAACTTTCCTTGATGCAGGACGGGCCTAGGGAGCTTTATTCTTGGGAGCACCAGTCACAGGACCTAGCGAGCGTTCTACGAGACTTATTGCATACGCTACGCCCGTGTGCACACACTTAGGAATGTTGTCAGCGCTAGCCGAGAGGTGGCATAGCGAGACATCGTCATTTCATCTCCCTACTAGTGAGGCGACCGTCACTTTGGAGGACGTTTGGCGCATTCTTTGATTGCCCATTCATGGCCGACAAGTGATCTACGACATGGAGGAGGGACGTGACTGCTGCATCTGAGTCGTCGCCACTCGAGACATTATTTACTGTGAGGGGCAGATTGAGCTGGAGCGGTACAGGGTTATAACACCTCCCTTCCGCTAGGTAGTTGCAGCGATCATTTCAGGTTTGGTTGCCCCAGACAGACGAGGGCAGTATTTTAGTCTGGGTTGGGGATACTGCTGGGAGAGGATGGTCTGGGATAGGCCAGTTCGGTTTGCATGGGGGCCCGTCCTTCTGGCTTCACTTTACAAGGATCTCCACGAATATGTATACATGGACGGCAGAGTGCTGGGAGTTAGGGTGACACTGCTACATGTTTGGGCGTGGGAACACATTTTTGTGCTACGTCCACAGGTTGTTCCAGTTCTGATGGGGGCAGAGGATGCCCTGGTGGCATTATACAGAGGCGGTGTGTCCTTCACACACACTGGCGAGAATGGGATCCCCTACTGGAGGCAGGTCCTGGATGAGATGCTTGTGTTTACCTGGAGATCGTACCTTGGTCAGCCCGAATGGGCTGACGATGCTACTCAGCTCTTCTACTGCCGCCAAGATTGATACATGCAGGGGCGAGAGCATATGATGATTGAGCGATACCTGATTGGGCGCGTACAGCGTCAGTTTGGAGAGCCACAGGATCGGCCAGATGATCGCTACGTGGCCGTGTTTGCACGCAGCATGACACAGGTGTCATGGGGGCCTGACATTCCTACAGCAGAGGTAGTTGAAAGCTTTAGGTAGCTGGTAGCCCGACCGTGGGCTTATGATCAGGGCTTGGCAGACCTAGGGACTACACAGGCCTATAGGGATTGGTTCATACCTCCTCTTTTGTTGACCGTTCTAGGTAAGGATCCAGAGGTGCATAGGGTCAGAGGTAGGGGGAGAGGACGAGGATGAGCACAAGGACCGAGGGTCGAGATTCGATAGGACCCACCAGGGGTGCCCCCAGTTCTCCCAGGTCACGGGGACGTCCAGATGCAGGATCAGCAGCAGGATCCGCCAGTCCCACCACCACGAGCCAAGGGTGAGGACCAGGCTCATGCGCAGCCACGGGTATAGCTGACAGGGTAAGCAGACGCACAAGATGCCTTGATTTTACAGTTGCAGGCCCAGTTATAGGCAGTGATGGCAAAGAGGGACCAAGCGAGGTCCGAGAGGGATTAGCTCAAAGCGGAGCGGGATCAGGCTGTGCAACAGCGACAGGCTGCAGAGTTATAGGTAGCCACAAAGCTAGGCCACAGGCAGCAGATTGAGAGTATGACAGCCTCCTCGTCCCAAGGTATAGTGTCGGTGCGATCTTACAGGGATGCTATCTGAGAGATAGAGTACTACCGTCGGGCCTACCACGACACTGTTCCTAGAGCAGACTGGGTCCCAGAGTACTTAGAGCGGGCTAGCCAGAGACCACTAGAGGGTCACGGTGACAGGGGTGAGGGCAGCATTCACGGAGATCGTGCCTGATCGAGATATTACACACTTTTTTTGTACCTTATGGGCTTGTTTTTCATAGCCCGATGGGCATTTTGTACCAATTGACACATATGTACAGTGATCCGATTATTATTCTTATGTACTATGACAGTGACATGATTGATGATATATACAAGCCAATTTTGATGCGATGTGCTATGTGCTTTTATTTATGCATGGATGATTTATTTCTATATGCTTTGCAATGATGTTCTATGGATGCATTTATTTCTAATGATGTTTATGCAATGATTATGACTAACAGATCTATACTATGCTGACCTATGATATGATGTGCAATGATGTTATCTATATGATGGTTTATTTTATGCTAATGCAATATGTGATATGGGTTTTAATAAGTAAAATGATATAATCTATGGTATATGTGATGATGTGTGAAATGTGCTTATATATGAGATGATTTACGGATAGATGTGATATGATGCGATGGTCGTGATATGATGCGAATGAAATGGTTTTATGAGATGCTTAGAATAACCAAAGTTGTTATCCTAAATGATGTATGTGATGCAATGATATGTTAATGCAAAGTGATATGCTGATGCGTAATGTGAACGTAATGTAATGATATGATGTTATGCAAGTATGTATGCCTAATGAATTAAATGCTTATATACCTATTTGTTATGCAAAAAATGATTATGCTATGCTTCCATTCATGCTATGCGATGATTTATATAATAAATGGTAATATGAAATGGTTATGAAATGTGAATGAATGCTATGCGATGCAATGCAATGGGTGAAATGCAATGACATGGATGCACCTATTTAAAATGCAATGTGTATGTTTCCTATATGATATGTTTATGCAATATGCTAATGATTTGTGGATGCAGGATCAATGACGGTGATGGTGATGATGATCAACTATCAGAGTACCTTGTTAGCGTGATTAGTAAGAAAAGAAGAAGTCATTTCAACAAGACACAAGATGACACAAATGCAAATGCTGATGATGATGATGATGATTACTTGTCAAGGAATTGGGATTTTAAAAGGGCCAAATTTTCTTATGTTTGATAACATACGTGGTACAATGCATCAAGGTATAGCAAACTAGGATGGCGTGGTACCTAGTATGATGGACTTTGACTCGACAATCAGATAGGAGTATTCTTGTTCACACCTGACATACGGAAACCTTGCTAGGATGCACTTCAGAAGTTTTAGACACCTCAGACCAAAACACGGAAAGGTAAACCTATCCCTGCAATAGTCAACAAGTTTCCCTAGACTTCTTCCGCATATACCTAACAAAGCAAGTATTCGTCGAGGTTATATTACAAGAACGCCCAACAAGCACAACAGAAAAAAGATAATGATCATTTCCCCATTCCTATTTCTCTAAATCCTCTATTTTGGGATATCATCGAGACATCCTTGGAATGAGCGCAGAATAAGATAAGTCAAAAGATAAAGATGAAGTAAACAAACAAACTGATGCTCTTCAATACCGCTAACGAAAAGAGGATGTGTTTTCTAAGATGATGAACGAAACTTATTGCCAAAAGATAATGCCCATTGTAGGAAGGATTCATCCTAGGACATGTTAGTGGATGGCGGCACACCATTTCGTTTATAAGGGATGATTGATATGGGACCAAATCAGATGATGTGTTACCGATACAAAGAGACGACCAACTTGCTTACGTATTGACTTAGACTTATGACTTGATGTTTTGAGCTCTACTTTTAAACTTCTAGACTTGTTTCGGGTTGTTTCACCAAAGGTTGATGATGACGATCAGTTTATTATGGATGATTGATTATTGCGAGTGCAAGCGAGATGAGGCGGATGGATTTTTTTTCAAATATTTGGATGTTTTTGATGTTTTTGCAATGTTTTGAGGCTGTTTTTGGTATTTTTTGAGATTTTCAAATGTTTTGATTTTCGATTATTCAAATGTTTTTGGGATTTTCCAAGATTTTGACCAAGGGACTAACCTAAAGACCTATCCTAGGGGTCTTGAGGACTGATTGACAGATTAGCCTTGCCTACGTTATACACGTAGAGACCACGTAGTTCGACTGACGACTTGACCAATTTACCGATGATGATATACATGATGAGATGTCAGTTTATTATGACGGACTCCTAAAGGACCGACCTAAATGTCTCGAGGGATGATCAAAAATCAACCTTGCCTGTGTTCAAACTCAGAGATAACGTAGTTCGACAAGACGACGCTATTTTTTACTTTTTGAATGACTTTTTGACCTATTTTTGGATTTTGATATGTTTGATGTTTTCTGATTTTCTGATTTGAGGATTTTAAGATCATACACGAATCCGATCTGATAAGAACATTCCCCCAGCGTGATGAAATAGACTACTCCGATAAAGGTAGGACAAACTGACCTTGAGGATGGGCCAAGTAGTACTAGGAGGGATCATGATACGAAGACAAGACCAAGCTATGGTGTGGATGTGAGTGGATGAGTGATGTATGGAGACCTGAATGTGATGGATGATGGAAGCGAAATGGATGGATGATGCAGATCAAGCCATAAAGATACTGGTGGATGGAAAGTGCTTATTTACACAAGGCACCTGTTTGCCAGGTTTTCACCGAGGTACTTGCCCAAAGTGCCACCAAAGTGGTTTTCACTAGAGGACGATTTTTTTGATCCATTTTTTGATTTTTTTGGATTTTTTGCTTTTTTGGATTTTTTTACTTGTCACCAAGACGCCTGTTTGCCAGGTTTTCGCCTAAGTAACCATTTTTTCAGGACTTTTTCTAATTTTTTGGATTTTTTGGTTCTATACCCTGAAAGAATTAGGCATAAAACATTTTGAGATGGGAGTTATTCATTGGCTCCTACAGAGGTTCCCCTTCGGGTGTTGATAGCTGATATGCCCCTGATTTATAACTTGTTGTGATGACGAAAGGTCCTAACCAATTAGGTTCGAACTTGCCTTTGCTGCTGGGATTTGGGACATTCTTCTGATTTTCTTTTAAAACCAATTCTCAGACTTGGAAAGTCCTGCTTCTGATTTTCTTGTTATAGCTTCGTTTGAGTCTATTATGATAGACTTGCAAGTGATTCAAAGCATCAATCCTTCTCTCATCCAGTAACTCCAGCTCATTTAGTCTTGATACCCGATATTCCTCATCCGTGATGAGGTTTTGCAATGATATTTTGAGGGATGGGAGCTTGATCTCAATGGGGAGGATGACTTCTGATCCATAGACCAAGGAGACGGGGGTGGCGCCGGTGGGTGTGTGGATGCTGGTTCGATAAGCCCAAAGGGCGGGATTAAGCTGCAGATGCCAGTTATGACCTGTGTCATTGACTGTTTTCTTAAGGATTTTGAGGATGGTTTTATTTTTAGCTTTTGCTTGGCCATTGCCTTGGGGATAATACAAGGTGGAGAAGCGATGTTGGATTTTGAATTTCTTGCACAAGTCGCGAACCTCCTGGTTCTTGAATGGTGTCCCATTATCTGAGATAATGGCCTGTGGGACACCGTAACGATAGATGAGATAGTTCAGGATAAACTTTGAGATCTACTTCCCAGTGATATATGTCATGGGTATGGCTTCCAACCACTTTGTGAAGTACTCAGTTGCAGTGATAATGAATTTGTGGCCATTGGATGAGGTGGGTGTGATTTTTCCAATGAGATCGAGTCCCCATTGTGAAAAGGGCCATGGTGTTACAATCGTTGAGCTGGAGCATGGATGAAGTCCCCATGTTGTTGACATTGTAAACACCTTTTAGCATGATCATGCGCTTCTCTTTCCATTGTGGGCCAATAATACCCCATCCTCAGTAGTTTCTTGGCGATGGTCATTTCACTTGAGTGTGAACCACATATTCCGTTGTGTACTTCGGTTAGAGTGGTTAATGCCTCCTTAGCATTTAGACAGTGTAACAAGGTACCTTCTATGCTTCTATAGTATAAGGTATCACCTAGGATGACAAATCTAGATGCCTTTTTGATAAAGGTTCATTTTAGGCTAGATGGGAGGTCAACGGGTATGACTCCTATGCGTAGGTATGTGTAGATGTCATGGTACCAAGGATCACCAGGACCAACGATTTCACACACGAATTCTGATTCTAGTACCTTGAATGCTAGAACGAGAAGCTGCTCAATCAAGAATTCGTATCTTGGGACATTGTTAGGGATATTCAACAAGGATCCCATTGTTGCCATGGCGTCTGCTGCTCTGTTATTAGTTCTTGGAATCTGCTCAAATGTTATTTCAATGAAAGATTCTTTGAGAGTCTCCACCAATTTCTTGTATGGAGTGAGCTTATCATCCTTGGTCTGATATTCATTATTGACTTGATTTATGATCAACTGTGAGTCTCCGTAGACCTTGAGGGTTATGATATTCCATTGCACTGTTATCCTGAGACCTATGGTCAAAGCCTCATATTTTGTGATGTTGTTAGTGCAAGGAAATGCTAGTTTGTATGACCTTGGTATGCAGTCCCCCTGTGGGGTGATGAAGAAGACACTAGCTCCTGATCCGTGTTGTGTATATGAGTCATCAAAGTACAGTTTCCAGTGATTAGCTATGTTGAGGTTAAAAATAGATTCGTCTGGAAACTCTGAGACAAGGGGATTCTCAGAATACATAGGTGCTTTTGCTAGTTGATCTGCAATAACCTATCCCTTGATGGATTTTCGCTCTATGTACTCGATGTCATATTCTGATAATATCATTACCCATTTTTCCATTCTACCTGTGAGCATTGCCTTTGATAGTAGATACTTGAGGGGGTCAATTTTGGCGATGAGCTTGATCTTGTGTGCCAAAATGTAATGTTTGAATTTTTGGGATGCAAACACTACTGCGAGGCATGCTTTTTCGATGAATGAGTAGTTTAGCTCATGACCGACCATTGTCCTGTTGATATAGTAGATAGCCCTCTCCGTTCTGTTTTCATCATGCTGAGCCAAGAGAGCTCCAAGGGCTGCTGCTATTGCTGACACATATAAGATCAATGGCTTTCTTGGGATGGGTGGCATTAAAACTGGCAGTGTTAGTAGATATTCCTTGATTTTGTTGAATGCCTCTTCACATTTTGTGTCCCATTTGTACGCCACTCCCTTGTGGAGTAGGTGAGAATATGGTTTCTGCTTGTCTTCCAGTTGTGCTATGAATCATCAGATGGATTGAAGTCGGCCTTGGAGGCCTCTCGAATGTCTTTGGTGCTTCCATCTCAAGGATTGCTTTCACTTTTGTCGGATCCACCTCAATACCCCTCATGGAGACTATGTATCCTAGTAATTTACCTGATTGTACGCTGAAGACGCACTTCTTGGGATTTAGTCTGACTTTGTATTCCTCTAGTTTGTTAAAGATAGTACTTAGGGTTGCTATATGATCTTGTCTTTTTCTTGACTTAGCTAGGATGTTATCGACATAGTCTTCAACTATTTTATGGATCATGTCATGGAATATCAAAGTCATGGCCCTTTGATAGGTTGCTCCTGCATTCTTTAGGCTGAATGGCATCATGTTCCAGCAGTAGGTCCCCCATGGACAAGTGAAAGTTGTCTTATGTTGATCTTCTTTTGCTATCATAATCTGGTTATATCCTAAAAATCTGTCCATTAGTGATAGCATCTCATGTCTTGCTATCATGTCTACTATCATGTCGATGTTGGGAAGTGGGAAATCATCCTTTGGACATGCTTCATTCAAATCTCTAAAGTCCGTGCAGATTCTGATGGCTCCGTCAGGTTTTGATATAGGTACCAAGTTTGATACCCACTCTGGGTAATCAATTGGTCAGATGAATCCTGCATCTAGCAACTTTTTGAGCTCCATTTTGACTAACAAAGAAATTTGAGGATGCATTTTTCGAAGCTTCTATTTGACCGGTTTTGCTTCTGGATACACTGCTAAGTGATGAACCACTATCTCTGGATCTAGCCCTGGCATATCAGCATAACTCCATGCAAAGTTTATTTGTCTTTCCTTTAGGAATGCTGCTAGGAGTTCTTGCTCTTCTGATAATAGTGACTCCACATAAAATGTGATATGCGGGGCCTCCTCGGTTCCTAGGTTGACTGGATTACACTTTTCGGCCAAGACTGTTGATTTCTCCTGATGAATAGCTCTTAGAGGAAGATTGAATCCTTCATCCTCGGGCGCTTTAGAGAGGTTTTCACTGTTGGATACGTCCTTTCTTTTTACTATTTTCTTGTCAGAGAGTGCCATAGTGTGGTTTTCACTCAAGGACTTGGATATGATTCTTAGTTTCTCACTTTTGTGATTGAAGGATTCAATCTTTTCCCCATAATAGGCGTGTGTGTCCAACTCCATTATAAACCCTGCCTTGTGATCTCCATCTGGAATGTTATCCCTCAATCCCATGAATTCTGAGAGTGCCTCATCGTTTTTGAATGTATCAAGAACCGGTGGTCCTCATTGGTCATAGTCGATCAGTTGGGGGTAGACTAAACGGATCTCATGATTTTGACTATCTGGTTCGAAGGATAGGGTACTGATCATACACAGGGTGGTATCTTCAAATAACCTAGGTAGATTGGTCAAGGTATCCTCGTCATCGCTACTAATATAGGGCTCAATTATAAAGTTATGTGTTTCTCTACCTGTGACTATTGGTGGGTGTACTTGTACTAGCACTGGTTGAGGAGAAATATTAACCGTTCTAACCGGAGGACTTCGGCCACGTATGGTTATTCTCAGAGTGGCACATCCAAGACCAAGATTTGTTATGGGTCGTGTCCCTGGTATGATAGGTATTATGAGGCCGTTGTCATTTTGTCCCAGTCTTTGATTTCTGTCGTAGCCCATTGCAAGCATCATTTGTAGGCACTTGTTTGTCTCATCCATTGGTAAATTAGCTATCGGTCTTTCATCTTGATACAGCATGTGAGATGGATCTGCTTCAATAACCTCATGGCCACGGTCTCCCCATCTTGTGAATTCGGGATAATTTTCACGATAGGTTTGTGATGTGGAAGCTTGATTTTCTTGTGGACGTCCCTATGATCTAGGAGATTGTGGTAACTCTCCTATCACAAAAGCATTGTTAGGGAGTTTGTAGCTTCCACAACCATCTTCTTGGATGATGAGCTTGATATTGGAGATGGTGGGGATGGTGGGGATGGCGGGTGTCTCTGTCACAGAAGTGGACGTGAGAGTGGCGGGGTCGATGTATGGTGTGGATGGGCCTTCATCATTATTAGGCACGTGAGGGATTTTGTAATACTTGGCTTCAAGATTCTTGCAGTATGAAAATGGCTCAGGATCTCCATGGACGGTAACCTCTTGTCCATTATGTGTAAATTTCACACATTGGTGGAAGGTTGATGCTACGGCTTTCATCGCATGGATCCATGGGCGTCCTAGGAGGATACTGTATGGAAATTCGAGGTCCAAGACCTGACATGTGGTTTCCATGAGCATTGGTCCTACTTGGATAGGGAGTTTAATCATGCCTTGAGACACTCTTTCTTGGTCATCATATGCTCTTATCGTGATTCCCTTTCCTTTGTTGATGGAATCTTTTGATATTTTCAACTGCTTGATGAGGCTGAGAGAACATATGTTCAAACCTGCACCTCCATCCACCAAGACCCTTTTGATTTTGCTCTTGTTTACAATGGCTTCCAAGTGAAGTGCACGGTTGTGAGATGGTTGGGCAGGGAAATCTTGGTCAGAGAATGTAAGGAGATTAGGTGTTATGATATTTCTGACCATAGCTTGGAATTTCTCCGCATCGAGATTTGCGGGGACAGTGGATGAGGCTAATGCTTCCTTGAGGATCTTTTTATGCGTTGATGAGATTTTTAACAACTCCATGATGGAGATGTGTGATGGCGTTCTCTTGAGTTGTTCTACAACATTGTAGGTATGCGGAACGGATCTAGATGAAGGAACTTTGTTAGGTTGGGATGATCCTGCAATGGTGACTTTGCTGCCTCTTGTGGTGACTCCACAATCTTCGGCATGGGCGCCCTTGATGGTGATGACCATGCAGTCCTCATTTAGGGAGGCAATGACCATTTCGTACACATGATTTACACTACCCTTCCCTTTATTATTTTTATTCCCTTTATTGCCATGATTCGGCATCGGATTCGTGTAGATTTTAAGATCCTGATTTCCGGTAGGTTGTTCCACGTTTATGATTTTCTTGTCGATGAGATCTTGGATGATGTTTTTGAGTCTCATGCAATTGTTTGTGGTGTGACTTTTGATTTTTTGAAATTCGCAAAGTTGATTCTCGTTGTACCAAGGAGGTTTGACATCAGGTTCTTGGTAATCTCGAATGTGGGAGGCTTGATGAGTTTTTCGTCGATCAACCTTTTCATTATGTCCTCCAATGGTTCCCCCAAAATGGCGCATTTGCGTTTTGGATAACTTTTGCATTGGGGTGGTCCTATTTGATCAATGAGGTTATTGATGATTGGATTATTGGGTTGGTATGTTGTGTGATGAGTGTTTTGGCGTTGTGATTGGATTTGCGGTGTGGGTGTATTTCGGTGTGGACCACTAATGACCACCTTGGCGTCGATGACGCCATCATTAGTGATGTTTTTGTTTCTCACCCATGTACGAGGTTTTTCGTTGTAATTTGATGGTGGGAAATTGTTTTGTTGTTCATGATATGACGTTGATTACGCGGGTTGGGTCGCAAGGGCTCTTTCGATGCTAAGCACCTTGGATATCAATTGCTCATATGTGGTGATTCCCTGAACTTTGAGATGGAATGCCAAATGACCTTCAAGGTTGGCTATGATTGTGTAGACTTGTTCTTCTGGCATGGTCCACTTGCTCCGATTGGCCTTGGATTGCCATCGTTGAAGGAATGAGGCGAAAGACTCATTCTTTCCTTGTTTCAGAGCCGATAATTCTTCGAGACTAACATCCATTGCAATGTTACATGTGTAGTTCCTAATGAATGCGTCTCTAATTTCTTGAAATGTTCTAATTCCTGAAGGTAAGTGAGAGAACCATTCTATAGCGGGACCTACCAAGCTCCTAGGGAATAGCCGCATCAGATAAGTATCGTCATATGCGACCTCCATACAATGAACCTAGAATTCCCTAATGTGATCTTCAGGGTTTCCCATTCCTAGATATTTGTCGAATTTGGGGATTTCAAATCCCTTGGGGAATGGTTTCATGTCTAGGCTCCTATCAAATGGATAGGGACACAAGTTGCTTGGCGTTTTGGTTGTTCGCCCCGATTGAAGGTCAAGCACTTGTTGTGAGAGCAACCTGAGTTGTGTCGTCACATCACTTTGGGGATCAGGGGGTGGGATGAAAGTGTTTTGAAGTGTTTGAATCGTGGTTTGGATGGATGGGTTGGTTGGTGCATTGTTTGATGGTATCTGTATGTTTTGGCGAGCGAGGTAGGCTTCTACCTACTTTTGTATGAACAATGCCTGTTGTTGATCTTGTTGTTGTTGCGCTAAGATTTGTGCTTGTTGCTATTCCAACAATGCTTGTTGTTGGGCTTGCTGTTGTGCTTGTTGTTGTTCCAACAACACTTGTTGTTGGGCTGCTAATTCTATTGCTTCTTGCTGCTCTTGGTATTGCTTTAGTGCTTGCTGATATGCCTGTAATTGCGCTACTTATGCAAGAAGTTGTGCTTGTGCTTGTGCTTGTTGTGCTTGATATTGAGATTGCGCTTGAGCTTGCGCTTGGGTTGCCTGTGCTTGTGCAGCTTGCTGCTGCAATAAAATTTGTGCTTGAGCGACCCTTTATGCTTGCAATGCTTGTGCGGCTTGGGAGGCTTGTTGTTGTTGCTATTGCAATAAAGCTTGAGCTTGTTGCGCTTGCAATGCGACTTGTGCAGCTTGGGCAGCTTGAGCGGCTTGTTGCACAGCTTTTTGTTTTTGTACTTGTTGGTACCCCCTTTGGAAAGCAACTTGCAATGCCGCGTTAGATTGACTTGATGTGGTGGATGTTAGTGGTGGTGGCGGCGGTGGTGGATTTGGAATGGTGTTTGTGAAGGTGGTGTTGATGTTTTGGGTGTTGGATAATGGTATTGATGTGATTGGTCCTTGTGAGACCATGCTTTGTGATGTTATGGGCGTATTTGATGATGTTGCCATTGCTTGTGTATTTATCGTTTGTTGTTGCGATATCAACGATAAATTTTGAGTGTTTGGTGCAATGCTTTGATTGATGGTTGGGATATAGGTCTAATTGATACTTGGTAGGGGAGGAAGCCCCAAACCAAGGAGTGGTGTGGATGATAATGACAATGGTGGAAGAGGTGGAAATGTAAGGGGTGTGAGTTGTTGTGAAAATGTCGTGGTGTCGAATAAGCCCCCTGATCCAAACATATCTCCCTCTTCTTGTGAATTTGTGAGAAGGGGTGTTTGTGGTGTTGCGTGAAAAAATGATGATGACGGATCGTGATGGAATGTGAGAGGAACATTTTTGTGTAATGGGTTTTCGGGTATGCTTTGTTCCAAGGTGGTGTTTGCGTCCATGTTTTGATTATTAACAGGGGGATGTGATTGAAGAGCATTGAGGAATGTGTTTCCCTTGTTGACATTTGGTTGGGTTGGAGCAAATGATGTTGTGATTTGCGGAATGTTTTGTGTGACGTTTTGAGATGGGGGTGTAGATTAGATGGGGATGGTGGATGAGATTGGGGGAAATGATGTGTCCACAATAGTACTCACATCAAAATCCGAAGGCAACTTGGCCCCTTGTTTTTCCAGTTCAAGCATGTATAACGAAGGGTTAAGTCTCATCATGATGTTGATGATTCTATGGTTGTCCGGATTTTGGAGCATTTCTGTCATTTCCTCGTGAGACATTCCGAAAGTGAGGTCCTCTCCTTGGTTTTCTTCTTGTGGATTTTGCGATGATGAGAGGGTCAATGGATTGCTTGATTCAGCTGGATTCATTTCTGCGTTCGTTTGGCTAAGATCGCTTGAAGCGGGTGTTTCTTTGTTGGCTTCCATACTCTTCTTGTGTTGAGATCTCGTTTGAACCATAAAACAAGGATCAATCTTTGAGAATATGGGAGATGAATCTCTTGATTCTTTGGATTGATCTCTATTTTATGTCCCAAAGTGAAAGTTTTAAGATTCTTTGAGGATCAAAGGTGATGATGTGATGATGATGTTAGGGATGGATGATATGGAGGCTTTTGAATTTTGATAAAAAAATCTTGAATGAGACACTAGGCTTTTAGGACTTGCTGATTTTTTTATTTTGATTTGTTTGGATTTGGGATTTTGTCCTTGATTTTGATTTTGATTTTGATTTTGATTTTGATCAAAAAGACCCTAAGATGTTGGATGATGATCTAAGGGATAGCTTTGATCAAAGGATGACGATTTGAATATGTGTGAGGAGAAGGATGCATCTACCCACACCTATTCAAACAAGATGATTGTTTCACTAAGCATATGGAGAAGGATTAATCTACAAACACTAAGCTAGACAAGATGATTTTGATAACTTTGACTAAGTATATGCAAAAGGATGCATTTACACATACCTAGCCAAAGGTGTTTTTGGATAATGTTTTCAAGGATTTTGTCTCAATGATTTTGATGTTTTTGATTTTGCCACAAAGCCTAGTATCAAGGATGATTTCAATATTTTTCCAAAAGGTGATGATGAGATGGATTTTGTTTTGATGTTTTGGAAAAAAGATTTTGATAATGTTTTGATCCTAAGATGAACCTAAAAGATACTTTGTTTTCCTAGACCTAGGTATTGAAGAGCATGAAAATGCTTCCTAAGGACCTTTGTAACCAAGAAATGATTTCTTTTTGAACATTCTCTTTTGGATTTTCAATCAATGATTTTTTTGCTTTGGGGTTGTAAAGTCTTCAACACACATGAAAGTTCATTTTGCTTAGCTTTGCTTAATGTCTTTATTTTACCAAAAACACTTCTTTTCAATTAGGTTTTCAAACTAAGATGTCCTATGTCTTAATTTCCTTAAACCCCACAAGATATGTTATGTGGAAATTTAATGGACTTAAGGCAAAGGGTTTCCCTATTGTTTACTTAAGGAGACAAATTGAGATCTAATCCAATGCTTAGAAACCTCTAAGGATGTGAATCCCAAGGGGAAGCAATAACATATGGATTGAGTCAATGGTATTTTTCTTCAAAAGGGTTTGAAATTTGGATGATGTTAAGTGTTTGTTTTCATCATGTTTTCGATCAAGCAATGCATTTTGTAACCCAAGAATAAGTACAATCCTATGGATGTGTAAGACAATATTTGTTGGATTCCCACTTGGACAAGTCCAACTACGCCTATCTCTAGTGAATGGTTAGATGCTTGACCCCACTGGCTCCCCTCCACGGCTCATTAATGTCAATCGGGGCAGCCAAGCATCAACACCCATGAAACTCCCATGGCATGCTTTCCATTTCTACTAGCTAGAAGACCGTAAAAGTGTGGGGCGGCTTCAGAACGACTGTTCTTGCACCAACAAATAGATAAAAGGATTTTGGAAAATTCTAGCACATGGGTTTTAGTAAGGACTTTCCGTTCATAGGAGTTGACCCAACGTGGCAAGAGTCCCCTTTCAGATCCATCTTGTTAGAGTCAACCGCATGATATTGGCGTTTCGTCCAATATCCACATTTATATCCCAACTGGAAATACTCTGGGCTTTAGAGTGTTACCGGTTGAGTCGTTCCCTTGGGTGAGTACTTTTTCCCCAAGGCAGGCCCTCTAGGATAAACAAAAGCGAATGAAGAACAATATTCGTAACTCGATCAATCCTTGTTGGCAACAAGGAAAGAGAATATATGCAACAAAGCCCCCACTCACACTTGCACAATAGTTGTTCAATTTTAAGCCCAAATCGAAGTGTGGAGGTGATTTCTTTGTCTTAACCCAAAGTCATGGAAAAGGCCTTTTGATTCTCAAGATCGCTATAAAGTACGAGAGAAGTGCATACGTCCTTTTCCAATGCCTTTAGTCTAAGTAAGCCCTCACGAAAAACACTACACTTGTTCTTTTTAGATCCTCAAAGCAATATGTGAGTTCATTTTAAAGCACCAAAAAGACAAGTGATAAACATTTGTTCAATTTGTTAATCCCATAAACGAAATCTAATAAGTTGTTGATCCTATTGTTTGTTTTAACCTTTGCAAGAAATGGAATTGAAAGGTTCTTTTTAAGCCCAAATGAAAACTAGTGTTCTAAGAAAGAAGAAGATGAAAAATTCTTAAGGAAGTGTTAAACAAACATTTAAGTGTTTAAAAACACTTTGATTGGACAAAATATCATCACCATGCTCCTCTTCCCTTAGTTTTCGATTTCCAACCTACAAAGGAGAAAAACAGTCAGATTCTGGAAAAACACAGAAATTAAAAAGCAGAAAATAGAAGAGGAAGCAATCATAAATTAAAAGCACGTGCTAAAAATTAAATTTCTCCCTTTTATTGTCTTCCAGCGTCGCAACTCGTGAAGGCATCGCTATTTTTTCCTCTCAGCGGTGCTCTTAAAGCGCTGCTTACCAGTCAGCGGCACTCTGTGTCGAGACAGAGAGCACGATTGCATCGCACTTTTTGCCCATCGTCGCACTTTTCAAAAGCGTCACTGTTTAATATTTTTTTGAAAACTTCTGCAGATCGGCGAGTCCAGCGGCGGAGTTTAAATTTGAAATTTTTTGGCAAGATGAGTCCAACGGTGCTAAAATAGTGACATTGATGAGCCCACGGTGCTAAAACAGCAACGCTGACGAGCCCGTGTTGGAATTTCCTATGTGAAGAAAAACGCAGAATTTTCAAGAAAAAGTTAGAATTAATGAGTTCAAGCCCTCCTTCTAGTGCCAAATGTGCGAACCCTTTTCCTAGTATCTGCAAAACAACATGAATAAATGAGTTAGACAAGAAATTACAAGCTAAAAGAAGGATTCCCCATGAAATCCATTTACAAATCAAACTAGGAATGAAAATAATGAAGAACACAATGCAAATGATAAAAACAAGATAAAATCCTAATTAGATGTGCAAACTCTTAATCCCATGGGGGAATTGGTGCCAATTTGATGTGAAAATTGGCCCTTTCCCAATCCCTAAGATGTAAGATTTTTTGATTGATGATGAAGAGTGATCCACTTTGATGAAATATGAGAACTCCAAGCTAAATCTGCAAAAAACCTAGCTAAGAATTCGAATGATGGATGAAAATGGCTAAGTATTTGAGCATGGTAACTTTGCTTGGATTGTGGATGATAAAATGAGGAGAGGAGATCTTCATTTATAGGATTTCAAGATGGATGAATGCCCAAATTTGAGCAATGTGGGACTAACATTCATCCAATGATATGGTGCCACTTGTCAAGTTATGAATGGATGATGGTTGTGCAAGATTTGGGGTTTGTGCCAATAAATGCCAATATTTGAAATTCAAATTTGTTGAAATGACATGTAAGAGGGAAGGAAAATGCAATAAATGCCACTTGGCTCAAGGAAAAGGACATGTAGAGATCTTAAATGCCTTGTTGGATGTACATGTTGACTTGGAATTTTGAATTCAAATTGAGAGAATATTCCAAAAAGATGCCTTGTGAGAAAAATAGGGATTTAATAAATGAATTAAATCTATTTTCATGTGCAACTTGCATTATCTAGAGGATGTGACATGAGATGAGGTTAAATTAATCAAGGGTTTAATTAATTTAACAGGAGATTTGGTGATGTGACTTATTTGACTTAGATTTATCGATTTATTTAAATCAGATAAGAGAGGAATATGATAAGATGCTAATTAAATAAGGATTTTGATTTATTTAATTAAAAGGGATGGTGTTAGATTAAATCAAATAAGGTTTTAATTTATTTAATTTAATGGATAGACTTTAGAGATTTAATCAAATAAATTGATTATTTAATTAAATAGGGATAATTAGATCAGATGGATTGATTTAATTAATAGAAGGAATTGACTTAATTAGATAAAATGATTTATTCAATTAAGAGATGAATATTGATAAATTTAATCAAATAGGGGGATTTGATTAAATGGTTAGACCGAGGGATGATTTAGGAAGAAACAATGTTAGTAAGTCAGGATTGAATGCACTATGTCAATCAGTATATTTTACGTGTCTACACAAGCTTTTTAAAATATTTATGCTATATTACATGTACATGTTTCATGGAAAGCTTATGCGTGTACAAATTTGTATGTAGGCAATCATTCAGATTTGATCGTAATTTGTGATGGAAAATCCAAGGGCTAGAAAGAGGAAGTATGATCGAACACGAGTAAGACAAAGAAAGAGAAAAGCGGATGAAGGAACATCTACTGAACAACAACCCATGGAAAATATTGATGATCAAAGTGACGTACAGGTATAAGAACAAACTGAACCTAGTACTAATATAAATGTTTTGGACTATGGTATGGAAAATTTGATGGAGATGGATGAAACCTCTAATTGGAAGAGCACATTTAATTGCAAAGTTATTTAGACGCAAAAAAAATGACCCCTGTTTTGGAGTTGTTAGGGGTTGATAATAGGAAAAGGTCATCAAATTTAAAACAAACAATTGTTGAAAACCTGCAAGAAGCATTAGAATGTATTGAAAAGAAGAGTCGATCTAGTGATTTAAGTGTTGCACGTAGAGCGTTGATGACTGTAATTTCTAGTAAGAAATTATCACATAGAAGACAAGTTCAAGCAATTTCTGAATTACTAAATGTTTCTCAAAGAACTGTTCAAAGATATATTGAAAAGAGAGATGAAATAGATGGAAAATTTGAGAAAAATTGGGTAAATATTTGTAGGGTTCCTCGAAAAGATAGAATTTTAGAAGATGTAAAGAAACAAGTAGTTGAATATTGGACCACCCACTCTCGTGTTTCTTCCAATAGAAGGGATACTATACAAATAATAGGTGATGATGGTACCAAAATTTCTCATCCAAAACATTTTATAGATACAACACAAAGTGAACTTTTTGAAGCATTTAAACAAGAATTTTTAAATGTGAAGATTTGTCAAAGGATGTTTGAAACACTATGACCATCATTTGTACGTATAAATAAAGTACGTGAAACTTGTTGTTGAAATCATGTTGAATTTGATCTATACCTACAATCATATAGAAAATTTATGGCAACAATTGATCAAAATTTAGCCATCCCTGGAAGCACAACACAATTTGTGAAGTCTCTTCTATGTGAAAAATCAGAAAATTTGGATGAATTCAATGTTCAGTGTATAAAAAATGTATGTAATGATTGTGGATATTTGAAGAATCTTTTACATGTTGACAATAATGAAATGCAAGTTCCTTGGAAGAGATTTGAATATGAGACATACTTAACGAAGTCAGGAGTTGAGGCCAAAAAAATTGTTCTCAAAGAGAGTGGATTGCCTTACAATGAATTCATGAGTAAATTTTGCAATATCATATATCCACATATCCAACATTTTCATGGTGCAAGATGGCAATGTAAGCAATTTTGTTATTCAAAGAATTATTTTCCACCAGGTTGTATTCTCTCTATTGTAGATTTCTCTGAGAACTATACATTTAGTCCTCAAACTGAGATTCAAAGTCAATATGATCATTTAGAGCAAGTTGCAATCTTCGTGCAAGTTTGCTATAGGCATGCAGAGTTAGCGGTCGATGGAATACAAAGTAGCAAAGATGATAGAATTATCATCAAAGAGGTTCACTTTTATATCAGTGATGATACGAATCATGATAGAAGCTATGTAGCTCATTGTTTCAAAATGTTTTTTGAAGACCTAAGACGACGTGGCATAAATCAAGAACAACATTGGATATGGTCTGATGGATGTGCTGGTAAGTACATTGGTTTTTAAATTATTTTTATTTAATTTATATTTACTTTTAACTTTGAGACTTAAATTGTTTGATTGCTTAAATCTATATATATAATTACTTTTTTGAAGATAATTTGGTTTTCAAGTGTTTAATTATTTGTAACTTCACAGGACAATTTAAGTCTGCAAAAGCCTTTGTTTGGTTAAGCAGTCAACATGCTAGACGCAACACCAAATTTTTGTGGAATTTTTATGAGAGTGGACATGGAAAAGGAGAGCACGATGGAGCAGGAGCATGTGTGAAGCGTGCACTTCGTCAACATGAACTTGCTGGTATGTAAAGTTTTCACCATATATATATATGTCCAATTTAGCTTGATATTTTTTAAAAGATTAGATATATATATATATATATAATTTAACTAAATTAAATTCTTTTAAGTTCCTTGAAAGTAATAGGTGACAAATTGTGCCAACTTGTGTGTAACTTGTAGGTAATGCCATATGGAATGCAAACGAAATTGTTGAATGGTGCAAAAGTCATTTTTCTACTCGCGACTCAACATACAACACACAATATTTTTGGGAAGTTACAGGTATGTATGTCTAGTCAAAAATTGTTAAAAATTTGAATTTCAAAGTTCAAGTACATACATGATTTCAAATTGAATTTTCAAGTTTGAATTTAAACAGATATTGATCGATCAAATCCTTATAATTGTCAAGCAATTCATGGTATTAGAAATCTGCATCAAATCATGACAACGGGGAGTAGTAGGCCTTATGCAATGAATGTGAGAGAAAAATCATGTTTTTGTATTGATTGCATTGAGGACACTGCAAATATTGATCAATGTGAGAATATTAGAGATGGGTATGTTTTACAATGGGAAATGAAACAATTAGTATCAATGCCTCCTTTTGTTGAAGATGACAATGTCGATGTCTACAATCCACTATATTCAGCTGATTACGAACATGTATCTGATTTAGTTGTTATAGGTATGGAAATTGATTAATTTAGTTAAAATCAAGATTTAAATTTTTATATATATTCTATGTTTAAGTAAGTTTCAAATATAAAATATAAATTTTTACAACTTTTAAATGTATAATTTACTTAAATATGTAAATATGTGGTGTGTGTACAGGAGATATTTTCGTTGTCGTTGCAGATCCTGAAAATGCAGAAGGTGTAGATTACTATCTACTAAGATGTACACAACCAAAAAGAAAATTGGTCGAATCGATGACAGATGGTGATGGACAAGAGTATCCCATTGGATCAGTCGTTATTGAAGGCACATATTATCAACAAATAAAGATAGATAAAAATGGTATTATATTTGTTGATTATAGGCTAGGACAAAAGGTTCTACATTACAGTCACTTAGTTTTGGCAACAAAAATAAATTTAGAAACTTTACCTAAAAGAGGACGTGCCAAACAAAAGTGGAGGTTGCCTATTGAAGATCATGATAAGATTTTAGAGATAATTAAAGATAGAGAGGATCCAGATTTTATGTACCAGGAGCTTTAAGTTGTTTTTTGGATATATGTACACATTTATGACTCCAAATCTAGATGATATATATTTGTATTGATTGGACATGTGACATGATTTCTAGAATGGGTTTTTTTTTTTAAATGTGACATGCACGTTAGATCATATATATGCTTGATACAAAACCCAGTGACTTTAAAAATGTTTTCATTTACATTTTTCCTAAATTATTTTAAATCATCTAAATTTCCAATTGCATTTTTACATGTTGGACATGGTTCATTCTTTTAAGTTCACTCTTGAGAATCTCTAGAAATTCCTTTATATCTTCTCTCTAGATTCCTTGATTGTAAATTTTTATGTTTGACATGGAATTGTTAAACTTTCACTTTCAAATCTTTGAATTTAAATATTTGTTCAACTCCACTTATATGCATGAGATAGATTGAATATATATATACGTGCAACAATTTGTACAAAACCTAGTCTATGTTCCAATTTTGCATTTAAATTTATTTATGTTCCGCGGAATTCTTAAGTTCACATTCAAATCTTTCATTTCATTTGAACATTCAACTCCACAAACTTATATAATTATCTAGTTGATTTGGTGTTTGAGTGGTGAAGAATCTAGACATAAATGTTGTCTCTAGTTTTCTTTATTTTTTATACATTACTAATGCACGACATTCAATAATTTTAAATGATCATATGGATTTTCATGTATCCTAATCATCACATCCTAATTTTATTATTTTCATCAGGTAAGCATCCCTCATCCTAATCATCAAGTTAAGATCAAGTTTTATCAAGTAATAACCCATTTAACCATAATCATCCTAGAATCATTTAAAAATTATCCATCTAGATCCATCTCAACCATACATCCATTCTCCATCCTTAATAATAAAAAAACATCACTTGAACATCAAAATTTGGTTACTTGGTCTCAATCTAGTCCATACATCATATTGTCCTTTCGTCATCACCCAAAGCTTTCAACATCTAGGGACCTTATCCTTAATCTGGACTATCATCCATTTCAAATCCAATCTCCTAATAAAAAATCACTTGACCTTATAATTTGATTTCATCTTTAAAATCCAAATTTGCTTAAGAACATTAGCTCCTATCTTTTAAGTATAGAACTAAATTATTTATCCATTTTGTTAATGTTAGATTGTATCCAGGTTCTCTTGGTTTGGTCTTTCTTGTTCACCTCAAGGTGCATTGGAATATATGAACATTGTAGTGAATCATAGTGATGGTGTTTGGGGTGCTTGAGATAGCTACATTTTGTCATCAATTTAACTTTGTTTACCATGTATAGCTTGAGACCATGTATGTAATGGTCCATCTTTCTAGTACAATTAAATATGGATTGATCAATTTTTAATTTATATATAGAATTGTCATCTAGGAAGATCTAGATCTACTTTATCAATTTTTAATTTATATAGAATTTTCATCAATTTTTAATTTAATATTAAATGTGCATGTCTTTCAAGATTTAAATATATATATCAATTTCCAATTGCATATATATAAATGTTCCACATGGAATTCTTAAACTTTCAAGACTAGAAATTTGATTTCATTTACATTCAACTCCACTTATAGCTTGCATGCTTTCTTTGAATTATATGGTTCATTCTTAAGTGAACACTTTCAAATATATATATATATATATATGATTTCATTTACATTCAACTGGACACAAGTATAGCTCATCATCTAGTTCAAGAATTCTTTGCATGCACATTCAAATGAACATGTGTATTAGATTATATGGAATTAGAAATTAGGTTCATGTATAGCATGATATATGCACAATTTAAATGTATTTAACCTTTACTGACTTTAAAAATGAACATTTAGAGCTTTAAAGAATTCAATCTAACTATCATCTATTTCCAATTGCATTTTTATGTTCTACTTTAAAATATATAGCATTAATCTCAAGCATATTTGCATTCAATTTTTTCTATTTCTTGACCTATTTATTAAAGACAAATTCATTTGAACTATTTATTTAAATTAATTACATGTACATGTTCATCTTTTTAAATTTACAAATAGAAACCATTAGATAGTGGAGTCCAACATTTTGATTGCACAATGTAAAGTTATCTATATGTACAACAAGTGCATTTGAACAAACCATAATTTAAATTTAAATAAAGGTACTTGTTCCTTGCTAAATAAATAAAACCATAAACTAATTTAATGCACGATGTATTTATAGATGTAATGTAAGTGAGTTCATCAAACCATAATAATGCACGTATATAACAAACCTAGATTCAAACCATAAAACATAATTGTATGAATGTGACATGTAAATTATAACAAGTATATATATGTGTACCATAAAACATAAGTATGTAACACGTGCAAATGTTCAATACATAAATCATAAAAAGTGTCTCCAACATGTAATAATATGATCTCAAACATGTAATACTATAAAACAAATCTCAAAGAGAGGGATGTTGGTATGAATAGAATCATTAGATCAGATCTATGGCTCGATCTCTCCCTCGACCTCTCCCTCGATCCATGGCTCGATCTCTCCCTCGATCCACAGCCCGATATCTCCTTCGATCCATGGACCGATCGCTCTGCTGATCCAAGATGTGTGGATCCATGTCCCGATCCAATATCTCCCGATCTGTGTCCTGAGCCTCGTCCCAACCCCTGCATGTGTTCAAGTACATATATATGTAAAATTATCTAAAATTTTTACAATGTACTTGAGTTCAATGTGTTCAAACTTAAACATCAAGTAATTAGTTTTTTAAAATTAAATTTAAATGTACCTCATCTGCATACTGCATGGGATCGCCATCATGCTCCAAATTTCCAAAGTCTGGGAAATCACCATACTGCTTAAAATTTTCAAGTACACAATTTCAATCAGGAGTTAAACCCCTAGAAGTTTTTAAAATGCATTACATAATTTTTTAGAACACAATTTTAAATATATATGTATTTAAATTATAAATTGAAAGTACCTATTGTGCCTGCTTGATGGCTCTACCAATGTCACTAAGATCACGAGAATGTAAAGACATTGCAGGGGGCTCTGTAGCATGTACAGTATCAGTAGCAAAAAGAAGTCGACTATATGTCCCATGGACAGGATCAGGTGTCGCAGTAGCCTCAACGTGACCTGTAACATCCTGACGACTACCTGGACAAGCTAAAGGATCAATAGAAACATGATGTGCATGGGATTTTGTAGGCTGATGTGGAATATCCTGAGCTGCATTTGCCACCCTGTGGCTCATATGTGTATGAGGATATCGTTGTCTAATAAAGTCTGGTACCCTGTCAAGAGCAATCCCATGGTCCTCACTGATAACCTGATATGCTGCTAGTAAATCCAAAATTGAGAGTCTACACGTATTACACAGAGTCGTGTGGGTCATATGCTCGACATTTGCAAGAGTAGGTAGATCGGCACTAATAAATGGATCATACGATGCAGATGTAGCCTCAGTGGGAGGAAGGTTGATCCGTGGGCGTAATAAGTATCTACCAACTCGATCAGATGAAATCTGATCAATCTGCGTCGTAATAGAGGCAATGTTTTCAAAAATCTGACTCTGAGTGGAGCCTGTTGCTACCTCCCCTGCTGCTGCCAATTCCAAACGTTTTGGTAAAACCAAAAGGTTTGGGCCAACTAATGCCCTCTTGTCCACAGGCGGTGGAAAATTTGAAGGTCTAAACTGTGGTTTGTCAGAAAAATGACCTTTACCTTGGCCAGCATGCTCAGGATAAGATGTGTAGTCCACCTCTATATGTAAATGAAATTCTGCATATAACTGTTTGACAAAATACAATGGCAGCTCGTCATTGTGAGGCCATCTATGATGTGTTGCCAACCATCTAGGGTATATGAATGGCGCAACAAGAGGATCTTCACACCTCGTAACCACATATCCTCTAATTTTATTTTTTCCTCTATAAAATGGGAACATGGATAACACATTTTCACCTGAAACTAATTTGGCAACTTCTCTATGTTTCACTGTGCCAGTAACACTCCTAGCAAGAGAAAAATAAAACTGTTCAATGCTGATTTCATCATAAGGATTGTATGATCGAATTGTCTCAATCATCTTAATAATCTCTTGTCTAATAGTGACTAATCTATCTCAATTAGCCAAATTGGGGGAGTTGTGAATTGTTTGCTCTAAACATTTTAGAGCATTGTCCAATCTAACAATACTATCCTGAAATATATTTGATCTAGTTTGAGCTTCTCGCTCAGAACGAGGGGAATGATGAGATCCCTCATCGGCCATGATATATATAAATAGATAGAGATCTGCATATCATTAAAACAAAATTACATAATGAACTAAACAAATTTAAATTGAAATTTTTTCAAAACTAAAAAAATATATATTTAAATTAAAGGTAAAATTTTCAAGTTTCAAAACTAGAAAACATTTTTAAATTTAAATGTATCTAATGAGATCTAGTTCAAACTTTATATCTATCTCTATGTGAACCTATTAAATCATAGATGCATGTAATATTTGACCAAGAATAAATATGGAAAAAATATATTTATCCTTTCAACCACTCTATACTAAAATTTTGATCAAAATAAAAAAATACTCTTCATTACAATTGGTCACATATATATCTAGCCTTTCTTTGTAATCAATTATTTTTTAAATCAAACACTAAATAAAAAGGTTAACATTTCCTTAATTTTTCCATCTAACTTAAAACATATTAAAGTAATAAAGTTAAAATTCTTTGAAATAAATTCCTTAGGAATAAAATATAAGCATTGTACACATGTTTTGTAGGCACAATATCTCCTTTGATATCATCTTTTTCTTTAATCAAAGATGAATTTAGGCCTCGGGAATGCTATGTTTGATTAGAAACCTTGGCCTTGTAAGCATGGAATGACCTTTATTTCATCATATTTAATTTATTTTCTTCTTCAATGAACTTAACTCAGTAGTTCACCTTTTGCAACAACTTAGATAACATAATCTAAATTTGACAACTCCAAATCTGAGACTTTCAATACATTTGTGTATGTACATATATATACATTTATGTGTATGTATGTATGTACACATGTATGTATGTGGGAGTGCATGTGTACATGTATATACATGTATATATATGTGTATGTGTGTATACATACATATGTACATGTGCATATATCTGTATGTACATGTATGTACACATGTATGTATGTGGGAGTGCATGTGTGTACACATGTATATATACATGTATATATATATATGTGTGTGTGTGTGTGTATGTACATGCATATATATGTGTATGTGTGAATGTACATATGTGTATGTATGTGTGTATGTATGTATGTATATACATATATATATGTATATACATGCACATATATGTGTATGTGTGTATGTATGTACATGTATTATATATGCATGTGTATGTGTGTATGTACATGTATGTACATGCATATATATGTGTATGTGTGTATGTACACATGTATATATATACATGTATGTATATGTATGTATGTCTATATACATACATGTACACACATGTACATATACATATATATATACATGCATGTGCATACATATACATACATATATTCATGTACATGTACATACTCAAGTACATACATACATACACACACATACATATGTATATATATATACATACATGCATACACACATACACATACATATATAATACATACATACATACACGCATACACATATATGTATACATAATACATGTACATACATACATGTACATATATATATGCATATAGATACATACATACATACATCATGTACACATATGTATATATATACATGTACATGCATACACACATACACATACATATATAATACATACATACATACATACACATACACATATATGTGCATGTACATACATACACACATGTACACATATGTATATATAATACATACATACACACATACATACACATGTACATACATAGATACACATACACATATATGTGCATGTACATACATACATGTACATACATATATATATATGCATATATATACATACATGTACATACATATATATATATATATATATACATACATACATACATATATATATATATATATATATATGTTATATACATACATACATACACATGTACACATATGTATATAATACATGTACATGCATACGCACATACACATATATGTGCATGTACATATACATACATGTACATACATATATATGCATATACATACATACATACATGTACACATATGTATATATAATACATACATACATACATACACACATACACATACACATACATACATACATACATACACATAAGAATATAAATCATTCTCATTGGTCTGGGTCATGCTAAGGTTTAGAAAACCACTCTTGGGTGGAAGATTATGATCCTAATTGACTTGTGGTACAACCAAAATACATGAAAATAAAGATTAAAAATATACTTTCAAATTGGAAAAATTAGAAATACTAGTGACATGAGATTTGAAAATGAAACACTAGTGGACTGGCTAAGGTTAGTTAAGGTGTATAAAGAGATTTCACAACAAATCTCAAAAACCCTAATATAAAAGGACAAAGTAACGAATCAAGATAATATTTAAAGATTTCCAAATTTGAAAATTAAACATAAAAAAGGGTAGATTTAAAAAACCCTAATAGGAAGAAGAAACCCTAAAATTAAACCAAGTCAAGTAGGATCAATCAAGTTCATAAAAACATGAAGGAAAATAGGTTTTCATTAGAGATAGCCTAGGCTATTTAAAGGAATATAATCAATCAAGCACAAACCAACCTAATTTAACTAATTTTATAAATGTAGTAGTAATATGATAAATGTACAAGTGTTCTAGGAAATATAAATGTGACAATCAGGTTACTTAGCTCTATGGCCAAAGAATGAATGGTAATGAAGAAGATTTTGGAGTAAGACTTGTGTAGCTCATAAATTAATGCCTTTATCTATGAAGTACCTTGGAGTCTACAATAGATTTATGCTTTGTCAAGGGGTGAGTTTGCAGGTTTGGGAAAACAAATTTATGGTCATGGACTCTAGTATTTCATGTTTGGACTCATCCCTATGCATAGTGAGGTTTTTCTCTTCTGCTCACCTAATGAATAGTTGTCTACTTTATTCTTCCTTAAGATTTGGAAACTAGAAGTATTTGCAAATACCAAGTAAATGGTTGTCATGTTTCATCACAAGGAGAGGATTTCTCTTAGGCCAACTCTTAGAAAATGTATAAACATAAAAGTTAGTAGGAAAGAGCCTGTTAGAATGTATACTTGTTACTCATTTAGTGTACCAAATTCAAGTGTATCACTATTAATTGCTTCTTTAAATGTTCTAGACTGTGAGGATTTTGAATGATTTCTTGGATTTTTTTTTATGATTAGATTGAATGCATTGAATGTATTTATATAATCTTCTTTTTCGTGTTCTATTCTGCTTTCTACAACACTCGACAAAAACAGGGGTTTTACACTTGCTACACTGCTATCTTTTTCCATAGACAATTGTAGTCAGCACCAGGCAGTGGCACCACTCATGGGCTCTAATTTTTCTTCCTTTTAATAATAAGGAAATAATAATGGCCATCTACTAGCCTATTTGTTTGTCTGCACAGATTTGGTGGTTCTGCTTTGTTTCTTTTATTTAAGTTGAAAATTTCAAAGAAGCTTAATATTTTAAATTGAATTGTTCATGGGACCACCAGTTTTAAACTGGCACCGCTCATGGGCTCTAATTTTTCTTCCTTTTAATAATAAGGAAATAATAATGGTCATCTACTAGCCTATTTGTCTGTCTGCATAGATCTGGTGGTTCTGCTTTGTTTCTTTTATTTAAGTTGAAAATTTCAAAGAAGCTTAATATTTTAAATTGAACTGTTCATGGGACCACCAGTTTTAAACTGTTCCTAAAAATTCTCAGTAGCACCCTACCCTAAGAGTCTTTAGCAACGGTACAAGATTAGAATCAGGTTTTATTAAATGATAATACATAAATATTGTCATCCCAACAACTTTGTGAGAGTATTAAACAATTAGTGTCCACACATAATGTTTTTCAAGGCCATTGAAACAAGGAACACAACCACAGATTGTGTAATTTTAGTTCCATATCATCGTTATACTTCATAAAATTCTGATGTATAGCAAACTCACAGAGGACAATCATCACCCAGTCATATAGCAAGACTAATGATCTCTCACCAAGAATTCTTCAGCAATCACATAGGACAATCATCATGCATAATAATAATGTCATTTTTGAAGTAGAAACAAAGTCTTTACTTGAACAAACTGCCTACTATATCAAATTGCTAATGGAGACAATTAATGCTGTGAAACCGTAAAAAAATCTAAGAAGCTCTGACGTTTCTTACAGCTTTCCTTATTTTGCCTTATCTCAAATAGCCAGCTAATCTTTTGCTTTATGAATGTTTCAAGATTGATATGCTTCCACCTGTGGTAGCTATTTTTTCTGGCAAAATATGCAGTGTAGGCTTTCTTGTAATTAAAAATTTGTCTCTCTTGTTGTTTTCACATTTCCAATATAAAATTAAAAGTTGGGTTGTTGCTGTCGTCTACATGTTTCCAAAATATTAGAACTATGGTTATCTTTGGAGTTTGTGAGATCAGTAGGAGGACAACAATGAGTAAAGGAAAGCAAGTACGGTTGGTTTTTTCTAGCTTTTGCTTGGAATTGTAAATTTGGTTTACTCTTGTTGTTCATTGTGCTCTTTTTGCTAATAACAAAGACTGTATTCCTTTTTACAGTAACAAAGACTGTTTTTTGTTTTGTTCAATATAAGAAGCAAATGATAGAAATGAGTTAAGTAGAGCAAGTGTTTCCCTATTTTCTTTCATTTCACTTTAAATGTGTAGTTCCTCAAAACAAGCATAGGTTGGAGGGTGAAATAAATAGTCATGATAATCCTATTGAGTGATAATCCTATTGAGTTATCCTCATCTGATAATAGAGCCATAAGACCACCTCAAAAGTAAGGACTCCAATATTGTGTTAAGCTCAAATGCCAAACTTAGCATGGCAAGAGTATAATAGAGGTTAAAAGAAGGAAACATATTAGGGAGAGTCCTCAAGGCCAAGCCATTATAGCACTGCTACAAGAAATTTTATGAACAATTGAAAGGATTACAAGTTTTCCAATGCCCAAATTTATATATTTCCTTCATCATTATCATAAACAACACAAAATTTGATATCTTTCCGCCAATAAAATCCATCAGAAAAAATTCTTTTCACATTTCAATGAAACCCTAACGCAGAATACATCCAACAAATCTCCCAAACGAGATAGAACACAAACAACGTGAATAAAACAATCCAAAAAATGGCCGCGGACGAAACCTGGGAAAATATGGTCGTTGTTGGTGTTGACCTCGGCCGACAAGCTCTCGCCCTCAATCCTTTCGCCCGAGCATTAAAAATAGTTGGCCTGGTTTTTTTTTTAATTTTATTTCTATATTTTTGATTGACACCTTTTCGGTCGATAAGGTTTTGGCCGAAACATACTCGATCGAACAAGTGGAGCCACATGGGCGCCATATCAACATATTTTCGGCCGAAAGTAACTCGCCCGAAAATATGGAGTCACGTAGGCGCCATGTCGCTTCCCCGTGGATTCGGTCGAAACCTTATCGGCCGAAAAGTAGTCGGCCGAAAGTAATCCAGTTGGATTACTTTATTTGGCCGAAAGTGTGACATAGGTTTGTGCTTTTACCCCAAGGTCTTATCTAAGAAAATAGGGATACATATACTAAATCAAGCCTAGAATTTGATGGTCTATTTGACCGTTTTTTTCAATTTTAGACCGTATATTACAACTTTAAAACTTATTAGACCGTATAGTTTGACTTGCTATATTTTTATATAACTGTATATATGACATTTTAAATTATTAGTAAACCGTAAAAAAATAGTATTAGTAAATATAATATAATATTAATATATATCATTTTCTAATTTCTATTATAAAATTACATATTAAATTATAATCTTTTCAAAGATAGAATATAATTATTTTTAATTTTTAGTTTATTATTAACAAAATTGTCTTGAATATTTTTTTAATATGAATTTAACAACTTACTATGAATTATAATAGTAAATTTAAGACTTTTGCATTTAATATTAACATTTATCATCGTTTTTAGTTTTGCATTCATTTTTTAATTATATATATATATAGAAACATCATCTAGTGAGCATGATAGTCATGATAGTTACATAACCATTGTATAGATAGGGAAAAAACATGTTCTTGATTATGTTTTCTATTCTAAAATACTTAAAAGTTGGGGTTTTGTGACGGTCAAATAAGGAAAGACTATAATAATTTAAGTGTATCTATCAATCTTCTACTTGTTTATTTGCATTACTTTATTAAAGATAAAAATTTAAATATTTTTTCATATTTAATATGTATGATTAATAAAATTGATTAAAAAAAAGTCGAAGGATGCTTGATTCAGTGGTAAAGTCATGTTGTAGGTACCTACATGATACCGAGTTCAAATCTCTAATATTGAAAAAAAAAAAAAAAAAAGAAAACCATAAAACAAATAAACAAACAAAAACAAAAAAGCAAAAAAATAAAAAAAAATTGATAAAAAACATTTTAATATTGAATATTTTCTATAAACTTCTTTATAAATTAAACATTTTTTTGACAATTTGTATTCTTCTTGACATGTCAAATGAAACGCATTTAAATAACCAAACCCTCATAGAATTTTCATATGACATAGAGGGGTGACCATCAAATTACTAAATAATTGAAATAAAATATCAAACAATGTGAAGATTACGTGGGTTAAAAAATAGTCGTACAACTTAGACTTGAGAGCAAAAAAAGAGCTCAAAACGGTCAAATTGTTACTAATAAAAAGAGCACTGAATCATGTTTACAAAAAGAAAGCACTAAAAATCAAGTGCAAAATAGAGAGGGTAAAATAGGAAGTAGCTTTTTTTTTTTGGTTACTATGATAATATTTAGGTAGGAGATGGCTGAGCTCCATAGTATTTATGTTTAGAGTCATATTTTGGACATCCATTTTACATGTTTTTTTATTGTCAATTTATCGTTTAAAGAAAATTTTATAATATTTTTGACGTGCATCGGAAAACGTTCAAATGATTTAACAAATTTTAATTTATTTTCTGAACAGTTTAGTAATGAAAAGAAATCCGGTACCTAGATGCCTCTCATTTCATTTGTTGAGAAGTGATTGACATTACCTACTCAGTTCCTTAAATTTCTTCTCACAATGTGGAATGAATCCACACCGTTCATTCAACAGTGGTCTTTATTTTTTTGGCCTTTTGCGATCCTTTTCTTCGTTCATTCCGAGTGATGTTAACTGAAGAAATATTTTTACTCTAAAATGCTGAGGAAATGTGAAAAGATTAAGCGAGTAAAGGGAAAAATTGAAAATCCAACGGATCTTATTTTAATGCTAACGTGGAACGTACATGCCGTGACAAGTTCTGCAGTCGTCTGACACAATAATAGAGCAAGTACAATTATTCAATTTAATTTTTAAAATGGAAACAAATTACAGTAGTAATTTAATCGACTTACAATTACCTCACATGTACTCCAAGCTCTCTGGGATGCATTCCAAATTCCCCGGAATAAATCTGCAGAGGACACGTCCAAAAATTTGAGACCCACCATGGTTTCTAAGCCGCTGGAGCACTGAATGCCGTTAGATGCCGACGCCGAGCCCGGGCTTCCCTTCCGCCTACATAAGGAGCTTCAGATAAGCTGCCGTCAGATTTGTTGTCCAGTGGATTCGAAGGAAGGGCACGTTGTTGGCCAATATGGCCGTTTTAGAATGGAAATAGGTCTATGAAGTGCTCAAGATCAGAATTGGCAGTGTTCATAATGGTGGGAAATCAACCGGAAACGATGCCGAAGCATGTAGTGAAGCTGTTGTTTGCAATGAAAAAGATGCACAGGCTCATGGTGGGTGGAAACCATACCGCTGCCAGATTTTGCACACGGTAGATCTTAGTTCGAATCTGCTTGCTGGTAAATCTCTTTCTTTTGATAAATCTTTGGTGGGAAATCAACCAGAAACGATGCCGAAGCATGTAGTGAAGCTGTTGTTTGCAATGAAAAAGATGCACAGGCTCATGGTGGGTGGAAACCATACCGCTGCCAGATTTTGCACACGGTAGATCTTAGTTCGAATCTGCTTGCTGGTAAATCTCTTTCTTTTGATAAATCTTTGGTGGGAAATCAACCAGAAACGATGCCGAAGCATGTAGTGAAGCTGTTGTTTGCAATGAAAAAGATGCACAGGCTCATGGTGGGTGGAAACCATACCGCTGCCAGATTTTGCACACGATAGATCTTAGTTCGAACCTGCTTGCTGGTAAATCTCTTTCTTTTGCTTGATCTAATCCTGCAAAAAACAAACCCTGTTGTAGGCCTGCATAGGGTTTTAGCACGCTAGGGCTATTCCTTTATTTTGAAATTCGTATGGTGAATTTCTTTTCGTTTGAGCACAAATCTTAGCTCAATGGATGTGGATGTAAACTTGACGAAGCTGGAGCTCATGTATGGCTCCCTGGGCAAGCGGCTAATGCAGCGCTGCATTTGGTTTTCAATGATACTGGCTTTGATGCCGATTCTCTACATTGTCCAGGACGATGGTCCATGTGACCTCACGGCTGGCTCCGAACCCTTCTACCGTCCGGGAGGCCTAGGGATCGAATCCCCTACACCAACGAAGATCTGGGCGTTGAAACCGAAAGTAAAATTTTACTCTGGCATTTACAAGGACCTGTTGGAGCAAGGTCTCCTGCGGCCTGGTCTGAAAGGCCTCTGCGTCGGCTGTCACGCTGCCCACGCCGTGTTGGCATTGAGGGAAAATGGAGTACCCGACGCCACGGGAATCGATCGCGGGTCGTGCAAAGGCAAACTCAAACGGCTTCCGTTTGCAGATAATTCTTTCGATTTTGTGTTATCAGCGTCCGTGGATCGAGCCCGGGCGCCTGCTCTGTTCGCCGTCGAGATCGAACGCACTCTGAAACCTAACGGCGTCGCAATTATAGTGGTGTCGCCCAGGCGGGCGGTCCTAGCTTCAAACCCTCTACATTCTCTGGCCCCTACAGCGGCCCTCTTCAGAAACTCCGACGTCGTTCATGTGACCGTGGCAGGGAATTCTTCAGTAATCGCACTACGCAAGCTTGATTTGCCACCAAATCCCGACCACCTCTGCTCTCCCCTGAAGCACAACAGGAGCTTAGTCGAACTCGCGGAGCCATTAACGGAGAACCACCATAACGCCGTTTATTTGCCGACTGTTGTGGACATAGGAACCCTAAACCGCCATGTTTATGTTGAAATTGGGGCTAACGACACTGTGGGCGGTAAAAGCGAGTGGCTCGTGAGGGCTTATCCGAAGAAAATCAAGGCGTTTGATATCTATGCAGTAGGCGTGGTTGATACAGTCTCTGCTAATGCTTCCGTTGCCAATCTGAGCGGAGTCGAAATGGTGCGACTGAAACAGAACAAAATTGGAGGATGGATGAAAAGGAATATCAGTAAGAAGGATTTTGTTGTTGTGAAAATAGGGTTTCCATCTGCGAGGGAATTGTTGGAGAACGGAGTAATATGCCTCGTCGACGAGCTTTTTGTGGAATGCAGCCATGATGATGAAGAAGAAGATGACGATGATGATGTTGCCTGTCTCCATCTGCTGAACGCTCTGAGAAAGAATGGCGTTTTTGCCCATAAGTGGTAACTGCTCTGGTTAATACCCTCCTGCCATTCTACTATACTATGGTAAGTCTGGCTACTATGCTACTAGTCTACTTAGTTATTACTATAATATGCTATAGAGAATAAAATGCAGATTTGGTGGTGGTGTCTTTGTATTAACAACATTTGAAGAGTCCATGTGTTATAAAGGCACGGTATCCTAAACTCTGGAATTGGTAATACATGGCATCCTACTAGTTATATGTTGATTCTGCATAAAGTCTAGTACATATCATCATGGTTTCACTACCCTTAACCACTAGGGAAGAGGATCAATGGATGAATATGTATTCTACTAGTTATAAGTTGTTTTTTACCTATCTAGTGTATTTTCATCATGGTTTCGCTGCCCCTATCATTAGGGAAGAGGACCAATTGATGAATATGTATGGCTTATTTTCATTATGGTTTCACTACCCTTAATCATTAGGGAAGAGGATCAATTGATGGATATGTATGTGATTTATTTTCATCATGGTTTCACTACCCTTAACCATTAGGGAAGAGGATCAATTGATGAAGATGTATTGACAGTTATGTATGTGTGGTTTTAAAAAATATTATTAAAAAATATGGTGTGTGATAATATTTTAAAGTGTTCATGAATATTTGTATTTTCATTCTTAAGTATTGTATATTTGCATTTTTAAGAATTATTTCATACAATATTTGGTTAATATATGAAATTTAGTTAGACTAAACTCACCTAAATGTGTTATTAAATGGTTGATAGATAGTAATATTTAGTCATATAGGTCAAGCTATTGGGATTGTAAATATTCATATCTATTAATCATTTGATAAAATATTTTGGTGTTGTTACCAATTTATTAGTTTTGACCTTTAAAATGAATGATTCGTCAAGAATTTCCAAATTATAATTATAATATTTTTGAGGAAATATTTCTTTATATGTTTGTATTCACGTTTATTCACCAACACAAATAAATTTGTTAAAAATATTCTTGAAATGGCTTGCGTATAAATAAATTAGGGCTCATAAGATTCTCAAAAGAAACTTTACTTATTAATAGAGTATAAAATGTTAAAAAAAAATGTATTATTCTAAAAGACAAAATATTACTAGACAATTCGATCTACAAAATATAAATTAGTAAAATCAAAGGAGTTGAAAAACATATAGTAGTTGTGTTGCATGTGTTTGGATTGTACATGTTTTGAGGAAGATCATACATACTCCCTTTTCTCCATTTTATAGATTTTTAAGGAGAAACACTCAATGTAGAATTTAAGCACATCGTAATGTTTTTGGATTATTTCAATATTTAGACTCTTCAATTCTAGTGAAATTCCTTCAACCTATGACGAGACAAACTTGATTATAGATAATCATGAAATTGAAATTGAGAAATTATGTCCACAACAATCAAATTATATACTTTTGACATATTTATAGATAATAATAGTATACCTTCGTTTCCCTTTGATCTTAGTTATGATAATTCAGATTGAGGATAGGAGCAATTGGTAACTATAGTTTTCACTTTGCTTTAGCATCATTTGCTTCAAGTATGATTTGTTGATTAACACCTTCACGGTTCATGGGTGGCATCAATTTTTATTGGTTTATGTTGTAGTTGATCTAGGCAAGCCTAGAAAATATTATAAATAAATGATCCCTTGACAATATTGGTTTTTATGGTATTTATCATTATTTTGATTCATAGAGAATTATATCTATAATTAGGATTGTACCTTTCACTAGAGCCTGTGATTCTTGCTTTGACAAAGCTAACTTATGTATTGATTCTTACTCTAAGAAAGTTGTGTAGGCACATAAAGTTGGCCACACCTAACCATGCCCAACTTTATCTTATCCCAAGCATTAATTAAATAAATCACTTATTTAATTAACACATGTTATTCTATCATTCACCTCTAATTAAATAATTTATATTTATTTAGTTAAACTCAACCCTATAGTCTTATCCCACAAGAATTAAATAAATGCAAACCATTTGTTCAATTCTTTTTTCCACCTAAAGTCCAATTTGCTAGTTATGGAGCCCATTTCAAAAATAGGGGCTAGCGGAGGAGGCATGTGGGGGTGAGGGGTTTGCCCCTAATAGGGTTCCCGGTTGTGTCTCGGTGAAGGTTTGGGGGTAGCACCTCGAAAGCCACATTTGATATGTATTTATTCATTGTAAATTTGGATTGTTCATTATTAGGCCACAAATATGACATTAGAGATTATGTTGGGTTTTCTTGCTCTAGAAGGCAACCCCTTTTTTTAAAGGTATTATATTACGATTGACTATTGTATTTGTAATGCCGAAAATTGCACTCTATGTAATTTTGCATTACATAAACCTCCCCTTTAGCTTAATTAAATTCAATAATGCAATGTCCCCTTAACCTAACTTTAATCTTGTCATTAACCCTTTCATTTTTAGCTGTTTACGTAAACTTTTATTGTGGACCACTGCACGTCACGTAGACGTTTGCGCACCGCTCGAACGTCTCGAAAAGATTCCTGCTTCATAGCCATTGAGGTGTTACATTCCCTGACTTCCTGTGAATTGTAACGTCCTTGCAGCTTGCAGACGCGTCAAAAACACCCATTTGCATGCCTATATCCCATTTAAAGTTCCATTTTTTGCCATTTTATTCACTCTATTCGATCTCTCATTCATTTGGCTCATTCTTCATCTTTTGCTCTCATTCTCTCAACCTATCAATTTCACTGGCATGTTTGCTCTCTATACCAACACTTTGGCTCTCTTGGCATGTCTTGAAGGTTGCAAGCTCTTCCTTTTACCATTCTCGTTTGCCAAAGGAGGGTAATCACAATCTCTCTATTGCATTATCGTCTTTATTTTAATAGCATATTGTCATTTTAACTTGTCCATTTTCTTTTCTATCTATCTAGCTGTTCGTGGAAGTGGGAACACCAATGTGAGGGTTTGATTGAGGCAAGCCCTAAAACAACCTCAATAATTTTTTTTGTTTTCGTGTGTGCAAGTTTTGAAGGTGTTGCATTGCAGGAGGCTTCACTTGTGGGCCTCTTGTGAATTCTTTTTTTCTCCACTTCGTTACTTTCATTTCATTTTATTTAATCTATGCTCGTTATTTCTATTTTTGTTGTTCTGTTAGTTTAGCATACTTCTAGGATTTTAGTTGCCGAATAGTTAGTAGGCTCTTTGTTGTCCCTATTAGCAAACTCTGTTTTTGATCCGTACAAGACTACAATGCACCGCAAGGATGTCCACGCGTCACATTGTCGTCCTTGGTTGAGAGCTTAACAATTTGCTCACGAGACCTCTGAAGCCTACTCTTTCAGCCCCTAAAACTCTTACCTCTCAATTCATCATAAAACATAAACGACCTCCCTTGTCTTTCCATTTTTGTCACCTGAGCTTTGGTCCTTGAGGTAGTTGAGGAACATTCGCCCATGAAAAGGGGGTGTCAATTTTCCTCTATATTTTGGTGAACCCGACATGAACTGTACTTATCCTAATCTTTTGTTGAAAACTTTTTTCTCTCTTGTTTGGATGTTTGCTTGACCGAGTGTTGTGACACTTATGAGTTTCATACTCAGTCTACTACTTCTAGACACATAGTTAGAAGAAGTTATCGACATCTAGATATGGGTTCAAGAAGACAGTTTAGTTTGCCCCATTCCGGTCCTAAGTTTGATCAGTTCACTACAAGACTATCACTTGGTTATTCTACCCCTTTTTATTCTGATAATCCTTTAATAGAAGTTCAAGAAAATCCTCAACTGAGCACTCATGTTGTCTCTTCTTGTCCCATAGATCACGAGTTTTCTCTCAGGGTCCCCTTCGAGTAGGTCCAATCTTTGGACGAGAGGTTAAAAGAGTTCTAACATTTTCTAAGCAAAGATGATACATACACTCAAGATGCTCCTATTGTTTGTGGTCTAAAAGACTTGCTCATCTCAGACCATAGAGGTCTTGAGTTGCTTTGAGGGATAACTAACTTGGTAGAGACCAATGTCCCCTTATACACTTCTATCTTGGGTAATCCTATGGATGTCCACTTGGAAATCACCGACACATAGTTGTATGTCCCAATTCTGGCTCGTGTTCGAGTATATGGTAGAAATTGGTCTTTGTGTTTCTTCTTTCACCACTGTTGATAATACCAACACTATGCCTTCAAATGGTCCCGGAGTTAGGGTGAACTGTGTCCCTTTAGGATACAAGATCCATGTATCCAGAACCTGAGCCTTTGCCACTTCAACTAGTCAGGCTTCATTAGCTGATCATGTCCTAAATGCTTTGTTACAAAACATGGGACAAATGCAATCATAATTGGGTAGCTTGACTAGCTCTACCTTTCAATCCACATTGCAACCATACCATTGCCGCAATCCTCTAGACCTCACCATTCTAAATGTTCCCATCCATCAAGGGATAGAAATTCCTAAGTTTGATAAGTATAGTGGTAGGGGTGACCTGCAAACCCATGTCTTGTCCTTTATTGCCATGTGTATTGATTTCCTTCATCAGGATGCTTTGTTAGCAAAGCTATTCTCGCAATCCCTCATGGATGCTGTGTTTGAGTGGTTTTGTTCACTTCCTGACAACTCCATCTTTTCCTTCAACCAGTTTGTTAATCAATTCTTACAACAATTCTAGGTGAACATTGAGTTGAAGATTACTCTTACCAATTTCTTCCGTTGTAAGCAAGGGACTCATAAAAAGTTAACTGATTTCATTGCTCGATACTAATCCTTGTTCTCCCAAATCTCTTATGCCTTGCCGGATTTCAATGTTCAGCATGTGTTCGTCAGAAACCTATTGTCGACATTGAGAGAGAAAGTTCTCCCGATGAAATATCCTTCCTTTTCCCATCTGTGTGATGTATTAAGAGAATACCAATAGATGGTGATGCAGTATGAGGGTCCCCCCTCGTCCTCCCATCCTGATAATCGGTTAGTCGTGTCTGTTTATGGAGAGCCTAAAAGAAATAAAGCAGTAGCAAACGTAGTTTTTGTTCCTACTGAAAAAAAAATCCATAGGATGAAATAGAATTTTCACAAAACTATCTGAGTCCTACGCTAAAGTTCTTTAGAAATTATTAAATACATGGTTTAATCTCTCTCCTAGAAAGAAGACCATTGTTCGAACCTTATCCCAGTTTATATGATGCACAATTTTTTTATCAATACCACTGAGTCTCTACTCATGATATCAAACATTGTGTGCTTCTTAGACATGTCATTTAAGACCACATAGATAGCGATACCATCCGTCTTGATGATAAAAAACAAAATTCTAATAATTCTATTGCCAATCCTAACAACCAACTACTGATATACGCAGATCCCTTTCCTTTCAACTTTGCTAATCTGGTAATAGTTGCTTCTTCCTCTACTAATCCCCGCCCTTCTGAGTACGTGAACATGGTCTTGTTCACTTCTATTTTTCCTTCAAGTGGTGTGGAAAATTTTCTTAGCATAACCTTCACACCACATGACCTGCCTCTTAACAAGGAACCTTCTCCACTATACGTCCCAACTCAGGTTAATGAAAACATCGTAATTGGTGTTATGGTTGACCTTGCTATTAGGGTTAATGTCATTACAAAGGAGACCCTCTTTATCAACAATTTACATAAGTATGAGAATTCGAAGACCGCCATACTCACGATGGCTTTTTTGTGCCTCCTATTGGTGTTACTTCTTTGTTGGTCCTTGTTGGGTCTAAATGTAATGCCCTGCCACGCAACCCTAGAGGAAGTTGCAATTCACTACTTAAATGCACCATTTTTTTTTTGTTTAAGTACAAATAACATGTAAGATGAATACACATTGCCAACAACCTCTAAGGCCACGAGACAAGAATTACTTCAAAACCCAAACAACAACAAACATTAATATAAACCGAAAGATTAATCACTTAAGGAAATGAGACAACATACATTCCATACAAGATAAATTACAACGAAGGATAAGAAATACCAAAAGATTTCAATTAACAATATTTAAACAATATGATTACAACACTCATTCCCCGAATGAGGTAATTCCAATGAGCATAATTACAAATTACAAATTCCACCTCGATGACAAATGAGGGGTAAAAGAATATAAGATCAACTGAAAAGAACGAAGCCAGAAAAACAACTGCATCCAACGAGCTCTCCAACATGAAAGACTCGCCCCACGAGCAAGAGCAAAAAACCAACAGAGGAAGGTGCACGTTCCACCCAACCAAGTGAAACCAAAAGGCTCACCCCCTGTGCTAGGAGATAGTAACAAGGATTTTCTAGACAAGACCTTCTACCTCTAGACACAGGCTAGCACAACTGAACTGAAACAAGAACAAATACCACATCACTTAACATCGTGGTTACAATGCTTCCAGAGTACAAAATTGAGTACAATCACTGTACAAAATAAACCAACGGTACAACACCATACCGACTGCTGTCATAGGAGGAGTGTCATCGCAAAGGTTGCATTGGTTATCCAATGGTGTTCTTCCTAGGTCTCGGCCCCCCTCTAGGGATATCCTGGTAACCTCTCACGAACCCGGCGCCATATGCACACCAGAGTGGAATCGGTTATCTTTCGAGAAGACAAGATAATGATCTTGCCATTCCAGGCCTTCCCGACTCATCTCAAGTCTCGTACAAGCCCTTGAGCCAATGAGCGAGGCTAAATTATCTTATTAATGTTCAAAGCTACTCTCTCCCTAGTAAGTTATTTTAATTTTCACTTAATTAACTGACTCTCACACGAGTTATCCTGGAACCACTTTGGGCCCGGCGCTCGTTTGAAAGCCACTCCCCTATTGACAACACATAACTCAACCACATGCCAAGGGTAGCCAATGCACTAACACTTATCACACATAATCAATACACCTCAACAGGTAACACATCACTACAGATGTCCAAAACTAAAACCAAAGCGTGCACTACCCAAGGCTAACACAAGGTTGACTAACATAATGATAACCCACATAACAAACTGAAAACACGACTCAACCTTTAATCACAAGGTCACACAACCCGTACGAAGAACCAGGTTTCCACTGATACAAGTCTCATGCACTACCCAAGAAAGACAATAACCAATCACAAGGGCAACAACATCATCTCAAGAAACACAACTGGAAGACTTACATGAACAACAAGAAATGACTTAAAGTCAACAATCATATAATCACACGTTCTTTAAATGTCTAAAGATGTAATTTTGACAAACAAACTTTTCTCATAACACGGAAACCAAAGTACATATATACATCATATACTTAATCCGTTAATGACACATATAAGTTCTAAACAATATGTCTTTCATGAACCTTATCAGTTTCTTTCAATAAATGAACAAACATTATTCCTTATCACTATTTAAGGCAGAGGATATAAGATCCTTTAAAAATAACAAACTAGCGTTAAGATCTTCTAAATCCAATCAATCACATGAAGGAAATTAAAATGAAATAATTAATTCGATTCGCACAATCATACATCATAATTAAAATTGAATTTTAAATCAATCATTTTATAATAAAACATTTATTTATTTCTTTACCCCATTATAGAAAATTAACATCTTAATTAACCTATATTTAAATATAAATATATATTTAATATGTATATAAAAATATATAACTAATGTATATATAATTATATAAATATTATTTAAATATAAAAGAATTATAAACTACTATTTACATCCCAACTCAACATATAATCAAAATTATTTAATATATATATATATATATATATATAATATAAATCATATATTATATAAATATATTTAAATAATAAAATAACTAAAACAAATATTACACATAATATATATTATAATATATATAAAAAAAAAAAAAACAAAAGCGAAATTTCCCATCCTGAACCCTAACCCTAAGGCAGGGCGCGGGCCCTGTGGGAGGCTACCACGTAGCCTCCCCATAGGGGGCACTTGTATGCCACTATAGGTAGCGGCACTGCTCCACAGCCTCCCTATGGGGGGCGGCTGTGGGGCAGCCCCTTCCCCACCCAACAATTTTTTAATATGAAATTTTCATTAAAAAAAATGCAATAAAACAAAATGCGAAAACGTGTTTCCCCTATGTGTGACCTCCCAGAATTCGCACAGGGTAAAACACGAAATTCCATACAACTAAATATATATATATATCGAATATATATGTATATATATGTGTGTTATATATATGAATTTATCCTTTTATAGACAAATTGTGCAATATTTTTACAGAACAAAAATTCACAGCAGAGATATTCAAACACATATTTCTCAAGCTTTCAACTTTAAACAGAGGTTTTGCAAGATCTTGTGTTTTCTTGTATTTTCTATGGTTAGACTTTGTTCTTTTGTTTTCCATTCACCCATGATTTCAAGAGGATTCAGATTGGTTTTCTACACTTCCATTCAAATTGAAACAAAGATTTAAAACTTCAACACAAAAACTAGAATAAAACCTGAACCAAGGAATTTGAAGAACAAATTGAGGGATCCTTTGATGCTTTCATTCCTTGCCAAACTTCCCCCAAGATCTTCATCTTTCAACCAAGAATCCATCCAAAAATCCAAAAGCCCTCTTTTGCAACCAATTTTCCCATAAGAAAATTGAAAGAAAAACCCTAAATGAAAATATATTCTTTTTCCAAATTTTCCAAATTCAAATTCAAATCCACTTCAAATTAAATTTCAAATTCACATTCAAATTCAATTCAAATTAAATTGCAAATTCAAATTCAAATCCAAATTTAATTCAAATTCCAATTTCAATTTCAAATTCAAAAACAAATATCTTTTACCAAAAAAGTCAACTATTTCCAAAAATATCTTTTCTACCCCAAAGTCATTGCATTGAAAATATTTGGAATTTTAAATAACTTAAACAATTTTCAATTTTCTAAATAGAATTCAACATATTTTAAAACCTTCTTTTCACACAAACTAATTTAAATCTTTTAACACTTTTAATTCAAGGAATAACTTAATCAATTCCACAATTAATTTAATTAATCAATAAAATAAATCTAATCCAGTATTAGATTATTTTATTAACTAAATTAAATTAATTAATAAAGTAACATTCCTAGCATCATAATCAAAAGCATTTAATCAATAGTTAAGCAACATAAGCCATTTAACTTGAATTAAAATAAAGAACACAGAGACATGGCAACATAACAACCAACCCGATGACACACTGTGACTAGGGTGGTGGCTTGACATAGAAAAACTTAGCTACTATCTCCCAATCGATTTCCATTGGTCAATGGACATGCTCAAACTTGGAAACCAGGTGGAGTCGATGTCATGTACCTGCCAACCTGCAACAAAGAGCATGTCAAATGTGCATATATACATAATATGATCAAACACACCGTGAAGAGGAAATCGCGATCACAGCACTCGCGATGCGAAAGTGATGTGATCCCCATTCCATTCACCAATACAAGATCAATTAACCGGACTAAGTTTACATCATTAACATAATCAAACACAAGGCATCAGTAGAGAAAAACATTGTCCGATTAACAAAGCACAAAATGGAGGGGTGTTACACTAAATCTATTGATGTCTCCATTTGATGTGATGCCCTCGGACCAAATCTATTCAGTGGTAAGAATAGACATCACATGGCTAGTCTCCATGAATGTGGCTATTTCAGTTGTCCACAAATGCTTAAAATTTCCCCATGATGACACAATGCATACTATTTAAGACACTCGATATAAACCACTAATGTCACGCGGGGATTCTCCTTGGATCATTATTGGCTTGCCCCTATTGGATCTTTATCGCCCCATGGAGACTTATTCTATATGGTCTATTACAGGTACAAGGTGGGAGTCACGACCCCTAATATTGTTTTCTCGCCTTCTTCTCATGGAATCTCTATGAAGGCCTCTATGTGCACTCAACAACGTGCCCCGTCCTCTGCACCTTCCTCTTCAAAGGCTAAGGAAAAGTAGGCTCCCACACATAGACCTTCTTCCTCTTTTGTGACTTAACAACCTCCGACAGTGCCCTCAGTTCCTTCTACTGTGCTTGGCACAGGAAAGGGAAATGTGCCCATGTTGTGGAAGTCTAAACCCTAAGTCTTCCAACTCATGATTTTACCCACTACTCCCCAACCCACCCTCTATGGTAAGAGAAAGCTAGCGTCTGGAGTTGGTCCTTCCTCTCGGCCTCTAAGGCCTCTTGTTCCTCCACCTACTCTAAAAGAAACACAAGGAGCCCGTCGTTGAGACCCCCGTCTCTATCTTTGCTCCTCCCCTATTCCTCCCCAGGAGCCTACTCTTTCACTGACAACGGCTATGGATATTGCTCCCCCAGTGGAACATAATCCCCCAAAATCTTCTCAGGCTGCCCTTCCTGGTGCCCACAACCATCATAATTGACTTGCACATGAGCATAAACATCACCAATGGGCATTGGCATGAGAATGTGAGGCCTTGCAGAAGATTGAGGGGGAACCTTTTGATTCTACTTCTGTCTCCACTCCTATCTCTTTTTCTGCTTCCATTCCCATCAACTTTGTCTTGCTTTTAGCTTCATTGACAGATCCTAATGAACCTCACCCTAAGCAAGCGCAAGTGTTCATCACTCCTTTGGAGCCTCCCTTGAACACCTCTCTTCCCGATCTTCCTCTTTTCCCTGAGCGCATTGACATGCCTCATACAAAGGTTGTGTCTATTGCATGACTCCTCTTTCTTCTTCCTCTACTTCTGATGCAAGGATTCCACATCCTCTAGTTAAGTGAAAGTTAGAGCATGACCTCGTTCCAAAAAATAATGGTTGCAAAAAGTCTTCTATGTCTTATGCATCTTGTTCTACTTTGGCTTGCACCGTTCTTATGATAGATGTGTCACCTCCTTCCCCAGAATTTTTCATTGCCCCTCTTCTGGAAGTCGGCAATGAATCTCTAGTCTCTCATCCTCCTTCCTCTTAGTCACATCACTTCACTTCAAAGAAGTGTATGCTTGACTTGATGGAGGACATCCCAACTTTGTCATCTATCTTTTCTAGATTGATGACCTTGACCTTGCATGAGCTTGTCGATGGAGACCTTGAGGGGACCTCCTCCTTAGCCCTTGTTGTAGGAGAGTCGATCGGTACTTCCCTTGATATCCCTCCCCTACATTCTCATCTTCCTTCCCCCTATGCCAATCTAGATTGGGATCAAGACGACCTATTGGAGGTGTCGAACTAGAGCAGTATCTCTTCTCTATCTTTAGATTAGGTTTGTCTGTTTGTTTGTGTTCCCTCCTGCTTTTTTGTTAGTATTTGTGCTCTCGCCTAGAGGACCCTTGATACCATTGTAGGTACTTGGATACAAGAGAGAAACTCTACTGTACAAATTCTTCTATTTGTTTCATCATTCTTCTATTTGTCGTACAACTTGTTTTTCATGTCGGGGATGATGAAAAGAGTTGAGGCATTTAGGCATTTTCTATGTTGGATTTTTATTTGTCTTCATGTGCTCTTCTTCTTTTTCTAATTTATTTGGGGGGGGATGATGACAGTTCATACACATTATTTTATATTTATCTATATACATCTATGATCAGCTCTGACCTCAAATAATTGGATCCCCTTTTGCTCTTGATTTCTTCGTCTCTACTTTTCTTGATGTTGTGGATTTTATGTGTTGTCTCTTGTGTGACAACATTCCATGAATACATCTCACCATGTATGTCATGAAACACGATCTCTTTTTCTTTTCTTCTCTTTAAAATGACATGTGTTGGACTTTGTGTAGCACACATCATTCTTGATTAAAGGATTATCATGTTTGATTATTTTCTTATCGTTTTTCAAAAATGCATGTCTTAAAATCTTGATGTCTCTTGATCTTGTTGTCTAGCTTGGGGGTAACGTGACTTGACCTGTCTCATCTTTTCATGATAGGGGTTCTCCTCCTTTGCAGGGTTTGTTTCTATCACACATCTTTATATTTTCTTGCCATATGGTCTCTAGCATAGTGTAACTTGCTAGCCATGCCTATTAGTGTTGTCTTTTGTTTGATCAAATTTTATTGTCCATTTTTTTCTTTTTTCACTTAATGTGTTTGTCTACAACTAACATGTTTATGGTGAGATTACAGTCTGCTTTGCAAGATGGAAGATCCATACATCCTCTTCATGTCTTGGCTTAGCTTCTCAAGTGCATATACCAGATCGAAGACCTGCATCCTCTTGATCTTGGGTATATTCTCTTCAACCTCTTTCTTTCTACTTTAGCTCACATATGTTAGAATACATGTATGCTCGCTAAAGTGGGGGAAAAATCTAATGTTGAAAATTTCACCCTTTAGCTTAATTAAATTCGATAATGCCATGCAACCTTCACTTAACCTTAATTTTGTCATTAACCCTTTCATTTTCGGTCGTTTAAGGAAACTTTTGTCACAGATGACTGCATGTCGTGTAGACATCTACACACCATGTGAACGTCTTGAAAAGATTCCTGCCTACATAGCAGTTGAGGCATTACATTTCTTTCTTGCTCGCGAATTGTAACATCCATGCAACTTGCAAACATGCCAAAAATGCCCATTTGCATGTTTAAATCCCATTCAAACTTCCATTTTTTCTATTTTACTCACTCTATTCGATCTCTCATTCATTCTAGCTCATTATTCTTCATCTTTTGCTCTCATTCTCTCAACCTATCAATTTTACTTGCACGTTTTCTCTCAACACCAACACTTTGGCTATCTTGGCATGCCTTGGAGGTTGCATGCTCTTCCTTTCGGTATTCTCATTCACCAAAGGAGGGTAATCATAATCTCTCTATTGCATTATCATCTTTATTTTGATAACATATTGTTATTTTAACTTTTCTATTATCTTTATTTTGTCTACTATCTATTTTCTTTTCTATTTATCTATTTGGTTGTCCATGCAGGTGGAAACACCTATGCGGGGATTTTACTGAGGAAAACCCATAAAACAACCCCAGCAATTTTCTTGTTTCTGTGTGTGTAGGTTTTGAAGGTGTTGCATTGCAGGAGGCTTCATTCGTGGGACCTCTTGTGAGTTCTTTTCCTTTCCACTTTGCTAATTTCATTTCATTTAATCTATGCTCGTTATTTCCATTTTTGTTATTTATGTTAGTTTAGCATACTTCTAAGATTTTAGTTGTCGAATAGTTACCGAGCTCTTTGTTGTTCATGTTAGCAAACTCTATTTTCAATCCATACGAGGCTACAACGCACCATGGGAACATCCACATGTCACGCTGTCATCCTTGGCTAAGAGCCTAACAATTTTCTCATGAGATATCTGAAGCCTACTCTTTCAATCCCTAAAACTCTTACCTCTTAATTCATCATAAAACATAAATAACCTCCCTTGTCTTTCCATTTTTGTCACTCGAGCTTTGGTCCTTGAGGTAGTCGAGGAACATTCACCCTTGACGAGGGGGGGTGTCAATTTTCCTCCTCTACAATATTCTATTATATTGATAGAGGAGATTGTGATAGAGATAAGAGGAAGTTACTATAGATGTGTTGTAGGTTGTATCTCTTCATATTATTGGATGAAATAAAGGAATGACTATTGTTTCTCTGTGGTTGTAGACCATATTGGGTGAACCATATATGTCTATGTTTTTGTGCTATTTTTGTATTTTATCTTTGCATTCAATTTATTGTATATGCTCTACGATCCTATTCCTAACTCAATTAGCTATTTAAAACTAATTAATTCACTTTACTAATCCCTTGCAAGGTAAATCCACCATAGTGAGTCCTAAACTTGGGACATTGAATTTTCAATTTGAATGGAGGTGAAAAGCAGGAAACTCTTTTGTTTGGGGGTGTAAAATATTAAAAAACCTTTGAAAGAAAGTACTTTCTATAAATGAAAAAACACCTTCTATTCCTTTTATGGAAATTACCTTTGTTCGAATGTTTTTTAATTAAAATTTTTGTGGAAATGACATACCTTTCTTCAAAGGTCTTTGAATGTCTTCGACTGAAGATACTTTTACTCAAAGGTCCTTTGAATAAAGGTCCTAAAGTGATATTTCCATCTTAAGCATCAAATTTTTCTCATAATTTATTGTTTCCAATCTTGGGTTGGACCAACAAATGGAATGAATATGGTAGGATAATTTGTATGATTGCAACACTCAAAATAAGATTTTCAATAAGTATAACTTTGAATATATTTAATTTGATTATTATATTTATTTTTTATTTTCTAGTGAATATATTTATTTTTTATTATCTTTATAAGGGTCCTTAGTCTCTTTGTTGCTGTGGGTGTTGTATTATCTTTGTTGTTCTTGTCTAGTTGCTATTTTCTCTAGCATGTTTTGTTGTGTTCTACAACTCCATTGTTTTTTTTTTGTATGGGATTAGGGCCATAACCCCGCTTATCTAGTAAAAAACATACCTGTGTTTTAGCAATTGTCAAAGTCTCTATTCCACACACATGGAAAAGTAATAAAATAGATATTTTTTTTGAAAAATATCTCCACACTAGGTATTGACATCCTTATTTAAAAAATAAAAGTTAATTCAAAAACATACAAAAAAATGTTGTATGGAAGTAACCTATGTCTAAGGTATAATTACTCACTTAAAAAAAATATTAAAAAAAATTATGAAAAATATTGGTGCACTAGATATTATTGTTACAAATCTATGCTTAAAAATTTATAATTTTATCCTTTCTACAAAAATGTTATGTAGTATGGAAGTGATATCGTTTTCAAAAAATATTGTTATCTGTAAAAAAAGAAGTTATTAAAATTTATGTAAATTTTTTAGAAATCATTTATAAAAATTCACAAATTATTTCTTAAAATTAAAACAATAATAATATACAAATGAAATCTCAAAAAGTTAGAAGTTCACATCTTTAAATTCTTAACAATTTAGTGGCTATAGGTGTTAAAAAATGACATTTTGTTTAAAAATATTGATAAATCTACGTTCCATTTTGACCAAAAAGTGGAACATACTATTGTGTGATCACCCTACACATGCCTAAGTGTGATTAAGTTAAGTAATCACACCTCAAATTCCACTCATCTGAAAAATACACAATGAAATCTACAAAACAAGGGGTTAATTTGCTTTCAATTTAGGGAAAGCACAAAACTAGATAATAAATTAAAAACCCTTATAAAAATAGATTAAAAGGAGTTAAAAATATAATAAAATGTGTTAAGTTTGTTAGATTGTATTCCTAGAATGCCATTAGATGCATTGATTTGATAATGAATACACCAAAGTGTGTAACTTAGATACTGAAAGTAGGGATATATATGTTGAACTACCAACTTGCAACATAAATATTGACAAAAACACTACAAAAAATATGTTAGATAGGGATGTGAGTCCCATCAAGCATGCCAACATATAGACAAGCATGTAAAAAACAAGATCAAAAGATTCAATTATTGAAATTCAAACCTTCATTCCAATTCTAATTGCCACCTCTGATTAAGCCTACAAAACTAATGCACCCCAAATAAAAAAAACTAAAACAAATCTTTCACCAAAGCCTCTTGCTGCACACAAAGTATGGTTGTGCTCAAGATGATCTATTGATGGGAGATAGGGATATTGAAAATAACTCATATGATGTGCTATTTATAGAGTTGAGTGATGTTGGATCAAGGGCTAGGATTGATTAGATAGATCATATGATGTGATTGCTTGAGAATTTTGGATCCATGAAAGATATCTAAGTGACACCTTGCAATTGGTGCACAAAAGGAGATCCATGAACCAAGGGAATTGGATGGTGGGGATCTTAAGAAATGATTGATGGTAAAGATTAAAAATGACTTTTTTGGAAGATCAATTTATTGATTTATTTATGTGAAGGTATACGTATCTTCTTAATTGAATGGATGGACAAGATTGGATGAGAGGAATTTTGGAGAAGTCGGTTAGCAAGGGACATATACATATAAAAGTTTGTTTTTAGATACATGTAATATAAAAACTTGGGAAATATTTGCCTTGATTAATTATGCACTGGTGTGTGCAAATGATTAGCTAGATTAAGTATTTGATTCTACTCGACTAATGGTGTAAAGGGAAAAGGGGAATTAGATAAATATAATTTATTTATTCAATTTTTGGAATGTGAAAGATGATCTTAAACAATTAAGTATTGAATTTATTTATTTAAGGTTGAACATTAGGAAATGATTGATTAATTGTGTAGATAATTTTGATTTATTTAATTAATGCTAGAATTAAAAGGTTGATTAATTAATTAAATAATTTAATGTTGTAGACAAATTGCGATAATTAATTATCTAAATATAACTTGTTTAATTAATTTAGAGATGATCTTCAAAGTGATGTTAATGATAGTAGAAGTGCTAAGAGGCAATCTTAGGTGTCTACAAAAGCATATAGATTGGAGATAGATAGCGAGGAACACATATTTTCCCCCAATATAGGAAAAAGGCTAGGTATCTCTAAATATGAGGTAAGGATGGTGTAAACACAACTAGAGTGAGGAAGGGCATATGCCTCGAATCTAGCTCTAGACATGTGGTAAAAGATGTGAGCACACAATGGTATATGTAAGGTAGGGTTTCCCCAATAATAAGATAACTCTAGGCATATGATAAATATGTGGACAATTAATAGTGTGGGGAAACATGATGTTACCAATGTAGCTCTAGGAAAATGTGAAGTTATGTGAGAGGTTTAAGGAATGTGTGGTATCTTTAATGTAAAAGAGTAGCTCTAGAAGCATAACAATCAAATGAAAGAACAATATAAGAAGGGAATGCATAGTAACCCTTAATATTGCATGATAACTCTAAATGCATTATGTGAATTGTAAGCATAATATAGAATGGGGAAGGAATTATGCCCCCTAATCTAGTAGGATGGGTCTAAAGCATGATATGGCAATGAAAGGACATAAAAATGCACCATAAGATTTAAGTAATAGGTGTAGGAGCATATGATCAAACAAATCATAATAAATTGGCACAATAAGGCTTATAGATATCAAGATAGCATAGACATCATAAACATGTAGTCAAAGTATGTGACAAGCATCATAAGATATGGACCTTAGGATGTAAGTAGATAAGCATGAGAAGCATAAGCAAACAAAGATCATCGTAAAAGAACACTAGTATAAGGATACATAAGGTAAGAGTAGGCATAAAAGTAGGATAATGATATGATTAGGTAAAGTGGTATCATGAGCCATATGAGTGTGAGGCATGCAAGGACATAGCAATATATAATCAAGGTGTAAATAAACATAGCATGAAATATGTGAAGTAAGAAAGAAGGAAATGTCCCTCAAGTGGGAGAAGACAAATGTGAAACATGAAATAAGAAGTGAAAGAAGCATGCAAAACAAAACAAACACAAAATAATAAAAAAGGCCAAAGTGTAAGACAAAGAGACAAAATATAAATTAGAAATATGGGTACATAAATATTCCTAGCATGCTCTACAGGGATGTGATGCAAAATTAGATTTTTTTAAGGTATTTTAATCAAAATATTTCTAACATGTTCTTTTCTATAAATGTGAATGATATTCAAATGATGATTGTGGATGATAAATAAATGCAATTGAATGCCTTTAAATACAAGTACATAGTAGTAAATCACACAAACATATGTTTAATTGACTCATAATGGCTAGTGAGAAGGGACAAGAACTTTAGAATTTGAATATGAAGTTTAAAATAATGAGAGTTAGATTCACAAGTGAGATTGATTTTGTAACTATAATATTGACTTGGGCAAAAAGTTGCTAGAATCAAGAAAGAGATGGAGTACTTGGGAATTATGGTGAATGTATTAGAATATGTGTATATGAATAAAATGGGGGATAAGTGTGTATGGGAATACATGCAAGGATAAATGTGGTAAATATTAATTTATAAGAATATATGTAGATATGGATAAAATAGAATAAAACGTGTAAAAAAACATGTAAATAAAAATAAATAAAAGATTGAGAAATAGATCCACTTTCATATAAGATTACACCATAACATATAATTATATTAAGACATTTAATTGAAATAGACCTAAAACTAAACCCAAACTGACATAGTTATACAAATTTCACCATTAAAAATATTTACAAGAACCAATATCTTTTGTCAAAAACTTAGGTTTTTAACCAATATATAACCATTATTAAAAAATAAATTGTTTTTTTTGGGTAAAAATGTCAATATAGTATTAAAAAGGGTATATAACTCTGTTATTGTCTTCATTGGTTAAAACATCTTTGTAGGCAAGAGGTCACGAGGTCTAATCTCCCCTAGTCCCCATGGTATTGAAGGGCGTGTCATGCCAACATCATCAGTCACGTGAAAAATGTTTACCACACACACTATAGTTTATAGGGGAGGGGGGCCTACCCGATTCCTATAATCTAAAAAAAACCATGTTGTTGTCTTCATTTCATCTGCTCCGCTATGTGTCTCTTATTTTTAGCTATTGAGATTTGTTCCCAACAATGTGAAATGAATCCACACCATTCATTCACTAGTTTTTTATTTTTATTTCCACTGCTTTTCATTCTATTTGTTCTTACTGAACAGCCTTGTAAGTTTTTCTTGCAGCTATTGGCTACAATCTCTTTCTAATATGCTTTTATATCAATACAAAAAAACAGAAGAAACAATTTTACTTTAAAATGCTGAGAAACTGTCAAAATTTAAGCGAGTACATGGCTAACGTGGAAAGTACATTGCGTGGCAGTTCTTGGCCCAGTTGCTTGTCGATTGCCTGCAACTCAATTATTCAATTTAGTGTTAGGGGAGAGAGCCCAATAGTCGTGCGGGGTCCAATAGTCGCGCACCCAATCGTAAATATAATACCCAATAGTCATTTATATAATGTCCAATAGTTGTGATTTGACTACCCATAATTAAACAAAATGTATGCTTTTGATCTAAAAAACAACCAATCATGTGATACCACATCAGCGCTCAACTACTCATGATGTAATGCACGAGAATTGGTCTCACTATTTTTTGGGGCCTTTTTGGACACCTTGACAAAAATGCATGCTGATGTGGCATCATATTTGATGATGTGGCCCTGAAACCTTAGTTATACGCAGAGAACTTGCCAAGTAAGCTACTGTAAAAAATTGGGAGTGATTTGAAATTTCGACGTAGGATAATTAGAAGCACGGAGTTAGGGTGCACGACTACTTGGCCCTCTCCCCTAATCATCAAGTTACAATGAATACTTAGATGCCTTTCGATGAGTTTGGGCTTCTGGGCAACGTCTATCCGGCATGATGGATGTACTTTAAAAAAAAAAAATTACTAGGTAACATGTTACATTCATGCTTTCCAATCCTATCTGATTATCCGTTTTTTTTAAAAAGGGCATCCAGCATGCTGGTCAGAGACATCGGCAACCTTCTGCTTACAGAAGAAGTTTGTGATGCACAGTCGTGAGGACCATCGTTCCGTCGATTAGGAGGGGAAAGTCGTTGGCCAAAAATGGCAGCTTTAGAATGGAAATAGGTTTCTGAAGTGCCCGAGATCAGAACCTGCAGCGTTCAAAATGGTGGGAAATCAACCGGAAACACTGCCCAAGCATGTAGAGAAGCTATTGTTTGCAATGAAGAAGACCCACAGGCTCCTCGTGGGTGGAAACCACACCGCTGCCAGATTTTGCGCGCGATAGATCTAAAGTTCGAATCCTGCTGGTAAATCTCTTTCTTTTGCTGGATCTAATCCTGCAAACAACTAATCCTACTCTACCTGAGTCCTGCGTTGGGCTTTATCGTGTTAGGGCTGTTCCTTTATTTTGGAACTCGTTTGGAAATTTCTTTTCGTTTAAACGCTTATCTTAGCTCCATGGCTGTAAAACTGACGAAGCTGGAGCTCATGTACGGCTCCGCGGGCAAGCGGTTAATGTTTCCTAGCATTTGTTTTTCAATGCTCCTGGCCTTGATGCCGGTTCTCTACATTGTCCAGGACGCCGGCCCATGTGACCTCGAGGCTGGCTCCGAACCCCTCGATGGTCAGGGAGGTCTGGGGTTCGAATACCCTACCCCAACGAAGATCAGGGCGCTGAGGCCGACGGTAAAATTCTACTCGGGCATTTGCGGCGACCTGTTGAAGCAAGGCCTCCTTCGGTCTGGTCTGAAAGGCGTCTGCGTCGGGTGTGGCGCTGCCCACGCCGTGTTGGCATTGAGGGAAAATGGAATATCTGATGCCACGGGAATCGATCGCGGGTCGTGCAGAGGCAAACTCAAACGGCTGCCATTTGCAGATAATTCCTTCGATTTTGTGTTATCGGCGTCCGTGGATCGAGCCCGGGCGCCTGCTCTGTTCGCCGTCGAGATCGAACGCACTCTGAAACCCAGCGGGCTCGCGATTATAGTCGTGTCGGCCAGGCGGTCGGTCAAAGGTTCAAACCCCCTACATTCTCTGAACCCTACAGCTGCCCTCTTCAGAAACTCCGAAGTCGTTCATGTGATCTTGGCGGGGTATTCTTCAGTAATCGCGCTACGCAAGGTTGTTGTGGCATCCAAGACCGTCCACCACTGCTCTCCCGTGAAGCACAACAGGAAATTAGTCAGGTTCGCGGAGCCATTAACAGAGAACCACAATAACGCCGTTTATTTGCCGAGCGTTGTACACAGAACAAGCCTGAACCGCCATGTTTATGTTGAAATTGGGGTTAATGACACTGAGCGCAGTATAAGCGAGTGGTTCGTGAGGGCTTATCCGAAGCAAAACAAGGCGTTTGATATCTATTCGATAGCCGTGGATAAAGCAGCCCCTGCTTCCCCTGTCAATCCCAGCGGAGTCGAAGCGTTGCGGCTGAAGCAGAGCAAAATTGGATGGTGGATGAAAAGGAATATGAGCGAGAAGGATTTTGTTGTTGTGAAAATAGGGTTTCCATATGCGAGGGAACTGATGGAGAGCGGAGCAATGTGCCTCGTCGACGAGCTTCTTGTGGTATGCAGCCTTGATGATGATGATGATGCTGCCTGTCTCGATCTGCTGAGCGATCTTAGAAAGAATGGCGTCTTTGCACATAGGTGGTAAGTGCTCTGGTCAATACCCTCCAGCCATTATACCATACTATGGTAAGCCTGGCTACTATGCTACTAGTCAACTTAGTTAATACTATAATATGCTATAGAGAATAAAATGCAGATTTGGTGGTGGTGTCTTTGCATTAACAATATTTCAAAAGGCCATGTGTTATAAAGCATGGCATATATGTCTCTTGTGAGACCCCACTCTTATGTAAACTTATTTAAATTTTGTGTCTTTGATGGATCTTATATAAATTAGGTGTCTTTATGTTTGGACACTATATATGAGTTTATGAGTGATGGTCGTTTCTATACATCAATAATGTGCATATGTTCGACTATTATCGGATAAGGTTAACTGAGTAGTTCCATCTATCTAATGGTTACCATGATTTCTCTGTGATAATCAGATGTGTTCTTTTCATTGATTATGTTGAAATGAACAAGACAACTGAGAGGTGGGGTAGGATGGGAGGGGGGTGAATTAGTTGTAGCAAATTAAACTTTCAAAAACCTTCAACATTAAACAGATCTTCGGGCATACATTAAGTCCTTATTTTGTTAGATTGATTAAACATGAAATGCAGATAACATAAATTGAAATCACAACACCATACACATAAGAACACCAAATTTACGCGGAAAACTCAATGAGGAAAAAACTACGGTAAGGATTAGCTCACAATATAAGTAATAGCAAAACCGGTACAAAGGGTCTCACTGCCAAAATAAGACATGCCGTCCAAAAATGCTCATAGCTACAAAAAGAATACAAGAAGAATGTTACATAGAGAAACACTTCTCAATGCAACAAGGAGTCCACCATAATTGCTTGTACACTTTTGCAGTCTCACATGAAAGATATCAGATACTTTTAACTCACTGCCTTCGAAACCCTAACATGAAGTTCATATTGCTCTGCTCAATTTCGCATCTCATTACACTTCACTTGCAACAATCTCACATCTATCTTGCTTCTTACTCTTTCGTACACCCTCTTGCATCAACACCATACATATTTATATCAACCTATACTTCAAAAACTTTCTTCAATGTCTACCACTAACTGTTATACATTCAAATTTGAAATAAGCCAACACCTAAACATTCCCATGGTAGATAGGAAAGAAAGGCGACCTACATAAATCCTTAATTAGGACCCAAATAGATCAACCCACTTCAACAAGCCTCACATGTAGTGTTAAACACAAGGCCGACCAACACCTGTGCAAAACACCATAGACATTAAGTAACGCTTCCTTAGATCAAGTCGAAAGTTCCAAACAACATGATTTACTTGAACTCAATCCAAAACAATCTATGAACTACTTAAAATTCATCAACCACTTCAACCAAGCTTCGCATCAACAACTACTTCAACTCAGGACAACTGAGAACTCTTGTTTGCATATTGATAAATGAAACTTACACTATACTCCACCAAATCAAGTAAAAACTTGAACATAGAAAGATATAAGCATTATAAGCAACTTCCCAAATCTTCACAATTTGGATCCAAATAGCGGAGAAACGTGGAACAAATACATTTCTCCCAAACCACATAAAACATTACAAAACAACTGGTTCACACATTGGTGAAAGTATCTCGCATTGCACAACGATCCAGAAACCCAAATTTTGAATATAGCAATCTTTGTAAACCTTGAATAACTTGTAAGATTTGCATAGGCATAGCATCAACACAGAAAGAACGTGAAGCACAATATCAGAGCACACTATGAACATTTGCACAACACAATTTACTCTGTTTTATTAACTTTTCTCAAAAGCATTTGGAAACCAAGTACTAGAACCATCATTTCAACTCATTACTTCATTCCAACCCATCTTCAGATTCTGCAACAAAATAAAAGCTCCATATACTCAGAACACTTCCTCAAGGTCTCAACTACATATACACAACCTGTTTTCCTCTTTTCACAATTTTTTCAATATCTTCAACATTTTCATCCCCTAGTTGATATCAATGACAACACCATCATTCTTGCAAGAATTTCCCCCTTTGTCATTGATGGCAACACAAGATGTAAAAAGCCACCAAAGACCACACAACAGTTCTGAACACTCTCTCTTTTTCTCTTGATCATCTCCCCTTGAGTGGATAAGTTCTTTTTTTTTCCACATGATTCTCTCTCCCCTTTTGACATCAATGGCAAAGGATAAAATGTTTTGCATTGTTCTCCCTCTTTGACATTGAACCAACATTACCTACTCTGAATACTCTCCCTTAGGAGTACACCCAACTAAATCAACAACACAATGACAACACATGATACTACCTACTCCCCCTGAGAGGTAGCCACTAACCATCAGTCCAGAAAAGAGATAGATCCATATATCCACTGAATTGATGCACCTCTATATGCATCTAGTTCTGTAATAACTCATTCTAAATTATTACTTAATAATATTATTGCAAATGATATATGAATATATTCAAATTAAAAAGACATAACTAAGTAGTTATAGTCTATCATAGCAACACATGTCTAATTAAAATGTGTCAAGATTTATATATTCAATTCAAAAGTCAATTACAATATCTAAGTTTGACTTGGCTTATAAGGCCACAAAGTCAATACAACGTACAACTTTTACATCAAGGTTACATCATAGACTAAAATAGTCTTGTGAACATCCAAGGTTCCTCTTGACACTCGCCTCCATTGGTGGATGAGAATATGGTTGAAGCGCTTTACCGCCCAACCACAAAGCTTATGCTTCCTCAGAATTCTTCCAACTTGAAGAATACCCGACCTTGCACAAAAAGTTTAGCAAGAGAATAATCTGCAAGGTGGAATTTGGTGCGTTCCCATACATCAACATGCATTTCTATGTACAAGTTAGAAAAGAGGATGCAAGATCTACGCTAGGAATGACATAGAGTGTTATCACATAGTCCATACATACATAATGAACTAAATTGCTTGGCCAAGCATAAGAATAATGTTGCAACAACAAACAATAGGTTTTGGTAAAACAAACCTATTCTCTCTGAACTGCATCTTGGCACCCGTTCCGGAAGGTAACTTTCAACATCAAGTTATCTCATAGCAACTAACTACCCTCTAGCAGCATCTACCCTTAGGTACTCTAGTTGACTAGGTGTTGTTTTTCTATTCAATTTACAATTAAGAAATAAATCTAATGGAAACTGATCAAAATATTATCCATTCATTAAAAACACGTGTCACAAGATTACTTTCATCGTAATTAAGTATTCATCTAAGAATGAAGAAAAATAGGAAATAAAATAAGGTATGTCACATGTATGTGTATGTATGTAGACGAAGGTTTACGTGCATACACATATATGTGCCTACTTAAGTTATAGATTTGTGCATACATTCTGAATTTTAAACTAATAGATCATATTTCTATCATTCAAATAATGTTTCAGAATATCATATAGTTTATCAGTTTGCTTGAAGTAAAGAATTTTAAGAACAAGTCTGCTTGAACAGTTTCCCACATACTGAACTATGTCGTTTATATCAACCATGCCATGATAACAAACCGTTCTATTGTAATCACATAGTTATTGTTTAATAGAATGATGCTATCTATAGCTAAATAATCACACTTTACAATAAAATAATGTTGTTTACGAATGAACACATACTGTTTATAATAGAACGATGTTGTTTACATATAAAACATTCAATGTTTATAACAAAACAATATTGTTTCAGCTAAACAATTACAAAACAATGTTGTTTCAACTTAACAACTACAAAACGATGTTTTTCCAAGTAAAACATTCAGAGTTTATAACAGAACAATTTCGTTTACAACAAAACAATCACTGTTTATAGCTAAATAGTTACAGTTTATAGCAAAACGAGGTCGTTTACAACAAATACACTAATACAATCACTGTTTACACTAATACACTAATACAATACTATTTATGGCTAAATAGCTATAGTTTATAACAAAACGATGCAGTTTGCAATAGTTTATAGTTACAACTCCAAGTTTCCATTGCTTCGTTAATCCAAGCTTTATCATTCTAAACAGTTGTATATAAAATTTCATGTAAAAAGATAATCCAATGGAGTTGTTATTAACTTTTGAAAGGTATTTAAAAGAACTTGAATGACATGCTAACCATTTATCAACAATGATAAAATGTTCAGAATTAAGGAATAAATCTCTTCTAGGCTCAGGATGAAACCCCTCATTCAATGTTAACATATATACTTATGTCGTTCTAAGAACGACGCACAGTCGTTGACTGTTGCTCTATACATGGTGGCCGAGGTCGTAGCCATAAACACTTACCCTTGGCTAGAAAGTAATCATCTCAAGGACGTTTTGGGTGTTCATGAGGAACGATGGTTTACATTACCACACATGCAAGCAAATTGAGTGAACGATTCCATCATTCGACCCTTGTCCTCTATGGAATAGGCGACATGAAAGCCATATTGTCTCTATGACATAATAGGATAATTACAATTGCAAGGAAATAATAGAACTCATAATACAATATTGGGTGACAAAAGCCCATCGTCGCCCACGACGACAAGGCGTCCAAAAGCCCACTGTCGGACAAAAAAAGGATTGAAAACTCAAATCACAACTAATCATCTACCAATTCATCTGCAAAATGTGTCAAAAGCAAAATGAGAAGGAATTGCTGTCATCATTTATTGAATCAAAAGAATTGTTTACAATGTGTTTCAAAATGAGTTACAAGGTCAATATTTATTGCTGTGAGCATGAAAAGATAGCAAGAACTAAAAAAACATAAAGGCCTAGAGATGCCTTTATAAAGAAATCCAACTCCTAAATTCATCCTTGATTGATTTGAGAAAGAGAATCAATCACTCAACTTCATTGCAGTTGATTTCTGCCCCTGAGTACTACAAACTCCTTGAAATCAACTTCTAGGTTGAAGGAAACAATTGATTTGCAAAATTGGACGCCCTTCTTTGTAGCTGAAGATGATTGATATGCTTCCAGATTGCATTCTGACATCTACCATTGCTACAAATCACTGCCAAATCCCTACAAATTAGGACATTTGTGCAGTGCTACTGATTTGGAAAGATTGGCTTGAAAGGATAACCAACTCTTGTCACCAAATTCTGAAAACTGCCTCTTAAAATAAGCAATCATTCCATTGAAAAACTCCTCAAAAGGCATAAAATTTGTATCCATGCAATGGATTCAATCTTCACAATATGCCACTGTCCATAACCATGATTGTGAAGTTGTTCAGTAATGGATTCAACAATTCCACTTGACACAATTATCTTTGATAAGGCACATTCAAAAAGTTGTCCAGGTGCTTGTCTTGAAGGAAATGTATGTGGATCTATGATAAAATTTGGATCAATTCCTTCTATTGTAAAAGGCATATTTCATTGCAGCTCTTCTACAAACCCTACAACTCCTTCCATCATCATTATTTGACATTAAAACTTGATCAACCCTTCCTTATTCAGTATGCCTCAAATTCAGGCTGAATTTTGCATTACAATCATGAATGATGTAGTGCCCTTGCATCACCTTGATCCATTTGTTTTACTTGGGGTTGTAATGGACTTGATCCAAAACATAAACCATGACTGCCCATAGTTGACTGCCAAGCTTTATAACCCACAACTATATCATGCATGCTAAATTTTTTTCCTTTCTTTATGCATGTGCAACACATTCATTGTGTCATGGTGATGTATCCTTTGTAGGTTTCTAGACCTAACCAATCATGCTACAAGATACTCTACACCTTCAACACTTGACATTGATCATAGCCTTAAGCTTCACTCACTTAACAAAACTAGCCTCCTCACCAACCTCTAGGACTTATACCACTGTCCCTCAAACTAATATTGGCACCTTCTTGAGCCACTGAGACTATGCAAGTTGAGACAACCATCAACCATATGCTACATTACAGTCATGAAAGAGACATTGTTTGACAAAATGCTCACTGCTTTTCATTTCCTTTTGACTAGCAGCATAAGATTACACTTCTCTTTTCATGGCAGTGATGACTGTGTTAGGTTTTGGACTATTACTATCATCTAGGTATCCTTGATATTCACAGTCCTCACTGACATTCATCCCTTCATTGCTACTGCCAATGACAGTCCTTAGACTATTTCCTCCAATTTCACAACTCTGTGGATGATGAAGCCACTATATCCTTTTGCAAATGATATGTAATGTAACAAGAACCTCTGACTATACAATGGAAATGAATATGGCAAGATCTTTATTACAACCTATCACACAGTTTTGAGTTATGTCTTGGATTTTAAGCTTTCCTTCACATCATTGTCACCCCAATTGGGCCTATACTGTGCATTGCAAGCTCTTTGCTTCTTTATGATTCATACACAATGGAGGGTTAATTGATAACCATCTTAAAATGTTGCATGGGCTGCCCATCTCAATTCTTTCAAATACACTGATATCATGATGCATAGTATTTCCTTTCCTTAGTATTACTTCTCAGTATCACCCTACCTAACCTTTATGCCTTTGCAAGAGTTTATTTATAACCATAAATCATTTTTAAAACCCTCAACAAACCCTGATTTCTAGTTCATTCCTTCCATGGCATCAAATATCTTGCATAGTCACTATCATCTAAACAATGCTAAAAACATTGTCACAAACTTCACTACCTATCATTGTGCAGGGTTTGATCTTAAAGATAACCTCCATATGTGATGAATGTCACTCTTTATATGACCTCATGGAGACTGCTAATCACAGTGATAAAACAGTCACCAAGAGAACTTATTGTCCCTTAATGCTACCTTGATGTGGGGCTACTAACTCCACCTAACTGTCCTTAAATGCTGATAGTCCTCCTTTTTCAGGTGTGATATCCTTAAGACTATCTTTTTATTTTGAACTCTTGTAACCTTGCATCAACACCAAAACATAGGTCACTACTAATGCCCAAAGTACGGTTTTGTCACTGTCTAAAGCTTTCATCACAATCACTAGTCCTTTGACCTTTGGTGGTTGTGATCCATACTATCATCTCAAAGGCTTGACAATGCATAATCAATGGAAGCTATGAACTACCCACTTTGAGAATGGGGAGGACTATCATTGTTTTTCAAGTTGATTCATGAACCTAAAATGCTAACACAAACATTATGCACATGCAATGAGAAAAAATAGAACCACTCCTGCTCTCAAAACTTAGGAAACTCATACATAATGCTTATGGTACATTGCATATTAGCATTGTGATAACCCAAATCCTTTGATGGAAACCCTTTGACAGTGCAATGTGAGTGTGATTTGATCATGCATCTAGAAAATCACTTATAGATTGCCATCTATGCTGATTATATGAATGTCATCTGAAAAAAAAACCACTATAAATAAATTCCATTACAAGTGTCACTTGATGTGTCTTTGCTTGACAAAAGTCCTAGAGGTTACCATACCCACACATATTTCACTGTCATGTAGAACTGGTGAATGCAAATTTGATATGAAAGTTTGAAACCATGCTCAAATGTGTAAGGACAAATTCATCATTTCCATTTCTACTAGTTTGAAGCTCTGACACTGCAAGATCGACTATAAGCAATCTTCTTCTTAGATGGTAGACATAGAAATCTCCCTTGAAAGCTATGAACTACTTATTGAAATCTGCTGCTCTTCTTGTGGCCTAGGGTTTCAAGAATTAGTGATTTACAAGCTCACTAATGGTTGCATTTTCATAGCTCTTTATACTCCTTTTATTGTTGTCATAGACTTTCCAACCTTGACATTGGTTGCCTCATTCTCATAGTTTTGCCTTTAGTCTATGCACATCTCCTTGGAATTATTCTTGACATTGACAGTGAAGAATAAAGGCCATTCCTTTATGACTGACACAATGACATGAGCAATTTGAAGGATGCCAAAACTCTCATGCACAAACTGTGGCTGCTAATGTTTAATCTGCTTCCTATAAGCTACAAACCCCTAGCTTGTTATCATGCTATTTGCTGCTCCTTTAAAGACCTAGGGTTTCAAAAATTTGTGTTTATGATCATTGCTCAAAGATCAATCTTGTAAAGGCTTTAAAACTTGAAACCCTACCAACCTCTATTGCTGCATTCTAACAGGAATCCAAAAGATAGTCTTCAAAATGAGTATGCATAGTTTCAAACTCTAACTCGTGCATGAAAGAAAAACCATGTGAAATGTGGTAGATCTAAAAGTCTTTCCCTTTGCAAAGCTACAATTTCCTTTACAACTCGATCCTTCATTGTTTTTGTGCAAAAATCAAGGAAACATCTTTCCAATATGGAAACTCATGTTGCTTTCCCTCCAATGCCAACATTAAAGCTGAAACCTTATCCTTTTGCTATTTTTCCCATGGATTTCCAAGAAAAGAAAAAGTCAAAGAATGTATTAAAATGCTTTCTTCTAATGTTTTCAATAAAATAATACCTTTTTGACTTGGGGAATGCTTGTCTTTTGATATTATCATTTTCATTATGATAATATTTAAAAGGAGATCCTCTTTGAAACATAATTTAGAACTTAGCAAAAAGGAAAGCATTTAATAACTCTTTTTCCCCTTTTGATAAATCTCTTCAAATGAAGACCTTGTAAAATCTAGGAGAGAGGAACCAATGACCCTTTATTGAACTATTTTAACCTAGGAGGTAAAAATAGGTAACATTTTGGTGACATCTCAGGGGTGTTTTCCTACTAAACAAGGACCAGTAGCCAAGCATATCCATTGGGCATAGGAGTCAAACTAGCACTGAAACGACTCTAGGAAAAACTTGTAACTCAGCTGAACAATGAAAAAAACCTTTTGAAAGGACACTAGGCCTGTGCACCAACACTTAGGGAAAGGAAAACTAAACTAAAACCTGTGCAAAGCACTTTGGGGAATGAAACAAACTGAAACATTGGTGTATCAACACCTTGTTTGAAAGAAACACCTATTCTAACCTACTCTAACTAGCAAAGGATGATGCTCAAACAAACCCATTAACTGGCTTTGAAAAATAACTCCCTTTCCTAACCAACAGAGGATGTTTTGCATGTTCATGAACTGCTGATAAGAGGTGAGACACACAAATACACCCCACAAACTGTTGCAATGTCTTTTGAAGGACACAACCAAACTCACCCACCCCTTGAATCTGACCAAACATACCACTGATTTGGCATGAATGAGAAAGTTGCCAGGTCTGTTGCTCATCAGCTACAATCTCCTCTTTAGGTGCACTGATAACCTGCTGTATCTTACTGGTATCCTTGCTGGATAAATTTCTGATGGGACATCCTCTTGAAAGGATGAAGCTTGAACTTTTATTGCTGGATTCTTGCTGGTTATCTGCTATTTTAACCTCATTTTTCTGATTGAAATCACTTGAAAACATGGGATCAATCTTTGAACAAAACTCCTATATTATGTTTGAGCACAAATCTTCATCAAACTCATCATTACTGTTTCCTCATTCATAACATGCTCCAAGATATCTTCATGATTGATTTCTTGAGAACTCAAAAAGATATTAGACCTCATACCTTGAAAAATAGTATCTTTCCTTTTCTCTTGCTCATCTTGCACAATACTTGCATGAACTTCAACCTTTTGATTTTTCAAATAAAGGCTGTTCTCATTTACTTGTCGATGAATCAACACCTTTTCCAAATGGTTTTCATCACTCTGTTGCTCAAAACTTGGAATTGACCTTAGTATAGACATGTTCTTTACATTTTCATCCAGAAAACCAGTAAATTCATCAAAAATATCAATTGAAACCTTTTTCACATTATCCAATTTTTTAAAAAAACTTCAAGATCATTCCAAAATGAATTTTCATCACATTCTTTTTGAATTTTTGATGAAAGAGGACTATTTTTTACCTCATAAAAACACTCATCATGCTTTCTAGTCTCCACAAAAAGATCACCTTTGCACTCCTCTTCTTGATCCAAGGCTCCATCAACACACTGATTGTCTTCAATCAACAACTCACTACATTGTTTGACACCTTCTTGCTACTTTGAAACAGTTGTTGATGAGATCAACATCACATCTTCTTCATCATTTTCAATGAAAGAAGGTAACTCACCAAATCAAACTATGGAATACTCCTCTGGATCAACCTCTTTTACCTTATTATCCTATTGTCCTAGCTGATTTTCTGAGATAAATACCAAAACATTTTCATCATCTTCAACAAAACAAGGAAGCTCACTAGTCAAAACATTCAAAGATTCATCTTGAGCAATCTTTTCTTGTTTAATATTTTTCTGTCCTAACCGATACTGCTTCATAGCTGTATGCACTAAATTTACATTTCTAAGTTCTTTCATGGTGAGTGAGTTATCTTGAAAGACAATGGGTCCATCCTTACAAAGGCGAATAGTGAGAGGAGAATCAGATTCATTTGGTGGGGAAACTTGGGGAGCTTCTTGGGTTTCTTGAAAGAAAAAATGCTCCTCCAGGGGCTACTCTTGCGGAAAAACAAGCTTAGTTTGTGCCAACATAGGTTCTTGCAATGGTAAATGATCTCTAAAACTTGGAATTTTGACTTTAGGAGGGTTAAGAGGCTCACTTGGTTTGAAACTTATACTTACGAACCTCCTCTTGAATAGGCTGATCTGGAATGAAAGGAGCTATTTGGACTTCATGCTTTTATGTATGAGCAAACAAAAGCTTCATCTGCTCCTCTTTTGTAGCTATTTCCCTTTCAATATTCTCTTCAAATTGTATCCTTTGTGTCTCCAACTCCTGCTCATGAAGGTAGGCTTGATAATCCAATTCCTATTACTGCAAATTAAACTTCATTTGCATTTTGATATCAACCAACAACTTATCCATGTATAACAACACACCTTTCACATCATTATCACTAATCTCCATATGTTCAAGATTTGGATCTGATCAAAAAGACTTTTGTAATAGTCTTCTTGAGGTTGATTATGTGAATAACCATGCTGGTTGACAACAAAATTTTCTTATTGGGACTGATTTTTAGCATATGTAGGCTGATATTGAGGTTGAGCAGGGGTGGGTGGGTGGTAATTATATTGAGAATACTAGTTTTCTTGAAAAACTATGGAATTTGAACTAAAACCAGCAGCATGATTGACTTGATATAGCTAATAATGAGGTGGATAAGAAGCTTTTTCATGATATGATGGATAATAAGACATATTTCCATGAAACATAGACATGATTATTCATTCAAAGTTGGGAAAAAAAGCAAAAATCAAACTCGTTTGGAATAAACCAACACTTGATCATAATGAAACCAATAAAATTGCATTTCAGAGTTTCCAGGTGTCTTATTTTCTTGCCTCTAAAGGTAGAGATCACTAACATACACACCAAATCTCAATGATATATGAACAAATTTTGGATTGAAACAATCCAATTTGTCCCATCGGGTGTGCCAAAAACTGTTATCACTTAGGATTGCACCCTACTTGAGTTGGACTCAACTATCCTGTGAAACATGGAAACATCCTCAAGTTGTGAGTTGCTTATAACGAGGATGAATCTCTAGAGCGTGTTGGTTCCCTTTGATGGATCACCTAAAACTACTAACTTGACTGGGTAAAGGGATAGAAAGATTTGCTTGAAACTGAAAACTATTTCCGAAGAGGTGATGCACCAAAATCTTTATGTTTAACTGCTACAATGTATCACAATATGAATCAATAAGGTTTTGAATTGTTCACAACTCAGATTAAACCATGAAGCACATAAATATTTCATATGAAGCTATTGGTTTCAACTTATTGCATGAAAAAAAAAATAGTTTTCACAATTACAATCATCTGCAATTAACACACAACATATGACCTACACTTAGACATGTATCCTTTGCCAAAAAATATTTGAAAAGGGATACAAGAAGGACTGACGACTCAAATCACAAATAATCATCTACCAATTCATCTACAAAATGTGACAAGAAAAATGAGAAGGAATTGTTGTCATCATTTATTGAATCAAAAGGATTGTTTACAATGTGTTTCAAAATGAGTTACAAGGTCAATATTCACATTTGTGAGCATGAAAAGATAGCAAGAACTAAAAAAAAATAAAGTCCTAGAGATTCCTTTATAAAGAAATCCAACTCCTAAATTCATCATCGATTGATTTGAGAAAGAGAATCAATCACTCAGCTTGATTGAAGTTGATTGCTACCCCCTGACTGTTGCAAACTCCTTGAAATCAACTTCTAGGTTGAAGGAAACAATTGATTTGCAAATTTGGATGTCCTTCTTTGTAGCTGAAGATGATTGATATGCTTCCAAATTGCATTCGAACATCTACCCCTGCTACAAATCACTGCCAAAATCCCTACAAATTAGGACATTTGTGCAGTGCTACTGATTTGGAAAGATTGGATTGAAAAGATAACTATCTCCTGTCACCAAGGTCTGAAACTGCCTCTTAAAATAAGCAATCATTCCATTGAAAAACCCCTCAAAAGGCATAAAATTTGTATCCATGCAATGGATTCAATCTTCACAATATGCCACTGTCCATAACCATAAATGTGAAGTTGTTCAACAATGGATTCAACAATTCCACTTGACACAATTATCTGTGATAAGGCGCATTCAAAAAGTTGTCCAGGTGGTTGTCTTGAAGGAAATTTATGTGGATCTATGATAAAATCTGGATCAATGTCTTCTATTGTAAAAGGAACATTTCCTTGCAACTCTTCTACAAACCCTACAACTTCCATCATCATTATTTGACATTAAAACTTGATGAACCCTTCCTTGTTCAGTATGCCTCAACTTGAGGCTGAATTTTTCATTACAATCATGAATGATGTAGTTCCCTTGCATCACCTTGATCCATTTGTTGTACTTGGGGTATTAATGGACTTGATCCAAAACATAAACCATGACTTCCCACAGTTGACTGTCAAGCTTTATAACCCACAACTATATCATGCATGGTCAAAAGTTTTCCTTTCTTTATGCATGTGCAACACATTCATTGTGTCATGGTGATGTATCCTTTGTAGGTTTCTAGACCTAACTGATCATGCTACAAGATACTCTACACCTTTGAAACTTGCCATTGATCATAGCCTTAAGCTTCACTCACTTAACAAAACTAGATTCCTCACTAGCTTGTAGGAATTATACAATTGTCCCTCAAACTAATACTGACACCATTCTTGATCCATTGAGACTATGCAAGTTGAGACAACCATCAACCATATCCTGCATTACAGTCATGAAAGAGACACTGTTTGATAAAATGCTCACTACTTTTCATTTGCTTTTGACTGGCAGCATAAGATCACACTTCTCTTTTCATGGAAGTGACGACTGTGTTAGGTTTTGGACTATTACTATCATCTAGGTATCCTTGATATTCATAGTTCTCACTGACATTCATCCCTTCATTGCTTCTACCAATGACAATTCTTAGACCGTTTCCTCCAATTTCACAACTATGTGTATGATGAAGCCGCTATATCCTTTTGCAAATGATATGTAATGTAACAAGAACCTCTGACTATACAATGGAAATGAATATGACAAGAGCTTTATTACAACCTATCACACAGTTTTGAGTCATGTCTTGGATTTTAAGCTTGCCTTCACATCATTATCACCCCAATTGGCACTATATTGTGCATTGCAATCTCTTTGCTTCTTTATGATTCATACACAATGGAGGGTTCATTGATCAACATATTCAAACATTGCATGGGCTTCCCATCTCAAATTTTTCAAATACACTAATATCATGATGCATAGTATTGCCTTTCCTCAGTACTACTTCTCAGTATCACCCTACCTAACCTTTATTCCTTTGCAAGAGTTTAATTTATAACCATAAATCATTTTTAAAACCCTAAACAAACCCTGATTTCTAGTTCATGCCTTCCTTGGCATCAAATATCTTGCATAGTCACTATCATCTAAACAGTGCTAAAAACACTGTCACAGACTTCACTGCCTATCATTGTGTAGGGTTTGATCTTAAAGATAACCTCCATATGTGATGACTATCACTCTTTATATGATCTCATGGAGATTGCTAATCACAATGATAAAACAATCACCAAGAAAACTTACTGTCCCTTAATGCTACCTTGATGTAGGGTTGGTAACTCCACCTAACTGTCCTTAAATGATGATAGTCTTCCTTTGTCAAGTTTGATATCCTTAAGACTATCTTTTTATTTTGAACTCTTGTAACCTTGCATCAATACCAAAACATAGGTCACTGCTAATGCCCAAAGTATAGTTTTTCCACTGTCTAAAGCTTTCATCACAATCACGAGTCCTTTGACCTTTGGTGGCTGTGATCCATACTATCATCTCAAAGGCTTGACAATGCATAATCAATGGAAGCTGTAAACTACCCACTTTGAGAATGGGGATCATTGTTATTGTTTTTCAAGTTGATTCATGAACCTAAAATGCTAACACAAACATTATGCACATGTAATGAGAAAAAACATAACCACTCCTTCCCTCAAAACTTAGGAAACTCATGCATAATGCTTATGGAACATTACATATTAGCATTGTGATAACCCAAATTATTTGATGGAAACCCTTTGATAGTGTAATGTTAGTGTGATTTGATCACGCATCCAACAAATCACTTATAGACTACCATCTATGCTGATTATATGAATGTCATTTGAAAAAAAAGAAGCAACTATCAATAAATTCCATTACAAGTGTCACTTGATGTGTCTTTCTTTGAAAAAATTCTGAGAGGTTACCATTCCCACAAAGATTTAATTGTCACGTAGAACTGGTGAATGCAACTCTGATATGAAAATTTGAAACCATGCTCAAATGTGTAAGGACAATTTCATCCTTTCCATTCCTACCAGTTGGAAGCTTGACCCTGCAAGATCGACTATACACAATCTTCTTCTCAGATGGTAGACACAAAAAGCTATCTTGAAAGCTATGAACTACTTTTTGAAATGTGCTACTCTTCTTGTGGCCTAGGGTTTCAAGAATTAGTGATTTACAAGCTCACTAATGGTTTCATTTTCATAGCTCTTTATACTCCTTTTATTGTTGTCATAGACTTTCCAACCTTGACATTGGTTGCCTCATTCTCATAGCTTTGCCTTTAGTCTATGCAACTCTACTTGGAATTATTCTTGACAATGACAGTGAAGAATAAATACCATTCCTTTATGAATGACACAATGACATGAGCAATTTGAAGGCTGCCAAAACTCTGATGAACAAACTGTGGCTGCTAACGTTTAATTTGCTTCCTACAAGCTACAAACCCCTAGCTTGTTATCATGCTATTTTCTGCTCCTTTAAAGACCTAGGGTTTGAAAACTTTATGTTTATGATCACTTCTCAATGATCAATCTTGCGAAGGCTTTAAAACTTGAAACCCTACTAACCTCTGTTGTTGCATTCTAACATGATTCCCAAAGGAAGTCTTCAACATGAGTATGCATACTTTCAAACTCTATCTCGTGCAAGAAAGCAAAACCATGTGAAATGTGGTAGATCTGAAAGTCTTTCCCTTTGCAAAGCTACAATTTCCTTCACAACTCAAGCCTTCCTCCATTGTTGTTGTCCAAAAAGCAAGGAAACATCTTGCCAATATGGAAACTCATGTTGCTTTCCCTCCAATGCCAACATAGTTGAAACCTTATCCTTTTTCCAGTTTTCCCGTGGATTTCCAAGAAAAAAAAAAGGTTAAAGAGTGTATTAAAATGCTTTCTTCTAATGTTTCAAATAAAATAATAACTCTTTGACTTGGGGAATGCTTGACTTTTGATATTATCATTTGCATTATGATAATATTTAAAAGGAGATCCTCTTTGAAACATACTTTAAAACTTGGCAAAAAGGAAAGCATTTAATAACTGTTTTTCCCCTTTTGATAAATATTTTCAAATGAAGACCTTGTAAAATCTAGGAGAGAGGACTAAGTGACCCTTTAATGAAGTATTTTAACCTAGGAGGTAAAAGTAGGTAACAATTATCAAAGTCTCTTTCTCAAGAAAGAAAATGTGGAAATGATTGTTCTATTTCTTTGACATCCTCCCAAGTAGCATTGTCTTGAGAGTACTGGTCCCATTGGACCTTAAACTAAGCAATATCTCTGATCCGAAACTTAATGTTGCATCTATCCAAGATTCTAATGGGCTCCACTAGCACCACTCTTGGATCCTGTACCTGCAAAGATTTCACATCAAGCACATGAGTTGCATCAGGATGATATGGTTTAAGCAAAGAAACATGAAACACATTATGAAGTCGAGCCAGAGTAGGTGGTAGTGTTAGTCTATAAGCAACTGGGTTAATCACTTCCAAGACTTGAAACGGTTCCACATATCTCGAGGCCAACTTGGAAGAATTTGCAAAGGCAATTAAAATTTTATGGGTTTGACTCTTAAGAAAATTTTGTCCCCTATCGCAAATTGTCTAAGGGTTCTATTCTGGTCGGCATAACTTTTCTATCAGTTTGCCGCCTCCTTTAGTCTACTCTTAACGACTCTCATTTGTTCTTCCATTTCCTTAAGCATTTCAGGTCCTACTATGTTCCTATCCTCTAATTTATCCCAACTGATGGGTGTATGACACTTTCGCCCATAAAGAGCTTCAAATGGTGCCATACCTAGGGATGTGTGATAAGGGTTGTTGTAAGAAAACTCTACCAATGGTAAATATTCTTCCCACTTATACTATTGGTCCATATGATAGATTCAGAAGAGGTCTTCGACTACTTGATTCACCCTCTTTGTCTGTCCATCAATCTAAGGATGATAAGCCGAGTTGGAATTCAATTTGGTTCCCAATGCGACATTCAGGGTTGTCCAAAATCTTGAGGTCATTTGGGTGTCTCTATCTGAAATGATAGTCTCTGGCACTCCATGCAAAGGGAAGATCTCTTGGGAAAATTTCTTGGCTAGGGTCAACGATCCATCCTTAAGGTTTCCTGGAATGAAGTGCGCAACCTTGGTCAACTTATCGATCACAACCAAGATATTATCATGCTGATTCTTGCTCAACAACAACCCCTATACAAAATCCATACTGATCACCCGCCATTTATACTCAAGTATGTCATGAGAATACAATATCCTGGCTAGATGTGCATGCTCAGCCTTGACTCACTGGAATTCTAAGCATATGGATATGTACTCCACTACATCCTTCTTAAGTTTAGGCCAAAAATACAGAGTTCTCAATTTTGCGATCATTTTGGATACTCCGGGGTGTCCTAAATAAGGTGCATTATGAACCTCCTCTAAAACCAACTTCCCCAACTCTCTAGAGTCTGGAATATACATTCTTCTCTAATATCTCAAAATTCCATATGGTTTGATCTCATACCCATCGAACCAGTGATCTGATGGGTTCTCTACTAGGGTGCTCTTTACCCTCTCATAGTGCTCATCCCCTAACAAATTTTGTATCACATGTTGTCTCAAATTAGACCTTGTCAAGATCATGGCTATCAGATGTCTTCATGTACTAAGAGAATCAACCACTCTATTCTCTTTTCCCTTTATATACTCAATTTCAAAGTCATATTCACTAAGGAATTCCAACCACCTTCTCTTTAGCACATTAAGGTTTGGTTGAGTGAAAATGTATCTCAATCCCAAGTGGCCTGTCTTGAGTTCAAGTGGATTTCCCAAGAGATAATTCCTCCACATATGTAAGGCATGAACTAGTGCAGCCAATTCTAAATCATGCGGTGTGTAGTTCGCCTCGTGTTGCTTAAGCTTCCTTGATTCATATGCTACCACTTGTCCATCTTGCATTAATATTGCTCCCAATCCCTCTCCTGAAGCATCTGTGATTACTATGAATCTTCCATTAGGATTAGGAATGGTTAGCACTGGTGTTGTCGTGAGCCTCTCCTTCAAGAGTTGGAATGCTTGTTCACACTTCTCGGTCCATTCAAACTATGTTTGCTTTCTTTGGAGTGATGTAATAGGAGATACAATCTTGGAGAACCTTTGGAATTTTTTTTTATAATATCTTGCAAGGGCTATGAAACTACAAATTTATAACACAATCTGATGCACTGGCCATTCCACATTTGCCTTAATCTTTTTAGGGTCTACAGAGACTCCTTCAGCTGAAATAATATGACCTAGATATTGCACACTCTCTTGATAGAATGAACACTTGGATAGCTTCCCAAAGAGTTTCTTTTCTCTCAACCATTGTAGAACTATGCTCAAGTGCTTATCATGCTCTTCAATGGACTTTGAGTAGACTAGGATGTCGTCAATGAAGATCAGAACAAATTCATACAAACAATCTTTGAATACACTATTCATGAGGTTCATAAAAGTTGTTGGTGCATTAGTCAATCCAAAAGGTACCATAGTGAACTTGTAATGTCCATACCGAGTTCAGAAAGTGGTCTTTGAAATATCTTCCTCCTTAATTCTCAACTGATGGTACCCTGACCTAAGATCGATTTTAGAGAACACAGTCGCTCCCTTCATCCGGTCAAACAACTCATCGATCCTCAGGAGTGGATATTGGTTCTTGATGGTTCCCTTGTTCAACATCCGATAGTCTACACACAGATGCAAGGTTCCATCCTTATTTTTCACAAATATAACTGGTGCTCCCCATGGAGACACACTAGGTCTAATGAGCCATTTGTTTAGAAATTCCATTAATTGGGCCTTCAACTCATAGAGTTCGATGGTGGTCATCTGATAAGGTGCTTTAGATTGAGGCTCAACTCTTGGTACAAGGTCAATAGAGAAGTCAAATTCTCATTTCAGAGGAAACTCCGTGAGTTCATCAGGGAATACATATTGGAACTCCTTGAGAATAGGATAGTCATCTAAATACATTTCCTTGTTGTTAGGGTTACTGATATGCACAACATAAATTGCACACCCCTTTCGACGAGCCTTTTTGAGTTACATAGAAGAAATATTTCTAAGATCTAAAGGTCTTTGCATTCCACTAATTTTGTTTGGGTTCCCATAATCATCCAGACAATTGACTACCTTATCCTCATAGTTCACTATAGCCTTAAGCTCGGTTAACCAATTTATCCCCAAAATTACATCATATGATCCTAAAGGTGCCACATATAGGTTGGCTTGGGTTTGGATTGTTAGAAGCTCTAACTCGTTGCAAAAGAGATAGGTGTCTATCCTCCTCTCTACTCGATTACCATACTTGACTATCCATGATTTTTCCATGTATTCAGGTCTAATAAGTATATATTGGAAATTATTTTAGGATATATAAAACATTGAGTAGCTCTGGTATCAATTAAAATAGAGACAGTTTGGCCATAGAGCTTACCTGTCAGCTGAATTGGCGAAGCCAGATACTTTGCATGTTTTTTATCCACTGTAGCGTGGATCTAGGATGTTGAGTTTGCTAGTAGTTTCCTTCCTTTCACGATTTTGGCCGTTGAGGATAGTTTGAGGAAAAATGATTTCCTCCACAAGTATAACACCTGTCACAAGGCCCTTTGCGACCTCTTGGCTTGTCCTCTCTTAAGCCCTTTGTCCTCTCTTAAGCCCTTCTACTTTTGGTCATGTTTACCCTTGTTTTTGTTTTCCTTCTTGTTCTTTCTGCCACAACCATCTTCACCTTTCTCTTGCAACTCACTTCTCCTTTTGAGATTATATATTTGATGGTTCTTGTCTCCTTTATGAAATTTGTTGTTACCAAACTATGACTTAGGATTTGCATTATTGCGAAAATTGGATAACTATTGCAGTTTCTGTTCCTGTTTGGTGGCTTTTTGGAAGACTTCGTTAATGTTAAGAGGATCATGCATATCCACTTCAGCTCCAATGTGGGGTCTTTGTCCCAATATGAATTTTCGGATACGAAAACGTTCATCTCCCTGATACTAAGGCACATACTTCAATAGGTTGGTGAACTTTTCCTAATACTGGGTCACAGTCATGCTCCCTTGGGTTAAGTTATGGAATTTTGTCACCTTCTTGTTGAAGAAAAGTTGTGGTAATCATCTCTTCCTAAAATATTGAATAGTTCCCAAGTAATCTCAGCAGGCTAAAGATTCCTTTTTGATTTCTCATTATCCCACCAAGTCGTTGCTTCACCTGAGAGTTGATATCTATCCCATGCCGCTTTAGTCTAGTTGAAAAGGTTATAGAGCCCAAAGTAATTTTCCATCTCAATAATCCATGCCTCCGCTCCTGCTCTGATAGCCTTACCATCAAACTTAGGTGGTGCTACTCTTTTGAGATATTTTCAAATCTCTTCCTCAATTTGACCTTGTGGGCCTGCTCTTGGATCACCGTCTCCTTAATTGAATTTTTTATTCCCGCGGTCCTAGTCCTTGCGTGCCATTCATACCTCTTGTTATATGTGGTCCATACAAGCCTCCTACCCGTTTAGAAGCTCTAGAATCTGTTCCAGCCTCTTGTTTGGTCCATTATCTAAACCATTACCACCCATCTCTTGCTTGGTAGTCACCATGTTTACTCACACTTAACTTGCATCGCATTCACGTCTATCGCATCTTAACATTGGGTTCTAGGAATAAACGTTATTATTCTACATTTGATTACATACACATGCATATATCACTCATTCATCAAGGACATACAAATTCATGCATTGAAAACATATTTTAGAGTTCTTCATTTGAACATACCAAAAATATCATCTTGTTTTATTTATATTAAATGTGGGTCAATAGACCCTTATTTACAAAGGATTCTTGTTACATTATTCAGTTTTCTCGTCACTAGAAAGAGGAAGTTCCTCTGGGTTCTCATCTAAATTTACATCATATTTTGGAGAAGATGATGGTTGAGCACACAGGCTCTCCTTTTCCTCCCTAGTTAACAAGGGTGCGTTGGGTGCACACCCTAGAGGCCAGTCCCTGATTGAGGAAAGATTTTTGATCTTAGGTGTTCGCTTCTCCTCAATCTTCTTGCCTCTCTCTAGCTTAAGTCATGTGAGGACTTGATCTAGAGTCTTGTTGTCGGGAATCTTAGGTTGAACCTTTGTCTTATCATTTTCTTCCATTAAAAATTTCTTATGTGAGGTTCTAATGATTTTCCCTTTCTTTCGTCCTGCATTTGACCTTCCCATACCTATATTCAATCCAGGCTCTATTAGTTCTCAGGACAACTAAAGTTGGTCAAGGGTCAACTATCCCTGGTCAAGACTATGATAGACTCAAAAGGCCTAGAGTTGAACCCTAAGCTTTGATACCAAATGTAATAACTCATTCTAAACGATTACTTTAATAATATTATTGCAAATGACATGAATATATTTAAATTAAAGACATAACTAAGTAGCTATAGTCTATCATAGCAACACATGTCTAATTAAAATGAGTCAAGATTTATATATTCAATTCGAAAGTCAATTACAATATCTAAGTTTGATCTGGCTCATAACCTGCGACAAAGTCAATACAATGTATAACTTTTACCTCAAGGTTACATCATAGACTAAAATAGTCTTGTGAACATCCAAGGTTCCTCTTGGTGTTCGCCTCCACTAGTGGATGAGAACATGGTTGAAGTGCTTTACCGCTTAACCATGAAGCTTACGCTTCCTCAAAATTCTTCTAACTTGAAGAATACCTAGCCCTGCACAAAAAAATTAGTAAGAGAACAATCTGCAAGGTGGAATCTGGTGCATGCCCATACATCAACATGCATTTCTATCTATAAGTTAGAAAAGAGAATGCAAGATCTATGCTAGGAATGACAGAGAGTGTTATCACATAGTCCATACATACAAAATGAACTGAATTTCTTTGGTCAAGCATAAGAATAATGTTGCAATAACAAACAATAGGTTTTGGTAAAGCAAACCTATACTCTCTGAACTCCATCTCGACACCCTTCTTGGAAGTTAACTTTCAACATCAAGTTATCTCATAGCAACTAACTACCCTCTAGCAACATCTACCCTTAAGTTCTCTAATCGACTAGGTGTTTCTGTTCTATTCAATTTATAATTAAGAAATAAATCTAATGGAAACTGATCAAAATATTATCCATCCATGAAAAGCACATGTCACAAGATTACTTTCATCATAATTAAGTATTCATCTAAGAATGAAGAAAAATAGGAAACAAAAAAATGTATGTCACAAGTATTTGTATGTACGTAGACAAAGGTCTACATGCATACACATATATGTTCCTACTTAAGTTATGGATTTGTGCATACATTCTAAATTTAAAACCAATAGATCGGATTTCTATGATTCAAATAATGTTTCAGAATATCATATAGTCTATATGTTTGCTTAAAGTAAAGAATTTTAAGAACAAGTTTGCTTGAACAGTTTCCTACATACTGTTATGTTGTTTGTATCAACGATGCCATAATAACAAACCATTCTATTGTAATCACACAATTACTGTTTAACAGAACGATGTTGTCTACAACTAAACAATCACAGTTTATAATAAAATAATGTTGTTTACGAATGAACACATACTATTTATAATAGAATGATGCTATTTACGTATAAAATATTCAATGTTTATAACAAAACAATACTGTTTCAACTAAACAATTACAAAACAATGCTGCTTCAACTTAAAAACTACAAAACAATGTTGTTCCAAGTAAAACGTTCAAAATTTATAAAAAAACAATGTCGTTTACTACAAAAAAATCACTGTATACAATAGTACAATGCTATTTACAGCTAAGTAGTTATAGTTTATAGCAAAATGAGGTCATTTACAGTAGAACAATCACTGTTTACACTAATACAATGTTGTTTATAACTAAACAGTTACAGTTTATAATAAATCGATGCAGTTTGTAATAGTTTATAGTTACAACTCCAAGTTTCCATTGCTTCATTAATCCAAGCTTTATCATTCTAAAGAATTATATATAAAAATTCATGTAAAAAGATAATCCAATGAAGTTGTTATTAACTTTTGAAAGGTATTTAGAAGAACTCGAATGCCATGCTAACCGTTTATCAACAATGATAAAATGTTTAGAATCAAGGAATAAATCTCTTCCAGGCTCGGGATGAAACCCCTCATTCAATGTTAACATATATATATATATTTGTTGTTGTAAGAACGACCCACAATCGTTGACTGTTGCTCTATACATGGTGGCCAAGGCCGTAGCCATAAACGCCTACCCTTAGCTAGAAAGTAATTGTACCAAGGATGTTTTGGGTGTCATTCATGAGGAACGATGGTTTACATTACCACACATGCAAGAAAATTGAGCGAATAATTTCATCGTTTGACCCTTGTCCTCTATGGAATAGGTGACATGAAAGCCATATTGTCTCTTTGACATAATAAGATAATTACATCTGCAAGGAAATAACATAACTGATAATACAATATTGGGTGACAAAAGCCCACTCTCGTTGTGACAACAACGAGGAATCCAAAAGAAAACATTAGAAATTCCTTTCGATTCAGAATCAAAGGTGATGGCTTCACACCAAACTAGCAGCCATTAGATGGACATCATCATGAAAATTAAAATAAAATAAATCATAATCTTTCAGTGAAAGGTTCGACCTACCCTTAAAAGGGTGGTATCAATTTATAAATCACATCGCTCCAATCATAGGCTTATCAAATCTCCCAATAGCCCTCTGGTGAGCTAAGTAAATAGATTACATGCAACCCATGCAAAAAGATGGCGACAATAAAATCTTACAAAGAAATATATGGTCGACTTTCCTAGTCATTGGTGACACATGCACAAAAAAATCCGAGTATAGAAGAACCGACATGGCCATGCTTATAATCAAAAAATACAAATTCGATTCACATCAATTGCATAAGAAGTTTGATAAACAGGTTTTATTCAATTCAATAGAACCAATGATATATCGATTCGGTCTGTGCATAAATAATAGATGAAACTATAAAATTGAAAAGAAAAGAAAAGAAAATTAATGTAAAACACCAAATACCTCTGAAAACGAGGATTTTCCTTCGTCTTTTTCCCATGATGCTTTGTTGAACAACCCCTTCACTATGTGTTGGTGTCGATATTATCCTTCAAGAATAGCAACTTTCTTTCATTTTACTGTGCCTCCACTAAGGGGCCATTTCGAATGATAATGTGCATTAATGGTTTTGCCGCCCCATTCTCACAGTTCAAATATTGCCTTAATGTTGTTGGCAGACCATGACCCTCTTGAGATTTTCTCATGATGTTTTAAATTCTAACAGCCCGATAATGATAATATCGGTTTTCAAATTCATTTGATAAGAAATATAAATATGTATGTATATATATACTATATATATATTTATATATTTTGACATTCATACACATTCACTTATATTTGTTCTTCAATATATATGTATATATATATATGTGTATATATTTATGTATTCACATATATATACATACATGTATATATATATATATATTTTATTTGTTTGAAGAGGTTTATGTGTTTCATATACCAACATTTAATTAAATAAAATAAATTTTATTTCATTTCGAGCATCAACATATTTAAACAAAAAGGGACTTTTACTTAATTTCATATAATGAAATTCTTATCCATTTTATTCATGATTTAGAATACATACTATCATTTTCTTCTAATTTCTCAAAACACAAAATTAAGGTAAACAATTTAAACATGAAATCACAAGTTTACTTTTTCTACAAGCCATTTATTTTCAAACATTGGAACCATTCAAATCATGTAATTAAGTTCTTCTATATGCATACATGCCAAGTGCAAATCATCATGCCATTTGTGGTGTGTGCACCTAGATTCCATCTAGCTTATTGTTCGATTTGGTAAACAATCCTACTTCAACCATGTTCTCATCCTTCAATTTTTCACCCTGCAACTACACACACTTGCACTTGCCAAAATTCATCAGTAACATTTAAATCATAATAATATATAAGATAATTCAAAAAGATCACATAGTCAACGATGGTCAACTTCTTTCAATCTTTTCAAAAATATCAAAATTTTCATTCAACCTATTGAATTTCCCTCAATAATTCAATTTACATATTATAATTGTTAACACGTAGGAGTGCACCCGAATGTAGAGCTGGAAAGCTCAACAATCTCGTGTAACATGGAAACACTTTCGAGCTTGTGAGTTGCTCATAATGAAAGTGAATCCCCAGATTATGGGCTAGTTCCCCTTTTAATTTTTTAGAAACTAAAGATTTATGCAGGAAAAGGGATAGAAAGATTAAGATGAATGGTAAAACTGAAACTAGTAGGATGGTGATGCACCTAAATGATAATGAAAATTCAATCTAATTCACAAGGACCTTTCAATGATCCTATTTGCACAACTTAATTCGAACAACTAAACCACATAAATGACTCACACAAAGGCTTGACAAATTTACCCTCTTTGAAAGAAAAACAATACTTTTCACAACTAGAATGATAAAACAAATCATTTGCACAATGTATGACCTATGAAATTGAACTGAATTGTGTACATATACTTATGAATGATACAAAAAAATAGAGGTTTTTAGATTTAAACACAATAAATTTCTATCAAATCAAACATAAAAGATGACACCTGAAATATGGGAAGGAAAACACTTGATTTTTATTGAAAGGCCAAAATGAATCCTTCTGCAAAACTGAAAAAAATTCTGGAAATAAAACTGATGTATATAAACTTTGAATCTGAGCTACAAAACTTTCTAACTCTTTGCAATGCATAAGAGAGTAGGAAGCAAGAATTGAGGAAAAAAGACTAAGTATTTTCCTCTATATACAAAAATAGTCTCAAAGTGCCAAGAGGTGACACTCGTAGTGAACTACACTCCAAAAATATTATTTCCAAAGTGATTTACGAGCAAAGAAGAAAAGGCTAAAAAAGAGGGGTCCACAACTAATGTAAACTGAGCTAAAATAGCCTCAAAATCACTGTCACAATTAGTTTGACCAAATTTGACCTTGAAACTACATGAGATAACTAAAAATCAGGACCAAACCCTCCAACTTAACTCCTCTCCTCTAATTTTGCATGATTTGGAACTGGGGTGAACAATATGAATAAATATTAAAGCAATCAGTTAGGATTACTTTAACTTGTGTTATGGATTTGCCTTTATTTTGCATCTTTATGACATTAATTAAATAAATTTATAATTTGATTGCTCTAATAATGTTTACATTCTCATTTCATTTCAATTTATGCAAAATTATGCAAGAATTAAGGGGACGACCTTGTGTTTGAAATCCATGCAAGATATTACAAAGGTAAATTAATACATGGAAAAGATATTAGTTTTATGCAAAGTCTAAATAAAAGTGCAAAAAATACCCCAAAGGGGATCGACCAAACATAGGGCATAAAGAAACCCTAAAAGAAAACCTGTGGCCACTCAACACTTCATTCATTTGTAACTTTGCATTCATTGTTGCTTTCTCCACGCCACCAAGGGTTTGATGCTTGAGCTTTAATGGACGTTTCTAGAGCTTTTTATGGAGCTTCTGTCGAGCCTCTTCTGCATTCATATGTTGGGCCATGTGGTATGCTCTATTTTCTACAAAAATGTTGTGATTTTTTCACTCTTTGTGAAAGAAAGTTCATTCCTCTTGCCCTTCTTTGCAAACTCTATCATAGCTTCATTTATGTTTTTTCCTCATTTTGCAAGCATGAGGGTTTCTCCTTTCTGTAGGCTGTGGTTTGAATCTTTACATTCTAGAACCCTCCCTTCTTCCTATTACACGTGTTTCACCTTTGAAACCCTAGATTCATTCTCCTGTAGCTTGCCTTTTTTACCTTTTCATCTATGGCTAAGGTTTTCTTGCTATGAATTTCACTTTGTGCAGAAAATCTAGGCCTCTCTCTCATGCATATCGTCCTGTATTTGCTCATTGTACCTTCATGTCCTCAAACTATTATCATGGTAATATGGCACTGATTAATGGGAAACAGATGGTATATGATATCACTTTTCTCCTATTATCATTCAATAATGTCTTAGGAGTCCTAATTGGATTGACTATCAACCTCACAAGGTGAGTCAATTCTCAACAAGGAAGACCTAGGAGGTGGTTCTTTCAACTTTGAGGGGTTCACCACCAAGCAAATTCTTGGAAAAGACAAACAAGCATTCAACTCACAAAATCTAGTAATGCAAGCTAAATGAAGGATGCAAATGATGAAATTATGCAATAGGGAGTTAGGATATGTGTACCTGAGAAATCTAGAAATACAATGAGGATTCCTGAAATATAAAGAAGCTGACAATATACGTTGTGGAGTACTAAGACACCCTTACTATTGTCTTAATCCTGCTACTATTTTTTGAGGCAGCTGCAAAATCTTTAGATGTCGGAACTAGATCTGGAAGAATTTCTAAAAAATACCCTTGGGAGGACTAAGACGCTCTAACTATTGTCTTAGTCCCGTTTGGGAATTCTGAAATCTTTGAGTGTGGTCTTGAGGCTTGATATCTGCTCTTCCTTCTTCTTTGATCTCGGGATCTGCATCTTTAGGATTTAGCTTGTAGGTGAGTTTTTGTGAAGATGACAACTTTGCAACCTTGCAACTTTTCACTTCAAATGATCTTCAAGTCTTTGACCTAAATCTACAATCACAAACATGCAAGAGGGGAAAAGCTTGTTGAATTGTTAGTGAATGGGGGTTTACCTTGGTCAAACCCCTTGTTGGTAATTAAACCTTGAAATGAAATAGAATAATGAAGGGAAATGATGAATGAACAACATACAATGCTACAACTCACCAAACCCTTGTTATAAAGTCTACAAACTTGTGTAGAATGGCTACAATGGATATGGATCTTGAATCAAAGATATGCTTGATAGATATGGACTTGAATTCCTTGCTTGAATCAAAACCCTACATCAAAAATGTTAGCATAACAACACACATGATGCAAGAACATGCTTGAATCTTGATGATGGCTCCAAATGCTTGATAAAATGCTCTTGAATGCTTGAATACTTGAATGATTGAATGCTTAGATTGCTTGTTAGGAGAAAATGAGAGAAGGAAACTTGTACTTATACTTATCTATGCTTAATATCTCAAGATCACATCACACCAAGCCGACATATGAATTAATTAATTAAAGGAGTCTAAATCTTGCCAGAATTTGAAATTAAATCCCAAAAATACCTTAAGGGGGACTAAGACGCCCTAAGTGGCATCTTAGTCCCAAGGCATGAAACTTGGGGCACAGACACCAAAAAGGGGCCCATTTAAGATGCCTCAAAATGAAGGTCCCAAAACCTTTGGGAGTCAAAGACGCCCTAGGTGGCATTTTAGTCCCGACCCAAAAGTCAGGGACACTCATATAAAATCATTAAATTATCATTTATCCATTAGAGAATGTTCGGATTAGCTAGAAAAATATATAATTCATAGGGCTTGTGGATACAAAATAAGACCAATTAAGACATAAATAGGAATAAATAAAGTAAGGCGGGCCCAAACAAGTGTGAAAATGCAAGGGTATGCATTTTACTACACTACATTTAGCCCCCACTTTAGTGAGAGGATGAACTTGCTTCAAACCCACACTAAAGTAGCCAACCACACAATTAAGAGGGGTTCAAATGTACAAATTCTAGTAAGATAGGATGACAATAACCAAGATGGTGGCCACGCCCCCAGGATTAAAATCCTATGGAAAACTAGCATAGGAACAAAGGAGCATGCATGCAAATGATATATGAAGCCATAATCAAATCACAAATATACACCATCAAAGACGGAAAAAGGAAAATAAAAAGGGAAAGTGAAAATGTAATGGATCAAGCTTCGATCGGCTGTCCAACATGGTGGACCAGGTCTAGGATATTTGTCCAAAAGGTTTACAAGTGGAATGCCTTGTCCACTATGCAAACAAAACACATGCTCACAAGGGCTAGTGAAGCTAGGTGTCCACTAGGTGAGCCCCAAGAAGTCCATATCAAAGTCATACCCCCATGACTATGATAAAGAAAAAAAGAAAATGCACGCTCACAAGGGCTAGTGAAGCTAGGTGTTCATTAGGTGAGCCCTAGGGGACCATATCAAAGCCATACCTCCATGAATTTAATAAGGTACAAAAATGCATGCTCACAAGGGCTATTGAAGCTAGGTGTTTACTAGGTGAGCCCCAAGGAACCATATCAAAACCATCCCTCCATGACTTTAATAAGGTACAAAAAGGAAAATACAACAAGAAAGAGGGATGTTCGAATGGATTTTGCTTAGTTCATGTGAGGTATTAATCTTAGGGGACATTGTTCCTAATGTATCCAAGAGAGGACCAATCAAAGGATAAAATATTCACAACTTAGGGAATGCAGTGTGTCACATCACCACTAAGAGGAATGTAATATGCTAAGATAGATCAAGCTCTTGAAGGACATTACTCCCAATGTCACCACAAAGAGAAAATTTTTTTGCATGAAATAAGAAAATTACATCAAGGAATATGAGAAAAAAATGCAAATGAAATCGGGTGCTGCCACAATAGTGGTTTACACTTTTTGGGAGATCCTGATTTTTGCTAAAATCACATATTTTTGGAAAATATAATGATTTAAGCCTTGAAAAGTTCTATTTAAAGGATTCCAATTGAAGAGGGTTTGATCAAACCACCTTAGACCAAGCCCCCTATGATAGAACCCCACAAGTTTTAAACCATACCTATAATGGAGTCTCCTTTACACCTATCAAAATGTTGATAAAAAGCCACTTTTGATTTACCTTTTGGGGGATCAAATGAATTAATTTAAAATTTATTTTTTCTAAGTATGTAGTCGTTATTACAAGCTTCCAAAAAATTATAATTATAATTAAATTAAATTTGATTATTATATTTATTTTTTATTTCTTGTGAATGTAGGTTTTTCACAGAAAATCAAGCTCTTTGTTCTACACATGTGGAAAAATAGAAGATTATCCAATTTTATTTTTTTAAATATGAGTGCACCATATATTGAAGTCCTTGATCCAACAAAAAAATAATTGAATTTCGATAGAGACAAAAAAAGTTGTTATACGGTCCGCCTATGTCTAAATTGTAATTGGTTTGACTTCGAAACTTGACTAAGGAAAAAATATTCAATAAAACACTATGAAACCAATTGGAAGCACTAGATATCGCAGTTACAAATCTAAATTCAAATTTTTTTGAATTTGATCCTTCATGGAAAAAAAGTTGTGTTATACGGTGAGTGTCACTCCTTAAAAATGGTGTTTACTGAAAAAAACTAGTTTTTGAAGGAGATGGAAAAAGAAGTGCAATCTGATTCCAAAATTTTTGAAAAAAATATATTTAGAATCTATAGAAAAAATGTCACAAATCACTAGTTTGCATCATCTTCAAATTCCTCGCGGTTTAGCTACTATAGGTGTTCAAAAGTGAAGATTTAGTTAGAAAAAATTAGTTCAGTGTCTAGTTTGGCCAAAAATTGTAAACTAGTATTGTGGGATCACCCAATCATGCCAAAATGATGCCAATGTATTCCCCCACTTTAAAAAAATTGCTAACACCATGTTGTGAGCAATTACTTTTAAGTAGTCAAAGTATAAAAAAGGAAAAAAGGTTTTTCCCCCCAGAAACACATAAGGGATCTATGGATTCGGGGTCAGTATCTATCTTTGCTACAATGATATTAGAGAGCTTGGAACTGTCATCATTCCACAAATACACATAGAACTAGAAGAATGACACATAAAAAACAAAAAAAATAATATTTTGAGTCAACATGGAAGAGACATAGGGTGTCTCGACGCCTTGCGTCATCTCGAAAAGGAAAACACAAGAAAAAAATGAAAATGAAAAGAAAAGATAATGAAATATCTTTTGGGCCAACATGGAAGAAACATAGGGTGTCTCAACACCTTGCATCATCCCTAAAAGGAAAACACAAGACAAAAATCAAAGGAAAATAAAAGATACTGAAAAATATTTTGGGTCAACATGGAAGAGATATAGGGTTTCTCAACACCTTGCATCATCCCCAAAAGGAAAAAAAAAGACAAAAATGAAAAGAAAGTGAAGGTAATGAAAAATATTTTGGGTCAACATGGAAGAGACATAGGGTGTCTCAACACCTTGCGTCATCCAAAAATGCATCCTTTCATTACAAGTGGAACACAAGACAAAAATGAAAAATGAAAATAAAGATCAACAAAAAGGAAAAAACTTATGACATATAGAAAAATGAAGGTACAAATAGAGGAATGCACATAGAGAGAGAAACATCAAACAAAACATCATGGGGGATCACATTACACACATGCAATCAATAGTAGAAAAAAATCAAAAAGGAAAGCAAAAGAAAAAGAAAAGATAAAAGACTAGTAAAACACATGCGAGTCAACCATCCAACAGGTCACCCACATCCCAGTCTTGTTCAATATATGTAGAATGCAGATCACTAGCGAGAGGGAAAACATCAAGTGTTGTACTAGGAGAATCACCAAGTTCAACATGTGGTGCATCACTCCGTTTAGGAGGATCATCACATTATTGTTTAAGCTCATGGAAGAGAAAAATAGCAAATTCAACTCATTATGCACTTGCTCATCAATTTTAGTAGTTTCCTCATTGTCATCCAAGTTAACCACAATAGGAGGATGAATGATAATATCCATAGAGGGTTTTGGTCCTTGTTGTTTTGGAGACATAAATTATGTTTGTTCAGGTAAGAGAGGAGGGTCATCGTTTATTGCTTATGTCAAATTTAGAATTTGATTTTCAATGTTGTTTTCTTCATTCATCTTTCAAGCAATAGCATGGCATCTACGCCTACACTCTCTAGCATTTCTATTTCTTTTATTACAGTTTTCAAGTTGTGTTTGTGTAGGAGTGGATTTTTCAACCATAGGTTCCTTTTCTTTTTGTGAGGGAAGAACGAAAGAAACCATGGAAGGTTGTTCAACCACTTTTTCTCTAGCTTTATAAATTTGTTTAGGAGACAAATTAGGACTTGTTTGGTTTTCTCTAGGCCTTTTATAGGAAATAGGCAAGGGATTTTTCATGGATGGGTCTTGGTTTGTTGGAAGGGATTTAGGCTCACTATTTTTTTCTTCAAGGGGTGGAGGTTCAATGATGGGCGGAAGAAAATTCTCAATGGACAATCTATCTATGCATTTTGCTTTGAAATTTTGGTAGGATAGGAAAATGGAGTCTTTATGAGGTCTTATAGGTTCCATGGGCTCATGCCAAAAATAATCTAAGGAAAAATTTCCACGAGAAGACGGAGGTCTAAAGCCACTATAGTTTACAGTGAATATTTCATTGTCAACTAGAAACTTTAAGCACTTATGGATAACGGATGGGACCACATTCATAGAGATAAGCCATTTCTAGCCCAGCTTCACATGAAATTGGTCTAAATTGGATATGATAGAGAATGATACATTTAATTTCTTCGGTCCTACTTGTAAAGGGAGTGTGATCGAGCCCATCATAGCATGAGAAAAACCATCATGCATTTTAATCCATGCTTTTGGTCTATCATATATATCTTGAGTAAGTTCATGCAAATATAAGAGTTCTTTTGTGATCACACTCTCTGCACAGATGGGATCAATTAAAATCCTAGGAGTGGGCCTATTATTGATTTTGCCGGCTATGTAAAGAGGACCATCAGGTGCATGTTTGATTGTTTCTTCTGAAGAGAAAGTAATGTCGGTGGGCATTATGGTTTTCTATTTACGAGGCTTGATGTCAATCACTCCTATCATTGTATTAATAAGACTTTGGTCATTAGTATCCATAAGACTCTATTCATCATCATCCATAGGATTTTGTTCGTTATTGCTTATATGCTCATCATCCGTGTCAACATTCATCACATCGGGCTTAGTTTCACTAGCCTTAACAAATGAAATATTATGGTTGGGCATGGGATTGGTAAAGATTTGCAAGTTTTGGTTGGGAGGAGCTACAGACTTATTACCTTTGTCACTCACACCTCCAATTTGGATGTGATTGGAATCAATGAGGTCTTGCACAAGATGTTTAAGATGCTTGCAATGTCCCGTATCATGTCTTTTTTGTTGGTGATAAGCAGAGCAGGGAGGCAATTATCTAACAATCACAATTACAATTGGTTTCAACAACTCTTAAATCAACAAAACCCTTACAAGGTTGATTTCCATCACAGTTACACCAATTCCTTTGTAGGTCTGCTACAGTGTTTGCTTGACAATATATGTCAAGTCCAACCACAAACTCACTAACTATTGACCTTTTTAGACACCCTTTAAGGCCTACAAAAACATGTCCCAAAATCCCATATGGTTGCTTTGGAACAAACTCTTCAATATGATGCTTCTACGCTGTCCTCCTTGGCCAATTAGGCCACTTTTACAAAGTAGTTCCTCTCCAAAATATCTCCCAAGCCTCAAACTATTTTGACAGAGTCTTATTAGGTCCCAAAACCACAAATTTCACAACTTTTAGCTAGGGAAATGTCCTCCAAGGCACCTAAACACCAAACCATCACTTTTACTAGTTTTAGGAGAGGTTTAATGAAAATCACACCTCCAAACCATTCCTCACTATCTCAATGCCTCAAACACCTCCAAATATGCCTTCCCTTGCTTAATTAACCCTTACAAATCAGTGCCCCAAGAGTTTTCCATCACTACCTACTCTTAACCTCCAATTTTCACTCAAAACACACAATTTTGACAACTAGGGCATCATGCCCAATCCCACAAATGGCCTCCCCTGCTCAAAAAACCTATTCTAACACCAAGCCCTAACATATTGGCCCCATTCGACCAAGTTTCAAGAGGTACAATTGTGGAATGGGCCATTATTGCATTTTTAAGCCTATCAAACCCTTGAACCTTATTTTCCTAGCTACCTATAGAAAAATAACTATAAAAACTTTGTTCCTCAATGAGATAAGATCATCCAAAATCCAACTTACTCTTAATACATGCCTCTATCAATTTCAACCACTTTTTCTTCAATATTCTCTTGTACGGATACGTACAGTAGCCTACAACAACAACGTTTGAAGGTAACACACAAAAAATTCAATGAAGACATGGTTAACTTCAAATACCAATCTCCAACCTTGCCTCAAGTTTTTTTAGGCCAATTTATGATTGTACAGCTCAAAACTCAATGGTGTTAACCACCTTTTGAATTTATGACTATACAACTTTCACTTTTGCACTTTTGCAATATGTGCAATTTTGTATTTTTACAACATTTTGCAAGAAAAGCACAAAACTTGACACCAAAGCCTAAAACCATATCAAAGTGACTTGAAAACATTTGAAATGGTCTATTATGACCTTATTTAATGAAAAATGACTCAAATCTCCTAAACCAACCTATCAAAGACCCTACTTGACCAAATTTGCAAAAGAAACTTGGTGCCCCTACACAATCTTCCACAAGATGTTTAGGATGCTTGCAATGTTCTATATCATGTCCTTTTTGTTGGTGATAATCACAATAGGCATTGTGTCTAAAGCTTAGAGGTAACTGATTGCTAAGGTCAAGGGGTCGAATGTGAGGTAAGGTAAGCATGTTTTTGTTTAATAGTTGGGTCATAATGTTGTGAAGTGTGTTGGGTAAGGGTGTAAATTGTCTTTTCGGATCCCCAAAGATATAAGGATTATTCTTATTTATAGAAGCTACTTGGGAATCAACTAGTTGGGTAGGTTGAGAGGTGGAATTTAGTTGAAGGAAACTTTTATTTTGTCTTCTGAAAGGCTGGTAGGCATTTTGGTTGGAAGCTTATGACTTTTTGGTGTAGGAGCACCAATCCATTTCATGATTTTCTCAAGTTGTCTCATGATTAGTTGAGTCTATTTGTTTGAGTATTTGAGTCTAAATAAGGTCTATTTAGAAAATTTTGACGTAATTGGCAAACTTTGGGGCCTTTTGGGTCTATATAGTGAAAGTTGCAAATCATGTTGAAAAGTTGTCAAGTTTGACAAAAGTTATCAAGGTGGGTGAAATGTAATTTTTCTTGTGTGAGGTTATGTTCTTAGGATGAATAAGGTCTAAATAGACCATTTGTAATGTTTTAGGTGATTGGGAGAGTTAACTTGCAAAGTAATGGAAAAAGAGCAAAATGTTGTCAACAAAATGCAAAGAAATGTACAATTTTTGAACTCCAACGGTCATAAGGAGTTTGAAATTTAGTTAAGGGTTGTTGAGTCAGCTATTCTTGGTGGGAAATGGTTTAAAAATATGAGAAGCATTGATGTAAAGGTTGGTTGTTGTAGAAATCAATATTTTGAATATCAAAACTCTCATTTTTCCTGTGTTTTCTAGAAAATTCTTGTTTACCATTCAATTGTACGACCTAGACAGTGCTTTATTTGGCTTGGAATGAGTTGTAATTGTTAGAATGGTGAATCTACTTCCAAATGCTTCTGGTTTGAGGTTTATCCATTAAGTTTTGCAAATTCTATAAGCAATTTACTAAAACTACCTCTGTAACCTTGTTTTCAAGTGTTTGTTTGTGTAAAATGTTAAAATAAGCCATTCCACCCACTATATTTTCCTGTTGTAACTGTGGGATTAATTTTGGAATTAGATTCAAGATTAGAAAATCAATGAAGATAGTAAAACCCAAAGTAATTACAAAACACAATGGAAATCAAAACAATGAACAATTATACCTGTAAACCGTTGAGGCTTCCATGATTCACTTTTGTAACACCTTCTTGCTTGCTGGTTGATGTTTTCCCTCATATTCGACGTGTGAGCAATCCTTGACAAAGACCTACACAAGCTTTGAAGGATTTGAATCTAAATGCCTATGCCTATGTCTATGACAAAAATGACTCTAAAATGCCAAATTAATCTAAGTATTAATATGCCAGAATATTGTAATCTATGTACGTAATCTAGAAATGAGAGAAAAATAGCATTTTATAGAAAATGCCATTTTGAATGGACAGACGAGATTGAATTTTGACAGAGACCTAAAATCAGCGGACAAGATTAAATCTGATAATCCCTAATCAGGGTTAGGGCAAAGTCATTAATCGAGCGGTCGAGATGTCATCTAAGAAGATCGAATCGGCGGTGGAGAATAAATGAGGAAATTAATTCAAAAATAAAGATTTTCGAAAATGAAGAAGATAAAGACTGGACTGAAGATCAGTTTTGGAAAGATCAAGAATCTTCCCGATCACTTGATTTCTGGAGGAAAGTTACCAATTTGGAACTAAATTAATTCCAAATGTGAATTTTGTGAAATAATAAATAATCGATTTTCAGATTATTTACCAAAATGGACTGTCAGTTAAGATTGAGATGACATTTTAAATAATTTCATTTATTTAAAATGAGAAGAATATTAATTTAGGAAATTAAATAATAAAAATATAATTATTTAATTTAGCAGATAAGACTAATAATTAAATTAATTAATTAATTTATTTAATTATGACAGTTAGTGACATATTAAATAAATAAATAAAAACTTATTTATTTAATAATCAGGAAGAATAAAAGGACATAAATTAATTAAATAATTATGAATTATTTAATCAATAGTTGAATGTGGATAAAGGACATAATTAAATGTCATAATTATGGTAGGACGAAAGTGGTAAAAATGAAGCTTGTAGGCCTCGGTCATTTTTAAGTGTCTACATTTTGCCCCTCTTTGTCATAATGTAGCATGTCGCATTGTGACAAAGAAAATAAGTCAAAAATATGCCCCAATGCAAAATAGGATGAGGAAGAATGTCGAGGGAGGTAGCGGTATGCCCCCTCGAGAGGACAGACTGGTTCCAAGAACACGGGTGTGCTCTCAAAATTGAAGAGAAGACTAGAATATGAAAAGACAAAAAAATGCTAGTGCAAAAGATATGGATGATGATATGGGTGCAATGCCTATATGAAATGAGTGAGAAAAGATGAAAATACTAAAGAAGATGCATGTTAGTTCCTAGACCAAATCCTTCAAAACATTTCCATAGGACTTTAATATTTATTGCTCTTAATCATCATTGGGCGGTAAAAATGACACAAATGGACAACAAACACCATGATATGACATAGACCAAGGTGTGCAAGGTCATCCACTTGAAAAACAGACAGTCACAGACAAGGAATGTCCTAACTCATACTAAGGGCGAAGTTGCCCCAGTATTTTTGTCAAGACAATCCACAGGTAGCAATCAAAGAAAATAAAATAGGCTAGGAGACATCATTGCACCTCTAAATCCTTCATGGGACATCCTCGAGGTATCTAGTAACATGACCAAAAAGATAAGATAGTAAAAATATAAGACAAAATAGCCAAGATAATCAAAAGATAAGACAAGATAGACCGGAAATATTAACAACCATTTTATTTTGTTTGCCAATGTTTGTTTGCCAAAGATTGATTTATTGTCGGTTTGACAGTTTTGACGGTGTTGACAGTTTGACGGGGCCTATTGTCAAGAAGGACACATCTTGAAAAGGCAAAGGACATTTTGACGAGGTCTAAATCCAAGGATACATCTTGAAGAGGACCAAAGAGTGACGAGACTGACATTGTTTTGACTAATATGTTTTGGCAAGTTGACTGATGTTGACTGTATGATTGATTGGACTGTGCTGTCTAATTTTGACCAATTTTGACGTTGACGTTTCAAATGACTGTCTTGTGTTTGAGTTTGACTATGTCTAACTTATTTGACCACTGCGACGATTGTGACAAATGCCATGATTTTATTTGGACCAACCTAAAAGGACTGACCTAATGTCTTGGGGACTCATTGACTGATGACCTCTCCTACATAGCAAATGCATAGAGACAACGTAGTTCGACAATGACATGGACTGACTGACATGATTGACTTTGACTCCATTTTTAGGATTTTGACATTGATTTGGATGTTTTTGTGTTTTTCTTCAGGATGTTTTATGATTTTTAGGTCTTTCTTTAGGACATTTTATGATGTTTTCGGTCTTTCTTCAGGACATTTTATGATGTTTTTTTCTTTTTTCAGGACATTTTATGATGTTTTTGTCTTTTTTTGTTTTATGATTTTTTTGGATTTTGACATTTAAGAGGATCGTGACAAATGCATATGACTGATGCCTACACATGAGAATCTAAGGACAAACATGATTGTGCCCCTAGTCAAGCTGAATACCAATTGACAGGTGATGACAACGTTGTTTGACGTGGGAAGGACGCATCCTGAAACAACGTGAGGATGATGATGATAATGTGACGAAAGTATGGCGGTCTACAGCCGGGCCAGGAATGTAGTCAAGTAAAATTTTGGATAATGTGCTTGTATGGATTAGACTCGTTGCATTTGGAATGACTTGGTTAGGACTAGATGGGATGATGATTATCCTTAGACTGTTTGACAAGGGAAAGCCAAGATAGGTGACAGGCGTGAAAGGATAGGGGGTGGCCTTGCTAAAAGATGGGAGACATGAGACTAATGGAATTGTCATATGATTTTCAAGGACTATGTCACATAAGGATAATGAGGTTATGTTAGCAATGACATGACATTTCATGAATAATGTATGACTAAAGGATAGGAATGTCAAAAATTTTCCTAAAACGTGATTTATGTGTGCCAGTTTTATGCCAAGACCAAGATAGGTGGGAATGATATGGGTTAAATGGTCGGATGCCAATGCCAAGAGGAAGGTCTAGGATATGAGACGACTTGCCCCCAAGTGTAAGAGTCCACATAGATGATTTATTTTACACATGACACATGTTTGCCAGGTTTTCATCATGGTACTTATCCAGGGCGCCTGTTTGCTAGGTTTTCACCATTGGATGAAATATTTCTCTTTACTATTTTCTTGACTTTTTGATTTTTCTGGTGTCACCAAGATGCCTGTTTGCCAAGTTTTCATCAGGGTGACGATTTTTTTACATTTTTTAATTTTTTTTGTATCTGATTTTGTGGATAGCCTGGATGCTTTAGATGACCACTAACTGTTCTGAATCCACTGACGGTGTTGATGTAGAGGCTGGTGCCATGATATGCCAATAATGACCTTGCTGAAGTAGTTGTCTTGTCAGGATCATAGCGCTTGTATACAACTGATCGATCTCATTGTGATCCTTTCTGATACTAGAGTTGGCCTTATTAGAATACACACATCGCGGTAGAGTGCCATGAGAGTCCTTATGGTAAAGAGTTGCTGCCAAGATGTGACAGATGCGTGACATGGGATTTTTGGACTTTAGACGAGATGTAGGATTATGAAAAATGATGGTAGACGTGGAAAGGTTGTTTGGATGTTGGAACGAATCACTTTTTATTCTCCAAACTTGGGATAGTGGATGATGGATTTTGGAGGGATGGTGTTTGGAACCAACAATTTTAGATGCCTTGTTTGATGACCATTTTGAAGGAGGTGGACATTTGTTGTATGTGAGAGTCCTCTTGTCTTGTGGCTCCACATTGTGATTGACTTTTGTATTTGACTTGGTGCCTTTGTTTGATCTATCTTTCTTTGGGATCCATTTTAATTTCATTTGTTCACTTGTCCTTTTGTTTGATTCAATGGCCTTTGACATTTGATTTTGATCTTTTGACTTGTAAGACTTTTGTTTTTGTTGGTCCTAAAGGGGAGGTTGATTCATGATAGAATGATGGTTTATGGTGTGGGTGGACGGGGTGTTGGCAACAATCTTATGACAAGGATTTCTCATGGACTCCATTTTGACATTTGTATCTGACAAAGTTGCCCCCAGTATCGAGGAGGTACCACTGACATCGTTTGATTTGCTTTATGAGGAATAGCCAAGACCTTGATGTCTGTAATTTGTCTGAAGTTGTATTGGTTCTAGAATGCCTTGCTCGTGTATGCCTAGTCCTTTGCCTTGATATTGCATGCTTTGAAAGATTATGTTTACGATGGGGTATTTATTATTTTGAAAGCAAGATGCTAACCCATCATGATGTCTATGGACACTGTCACTTGTAATATTTTCGTCTGCAAGAAAGCCTGCTCTAACAAAGATAGATGACCCTAGTTGATAAAGTGTCTTAGCTTCATTGTCATGCTGGACATATTCCTGACTGATATTTTTGGTCTGATCGTGTGACATGTCAAGTTTAGTAGATTTTGTTGGTGCTTCCAAGGCAATGTCGAAGCCATCATTATGTTTAGTGTCATAGAGTCGAATGATTTTAGCTATAACTTGATCATATGCAAGCATGTCCCTAGTGGAAGATTCTTGTTCTAGAGGAATATTGTTTATGTGTCCCATGGAGGCAAGTGTCTCATCGTGGGAAGTGTCAATAGTTGAGGCCTTTAGAAGGTCAGAAAGTGTTTGATCATGAATGGTGTAAAGGTCAAGGAGTGGATCGTTTTGGACTTCTTGGTCAATGATGGGGTCTTGGTCAAAGATGGGGTTGTCATGGATGATATAGTCAGAAATAGAGTCGTTGTCAAGGAGAGGTGTGTTTTGGATGTCATGATTGTCTTGAAGGACTTCATGGATGAACTGAAAGATAGGGTCATGGGATGAACTACCTTGTTCTTGACATGAGGGTGACATTATAAGGTCATGCTTTGGGATTTCATTTTGACATGTATCCTCAAGTTTATTAAATGGGATTTGACTTTGAGTAATGACATTATTTTCATGACCACATGTGGCTTGTGAGGGGATGACCTGAAAAGGATTAATGAATGACAGACTAGGATAGGACGTGGGGACCTTGACTAGACTAGTATGTGAAGGACTAGGGTATGACATGGAGACTTGGACCGGATATGACATGGAGTCTTGGACCGGATATGACATGGAGTCTTGGACTGGATTAGGATGTGGCAGCATAGGATGTGACATGGAGGCTTCAACTATATTAGTTGGTAATGACATTGGATATGAGATAGGGACTTGGACCGGATTGGAGTAAGGTTGACTAAAATGGGACGTGGAGACTTGGGCCGAATCGATATGGTATGATGTGGGGACGTGACATGTGTTGGTAGATAGTTGATAATGCATGTAGACTTGGACGGGATTGATAGGTGAAGGGTCAAAATATGATGTGGAGGTTTGGAATGGACTAGTTGATAGTTGGCTTCCCTTGTCAAGGTTAGGATAAGGGTGATAAGTGGATGTTTGTTGTGAATTATTGGTAGGATTTATGTCAAGTGACTGTTGATGGTGAGGGTAGACGGATGGAGGTGGCAAAGTATTTATGTCAAAGCCTTGTGGTAACTTAGCCCCTTGGTCCAAAATCATGGCTAGATACCTTTGAGGGTCTTGTAAGATTGATTTTTCTACAAAGGAGGCTATATCATGGTTTTGCACTATAGCTTCTGAGTCTTCTACATATACTCGTCCATTTTGGTCTCTTTTTATTAATGGCTCAAAAATGTTGTGATGAAGATGGCATGTTCATGTGAAATGGGTCAGAAAAGGTCCAATGTTTGACTTGGTTGTTTCTAGATGTTTGACCACTATTTAGTTTGTTTCAGTATCCAAAAAACACTTGCAAACACAATATTTTGACTGTAAGCAAGCACACATGAGACAAGTACAATCCTATGGTTAGGCCAGGACAATATTCGCTAGATTCCACGTGGGTTTCCCCAACCGCATATCTGTAGCGTGTGAATTCAAAAACTTGGCTACATGGGCTCCCCCTTACAGTGCACTCTCTTCTCAGGCCAACCAAGCTTCCAACCCCCATGAAACTCCCATGGCAGATTGATCACCTCTACTAAAGACTGCGAAAGTGTGGATGCCTTCACACCGACCAGTGTTGCGCTAGCAAATAGAAGGTTTTTGGCTTACTACACAAAGGTGTTTAGTTCGGGACCCCCATTCGAGTGGCCATACATGGGGAAAAAGATTAATCACCAATTAGGTGGCACTCCAGCCTGAAGAGGTTAAGCTCAATAGGGTTTAATGGAGTACTACTCTGTCTGTATGACACATCCACACTCGTAATCTTAGGTTTTCCCTTAAGATTCACATTTATATACTGGTCAGGGGTTGCTTGGCCTTAGCTCCGTTGCCGGTTTGAGTCACATTGGGGTGATGAAATCCCCAGGCAGACCCAATTTCTAGAGTTAGTAACCATTTCTCTTACACCCAAGATCACTCGAAAGTGCAAGGGGAGAGGATACTCTGATATACTAAGTCGTGAAGGTAAAAACAGATAAAAACAGGTCTGGTTTTCTGATCATCGAGTTTTCACAAGGTGAGAGCATACTCACCTACCATTTTGCAAACACACTCAAACATAGTAGAAAGACAAGTTCGTTTTAATTGCACCAAAGGAAATGTGTATTATACTAAAAAAGACAAACACATTGTTTTGATATTTAGTTTTTGACGTTCGAACCTGCAAGACCACACATTAGTAGTTTGATAATGATCTTCGACTATCAATCTGCAAAAATAGTTAGGTGCATCATTTTTGTCCACTTGATCCAATGTGTCCTTTGAAGTGTTTATTTTCTGCACATGCACAAAACCAACAACAAACCCTAACAAGATTGATCACTACTATTAGAGGGTTAGCTAGTCAAGACAAATCTGATTTTTAGAAATTTTTTGATAGTAAAATTAAAAATGCAGAGAATAAAGCCTATCTAAAATCTCAAGAGGTTTCCAAAAATGTAAGTAAATCAGAAAAATTTGTTGTTTTTCACCTGATATTAATTTTTTATGAAAAAACATAAAAAAATTATAAAAAATACAAAACAGCTTTGAAAATTCTGATTTTTGGACTGGAGTCGTTTGATGTCATCTTAAATTTGCAAAAAAAAATTTGTGAGTAGATCTGAAACTGTGAGTGAGATATACTCAAATATTTTTTAAACCCCAATTTTAAATGATCTATTTTTTGACTAATAATTTCGCATCCAAATTTAAAAGATAAAGAATAGACCCCTATTAACATTTAGAGGGCTTTCCAGAAATGTAAACATATCTGAAAAATTCAATAATTTTCTCTTGAAATTAATTTTTTATGAAAAAAAGAAAACAAATTATAAAAAATTAAAAACAGATCCAAAAATTATGATTTTTGGAATGAAAGTGCGTGATGTTGTCCCCAAGCTGCAAAATTTTTTTTGTGAGAAAATACATAACCGTTTGAATGTTATGGTTGAATCTTTGGGAACTAGGGCTTTACCCAAAATGATGCCAAACCTGCAACAAAAGAATCCAACTCCAAGATTTCTCAAAATGTGTTAAAATATGTCGGGTTCTCCAATGTAACTGTGGGATTAATTTTGGAATTAGATTCATCAATCAATAAATTACTTAACCATAGATACATTTGGTCATCTCCTCTTCTTCGGTCTGGTCATCTCCTCTTGTCCATCTCACGATGATATCCTGTGACATCCAAAAACATAAGTGCATACATGATCATATAGACATTGCATTAGGTCCATACATACATCATCCATAGTATTAAATCATATACATGATCACAAACATTGCATCCATTTACTAATACATTATGCACATCATTATCATCATCATCTCATATAAGTAAGCATGGCATCATCATGGCATCAAAATCATAAATAAACATCATATGACATACATAATACATCATAAATCAACATCATACATCACATATATCATAATGCATTAAATCAAGGAACATCACATAACACCACACATGTAGGCCGCATCAAAACTGCATCATCATATAATATCATCTCAAAAATGTACAATGTCACAGGATAAAGTCAAGAGATATCCCAAAAATGGAGCTCGCAGGCTCAATAATATATACATAGTGTGTCATAATAACAAAAATACCCCTAGGGTAGACTCTCATCATCCCCTCGTGGTGAAGAATGTGGAGGCTGCAACTCTGTGACTAGCACTGAAATGATAGGCAGACCTGTGGTAACCTCTGCCTGTGCAACCACTGGAACTGACAATGACGACATCATTGCCATGGTAATGGACACTGGTGACATCACTACGGTTTGACTCTGAGAAATAGATGGATCAACCACTGGTGGCTATCCCTGTACCGACCTCTGCACTAAACCAGTCGACCCATGACTATGGCTCCAATGATGACTCGTGGTGGGCCTGCTCGAGTGATGTGACTTATGCCCTGATGTGTGCCCTATCGAGGTGGACCCTCCGACACTAGTGTGACTCCTGCTGCCACTGGCACTGCCTGATCTGTGCCCGCTGCCTGTCCTCGTCTATGATCATGACAAGGTAGGATCCCGTCGCTCAGGTGGCACTGCTTGCTCATACAATGTCCTATACTGACCCAACCTCGTGCTCACCCTGGCCAACTTGCTAGCCATATCCCCTGCAGGCCCTGTACATAATGCTGCAAACTATGTGCACCACTAAGTCGAGTCCTGCTGGCAGATCACTGCCTGATCCTGCTCTACTCGGGCTACCTCTAACTCAGACTATAATGATCTGACCTGGGCCATGCTGTCATCCAATCTCTGCTATAAATTGGCCACCCTCTGATCCGTCGTGGCATCCTGGGGCAATCCTGAGGAGGACGGTATCTCCTCCTCTCCCTCCACCATCCGCCATCTGAGGAGTCTCTCGGCCTCATCCATGGTATCATCCTCATCATCATCGTCGTTGACCACATCCTCTGCCACTGTCACGTCCTCCTCCTGCCTCTCCACCTCCGCCTCCTCCTGTCTCTCCACCTCCACATCCTCCTCCCATCTCCCCACCTCCATGTCCTCCTCCCGTCTCTCCTCACCCTCTCCCTCCTGTCGTCGATGCTTCTCTCTCTCCCCCTCCTCACCAACCTCAGGGATAGCATCTAATGCTACCCTCGCCACACGTGGGTGCACCCTCCGAGCCTGTCTCTGACCATCTCGCCATTGCCACCGGCCGTCTCCACCATCATCTCCCCCTGCCTCCGTCTCTGCCTTCGTCTCCACCCTGGCCTCTATCTCTGCCTCCGTCCCTGCCTCTGTCCCGGACTCCATCTCTCCCCCTGCCTCTGCCCCTGTCACTGTCCCTGCCACCTCGCCTGGCCCTCGGTACCCGAAGTATCACTAATCGTCTGTCTACTGGTGCTGGCCCATCCGGATCTGTCAATGGCACTGGTCTGTGTGCTTGCCACCACAGATCATAATCTGCTGTAGTCCCGGGATCGGCTACTCCACCCCTCCATCCCCATGCCTGTGCTCCTAGCCCATCAATCTGCTGCTCTGCGAAGGCCACTAGGATGGCTGGTCCCCAAACATACTCTCTGGATGACCAGGCATACTCGGTTGTCCCTGCAGATACGCCCTGTTGCTCTCTGAACTGCCTAAGGACATGCTGTGGTAAATACATCTCTATAATCAACGAAGTCTGCACTGTCCTGCCAATCAAATATTTGTACTGTTTGCACAGACTCAAATGATCTACCTCATCATCCCACTGTCCACAATCTCGGTACGGCCTCCAGATAAAGGATACCATGGTGTCAATCCTGTGCCGCCACCAGCTTGTCTCGCCCATCCGAGTCTACTGTAAAGCACCTGCGTAGTAATAGGCATAGGGAATCCCCTCAGCCAACTGTGGTCTCTGAATGGGAGGGTGAAATATGGCAATGTGCTCCCAAGCCCAGATCATCATCAGACTACTCCTGCACGAGATACTCTTGGCTCTCCTGTAGGCAACATCGTGCAACTGATGGTAAAGGGTCCCTAGTAAACAAGGACCCCAAGCATAGACGGTCTTATCTCGTCTCATACCAACTAGGACGTCTCCTCAACCAATAGGGAATTCGTGTCCCCGACGGTCGGGAATCAAAATACCTGCAATCAAGGTCGTAAGGAATGCATCAAAGCAACCATAGTGCTCTGCCATGAACTCCCATCTGATGTCATATCCCTGGATGCCTAGTCCTACACCCTGATCTCGGTAGTATGCTCGAAAGGTTTGCTCGGCATGGCGAGGGTCGTAGATGATCTGCTCCCCTCGGATCGACACTCACAAAATCTGGTAGACATCCTCCAAAATAATAGTGGCCTCACCTATCGGCAGGTGGAAGGAACAGGTCTCTGAATGCCAACGCTCACATAGCGCAGTCAATAATCCCCTATTCGCTTGAATGGCGGGCATGTAGGCAACATAGAACAATCCCAGTCACATAAATCATCATTGCTCTCACAGGCTCAACTGGTTAGCAAACCGGAATGTGGTCGGTCTGCTCTCACATGTGTAAATAGGGGCAAGCTGCCTTTGCAAAAATCTAAACAAGTCATCAGTACCTTTGGAGCAAATTGCTAGTGTTATCACAAGCATCTAAGGTTACACAAATATCAAAAACAGTTCTGGGCAGGGTCAAAGGAAAATGTGTCGCACTAAGGCAATTGCGTCTCAAAATGTCAATTGCATCGTTCCGTACATCAAATGCGGTGCAAAATGATAAATGCGTCATTTGTTATGTCAAATGCATCGCATATACATGCTTGCATCACGAAATTTGACACTTGTGTCTCGGAATAGCGAATGCGTCGCATAATCACAATTGCGTCGATCAAACTGGCAAATGCGTTGCAAATTAACGATTGCGGCATTGAAACATTCAAATGCGACTCGAAACAGCGAATGCGTAGTAGGTTTTGACAAATGCGGTGCAAACCACAGTTCTACCCTAATTCTTTGTTGCACTTGCATCGCGACGCATCATATGCGTCGAATGCAAAAGTGAATGCATCGAACGCGAACACATATGCGTCGCGGCGCATTCGTTACTCACCCTACAAACCTAATTATGACATGCAAAATGAAAAAATCACAAAGCGGGACAGGGGTACATACCGCTGGATCCGAGCCCTCTGGCCACCTAAATGTTCGCACGATCTCGCCGCGATGCTCTATCACTGGAATCACCATCGTCGCTGCGCTCCTTCTCGCTCTGAACTCTCGAAATTTGCAAAATAAATAGTAAAAGTGAATTGAATTTTACCCCTTTGTCAACCTATTTATAAAGTCAAAATGACATTTGTCAACTGGGTTATTACCGGAGGGTCATTTGACCAAGTTTGACCACCTCATTGGTTGCCTTAAACATGTCAGAATTCAAAACTGACTGCGCCATTGTTTTTCTAGTCACCAAATTGACTTATCGGGACCCTTTACAAATTTTTCTGCTGCCGACCCAAAATTTGAAAAATCTCCTGAGGGGGCATCGATACTCCATACCTTCACTGGGGCATGACTTTGACTTATTTTCTTTGTCACAATGCGACACACAACATTATGACAAAGAGGGAAAAAATGTAGACACCTAAAGATGACCTAGGCCTGCAAGCCCTATTTTTACCACTTTTGTCCTCGCATAATTATGACATTTAATTATGTCTTTGGTCCACATTCGACTATTAATTAAATAATTCATAATTATTTAATTAATTCATGTCCTTTTATTCTTCATGATTATTAAATGAATAAATTTTATTTATTTATTAAATACACCATTAATTGTCTAAGTCTTCCCTTAATTAAATAATTTTTTCTTAATTTATTTAATTACCTTCTATTCACTTTATTTCTTCTTGATTATTAAATAAATAGGTTTCTATTATTTATTTAATATGTCACTAATTGTCATAATTAAATGAATTAATTAATTAATTTAATTATTGGTCTTATTTGCTAAATGAAATAATTAAATTTAATTATTTAATTGCCAAATTGGTTATTCTTCTCATTTTAAATAAATTAAATCATTTAAAATGTCATCTCACTCTTAACTACAAGCTCATTTTGGTAAATAATTCAAAAACTGATTATTTACTATTTCTCAAAATTCACATTTGGAAATAATTTAATTCCAAATCGGTAACTTTCCGCCAAGAGTCAAGTAATCGGGTAGGTTCTCGACCCTTCCAAATTGATCTTCAGTCCGGTCTTTATCCTTTTCATTTTCAAAAATATTTATTTTTGAAAATATCTCCTCATTTATTCTCCACCGCTGATTCGATTCACGGAGATAATATCTTGACCGTTTAACCCTAATTAGGGATTCCCAGATTTAATCTGGACCTCTGGTTTTAGGTTTTGGTGAGAATGCAATCTCACCCGTCCATTCAAAATGACATTTTCTATAAAATTCCATTTTCCTCTCACTTTTCGATTACACATTAGACACACACACACATTTTATAAGTAGACGTATTATAGGCATTGCATACTGACTCACTTGCACACTTAGGTTTCTCATTACAATTATTGTCTTTATTTGATCAAGTCTTAGCATGTTTAGGCATTGAAAATCATAGTCATTTAGGCATAGGTATTAGACATTTATGCAAATCCTTCAAAGCTTGGTGTAGGACATAGGCATATATTTGCAGATTGCTCGCACGATGGATCTGAGGGCAAAGCATCATCCAACAAGTAAGAAGGTACTATCAAGGTGAATCATGGAAACTCATGCGAATCAAAGGTATAATTGCTCTTGTTTTCATTGTTCTTGATAGGATCTTTGGGTTATATGCTTTATATGTTAGTTTATCTCACAATCTAACCTTAAGAAATTAACCATAGATACACCTGTAACTCAGTGGAATGGATCATTTGGATGTTTTTTCTGGTTTAGAATGGGTGGCTTGAGTAGGGAAGGTGAGATAGTTGATTTATCATGATGCCCTAGATGATGATTGTAGTGTATTTTGATGAATTTGGGTGATTTATGAAGGGAAATGTGTAAAAATATTGGGGGCAACAAGTTCTTTTGTTTGATTGAGTTTGTGCAGGTGCATTGGAGAGTGTTGGATGCAATTTTGTGGTGCTAAAAGATTGGGAATGCCCATTTTCAATAAACCCTACTCAAAATTGGGTAAAAAGAGGGTTTTCAGTTTTGATGCTTTAGTGAGGGTTTGTCTTCCTAGAAATTGTTGATTTAGACTTTTTGTTACATGTTAAGAAGGTCTGAGCCATTTTTAAGAATTGGGAGAAGAGTTGGGAGGCACTTCCTTTGTAAATCTGACCTAAATGAGGCCTAAGACAACGCTATTTCATGATTTTGTGAAAGGTGTCCCAAAAGAGTCATATGAGAGGTTGAAGTATGTTTAAGTTGACTGAAATGGGTGTTTGAAAAGGCCAAGGGTTTCAGAGTTTGATAAGGTGGTTGCAAGTTAAGTTCCAAACTATAGGTCTGCAGATATAGTAGAGGAGAAGAGTGTTTGTGTGAAGAAGTTTCATTGTTAGGGTTTGTTGTTTCAAAACCTTGTTGAACTCAGTTAGTTTTGTGTTGATTGTTTTGGAAGCCTCCTTGATTTTCATCAGATGGTATCAGAGCCCAGTTAGTAGATCTTTGAAGGGGATAGGTTGAAGTTTGCAAAGAAGAAGGTTGAAAGATTGAGTAATTGTTGCTATTGTCTTGTTTCCCCTCTCATTTAGTCTTTCATTGGTTCATAAACATTTCATCTAAACGTGGGTGACATTTCATGTCACAATGTGAACTTGGGTGGAGTTTTTCATAGTTTATCGAACCTCTCACATTGTCACTCGAGACCTTTTTATTTCCTTTAAATGTTATATTGGATGGTGTTTTGTATAATTAGTCGAACGTTTTCATCAGCGTGATAGTCATTAGATTGAGCGGTCTTTTTCATAGCATTCGAACCTAGGCACATATTTGTGGAGTTCTTCAAACCTCTTTTATAACCGCCCATAGACGTTTGTTTTCAAATTTTGAAAAGACAGTTATGTGAGGAATGTTGATAGCGACAACTACCACGTGTCATAATGCTAAATCAAGACATTAATGTCCATTTACCCCCATGTTTTTCCGTGTAGTTGTGGTTGATAAAATAGAGGGATGAGATAACATTCGTGTTGCGGAAATTTTTGAGGAAGAGCTGGAGGAGACACGCAGTTTGAATTACAAGGATCGTCATCAAAGGTATTTTCAGTTTTATTCATTGCAACCTATTTTCTGAATTGATTACTCTTGCATTGAAGAAGTATATATTATCGAGAGTTACAATTGCACATGGCAAGGGTTAAATATGCTGGTTATGAATATATGTGTGGGTTAACCTATGAGGGTCTTGAGATTGGTGACACTCGGCTAGGGCCTGTAAACCTAGAAGAATTACAGAACAAATTTAACCAACCTAATCCTCCACCCATCATTGAGAGAGTAGTAGATAGTGGGTTGATTGAGGTTGCTGCATTTTCAATACCAGTGCAATGTATTGAATTAGTATTGGAATGCATTAGACATTATAACTCACAAACACGAGAGGTTAGAACAAAAGACGATAGGATTATTCTAAAAATTTAAAGGTCTACCTTCGTGTCATGTTTGAGGACTCCAGAAAAGGAAGAATATTGACCGATGGACATGACCAATTCTCAGATTAAGTTCACTACCAAGAAAGGGGTTTACAGGAATGTGATAGCAAATAATTGGCTAGTCAAGCCAAAGAAAGGAAAATCCCAAGTGCCTTGCAACCTACACAGGAACCATTTGATAAATGAAGTAGCCTACATTGTTGTGTTGTTGCATAGGGTTAGGGGCAGTGAAAATGTTCATAGTTTCAAAGAATGGATGAATTTATTCATCCAAATCATATTGAGCGGAGAAGAATTTCTGGATTGGGCTAATATTATTAGTGATCGTGTACATGAGTTGATGTCACTCTTCGCTTTGAACATATTTTTCTTCACATCATCATATTTAATATATGCTCTTGCAAGCACTTGACCTTGGCCCAGATTAAGGCCAAGTGATTTACAACTAGGGAAAGTATCGATTTATGACTACTTTGATAAGCACCAACTTCATAAAAGCTTCTTTCATTTTAGGAGAATTGATGACACTTTTACCATGAGAATGGTCAGGGAATTGCAGGGGCGTCCAACAATGAGATTGTCTCCAGAGGCCATACAGTTTGTTGATATCTATGGTTGTCATTTTATTCAATTTCAGAGGTTTTTATATATAAGAGTGGGCAGATATACAGGTTTTCCTATTAAATTGCCCAAGTACCTTGAAGATAAATGGGTAATTATTGAGGTCAGCAGGAAATTAGTTGACGTTAAAAGATTGTACCAAGGTAGAAAGAGAATTATAGTCAACTTTCCATTTGGATTCATTGCATATAGTTGCCAATCTATGTCTGATGCTTTGAATATTGAGGCAAAATTTTCTAGGTATAATATTCCCTCCTATGATGAGCGTGTTGTTTTTGACCTAAAGGACTATATTAAGAACAACTTGAAATTGGGTCCTTTCAACCACTAACCCAACCTTGAGGATTATTGGGCTGATTGTTTTGATGAATATGAGGTAAGGAGGAGAAGCTGGATGAGATTGATAGTGGAACAAATTATTATTTATGATTTGAAGTGGGATTTACGAGATGTTATTTAAGATGGGTCTGACATGGTTGACCCAGTATACACTGAACTCATAGAGAGCTTGCCCATTCTTTCCATTGAATGCAACTTTAAATAAAAAGAAACTATTGAAGCTAGAATCGTTGATGTTCTAACTAGAACTAGGGAATGGGTGACTAGGAAGAAAACTGTAATCTTTCCCTTGTACTAGATCAAAGGATTCACAAGCTGCTGAAGGTACTTCCCAAGCCTTTGCCAGTAGGCAATCAACTAGTAATGTCCCTCAATCTTAATTAACATGTGCCCAAGGAAGTGGTGATGGGGATCCACCAGAAAGGAACGTGTACTCACAAACATGTGGGGATGACATTTTCAATTTACCTATTCTAGAAAAGGAGAACGAAGGAGAAGAAGAGGAAGGGTTAGAAAGTTTGAATGTTGATTCCCCTCCCTCTCAGAATGAATCACCTTTTAGAGAGGTAAACCCCTCTCAAGAGCTAGGAATAATTGCACCGGTAGGAGATACTCCTCAAGTTGCTCAAATGCTATTTGGGTCCACAGGTTTCAAGGCAACTAAGGTCACAACAACCCCAACTTGGCTAGAAGATTCATTGTCTCAGAAAAGGAAATCCATACAATGAAGCTTTCCTAAACAAGACATGGTAAGTCAGTTGTTACAGAGAACTTCAACTCCTTAACCTAAGAAGCTGAAGACCACCGCTTGGCTTATAGATGACACTGAATCAGGGACACTCCAACCAGAAATTATACACCCATATGTGCAGAAAGATGCTTTACAAGCAACAACGAGTGACTTTGAAGTGAATAGGGTTGACCTCGGTCCTCCTACCAGGGATGGGGATGTTTAAATTTTTCAGGTATCAATAGCCAGGATGGTTGAGAGATCAAAGAAAGATAAAGAAAGCAAGGATGAATTGAAAGCTCAGGTTCAAAACTTGACTACTTGTTTAAAATCCATTTATGAGGTCGTCCCACAACCTATTTCTCAACTAGATGCTTTTGTTGAATCTCTCATTGTGGTTGGAAAGGAAGCCCTAACTAAAATCAAAAGTAGCCAAAGTTTAAGTTAGGCTATATATGACTGGAATGAATCCCTTATCAAGAAGGGAAGCCTTGTTATTTCTGAATCTTTTAAACATTTTCATGAGGAAAATACTCTAAAAGCAACCTTAGGAGATGAGATCATTTCTGTTGAGAAAGAAGAGAAATTATGGGTTAATTATCAGAATGAATTGAAGTTTTTGATTAGCTCAGATATGGAAAAGCTAGCCACCGATCAAAACATACCTAATGCTTCAGATACTCGCTACCTGTCATGGGCTAAAGGAGTAGAATGGAAATTGCAGGTTACTAAACAAAGCTTGCAAAAGCTTAAAGAGGTCATTAATGAATGTGACGCCATTTTAGACGAAGCATTGAACACCTTGATAACTCTTGGTCTATTGTAGGATAAAAATGGAATTAAAGATAATGTAGACGTTAGAAGCTTAGCCGCTAATTTCTAGAAAACGGTTAAAGAAGCTCTTGACATACCCACTCCTAATGTTGAACACTTACAAAAACTAAGTGAATTACACTTGGTATCATCTCATGCAATGGATCTTTTGAAAGTTTGCAAGTAGCGCATGGAAACAGCTAAAGATCTTCATCTAACATGGAAGGTGAGGATGCAAAATGTAGCTATCCCTCAACATAAAGACTTGATGCATATCCTAAAGAATTTCCAGGCGTGGCGGAAGAGACCTTTGGTGATCCAGGAAGCTGGAAATGAAGTGACTCCGTTGTAGTGGTATGAATCTTCTTTGTTTATTTTACGTGTCTTTTGATTAATGGGCTATGGACATGAAGAGGCGAAACTCGTTCACCTATTTAAATTGTATCTATTTTCATATGTTCTCTCTAGACATTTTTTGCAAGTTTTTGCTCAACACTATTGATGAATGAAATTACCATTTTTTTGTGTGCAATTTGGTAGAGTTTATCTGTTTTCTTAAATCTTTGTGTTTAAGAATATTTTATGCATGTCTTGTCTTGTCATGAGAAGTGCAGTTCTTACATTGGTTTCATTTCTCAAATGGTATTGAGTGAATATTTTGTTTCTAATGATTAATTAGTCTTTATGCTAATATTTCCTATTTGTTGCTCAAACACCTGATACTTGGAATTTTCTGATATCGGGTATACCTTTTCTGCTTTTTGGTTAAAAGAATATATGATGTTTTACTTTCCTTGTTCTTTTAATTCATTGCAAATCTTATGAGGGAGTTGTACCTTGAAAAAATTAAGAGAATATTAATCTTGTTTAAAGATAAATGTTTAGAGTTGTTGGCTAATTTCTTGCACCTTGTAGGTGTGTAATTGTAAATTCTCAAAGGTGTAAAATCTATTAACCAACAGATTTTTGGCAACTTTGCTGGGGATTTGAATTGTTAAGTTGGTCGCCTTATCCAGGCATATCTCATAGGTTAATTAATCAACCCTAGATTTTCACAGATTTACTAAAGGGGAGAGAAGTAGGTGGAATTTTGACCCTGTTTTGGAAGCTTTGCAAAGAAATAATTTCTCTTATATTATTCCCTCTAGGCGAAGGGCTAGGAGTAGACCCGCTTCACCTACTAGAATGCTTGTTAACCATTATATTGCTCAAATACTTGTTTTACATGGGACTGCTTTACTAGTTGCAATCAAATTTCCCCTCACTATGGCTAATCCACAACCTATCCCTAGGGGTGTTGCTATTGGTTGTTTCCAGTTAGGAAATAATTTGCATGATTTACCTAAAGGGTCTCGTAAATTTTTTACTAAGTTTAGGGGGGGTGGTAAAATTTCACTAGAATAAAATATTGATGCTTTTTTTGCTGCATGCGGAATTCTCATAGAACAAGAGGAAGATGTTGTCAGGTTGTTTGTGGAATCCTTAACTGACGTAGTGGAACAATGGTTTTACCAATTACTGCATGGATGCATCACCAATTAGGATTCTATGCATAGCAAGTTTGAGGTTAGGGTCAAAAGTGTAGATGATGACTTAACGCTGTTAGCACAAGTTACTCATTTGAAAAAGGAGGCGGATGAGCCCATGAGGGACTTTGTAGCCAAATTTACTAGAATAATAAACTAGATTACGGTTGATAAAAGACCCTCTGAAGAAACAAAAAAATGTTTCTTCATCAATGCACAACACCTAGATATCGATCTTCTTTTGAAGAGGAAACCATTAAATAATCTTGAAGCCACACAAGCACTGGCTGTAGAATTGGAAGGTGCTTTTATTTTAGTTGGAAAATGGAAAAAAGAACTGCATAATAGTAAGGAACTTCCTGTTACTTCTTTTGATCCTATGATTCAAACATTAGCTAATGCCATAATTTCTCTCAAAAGACAGATGCCGAAGGGTAACCAACTTTATCAAGATATACCTAGGAAAGATAATTTTCAACCAAGGAATAAAGCATTGCCCTTTCCCCCAACTCAACAAAGGTTAGCGATTGAAGCTCCTCCTCCTGATAACAAGAAGAATATGTGTCTATTACATCTCACAGCTGGTCATGATGTCGTAGATTGCCCCGAGATGAATAGGTTTATGCAATTGACCACTACTAAAGAAGTCATAGAAGAGGTTATAGAGGAAGGCACATCATCTAATCAATATGACGACTCTGTGAATGTATACTTAGAATATGGACTCGAAGATGATAGAGGAGGAGATGTGTACATCACTTTGGATGATGCTAATTGTGCTGCTATCACTCGAAGTCAACAACATTCCAACCAAAAAGGTATTCCTAATTCTCCTAAAGTTTTACTCACAAAGGCTAGTGCAATTTCAAACGGTGAAAATGCTTCATCTAGTGCAGTCAATAGTTCCTCAAGAAATCCTACTGTGTCATCCTTTGAAAGTCAATCTGGGGCTTTTGATATCATAGAATTTTGTAAATCTACCAAGATTCAGGTGTTTCAAGCTGAATATTTGAAAATGAATCCTAAAGAACTTGATAGGCTGATTGAATATGTTAGGCCAGGGCATTCTGAATTACATGTAGGCTTAGATGAAGCAATAGTTAAGCCTCAATACCCAACTACTAATGTTGTATCTTGTAGTAAAAAATCCTCTTCGTCGGCCTCTGATGTGAAACCATACCCTTTCTATGTCTCTTTATTCGTTAATGGATTTACGGTTAATAACTGCATCATTGATTCAGATGCCTCTGATAATGTTATGCCTACACAAATTGCTAAGGCTTTGGGATTAGAGATTACCAAAACATTTGGAAAATTCTACTCGATGGATTCCAAGTAGGTTCCCTTGCTTGGGCAGATTAAAGATGCTCAAGTTGCACTTGTTGCTCACCCAAACAAGCAACTCAAGCTCACCATACTAGTTGTGGATATACCTGCTAGCTATGGTATGCTTTTGAGCATAAGTTTTTGTAAAGACTTAGGTGGAGAAATACAACTGGATTGGTCGTATGCCACCATACCTATCGGTAAAGAGAAGGCACGTCTCGAACCTGAGTCAAAGGCTATGATAACAGTGCTCAAATTTGAAGACCCTAAAGCTCAAATATTGTATGAAGAGAGCGAGTTTGGGAATTATATGCTTTTCTTTGGTGAAGAAAATGGAAATGCTTCATGTGCCTCAAATCCAGAATCTCAGCTCTAGACAATGGAGTTTGATGGAAGTTGTTCCCACGCTGGTTTAGGAGTGGGTGTTGTTCTCATTTCCCCTTCTGGTGAGAAATTCCCTTTTGCATATAAGCTATAATTTGATAATATTAATAATACCGCTAAATATGAAGCTCTTTTTTTGGGTTTAATCAAGGCTAAGGGTATGGGAATTAAGATGCTCAAGGTTTTGGGAGATGTTGAACTAATTGTTAAACAAGTGTGAAATGTCTTCATTGTTAAGAATGAAAGGTTGAAGCATTACCATAACCGAGTTTGGGACACTATCAAGAACTTTGATTCATTCTCAATTGAAGCCATCACTAGAGAACTTAACACAAAAGCTGACTGATTAGCAGTTTCTGCTTCTCTGCTCCTTCCACATCCAAAATTTAAAAACAAATCGTATAGAATTGAGTTAATCTATCGACCCAACATTTCTAATAATTTCAACCATTGGTAGGTTTTTGGAGATGATAAACAAATCCAGACTTTTCTAGAAAATGTTGGGGCCTTTGCTCAAACATTCTTTGAAGGGAGTGACAATCAATGTAAGGACTTCTTCCTAGATAATGTAGCTGACCTCCAAGATAAGGTTATTCAATTAAAAGGGAACAAAATCCCCAAAGGTTTGGTTTCTCTTGAAGATTTATTTGATCGCCATGATCATTCCATCAAGAAGAAGATGAATAATTTTGCTGGAAACCCTAATGGATTTGAAGTAGTAAATATTGGAGATCCCAATTCTCCCAAAATGGTATATATTGGTAAGTGTTGTTCCCAAAAAGAAAAATAAAAACTAATAGCCTTGCTAACCAAGTATAAGGAGGTCTTTGCTTGGTGTTATGATGATTTGAAGAATTTTATGAATGGGAAATTTCAGCATCATATACCACTCAAGGAAGGGAAAGCCGCCTTTAGGTAGAAGAAAAATAATTATAATCCCATGGTAACCAATGTCATCTTCAAAGAAATTGAAAAAATGCTAAAGGAAAGGATCATATATCCTATACATCATTCAACTTGGGTAGATAATATTGTGCCAGTGCACAAAAAAATGGAGAGATTCAAATATGTGTTGATTTTAGGAATCTTAATCAGGCATCACTAAAAGATAATTATCCTTTACTTAACATGGATCATATTTTACAAATAGTTGCTGGCTCAGAGATGATGTCTATGTTAGATGTATTTTTAGGTTACAATTAGATAAATGTATCGGGAGAGGATCAACATAAAACTGCATTTACCACACCTTGGGGAACTTTTTCTTATAATCGAATGCCATTTGGACTCATTAATGTAGGAACCACATTTCAACGTGCAGTGGATTTATCTTTTGGTGACCTTTGGAACAAAATTATAGTCATATATCTTGATGACTTGATAGTGTTTTCTAAGAAGAGGAATGATCATTTATAGGATCTGGAACAGGTCTTACAAAGGTGTGTAGAACATGGCATCTCTTTGAACCCCAAAAATTCTATTTTTTCTATCACAGAAGGAAAAATCTTAGGCCACATTGTGTCTAAAGAAGGAATCAAAATAGATACAGACCGAGTTAAAGCTATCTTGCAGTTAAATCTTCCTTCAAGCCGAACTGGTGTAAAATATTTTTTTGGTCAAGTGAATTTCTTAAGAAAATTCGTTCCAGATTTTTCTAAGATTAATAAACACATTGTAGATATGATGAAGGAAAAACTAGTTTTTAAATGGAATGAAGCTATGAAGCAAGCTTTTGAAAACATTAAAGAAGCAATCTCCCGAGCTCCTATCTTGGTCAGTCTAGACTTCAAAAAGGATTTTATTATTTATTGCTATGCTTCAAAGCATACCACATCTAAAGTACTATTATAGGAGAATGAAGACAAAGATCAAGAACCTATTGCTTTCATGAGAAAAACATTAAAGAAACACTAGATTAATTACTCTCCCATAAAAATAATGCATTTGGAATAATCAGAGCAGTCAAACAATTTTGTTTCTATATTCTACACTCACACTCAGTAGTTTATGTGCCAGAACCAGCTATCAAAAGCATACTAATCCAATAGGATATTGACTGCAATAGGAGAGATAACTGGATAGCTAAGGTACAAGAGTATGACTTGGACTTAAATGCCACTAATTTAGTAAGAGGAAGAGGACTTTGCAAATTGATGGTAGAGAACTTGAAAGAAGAAGAAGAAAGTGAAGATTTACCATTGGTATTAACTATTAGCCTATAAGATGAGTGGTTCTTTGATATTGCTTATTTCCTTACTTACGGGCAATGTCCAAATCACCTCTCAAGAAAAAAAGAAAGGAATTTGAAGTTGAAGGCAGTTAAGTATGTTATCTGGAATGACACCCTATACAAGAGAGGTATAGATGGAGCTTTCTTAAAATGTGTTGATAAAGCTCAAAAAGAACGACTGCTTAATGTTTTCCACAATGAGGCCTATGGTGGTCACTTCTCTTCTACTGTGATTGATTTCAAGATCATTAGACATGGATATTATTGGCGTGGGATGTTTAAAGATGCCTATCAATGGGTTGGTAATTGTGAGAAATAAAAATTGTTTGTAGGAAGGCCTCAATTAGCAGCCTTACCACTCTAACATGTGGTTATTGATGGACCATTTCAGCAGTGGGGTCTTGATTTTATTGGTCCAATTAGTCGACAATCTAGCGGAGGTCATACTCATATTATCACAACTACAGATTACTTCACCAAATGGATGGAAGTGATTCTAGTCAAAAGAACTACTTCTGAGGTAGTATGTGATTTTATCAAAGAATTTTTTTTAGTCAGGTATGGAATTCCACATAAACTAATTGATGATAATGCCACCAGTTTTTCATCCTATGAGTTCTCACTTTTTTGCTATGACTACAGAATCTCTATTTCCCATTCAGCTGATTATTACCCACAGGGGAACGATTAGACAAAATCAAGTAACAAAAATCTGATAAACATTATCAAGAAGTTCGTTAGTGACAATCAGAAAGACTAGCACAAAAGGTTATATGAAGCCTTGTGGGTAGATCAGCTAACTCCAAAACGAGCTATTAGCATTACCCCCTTTGAGTTGGTGTATGGAGTGGAAAGTGCACTCCCTCTTTCATTAGAAATAGCAGTTCAAAAATTGAAAACTGCTATAGAGGAAGCTGAATTTAGTGATACTTTAAAAAAAAGGATTTTGTACTTAACTAAACTACATGAACAATGAGAAGAGATGGTAGACAAGATAACCATACATCATGCGAGGGTCAAGAAGATTTTCGACAGGAAGTCCCGACCTAGAAAATTCATGCTTGGAGATTCAATTTTGTTGTGGGATAAACACAAGGAACCTAAAAGTGCTCATAAGAAGTTTGATTCATTATGGATTGGCCCCTTCAAAATCATTTAGGAATTCAGACCTAATACATTCCAACTTGCATACCCTAACATGAATCCCTTTCCCATTCCCTATAATGGGTAATATCTGAAGCTATATCAGTTGTGATGGCCTTATGGCCTCCCTTTCTTTGTATATAGTTAGTTTAGGGTTTTTGTTTTGGGTGTTTTTTTCCTTTGGTTTGTTTCCTTGCTACTAGAGAGTGCATTTTACTTTGACTAACTCTATTGCCCAATTGATAAGACACTGATTCGCTTTCATTTAATCTAGGTTCATTGCTTCATCCTTATCAATTTTTGTCCCCAGTCAGAGCCAATGTCGCTATTGTCTTGTTTCCCATCTCATTAAGTCTTCCACCGGTTCATAAAAATTTCATCTAAACGTGGGCGAAATTTCATGTCACAATGTGAACTTGGGCGTGGTTTTTCGTAGTTTATCGAACCTTTCACATTTCCACCCAGGACCTTTTTATTTCTTTTAAATGTTATATTGGGTGGTGTTTTGTATAACTAGTCAAACCTTGTCATCAACATGATAGTCATTAGCTTGGGCGGTCTTTTTTATAGTATTCGAACCTGTGCGCATATTTGTGGAGTTCTTCGAACCTCTTTTATAACTGCCCATAGACATTTGTTTTCAAATTTTCAAAAGATGGTTATGTGAGAAATGTTGACAACGATAGCTAACACATGTCATAATTCTAAATCAAGACATTAATATCCATCTACCCCCATGTTTTTCCATGTAGCTGTGGTTGATAAAATAAAGGTACGAGAAAACATTCCTGTCACGACAATTTTTGAGGAAGAGCTGGAGAAGATGCACAATTCAAATTACGGGGATTGCTATCAGAGGTATTTTCAGTTCTATTCATTGCAGCCTATTTTTTGAAGAAGTATATATTATCGAGAGTTACAATTGCACATGGAAAGTGTAACACCCCTCCATTTTGGATATTTGGATCAGAAGTGTTCTCCTTGTAATGCTTTGTTATGTTATGATGTGACTTTGGAACTAGGCCACTTGTGATCGGAATTGTTAATCGATGTGAAAGTTATATTTTGGATGTGATATTTTATTCTGATGTTATCTTTACGGCATGTTTTGGATTAACTTAGAGGATATTTGATTTAATGAGGTTTTATGATGTTGATCATATCAATGATGTTAGATGCGTCAGTTAGTGATATTGTATTGGTGAAGGGGACGAGATTGTATCACTCGCTTGCGAGTGCCCTACAATTCTAAGATTTCCTCTTCACGGTGTGTTTGATCATATTATATATATATATTGCACGTTTGACATGCTCTTTATTGCAGGATGGCAGGTACATGACATCGACTCCATCTGGTTCACAGATTTGAGCATGTCCATTGACCAACGGTAATCGATTGGGAGATACTAGCTAGATTTTCCATGCCAAGTCGTCACCCTAGTCATAGTGTGTTGTCGGGTTGTCATCGGGGTTAGTTGTTTCAATTTGGTCCTTTTCACCTTCAGTATTTATTTAATTTCAAAATTTTAAGGTTATTAAATGGCTACGTAGTTTAATTGATGATTAAATGTCTTTAGTTGTAATGTAGAAATGTTATTTATTTTAGTGATTTATTTGAGTTAATTAATAAAATAATATTTGGTTTATTGATTGATTTGATTAATTAATAAAACTAGATTGAGTTTATTGATTAATTAGATTAATGGTGATATATATTAAATGAGATAGCTATTTTGACATTATTAGATATCAAGATTTAATTAAAATAAAATTAGAAATCTTGTTTGGATAGTTAGAGTTAAATTAAAATAAATGAATAAATAATTGATAATGTGTTTTAATGTCACACTTTGGAATTCTTGCAATTTTGAGCCTTTTAGTTTAAATGAAAATTTGAATTTACATGAGATTTCAAATTGAAAATAAAAGTGTTTTAAAAATTATAAAAAATGGAATAACCTTCTAATGAATTAAAAATTAGGAAGTGGGTTATCTTAGGGTTTGGCCAAATTTGGGAGAAAACCCTATGAAAAGATATGAGACTCCACTTTGTGGGAAATTTTTGCTTGGTTTGATTTTGGTGGAGAGCTTGGTGGTGGCTAAGATTTTGGAGTTGAAGGAGTGTTTGGATTCTCCATTGTTGAAAGCTTCAAATTGGGGAGAAAACACAAGGTTCCATCGTTTCTTCCTTCTACTTCTTGCTTCATTTTGAATAAGATTTAAATGATTGAAAATGTAGTTTTAGATTCAATGAAAATCCATGGAAATGCTTTCAAATTTGCAACTTGTAGATAGATTTGGGAAAAGGAAACCAAACAAGAATTTACACCAAGAAATAGGATGAAAATCAAAGAAAACTCTATTTTAGAACTAGATTTTGAAACCCTTTTTATTGTTTTGGAAAATAATTTATGTTCTTGCAATGGATTTGGATTATTTTCACAATTTGAGTTGGAAATTAAAATTTGGGTATATATATTTGTAAATATACCCATGCATATCAATACATGGATATATTTACAAATATATATACAAATATATTGTTATATTTGAAAAATTTTGGATTTTGGGAAAAATCCTGTATTTTTGTTTCTGGAAAAACGCAGTGAATAAAATAATATTTTATTTAGCAGTGGAGTGGGAGGCCAAACCCCACCCCACCATCACCGCTGCCCATGGGAGGCGAGCTGTGTGCTTGGCACACAGACTGTCGCCCGCAGGGAGGCAAGCTATGTGCTAAGCACATAGGTCGCTGCCCGTGGGAGGCGGACTGTGTGGTCGGCACACAGCCCGCCGCCCATGGCGGTGGCGGACTGTGTGTTTGGCACACAGGTCGCCGCTGACGGTCGGGCCTGCGTGCCCTAAAAGAAATTCGGATTTATGTTTTTTTTTAAGTTTTAAATTTATTTTAATTTGTATTTTTATATTTATGTTATTTAATATTATAATAATATTATTATATATTAATATATGTATATGTATATATATATAATATATAATATATTAATTATATATTTAATATTATTTTAATATTTAAATAATATTAATATAAATAATAAGTTATTAATATATATTTAAAATAAATTGTAAGTTCAATTAAATTGTGGTATGGGAAAATTGAATTACTTAAATAAATAAATATACGTCGTAATATATATGCATTTAATATATGTATGTTTAGGAAATTATACTCTTAATGAATGAGGTATTTTGGTAGGAATGAGTATTGATTAATTAATGGTTCTAAGACGAAATAAGTTTGAATGATTCTAAATAAATGCTTTAATGTATTAAATGTTTTGATATGGAAATAATAGTAAACCTAGAACAAGTAAAAGGATTTAAATGTTAGTCGAATGACTTCATTATTTAAGTGTTTTGATTATGATTATAATTGTAAAATTAGAGTTAATAAATGATTAATTATTTTAAATAGGTATTGTTTTAAAATGATTATAGCAATAATATAGTTGAGATGGAATTGTCATTTTAATAAGCAATGATATTTCAGAGAAATTATTTTAATCCGTACTCATGATTGAGTAAATAGACTTAAAATATTAAATTTAATTCCTTAATGGTGCCAAGTGAACATTAGGTAATTTAATGATTACTGAAAGAGTTGATTTTATAAACAAATACCCTTACTTAGAGATTTCATTTCCAATTATCATGAATAATTAGTAAACTTTAGAATATAAAATAATGTGTTAGAGGCATATATTTAAATGATGTTTTAATATTTAAAATAGGGATTTGAAATGATTATCCCATTTGTATAAGCGGAAAGGAAACTGATGAATAAACAAACGTCTCTTATTTAAAATATTGAAATTGATTAATTGCGGATTGAGCAAGTAGAATTAATCATTGGTTTAAATTCTTTAATGTTGGCAAGGTGATTTAGATAATTAAATATATACTATTAAGTGTATTTGTTTTGGAATATAATGGTATTCTAGTAGAGATAAGAATTAGTTGATTTATTTAATGCTAAATTGAAATAAAGGAAAATTGATTTGATCTAAATGTTTATTTTTCAAGATGTTTAATTATAGAATATGGTTGGGGAATTGAGAGTAAATGATGCACTTATTAATTAATCTAAATGATTTATTAATCAAGTGGTTTTATTTATAGTATATGATCGTGAAACTTAGAGAGAACGATTGATTTAAATTTTAATCAGATGACTGCATTTATTAAAGTGTTTTGATTATGAATTTAATTGTGAAATTTAGAGTTAATGAATGATTTATTTTAGTCAAATGACTTTAATCATCATGATGCTTTTATTTTGAATTTAATTGTGAGCTTTAGAGTAAATGATTGGTTTGTAAATATTTCAATGTCATGAAAATAAATGGGTCTATTTGATTGGATATGTGCAAGTCATGAAAACTATGATTGACTGGATTTAGGAAATCCGAACATTAGCTTATTTAACTGTCTGAAATGCTTGTAGTGTTATAATGTTCGTCTTCGATATTGTGGAACTAGAGTAAATGTTTTGGAAGTCTTCCAGATAGAGGTTCATTTATTGGTATGGGTTGTTGTTATGTTAGTCAACTTTTGATGTGTCGTGGAAAGTGCGTATAGTTACACCCTGTTGTCCCACCCAGTTTTCACGAACAGGGATAGTGTGTGCCTCCTTGAGATTAGGAGAGGGATAAGTAATTTGTGCCTCCTTTGGAAGGAGTGAGTTTTGTATTTTGGTTTCCTCCAGTGTTTGGAGTGGGTTTTGTTCTTTTGTTTCCTCCAATGTTTGGAGAGGGTTTGACCTTGTTGCCTCCAGTGTTTGGAGAGGGTTTTGACCTTGTTGCCTCTAGTATTTGGAGTGAGTCTCCTTGATTTGTTACCTCCTTGGATTGGAGAGGTCATATTATCTAGTTACCTATTGTGGTTTTCACCGTGTGTGTTGTCTTAGAGGAGTGGCTTGCAATGGGGGCCGACACACAAAGTGGTGTGAGGGAAACTCTTTGTAAGTTGGTTAATTCAGTGATAACTAAATAAAATTTTAGAAGCTTAGGTTGCATCAAACATTAAACAAGATTAATTGTGCCTCGCTCATGGACCCAAGGGCTTGTTTTAGACTCGGGATGAGACGGGAAGGCCTGGAATGACAAGGTCACCTATCTCGTCTTCACGAGAGGTATTTGATTCTGCATGAGTAAGCATGGGTGCCAGGATTCGGTAGAGGCCACCAGGATGACCCATGGTGGGGGCCGGAGCCTAGGAAGATTCCCAGAGGAGATCCCTTGACGAGCTATGCGATGACACTCTTTCTAAGTCAACAAGTTTGTACTTGGTCTTTGTGACATTCTCGATCTATTATATGTCTAGAAGCAATGTGACCTATGTCAGTGGTGTCAGAGTTCGTACCAGAGTTGTGCGTATGACCGTTCAGTCATGTGATGAGGTACTTGTGTTTATTTTTCATATCAGTTTTGTGTAGCCTGTGTCTAGTGGTAGATGGTCTTGTGTAGGAATTCCTTGTTACTATCTCCTAGCACGGAGGGAGTGGAACCTTTGGGTTCCACGTGATCAGGTGGCACGTGCTTCTTAATCCGTTGGTTCTTCTTCTTGTTCATGTGGTCGTGATTTCCAGTTGGAAAGCTCGTGGGATTTAGTTTCTTCTCATGCTTAATTAATTCAGTTGGTCTTGTATTTTATTACCCCTCATTTGGTATCGAGGTGGAATTTGTAATATGTAATCATACTTATTGGAATTGCCTCATTCGGGGAATGAGTTTTGTAATAATGTTGTAAGTTATATTATTGGAATCAAGTGGTATCTCATATTCTTGGATGTAAACTATTATGAATAGAATGTATGTGAACTTTATTTGTTAAGTAATTATATGGTATGGTTCTAATTCATGTTCTGTGTTTGGTTTAAGTAACACAGTCTCTTAACCCTAGGGGATTGGTTGGCAATGGTTAGTGAACTTGTATGTTAATTGTTCTTATAAAAAAAAAAAAAGTTCATTTGTTTAGTAATTTGCAACTTTCCCTAGGGTTGCGTGGCGGGGCGTTACATAAAGGGTTAAATATGTTGGTTATGAATATGTGTCTGGGTTAACCTATCAGGGGCCTGAGATTGGTGACACTCGGCTAGGGCTTGTAAACCTAAAAGAATTACAGAACAAATTTAACCAACCTAATCCTCCACCCATCATTGAGAGAGTAGTAGATAATGGGTTGATTAAGGCTTCCAAATTTCCAATAGCAGTGCAATGTTTTGAATTACTATTGGAATGCATCATACATTAGAACTCATAGACACGGGAGGTTAGAACAGAAGACAATAGGCTTATTCTAAAAATTCAAAGGTCTGCCTTCATGTCATGTTTGAGGACTCTAGAAAGGGAAGAATATTTTCCAATGGACATGACCAGTTCTCAGAGTGAGTTCACTACCAAGAAAGGGGTTTATATGAATGTGATAGCAAAGAATTGATTAGTCAAGCTAAAGAAAGGAAAATTCCAATTGCCTCACAACTTGCACAGGAACCATTTGATAAATAAAGTAGCCAACATTATTGTGCTATTGCATAGGGTTAGGGGAAGTGAAAATGTTCACAGTTTCAAAGAATGGATATATTTCTTCATCCAAATCATATTGAGCGGAGAACAATTTCTGGATTGGGCTAAGATTATTAGTGATCATGTACATGAGTTGATGTCACTCTTCGCTCTGAACATATTTTTCTTCATGTCATCATATTTAATATATTCTCTTGCAAGCACTCGACACTGGCTTGGATTAAGGCCAAGTGATTTACCACCAGGGAAAATATTGATTTATGACTACTTTGATAAGCTCCAATTTCATAAAAGCTTCTTTCATTTCGAGAGAATTGCTAACACTTTTACCATGAGAATGGTCAGGGAATTGCAAGGGCGTCTAGCAATGAGATTGTCTCCAGAGGCCATACAGTTTGTTGATTGCTATGGTTGTCATTTTATTCAATTTTAGAGGTTTTCATATATAAGAGTGGGTAGATATGCAGGTCTTCCTATTAAATTTCCCAAGTACCCTGAAGATAAATGGGTAATTATTGAGGTTAGTAGGCAATTAGCTGATGTTAATAGATTGTCCCAAGGTAGAAAGAGACTTACAGTCACCTTTCCATTTGGATTGGGTGCATATAGTTGCCAATCTATGTCTGATGCTTTGAATATTGAAGCAGAATTGTCCAGGTATAATATGCCCTCATATGATGAGTGTGCTGCTTTTGACCGAAAGGACTATATGAAGTACAACCTAAAATTGGGTCCTCCTTTCAACCACCAACCCAGTATTGAGGATTATTGGGTTGATTGTTTTGATGAATATGAGGTAAGGAGGAGAAGATGGATGAGATTGACAGTGGAACAAATTGTTATTTATGATTTGAAGTGGGATTTGTGAGATGTTACTGAAGATGGGTCTGACATGGTTGACCCAATATACACTGAACTCATAGAGAGTCGGCCCATTCCTGCCATGGACTGCAACTTTAAATAAAAAGAAACTATTGAAGCTAGAACTGCTGATGTTCTAACTAGAACTAGGGAATGGGTGACTAAGAATAAAACTTAGCGATCTCACCCTTGTAGTAGATCAAAGGATTCACAAGCTGCTGAAGGTACTTCCCAAGCCTCTTCCAGCAGGTAATCAACTAGTAATGTTCCTCAATCTTCATGAACAGGTGCCCAAGGAAGTGGTGATGGGGATCCACCAGAAAGGAACATGTACTCACAAACATGTGGGGATGATATTTTCAATATACCTATTCTAGAAAAGGAGAACGAAGGAGAAGAAGAAGAGGAAGAATTAGAAAGTTTGAATGTTGATTCCCCTCCCTCTTAGAATGAATCACTTGTTAGAGAGGTAAACCCATCCCAAGAGCCAAGAATAATTGCACCAGTAGGAGATAATCCTCCAGTTGCTTGGACGCCATTTGGGTCCCCAGGTTTCAAGGAAACTAAGGTCACAACAACCCCAATGTGGCTAGAAGATTCACTATCCTAGAAAAGGAAAGCCATACAATCAAGCTTGCCTAGGCAAGACATGGTAAGTCAGCTCTTATAGAGAACTTCAACTCCTAAACCTAAGAAGCTGAAGACCACCGCTAGGCTTATAGATGACATTGAATCAGGGACACTCCAACTAGAAATTGCACACCCATCTGTGCAGAAAGATGCTTCACAAGCAACAATGAGTGACTTTGAAGTGAATAGGGTCGACCTCGGTCCTCCTACCAGGGATGGGTATGTTCAAATTTTTTAGGTATCAACAGCCAGGATGGTTGAGTGATCAAAGAAAGATAAATAAAGCAAGGATGAATTGAAAGCTTAGGTTTGGAACTTGACTGCTTGTTTAAAATCTATTTTTGAGGTCATCCCACAACCTATTTCTTAGGTAGATGCTTTTCTTGAATCTCTCACTGTGGTTGGAAAGGAAGCCCTAACTAAAATCAAAATTAGTCAAAGTTTAAGTCAGGCTATAGATGACTGGAATGAATCCCTTATCACCCTTTCGAAAAAAGTAGTCAAAGATTGTTTGCATGACGGTTTGACAATTTGACAGTGTAAAGTATAAATTTTAAGTATAAAGTTTAAGGAGGTTGCTGCATTGAATCCCTTATCACCCTTTCGACAAAATTATTCAAAGATGTGGTTGGAAAGGAAGCCCTAACTAAAATCAAAAGTAGTCAAAGTTTAAGTCAGGCTATAGATGACTGTGCTTATAGATGTTGGTAAGGGATGACATGAAAGGGAGATGGAGTAGGTAGATGATGGATTATGACGTGACTTATGGAGGAAAATAATGGATTATGATGGGAAGATGATGGGGATTATATGGGACTTATGCAAAAGATGAATTGGGAGGCTTAGCCAAAAGCATGGACCATAGGAAGATGGTGGGGGAGATATGTAGGATAATGAGTGAAGGGTGAGGAGATGGAGGTATGTGGAATTGTTGTGAAATGGAAGGGAAACATGACCAATGGTTGCACACATTGTGATAAAAATTGAAGTTTTTGATGTGGATGGGGTGTAGGAAGCAATGGAGATGTTTGCTTAGGAGGTGGTAGATGAAGTGCTTTAGGTACCCACATAGACTTAGTATTTTTATGACTTTTATTTTGCTTGTGGGCTTTAGGAATTTGAGATTTTTGAATGGAATGTGTATTTTGGATGGAAGGGGATGGTTGGGATTTTTGTGATGTGGATGCCTTGTTTGACTTGATTTATTTCTGCTTAGGTACCCAAACCATTTTGTTTTTAGACTTTTCTTTTGGAGGTATGGGCTAATATAACTTTTTGAATGTATTTTGCTTTGACTCTTTTCCTTGATGCCCTAAGGCATGAAGATTTTTAGGATTTTTGGCTTTATAGATAGAGGCATTGAAATTTTTTCTTTTGAATCCAATGGGTATGGTGGAATGAGTGGAAGCTTCATGTCTAGACAATGTGTGCATTTGTTGGTCATGATTAGGAATGTTAGGGTATTTATGGATAAATGGATAAAAGGATTGAATGGTAGGGATATTAGGTATTGGGAGTAATGGTGGTAAAGTGTATGGAGGGATATTAGGAGTTGGAAGAAATGGTTTCAAAGTAGATGGTGGAAGGTGTATGGTCACATGCTTTTGACATTTGTAGGATGATGGAGGAAGGATGGAAACATATGTCTTAGGCATATGATAGGATTTATGATTGAAGGAGGTGGACTTAGGATGAATGGAGGAAGTACCAACATCTTGAGATTGGTGTCCTTGGGGTATGCAATGGAAAATGGGACTAGGTGTAGGTGGAACACTAGACACGAGTTCCTTATTGGATGGAGAAAATGAAGCAAGGGAAGATATTGGTTGTTGTTGTTCTAAGGAGGAACATTTATGAATGAGGGTGGAAAGACCAATAGGATATGATCGAGGACTTGCAATGGGGTCGATAGTGAGTGATGGAGGATCATTAGGATCTTGATTCGCATTGTATTCACTTAGATCCAAGGTATTTGTTTGATCTTCTATGTGTGCTTGGGAGGCATATGTATCATCAAGGGAAGTGGATGCTGATGGATCATGGATAGGACTAAGTGGAGGTGTATTTGGAATATCTTGCTCATGGATGAGTATAGGATCAAGTTTCTCATGGATAGGCTCTTCATCACTATGGATATCATCTTGATCATAGAAAATATATAGGTTATTGATAGGTTGGATGAAAGTGATTTGACCTTGATTAGGACTAGGGTTTGACATTTCCACATGCTTAGGATAATGCTCTTGACATAACTCTTGGCTTGCTTGAATGGAAGTGGAAGGGGATGAATCTTGGAGAGACTTGACATGTTCTAGATGGTCAACAACATAGGAGCATGACAGAGGGTGACTTGGACTTACGAGGGGGGACTCTTGACTTGGCTCAAGGGGTTGTGGATAACATGGTTGACTTGAAGGACTTGGCATGATGTTTGAGGACTCTTTTGTATGTTCAAGCATATGATTTGAATGACATGGCGACAATTGATTCCTTGCTTGTAGCCCTTGGGTCACATCCTTTATAGGTGGATTTAATGGAGACTTAGATGATGGTGGGGGTAATGAAGAGTTTGATTGGTTAGAAGGTAGAGAGGCCAATGAATTAGGACTAGGATATGGTGGCTTAGGGATAGGCATTTGATTGGATGGTGGTAAGGGGCATGAACTAGATTGGTGTTCCCCTTGTCAAAGGTGGCATTAAGACTTAAGTGCTCTTGATTTTGTTTCCAAGGTGGACTTGGGAAGCTACGTTCTTGTTGTGATATGGGTGGACATGTTGATGTGGCATTGACATGATAGATAAATGGGTTCGGTTGGCATGATGATGAAGGTGACACATAGGATTGTGGTTGAATTTCTTGAGGTTGAAATGGTGTTTGGACTTGTTGTGATATGATTTGTTGTTGTGATGATGATGGAGGGGTTACATAGGATAATAGTTGTTGAGAGGTGGATTGATATGGATAAGGATTGACATTGGAAGAGTTGTGATAGGTTGATGAAGGGGAAACATTATATGTGGATGGATGATTTTGATATGATGATATAGGTGACATATAGGATTGATGTGAAATTTGTTGATGTGGTGATTGGACTTGATGATGTAATTGTTGGATTTGAAAATTGGCCATGAGGTATTGGATTTGTGCTATGAGTTGTTACATTTGAGGTGATTGGCTCATTTGAAGTTTTTGGATCATGTCATGGACTCCTTGAATGATTTGTTGGTTTAAAGGTGCTTGACTTGTTTGAGCTATGTGAAGCATGTGAACAAGCTCTTGTGCTATGTCTTCCAATGTCTTCATGGTGTAAAATGATGTTGATTGGATTAAAGAGATGATGATGTGGAATGACAAGATTGTATGATTTGGATGATGTTGCAAGTGTTTATTAGAAGTTTGACTTGGGAAATATCAAACATAAGATCTCACATGTAAATGCATGAACACTCACACCAAGTACAATGATAAATTTGTCTTTCAAGATTAAATGTTATGATTAAGCAAACACTTGAATACACATCAACAAGCATAATGCTAGTCAAGTGGGTATGGCCAATTAGGTCTCAAACTATTTTGCACAAGGTTGACTAGGTATAATTTGAAAGTGAAATTCTGCCAATAAGCCAGGAGAAAGGGGTAACCCACCTTTCACCATCACTTCCCCAAGGTATAAAGTTCTTTGGGGCTTAGCCCAGAGTGACAAGATTTCAACTCCCAAAGGAGGGTGTCTTTGGATTCACACTCGATTGAGGTCATCCCTTGGAGGGGTGTGTGCTCCAAGCATGCCTCCTAAGAAGGGTATGACAAAATCAAACCAAGTGAGGTGTTATGGAGGACACACACACTTGATTCACACTCGCAGTGATTAATTTCCCTTTAGAAAATTGAAATGTGTGTAAAACAGTTCAAGCAATTGTTCTTTTTAACCCCAAGTCAAGATTTGTGATTGAAGCCAATGGTTCTTTTTAAGTCCAGTTTCAATGATGTGACATCAAACAAGATGTTCATTTTAAGCCCCAAATCCAAATGTGTGACAAACAAGATGTTCTTTTTTAAGCCCCAAATTGAAGTGTGTTGACAAGCAAGATTAAGAGATGAAAGATGGAATGTGTGCACCTAGACTTTATTTAGCTCCAAAATATTTGTCCAATTGGTGTAAAGTGTCCTTTGAAGTGTTTATTTGTTTTTCACATTCACAAAACCAACAACAAAGCCAAAACCCTAACAAGATAATTGATCACTAATATTAGAGGGTTAGCTAGTCAAGACAAATCTGATTTTTGGAAATGTTTTTGATAGTAAAAATAAAAATACAGAGAACAGACTCTTATTGAAATTTCAAGAGATTTTCAAAAATGTAAAGAAACCCAAAAAGTATACTGTTTTGCACCCAATATTAATTTTTTATGAAAAATCATAAAAAATTTATAAAAAATACACAACAACTCCAAAATTTTTGATTTTTTGAATAAAGGTGTCCGACATCATCTCAAATCTGCAGAATTTTTTTTGTGACAAGATCTATAGCCGTTTGTGAGAAATAAGCAAATATTTGTAAAACCTTAATTTTCAAAGATCTATTTTTTAACTAATAATTTTTCATCCAAATTTAAAACATAAAGAATAGAACCCTATTAAAATTCAGAGATATTTCCAGAAATATAGAAATATCTGAAAAATTTGACAATTTTCTCTCAGAATTGATTTTTCATGAAAAATTATAAAAAATCAAAAATAGCTTCGAAAAAACTGATTTTTGGAATGAAAGCTCTTGATATTTTCTTCAACCTGTAGAATTTTTTTTGTGAAAATATCTACAGCCGTTTGAAAATTATGGTTGAATCTTTGAAAAATAGGGTTTTGTACACAAATGATGCAAAACCTGCAACAAAAAGAATCTAACTCCAAAATTTCTCAAAAAATTGTCGAAATATGTCAGGTTCACCAATGTAATTAGGATAAAAATCTAAGGTTAATGCAATAAAGCATATAAATCAAACCCTAATGAACAATGAAGCACAAATGAGCATAAAGACATAAAGCATAAAACAATATTACCAAATCTTCATGCCACCATTGATTAACCTCCATTGCTCTTCTCCATTTTGCTTGAATATGATAATTTCCCTCAGATTTGAGTGTGCAATAATAAGCCTATGACAAGTAACTAGCAAAATATTGGAGATTGTTGTCTCACACTAGCAACATGTACTTGCATAATATGTGTAGATGAATGACAATAGATAGAAATGGATGAAAACAAGAATGTTTTTGACAGGATAAGGATACTTGAAGAATCAACCCCCCAAATGGCTTATGAGAGAGTTTATTTATAGGAAAGGTCTGATTTGGATTGACGGTTGAGATTGGATGTCAATAAGATGTCTAAATCAATGAACAAGATTGAAAGTTGTATGGACTAGGGTTAGGTCAAAATTAGGGAAATGATAAGGATTAAGGGTTGAGATTGAATTATGAGATAATTCAATCAAGGGTTGAAATTAAATGAGATGTCAAGAGATAAGATTTTATGTGGAAGATAAGATTGACATGAATAAAGAGGTGATAGGAGAAATTAAATAATAAAAATTATTTAATTTAGGTGGTCAATGAATAATTAAATAATTAAAAAAATTATTTAATTATAGAGGAATGTGACAAAGGGAATCATTTTGAATTAAATAATGATTTAATTCAAAATTCAAGAGAGTGGACCAAATTAAATAAATAAAATTTATTTAATTTAATGATAGAAGAGGCTAATGAATAATTAAATAATTAAAATAATTATTTTATTATAGTGGAAAGTAGACAAAAAATAAATAAATAAGAATTTATTTAATTTTAGAAAGAAGACTTAGCTAGTGACGTAATTAAATAAATAAAATTTATTTAATTAATCAAGAAGGAAAAAAGATTAAAAAATGAATTAATTAAATAATTAAAATTATTTAAATAATAGAAAAATTATGACTTTAGAAAATAATTAAATAATTAAAATTATTCAATTATGAAAAATGGAAGGGGAAATGCTGAAGAACCTAAGAGTCATAGGCCTTAGGACAATTTTTAGTGTCTACAATGGGGATGTTGAATCTTTTGAAGGCTATGAAAGGTGATGGACATGGCAAAATGGATTTGCCTATGTATGGGGGTAAGCTAGATGGTGAAGAGCTCTTGGATTGGATAGGAGCCATGGAGAATTACTTTGAAAGTGAAGAGGTAGACGAAGAACACAAGGTGAAGAAGGCTAAGACCAAGTTAAAAGGACATGCTTTGCTATGGTGGAACTTTGTGCAAGAGGAAAGGAAAAAAAATGGGAAGACCAAGGTCACTTCTTGGGAGCGAATGAAGGAAAAAATCATAGGTAAGTTCCTTCCTAATGATTACAATGTTCAATTGCTTAAAAAACTTCAAAATCTTAGGAAAAAGGACTTAGATGTACAAGCATACACTGAGGAGTTCTATAGGTTAATTATAAGGACAAAGCAAGAGGAAGATGAGGAAGAAAGAGTGGCAATGTATCTTAATGGTCTAAGGTATAATAAACAAGATGAAATAAGTTTGATGAAACCGAAAACAATAGAAGAATGTTTTCAAATGGCTATAAGGGTAGAGGAAAAGGTGAAGAGGAGACAAGAGAAGACCACAAGAGGAAGAGGTAGTACTTCTAGGGGCAGAGGAACTTTTTGTACTCCAAAATAGTCCAATCAAGAACAAGAAGATGTTGGTGAAGGTAAAAAACAAGTGGTTGAATCTAGAGGTGGATGGAGAGGTGGAAGAACAAGTTTGAGGGGAAAATATACAGATCAATGAATAGGTTCTAATGTGTTTGTAGGAAGGCGTTATAACTATGGCGAGTTTGGTCATCCATCCTTTAAGTGTCCTGAAAAGTTTTGTGCTACTTCAAGTGGGGGTGAAAGAAGAGGTGAAAAGAGAGTTCAAATTGTGCAAGAAGGTGAAGAGGACAGTGTCAATTCATCAAGTCTTGTTGGTGCACCTGAAGTTGGTGAAGCTTTGATGTTGTAAAGACAACTCTTGAAGGCCTCCAAAGAAAATGAACCATTGCAAAGGATAAATCTTTTCAAGACCACCTGCAAGAGCAAAGGTAAAGTATGCAAGTTAGCAATAGATTCAGGTTCCACTGATAATATAGTGTCAAGAGAAATGGTAGATAAGTTGAGTTTGGTAAAAGTTCTTCATGAAACACCCTATAAGGTGTCATGGTTAAATGATGATCAGTCACTTTTAGTCAATGAGTAGGCCTTAGTTGAATTTCAGATTGGAGAGTACAAAGATAGGGTACTTTGTGATGTTTTACCAATGCAATGTTGTCATTTTTTGCTTGGAAGGCCATGGAAATTTGACAAACATGTTATGTATGATGGAAGGGAAAATACATATTACATTGAACATGATGAGAACTCATTTACTTTGCTTCCATTACAAGAAGAGGTTAAGGAGCAGATCAAGACAACCAAGGTGATCATGATGGGTAGAAAGGAGTATGTGAAGATGGAGGAAGTCAAGGATGACCAGTTGGAAGCCATGAAAAAGGTTGCAAAAGATAGGACACAGATATTGAAGGGTGATGCATAGTTGGAAGGGAAAAATAATGAGAAGAAGAAGATGGAGACTGACCTAGAGAAGGTTAATGGTGAATTGTTCATAATGAAGCAAGAAGGGTTGAGAAAATTTGATAAAATTCTAATTGGAATAGTCTGGTGTCTTGTAGTAGTTGTAGAAGTTGAGGGGCAGTCAAGCCTTGTTGAGAAAAAGACTCCTAAGACTAATAATACAGTGGTATACATGTCTGAGAATGAAAGTGCTTTGAGGACAGAGAATTTGATGCCTAAATTCAAGGAAAAGGAAAGAGTGAGACAAGTAGAAAAGTTAGGGAAGAGTCATGAAGATAGGTATGTTGTAAGGACAAGGAAGAGGGCAGTTGGTGCTGGTTCTACATTAGTCACAGATGGAAGAGGGATCAAACTATGTTCAATAGATCAAGGGAAGCCTTATCAAGCTGGCCAAGAGCACAAAAATGGTAAGAATAAATTAAGTTTTCCAAATTTACCAGTCAAGGTATCTTTTGTAGGTCAAAGAGGTGAAGCTTTCACAGGAGGAACAATTGAAGATTAGTTTCCAGAGACATGGAAACCTTTTTAGGTGGTGTGTATGGTGCAGGAGCAACAATCCATTTCATGATTTTTCTCAAGTTGTCTCATGATTAGTTGAGTCTATTTGTTTGAGTATTTGAGTCTAAATAAGGTCTATTGAGACCATTTTTATGTAACTGGAAAACTTTGGGGTCTTTTGGTCTATATTGTGAAAGTTGCAAATCATGTTGAAAAGTTGTCAAGTTTGAAAAAAGTTGTCAAGGTGGGTGAAATGTCATTTTTATTGTGTGAGGTCATGTTCTTAGGATGAATAAGGTATAAATAGACCATTTGTAATGTTTTAGGTGATTAGGAGAGTTAACTTGCAAAGTAATGCAAAAAGAGCAAAATGTTGTCAACAAAATGCAAAGAAAAGTGCAATTTTTGAACTCTGACAGTCATGAGGAGTTTGAAATTTAGTTAAGGTTTTTTGAGTCAGTTTTTCTTAGTGGGAAAGTGTTTAAAAATATGAGAAGAATCAATGTAAAGGTTGGTTGTAGAAATCAAGATTTTGAATTTCAAAACTCTCATTTTTCCTGTGTTTTCTAGAAAATTCATGTTTACTAGCCAATTGTATGGCCTACACAGTGCTTTATTTGGCATGGAATGAGTTGGAATTGTTATAAGGGTGAATCTACTTCCAAATTCTTCTATTTTGAGGTTTATCCATTAAGTTTTGCAAATTCTATAAGCAATTTACTAAAACAGCCTCTGTAACCTTGTTTTCAAGGGTTTGTTTGTGTAAAATGTTAAAATAAGCCATTCCACCCACTGTATTTTCCTGTAACTCAGTGGAATGGCTCATTTGGATGTTTGTTATGGTTTAGAATGGGTGGATTGAGCAGGGAAGGTGAGATATTTTATTTATCATGATGCCCTAGTTGATGATTGTAGTGTATTTTGATGAATTTGGGTGATTTATGAAGGGAAATGTGTAAAAATATTGGGGGAAAAAGGTTCTTTTGTTTGATTGAGTTTGTGCAAGTGCATTGGAGAGTGTTGGATGCAATTTTATGGTGCTAAAAGATTGGGAACACTCATTTTCAATAAACCCTACTCAAAATTGGGTAAAAAGAGGGTTTTCAGTTTTGATGCTTTAGTGAGGGTTTGTCCTCCTAGAAATTGTTGATTTAGAATTTTTGTTACCTCTTAAGAAGGTCTGAGCCATTTTTAAGAATTGGGAGAAGAGTTGGGAGGAACTTCCTTTGTAAATCTGGCCTAATTGAGGCCTAAGACAACCCTATTTCATGATTTTGTGAAAGGTGTCCCAAAAGAGTCACATGAGAGGTTGAAGTATGTTTAAGTTGACTAAAATGGGTGTTTGAAAAGACCAAGGGTTTCAGAGTTTGATAAAGTGGTTGCAAGTTAAGTTCCAAAATATAGGTCTATAGACCTAGTAGAGGAGAAGAGTGTTTGTGTGAAGAAGTGTCATTGTTAGGGTTTGTTGTTTCAAAACCTTATTGAAATCAGTTGGTTTTGTGTTGATTGTTTTGGAAGCCTCCTTGGTTGTCATCACTTTTTAGGACGGGTAGAGGTGTTTTTCGGTTCACTACTACCTACGAAATTCTGATAATCTTGAAGGGCGGTGCATAAATGCATGAAGGAGGGGAATTTCATCATGGTGAGCTTGTATCTTATCTTAATTTGTAGATTTTCTATGAACATGTTTTGAAGGTGGGAATCGAGAATTTTCACACTGATTTGGGAATACAACAATTAGTAGCATGAAATAAAGTCAGTGACTTTTTCACCCTCATTTTGCTTACATCTCATCAAATCACCTAATGTCATTTCAGGAACCATATGCACTTGGAAATGGTTAATAAAGGCCTCAAAAAGTTCATTGAATGAATGAATTGAGTTATTTGGTAATGCAAAGAACAGTCCAAGTCAATGGCTTTCAAGGATCGAGGAAAAAATTTAGCCAAAATTTTGTCCTCAAGGATAAAGTCACTACACAAAGCAGTAAAGGCATTAACATGATTAGCAGGATCTCCCTTTCCTCCATATTTCTCAAATCTAGGGATCTCTATACCTTGTGGCATCAGAGTTCTCGATATCTCCAAGGATAGTGGGTTACTTTTGACATAGTATGAAGGTGGACCATTTTGATTTTGATTTATGGTGTAAACTTGACGTTGAATGGATGAAAGGCTTTGTAAAAGGTGGTT
>VDFB02271358.1:355473835-355508933 GCA_007258455.2 Sequoia sempervirens | reverse complement strand
ATGAGAACACATGAAGACCCAATGTTGATTGTTGAGTTTGAATCAGATGAAGGGGTAAGTGGCACATGGTATAACCCTAAGATTAAAACCTTGGCATTCTGGTCCAAGCAAAATAGTACACAAAAAACAAGGTTACTAGATGTAGTGCAGAAAATGAAAGGGACAATTATGGTGAAAAAATTAAAGGATACATCTCCTCTAGAAGTTGCAACCATGACAATGCATTCAACTATGTTCACCTAAGCTGCACTTAAGGAGATGGAAGCTAGATTGGGAGAGTATAAAAAGGAACAAAATTTTCTAAATGATGAAGTCAATGAATTGTTCATGGAAAATGTGAAGTTGAAGGAACAACTGAAAGGAGTGAGCCCCTCATAGAACAAGGAAATAATGTTATATGAGTATCCTCCTACTCCACCAGTTGATATAGAAAGTTCTTCTATTGAACAAGTGATCATTCTTAGATAGGAGATTGAAGAGTTAAATAAATCCAACAATGAGGGTAAGGAAGGAGTGAATAAGAAAATTTGTAATGTTTTAGAGAAGGTCCTCAAGCATAGGATAAAGCTAATTATGGATAAGTTGGAAAGTGTGTATGATTGCTACATCTCATTGACATAGGAAATTGAATAGATGAAAACACATGTACCCATACTAGATCCCATTTTGAAGAACTAGAAGCCCATACACCACACATTGGTAGCCTTGTGCAGAATCTTATAGAGGAGTACTAAGGCTCTTGGAGCATTAAAACCTATAGAGCAGATGGCCAAAATAGTTATAGATGAATTCCAATATATACAAGGAGAGGACCAAAATATCATAATAAGAATATATTCATTTCATACTATGAAGTAGTTGTTTGTGCCAAAAATATTAAAAGATGATGACCACTTGAAGGACCTCAATGAATGGAAGAGTGAATTTGGCCAGATTGTTCCACAGTGCATCACTCATATACAAAAGGATGGTGAGTTGAGTCTTGGCAAGTTCGACTTAATCATTGATGGAGTAATAGTGTTGGATGTTCAATATTCTAAGTTTCTCATGGATGGAAGGGTGTTACTAGACATTTGATGGAAGATTCACCTTGCAAATATATTGAAAAATCAAGAATACAAATGGCCACATGATTATACAGTGTACGAGTGGGAGCATAAGCATTTGGGTCCTCCTAAATAGTAGGCCTTGGGGCTGTCATGGTGGAAGAACCACACATTTAGATACACTAATATGGAGAAAGGGCCTTGAACAAATCTTCAATGATCACAGGTGCCTTACAAAGATTAATGGACTATGGTTTCATGAGTGTTGTGGACTTCATTAGTTATCTACTTTCTCTATTTTATGTTTTAGGAAAAACTAATGTTTAGTTTAGTTTATAGGAAGAGGCATGAATTTTGAAAAGATGCCATATTTTGTAATGGTCTAAAGCTTGTTGCTTCTCTTATAAAAGAGAAACCAAGACTTAATTTTGATATCATCATCATAGGAATTTATAGAAACATATATGAGGAGACTTATGTTATATTGTAATATCTATTTGAAGCAATCAATGGACAAGAATATTTAATCTGGTGCTTGAATTTTGGTCTCAATTATTTGTTGATAATATTGTGTATGGTTTGATTTTTTATGTATTTTATGTTGGAATATAGGGGTATATTATGAATTGGTATCAATTATTTATTCATAATCATCTACATTGCTGATTACATTACATTGCACATCTTTCAAACTCAAAGCATTACTTCACATTGCATAACTAATAACTAGATGTTGATAGACAACAAAATTTCAATTACAATATAGTTTTTACAAAGTCAACCTAAGTAGTTTATATGCAATTACTTTACATTGCATAACTAATAACTAGGAGCAATTGCTAATTGTATTTTCTTGTCATATCATTCCATGAGACCATATTTCTTTGAGGCATTTTTTCAAATAGTTCACTGCCTTACCTATGCTACCACATTTTTCGTACATATTTTCTACGAATTTTTTTTATCAAATAGTTCGCTACCTTGTTGCTATGGCTAAAATACTAAAACAAGTACTTTCAAACAAGCTATGGATGCTAGGAAAAAATCTATCAAAGAATAATAGTAAGCAATAGCATAGACAAGGCAGTGAATTGGTTGGAAAAATGCCTCAAAGAAATGCAGTCTCATGGTGATGGAATGCTATGAAAATCCATAACAATTTTCTTGTCATGGAATTCATCATGGCATTCCATCACCATGAGACCACATTTCTCTATGGTATTTTTTCCAAAGTTCATTTCCTTGTCTATGCTACCACATTTTTCATACATGTCTATGAAAGCATTTTATCAAATAGTTCACTACCTTGCTGCTATGGCTAAAATTCTAAAACAAGTGATTTCAAACAAGCTATGGATGCTTGGAAAAAATCTATCAAATCATAATAGTAAGCAACAAGCTATGGTCTCATGGTTTTTTTTAGCATGAAAATCAGCATGATTTTATTTGCATTTTTTTTTGAAATTTTGCTGTTTGAAATGAGGAAAAATCTTTGTGGTCAGTTTTGTACATTTTTTAATTGTAGGATTCTCACAGTTAGTGAAAAAGGTAGTGTTCACGAAGGAATGGAAAAGATGTGTAGAGCCTTTGAATTACACCCTTACTGTGCAATGACATTGAATCATTTAGCAAACCATTTTTTCTTCAGAGGGCAACATTTTCTTCTGGAATAGTTGACTGAGATAGCTCTTGTTTCAACTAACCACCCTCTCATGAAATCTCATTCATATTATAGTATTGCATGATATTATCATAGTAAAGGTGATTATGACACCACTAGCTACTACTACATGGCATTAGTCAAGGAAAGCCAAAGGCCAAAGGATTTTCTTGATAGGTTCAATTGAAACTAGAACTTAAGAGTTCTCTCTCAAATTTTGAAAAGGTTCTAGAGGTCCACCCTAGGAATTGTGAGAGCTTAAAAGTTGTAGGCCATATATATTCTTAGCAAGGGCAGGAAAAGAAGGCTTTGAAAATTTTAAGAAAGGAAAATTGCATAGATCCACATGATTCCCATTCATTTATCAATATGGGTGAGTTATTAATATCGATAGACCCCAGTGCAGCCTTAGATTGTCTTAAGACAACAAAGTCTCTTCTGAAGAAGAGAAAAGAAGAAGTACCCATTGAATTATTAAACAACATTGGGGTTCTTCATTCTGAGCATGATGAACTAGAGTTGGCTCAACAAACTTTTATGGAAACATTAGGAAATTCAATTTGGGTTGAATTCATAAATAAAAGCCCCAGTGTCAATTCTATAGTTTTTTTGTGCCCTTTAAGGATATGGAATTCTTCCATCAACTAGAAGAAGGTATTGTTTCACTTGAGTTACCATGGGATAAATTCACAACACTATTTAATCTTGCTAGGTTGTTTGAACAACTACATGATACTGAAAAAGAAAATCTTTTATACAGGTTAAAATTGTTCAAGTTTCCTGATTATGTGGATGCATATCTATGTCTTGTAGCCATGGACCAAGCTCAAAATGAGATCCAACTAAGCCTAGAATTGATTGGGTATGCACTTAAGGTGGATAAAAAATCATCAAATTCTTTATGTATGCTTGGAAACATAGAACTAAGAACAAATGATTGGATTAAAGAAAAATAAACAATTAAAGTAGCATGCCAAATTGTCTTGGCTGATGAAGCAAAATGAAAAGCTAATGAAGAAAAAATGATTCAAATGGAAAGGAGAAAGAAAGAGGAATAAATTTGGTGGGTGATGCAACAAGAGGAGAAATTTGAATGTGTGAAGGAATTATGGAAGAGTAAGTGTAAGGACAAGGATGATGATGATGATGAGGCTAGTCAGTTTGAGAAGAAATAAAAGAAGGAAAAAAAGAAAAAGAAGAAGGATAAGGACCATAAGGCTTATGATTCTTATATGGAGGAACCTGATGTTGCCATGGAAGATCAAGCAAATTATATGAGTGATAAGGCACAAGATGATGCAAAAAATTCCCAAGATATTCTTTCATCTATAGGTCTAGAAGACTTTGATGATGGCAAGGAAAATTCTCCAGTTTCAACAAAATCACAAAGGAGACATGCATACTCTGATTCTAAAGATGATGAACCATTGCATAAACAAATTTTGAGAGAAGATGATCCATATGATGATGATGATTTCTAGGATTCCTAAGCTTTAACCAAACCTAGCTCCTATTTTCCAAAAGAAAAATCCCCAAGGCCCATGGGAAATGAATGATGAACATTTAAGTTACAACTTGGTTTCATTTCAAAAAGGGGACATTACATTGTACAAGATTTTCTTAACATTAGAATAATGTAATCCACCTATTTGGGACTGTAAAATAAAAATAGATGAATTAATCTATTTTCAATTATAGGTTCTTTTAATCTAGAATCTGATAGAAAGATAAAGCATAATACATTGAAGGACACGTAAAATGTTCTAAAATAAAGACTAAAATAGGTTTCCCATAAAAATAAAGAAAGAGGAAAAATGAAAAGATAACATACAGATGAGTCATTTGAGGTTTTTGATAAGATCCCATTTAACTATGTCAAATGGATTTGGAAGGGAAAAAGCTTATTTGATTGAATTAAATTTTGAGGTAGCTTATCCATTATCATTGTATGCACCATCTTCTCTTGGAATCTATTTTTACAATGCACCAAGGCTAGAATTGATTGGGGATGCACTTAAGGTGGATAAAAACTCATCAAATGCTTTATGTATTCTTGGCAACATTGAAATAAAAATAGATGACTGGCTTAAAGCAAAAGAAATAATGAAATTAGCACACCAACTTGTCTTGGCTGATGAAGGAAAATGAAAAGTTGATGAAGAATGAAGGATTTAGGTGGAAAGGAGAAAGCAAGAGGAATAACTTCGGTGGGTGATGCAACAAGAGGAGCAATTTGACCATGTGAAGGAATTATGGAAGAGCAAGTGTAAGGACAAGGATGATGACAATGATGAGGCTAGTTAGTCTAAGAAGAAACAAAATAAGGAAAAGAAGATAAAGAAGAAGGATAAGGACCACAAGGCTTATGATTCTTATATGGAGAAACTTGATGTTGCCATGGAAGATGAAGCAAGTTATATGACTGATAAGGCAGAAGATGATGCAAAAAATGCCCAAGATCTTCTTGCAGCTGGAGGTCTAGAAGACTCTAATGATGGCAAGATAAATTCTCTAGTTTCAACAAAATCATGAAGGAGACATGCATACTCTAATTTTGAAGATGATGAACCATTGCAAAAATAGGGTCTGAGACAAGATGATCCATATGATGATGATGTCTAGGCTTCATGAGCTTCAACCAAACCTAGCTCCTATTTTCCAAATGAAAAATCCCCAAGGCCCATGGGAAATGAATGATGAGCATTTGATTTTCAACTTGGTTTCATTTTGAAAAGGGGAGATTACATTTGTAATGAGACAACCCTTCGGTAAAGTAATAATTTTCTAAATTTACATCATACAAGTAAATAAACGTGTTAACATGACATTGCAATAAAAATTTTCCTTTTCTTTATTGATAATACATGAACAAGTTGACATATCCATTTACAATAAAGATTCCATTTCATTATAATAACTTCACAAGTACATGAATAAGAATACATACCTTAGCTAACATAGCTCCAATGAGCTTTAGAACAAATAGTAGTAAGATGGTCCAATATCTTCCCTTTCAAATCTTGGTACTTCAATAGCCTATTGTGGAGGAGAAACATCACTTGGGCACTTTTCCACCAACCACAGACTTATAATGCGGTCTCCCGCACATCTATTATTCAATAGATGGCCCTCCCTTCATTAAATAGATTGGTAAAGTAACCGATATTGTTAACCAATTGAGCATAGTGGTGTGTCCTACATGACTAGATCCTTGTAATCCCACAATCCTGAACCAACATGTACTATTGGATCATAGTGAATTGATAGTGTAATCATCTCCCAATCTAAGAGGATGTAGGTACATTACACTACTTTGATCAAAGAGATTTAGTTCAGTAAATGACTGAGAGAGACATCTATCGCATACACTACTTAGGGCCAATTTTACTTAGGGATATCTTATACTATGCATAGGTTATTTCCTTCAATGGATAATCAGTCACCCCAAACTAACCTACAACATACTAACTGCTAGAAATGAATCATCATAACAAGTAATTCACATAATCCCTCCTATACTGGAAATAGTTTTCCTAGGAGTAACTCAAGCTTTCCTCAGTAACTTAAGCCGATAGAATTTACTTGACTCCTATCCTCATTTTGATCCTAGTACATAGTAAATAATGCAACTGGTACTCTCCTTATATGGAGATCATAAAATTAATGCATAATACAACTAGAATGCAACATTTCATTATCTATGTATAGGCAGTAAATACAAACATAAAATATCCCATGTTCAAACATGGATAGTATAATTAAATACCTATGTTGTACTACATGTAGCATGATTAAATACATATGTCAAGCAATCTATTTGACATATCCAATATAATTAAATACTTGCATCAAGAAAACTATCCTAACATGGAGTACTTGAAACATATTATAAAAGCAACCTAAAGGTTTCACTTCCCTTTTATAGAAGACATCATATTTACTTCTATTGCATAGGTAGAAAAGAAATTTCATGTAGTATTGAAAAAATAATAATCCCTTGAAAACAATAAAAAGTAGAAAATCCCATGCCTGTTTTCATTTTTCCCAAATGACGATGATGAGGCAACCTTCTCCTTTGATTGCTCAGCTTAACCCAATTTCTTAAATCAACTCTCTTTTCCTTTCTTGTTGATAGTATTCTTACCTCTGAATTAGACAAATCTTCCTCACAAAGGTTCACTCTTTTCTCACTCAAAAAATAGAGGATTACAAATGGTAAACTCATAAATTACATCCAACTAATAGTCACTTCTCTATGGAGCTTATGGTTACTCAAGAATATAGGATTTTTCTGATTGATGGAATTTCCAAAAGAGTATGCATAGGAACAATGATAATAGATAATGATGAATCCCTTTGGTAGAATTCATCCCTCCCATAGAAATCAATGAATTCTCAGAATTGTCACATCTGGCTGCAACAAATGGTTTCTCAGAACTAAGGAAATTTGGTTGTAATAATATTCACTCAGAAAATGACTGCAAATATTGATTGTGAATGTAGCAATAACCACTACTCAAAAATGGAAGAACTAATCTCACAAGATGATACATTGTAATCAAGGTTCTCTCACACAAGCTAGAATATATGAATATTGGTGTATATACATTGGATGTTGAATGTTGAAGAATAAGTGTAGAGAAAATATAAAAGTGTTGAGAGCAAGTGAATTTGTACCAATTTAGCAAATTGGCTAACTATTTATACTGTGCCCAGCCTCCAACATCTCCTACAACCATGGAATGGAATTTTCCACCACTCCCCTATAGAATAATTCAACTTGGAGGTGGCATCAACACAAGCCAAAAGTCAACACTTTGAGGAGATGAGTCAACTTCCAATACTATAGAGACTCTTTCCAAACATACACCTACATAATTCATTTTGGAGATGTGGCAACAATTTTAGAAATGGGGGATTTAGATATTTACAAAGAAATAGTCCTATGGTGTTTTATGCACACATAACCTATATCTATGGATCAATCATGAGACTCTCTATTGTGTTGCATATTACCAACGACTTAGTCAAATATCCAAATGTCCTTCAAAGACTTCATTCTTGCATTTTTCTTTCACCTAGAGCTGCACAATTTCTTCTGTGTCGTGATAGCTTCAAAGTTCATATTTAGCTATTAAGCCAAAGTTTTAAAATGTGAATATAATTCATTTGATTTATTTCACCCAATTTCATTTTTCAAAAGTTCAATAATAAATATTTCAATTTATTCGATTCCCATGGTTGATGATAATAATCGGCTTGGTATATTAAACATGATTTCCATAGTTGAAGTTTAATACTAAATCAATAGAAAATAATTTGATTTCCATCAATGAGATTTTAATATTTAGGAAATAAATGTATTTCCAAATTTGTGAGATTAATTTTAAATCAATTAGGGAATAATTATATATTTTATTATATAAATATAATTATAGTTTTCAAATATATTAAGCATATGTATGTATATATATATATATATTATAACTATAATTATATTTATATAATCCTTAATATATAATTATGTATATATTTAACAAATATATATTTATATCGATGTGAGCCAATTAACATACTTCTGGTATATATATATACACACACACATATATATACAAAATTTTGGAGGCAATAATAATAATATTATTAATATCCACATAATAAAGGACGTTTGCATATACCAATATATTCCTCTATGTACACATATGTGTAAGTATACCATATTGATGCAACCGTATGAGCATATCCATCAACCAACAAACACTTGTATTGATATGTATATACTTATGGATACGCATATATACTATACATATGTATATATGTCCAATTCCATTTACTTAAATCATTCACGTTACCATCATATCCACATGATCGTAATACCACAAACAGATCTCAAAACTCACATAGATAAACATTACTTGAGAATGCATACAAGACTCTACATGCAAGGTCCATACAAACTATGGATGACTTACCCATAATTCACACAAACAAATAACATAGTTCAGTCAATCTAAGGTGATGCGTGTGTATGCTCAGATAGTTTATTTTATCGGTTACCCAACCAAGCTCCTCTCCCAGGTGATATTTCCCTTCCACTTGGAGGAATGGTTTACATACCTACATCCATTGACATAAACTCACAATAGTCACATGTTCATAACATAAGCAGTATACATAAACATCTCAAGTTAGAATAACATGATTCATTAACCTCCTTATGCAATATTTCACCATGAATAACATCAACTGAGATAACATTCATATTGAAAACAAGGTACAAGCATCATTAATTCATCTCCAGAATTCACATTACATTCACATTTACCCTATCTAGTAACGGTAAATAGTAACTCCGTAATTTGGGATGTAACAACATTGTACAAAATTTGTTTAACAACAGAATAATTTAATCCACCTATTTGGGACTGTAAAATAAAAATAGATGAATTAATCTATTTTCAATTATAGGTTCTTTTAATCTAGAATTTGATAGAAAGATAAAGCATAAAACATTGAAGGAAACATAAAATTTTATTAAATAAAGACTAAAATAGGTTGCCCATAAAGAACAAGAAAGAGAAAAAATGAAAAGATAACATACAGATGATTCATTTGAGGCTTTTGATAAGATCTCATTTAACTATGTCAAATGGATTGGGAAGGGACAAATCATATTTGATTGACTAAAATTTTGAGGTATCCTATTCATCGTCATTGTATGCATCATCTTCTCTTGGAATCTGTTGAAACTCAAATGCTCATCATTCATTTCCCATGGGAATTGGGTATTTTTCTCTTGGAAAATAGGAGCTAGGTTTGGTTAAAGCTCAAGAAGCCTAGATATCATCATCATCATATGGATCATCTTCTCTTGGGCTCTATTTCTACAATGGTTAATCATCTTTAGAATCAGAGTATGCGTGAATCCTTCGCACTGATTTTGTTGAAATTGGAGAATTTTTCTTGCCATCATCAAAGTCTTCTAGACCTGCAACTACAAGAAGATCTTGGTATTTTTTTGCATCATCTTATGCCGTATCACTCATATAATTTTCCTCATCTTCCATGGAAACATCAAGTTCCTCCATCTAAGAATCATAAGACTTGTGGTCCTTATCCTTCTTCTTTTTCTTCTTTTCCTTCTTTTATTTCTTCTCATATTGACCAACCTCATCATCATCATCCTTGTCCTTATTCTTACTCTTCCATAATTCCTTCACATGTTCAAATTTCTCCTAGATTGTTGCATAACCCACCAAGGTTCTTCCTCTTGCTTTCTCCTTTCCATCTGAATCCTTCGTTCTTCATCATCTTTTCATTTTGATTTATCAACCAAGACAAGTTGGCATGCTACTTTAATTGTTTCTTTTTCTTGAAGCCAATCATCTATTTTTAGTCCCATGTTTCCAAGCATACATAAAGCATTTTATGAGTTTTTATTCACCTTAAGTTCATCCCCAATCAATTCTAGGCTTGGTGCATTATAGAAACAGATTCTAAGAGAAGATGATTTATACAATGACGATAGATAAGCTACCTCAAAATTTTAGTCAATCAAATATGCTTTGTCCCTTCCAAATCCACTTGAAATAGTTAAATGAGATCTTATCAAAAACCTCAAATGAATCATTTATATGTTATCTTTTCATTTTTACTCTTTCTTATTTTTTATGGGCAACCTATTTTAGTCTTTATTTTAGAACATTTTTTAACATTTTTTGTGTCCTTCAATGTATTATTCTTTATCTTTCTATCAAATTATAGATTAAAAGAACCTATAATTGAAAATAGATTAATTCATCTATTTTTATTTAATAGTCCCAAATAGGTGGATTAAATTATTCTACTATTAAAAAAATCTTGTATGATGTAATGTCCCCTTTTTGAAATGAAACCAAGTTGAAACTCAAATTCTCATCATTCATTTCCCATGGGAATTGGGGATTTTTCTCTTGGAAAATGGGAGTATAATAATAACTCAAGAGGATCTTAATGTCATAAAAGGGGCCACTTAACTGTTGGAACAGAGACCACATAATGTTTATGTTGTAAATGGGGCGACCATTGTACTAGCTGATAGGGATCAATTTGATATTGCAAAGGAAATTTTTACACAGGTATAAGAAGCTATTGTAGGAAACATCTTTTTTTAGATGCCCAATGGTGGGTAAATCTAGCACATGTTTACTTTGCACAAGGAAAATTTGCGCTTGTAGTGAAAATGTTTATGCTTTAAATGGGGAAACCATTGTAAAGTGTTGGAAAAGAGACCAGGAAATGTTTATGTTGTAAATAGGGTAGCTATTGTGCTACCTGAAAGGGGTTGATTTGATATTGCAAAGGAAATCTTTACACAGGTACAAGAAGCTTATGTAGGAAACATATTTGTTCAGATGCCTGATGTGTGGGTAAATCTAGGACATGTTTACTTTGCACAAGGAAAGTTTGTGCTTGCAGTGAAAATGTATAAAAAATGTTTGAAGAAATTCTATTTTGGCACTAACACCCAAATTTTATTATATTTAGCTCAAACACATTATGAAGCAGAACAGTGGCAGGATTGTAGAAGAACATTATTAAGAGTAGTAGATTGTAATGAGCATTTTGAATTTGTGTTTAATGTAATGAGGGTTTCAAATTACTTCTGAATTCGTTGCAGAGGGTGTCCCCAAATTTGACTTCACTATAGAGGGCCTCAGTGAATTCAAATTCATTGTAGCAAACTCTAAATTCCTCGCCCACCTTTTCAAAAGTCTCTAGGTCCTCTCCAAATCTTTATCGACCATGCAAGTAGCTATTATAAATGATCAAAATAGCTCAGTGCTAGGCTAATGAATGAAGTGAGGTATGTAATGAATGAATGAAGTGAGGTCTGCAATGAATGAATGATCTGAGGTCTACAATGAACATGAATAATCACACCAATACATCGTGCGTAATACATCAACCAATAATTGGCCGAATTGGTTTTTAATTTTTTTGTATAATTTGTATTTGATGACTAACTATTTAGTCATTTTTATTTTTGTGACTAAATAATTTTTTAGTCAATGAAAAAAATTAGTCATTTATTTACTCATTTATAGATGAGTTGCAAAAAATGAGTAGAATTTAGTCATTTTTAGTTGTTGTGACTAAAAGTTTTAGTCACCTAGTCATTTATTTGCCAAATTCTACTAGTGGTATGTCCCTACAAAGGATCAAGTTGCATTTATTTTTACTAAGGCTCTTCCTAAAGATGCTTTTGAGTATCTTCGAAAGAAGTTAGGGGTTATTTACCCTCCTTCATTCAATTAGATCCATAAGTCTGTGCATCTATGTGGGAATAATTTCAATATACATTATTAGTCATGGACTAATGTTGAAGGCTACCTCTTAGGGGGAGTAGGTAGTATTATTGTTGGTTGGTGAAGTCATATGGAGCATATTTTGTGCCCCTAAGGGGGGGAGTGCAAAAAAGTAAGTGCAGTGAAGAGAGAGTGTAGTTGCTTGTTGGTGTTGCAAGTGGTGTATGAATATGGAAAAATGAAAGATTCTATATAGGTGATGTGTGAAAGGTTTAGGTATTTCTCTTTCAATGTTTTCAAAGGGGGGGAGCAAGAAAGTCCAATATAGGAAAGAGAGCTAGATGAGATTATGGCCCTTTTCCATTGATGTCAAAGGGGGAGAGATTTGGTTGAAAAAACGTAGTACAAAAGATAATATGGTCTAAATACCATAGGGGGAATAGTTTCTAGGAGAAAGAGAATGATAAGAGTGAGAGATGCCCCAGTCAAGGAGAGTACTGCTTGTTGCAAAGTTACTGTTGGTATGCTTTTGTTGTTGATATTTTTCAAAATTTGTGTTGCTATAAATGAGAAAGGGGGAGATTTTTGGAAGCTTTTTGGTGTTTTCATTGATTCCAACCCATAGTATTGGAGTTTTTGGAAGCTTTGAGTTGTTATTATTTTCAACACAATGTTGTTGGTGTTTTTGATTGCTATCAAATTTTAGTATCGTTGTGGAGATTGTTGGAGCCTTCTTGTGTTGATAAGATTGTTGGTAGTATGGATGTGTTCTGGTTAATAAAAAGTGTTGTAGATGTTTTATATATATTGAAGAGGTGTTAATAGTGTTGTAGTTGTAGTTGGATCACTTGGTTTCCAAGTGCTTATGAAAAAAATTGAATAAAAGAGATTACAATGTGACAGAGTGGTTTTGTATTCTGCTCTACATTTATTTGGTCTTGAATTTAAGCTTGTGTGGTTTGGATATGTTGATCAAAGGTGTAAAGAGTTATTATATCTAGAGTTATAGGTTATGGATCATAAGTTAGTGAAAGTTGTGTTCACCAATGTGTGTTCCTATGAAGAAGGTTGTTTGGAAGAAATGAGATTGCTTTGCATTTCTCTACATTGCAATTTCTTGTCTTGCAAATTTGGGGACATGCTTATAATGTTTGTATCCACTTTACCTTGAGGTTTCAGGTGCTGAGGTGTTTCGTGAAGATGGTTAGTGAGTTGTATGTATGTGCCAATGTGTCTGGTTGCATAAAATGATGGTGTTCTCATTTTTAGGTGGTTGTGAAAAAGTTGCAAAATGTTCTAATGATGTTGGAATATTATGAGGTGTTGTATGGATATTTTGGAGTGTTGCTATGTGGTCCATGTGACCTAAAGAAGTGTGTATGTGGTCACTTGTAGTGTTAATTTAGGTTTGGTTGACCTAGCATGCTAGCGCTATTTGCGGATGTACCTTGTGGATTGTGAATGTATTGAGTAGCATGATGATGTATATTTGGGTCCTAGTTAACCCTTGGTGTGTTTGTCCTTCAATTATTTCCATTGTGAAAGTGTTTGGTGCTGACATATTTTGTAATTACATGTTTGAGGTGCATATTTGACCTTGGAGAATGTTTTCAAGGTTTTGGATGGTATAAATGCAAGGTAGAGTGTTGGATAATTATGTGTGGTGTGAAATGTAATCAAGTGTTGTGATGTGAGTGTGAGCTTTGATGACTAGGGATACCAAAAGTAGTAAGCATAAGGTGTCTACATTATTAGTGTACCTGAAGTTATTGAAGGTAGTGAGTTGAGGCTTGTAGATGGTTTAGAGTTCTTGTGGTGGACCTTCATGTTGCTCTCAGATGGATTTCTCTTTATAATAGTTTTTTTCTTTCTTCTTTCTAATCCGACAGTGAGCTATTGGTAGTGAGCCCTTATTTCTTTTGGGTAGTGATCCTATTGTATTTGGTATTGCGATTCATATATATAGTGAGCTAATCCTCATCATGGTTTTTCCTCCGTGGATTTTCCACGTAAATTTGTTGTTCTTTTGTGCATGGTATTTTGATGTGTTGTTATTTCACTTGTTTACTTTCATGCAAAATATGATTAAGGGTTTAAGGGCTAATAAAGATTTGAATGTTAATGAGGGTTTTGATGTTTTAATGTACAACTAATTCACCCCCTCTAAGTTGTCCTATGCATCTAACACTTTAGCCATATAACTTTCTACTTAGATGCTACCCAATTATCTAAATATTTGAACTCACCTATCTGGGTATGTGCAGGATCATGATGGGCCAAAAAGTGGTGATATGATAGGTATGTGTAGGGTATGTGGCTAACGACTCTTTTTTTACCCAAAATTGATGGAACAAAAAGGGTTTTTAAAGGATATTCTCAACTTTCCACCAATATAAATTATTTTTACTTTGAATTTAATAAATAATTATTATTTATTTTCTACTTGAATTATGACTAAAGTCCTGATTGATAGGCTAATTGAAAAAAATGTATAGCTTTCAAATGGTATCACATTTTTTTAATCCAAAACATGCATCACATTCTATGCTTCACATACTATAAGATTAAAAAATAAAAAATGAATTTCATGAATTTTTGACCAAGTTAAGGTGGTCAGACATATGAGTTTTATATTTTTTAAAAGTTGTAATAAAAAAATCATACAATTAACTGGAAAAAATTACAAAAATATATATCACATTGGGTACATGAGTTCTCTACTTATATCTAAAATCTTATAAAAAATAATTATCATTTGATTGTGGTTAGGGTGGTCAGACAAACACCTACTTCTTATTTTTTCCTAAAATTTAAGTACTACTTGCATTGAAATTTCAAATTTTCACCAAGTAGATATATAAAAAAATAAATAAATAAACCTAGTATTTTAGAAACTACATTCAATTTGCTACAGATTCTATTCTTACACATTTTTTAAATAATATAGATAACTTATTCAAAATTTTACGTCAAGTTGCCTAACTTTGATTTTTTTGAATTTTTTGCCACTTAAGGGCCTATTTTTTCCATGATGATCCTGTGCATACCCATATATCCTTTCTTCTTGTGCCAAAATTCTTGCATTTAATGCTCTACATGATCAAGTCTCCCTCAGATATGAAAGTATCCTTCTCCTACACAATTGATCCTCCATTTATATTGGAAAGGGTATAAATAGCCTCCATATAAATTCTTAACATTATTTAATTTTTTAGATGTTGACATCAGTTGATACTCCTTCCATTTGTACCACAATATAGCGTGGTATTGAAACAACAATATCATCTTTGATTCCTTTGATAGAGGTATGTGTTGTATTAGTAAATTTATGTTATATTTGTTGTTTTATCTATCTACTAGTGAAAATTTGAATGATATTCATTTATAGTTTAATTTGTATCTTGATACTTGCCATAGGGCTTCACAACTCTAGATCATTAACATGACCCTATTACAAATGAACAGAGGTAAAAAGTTATTCAGAGTGATACGACTATGTAGTAAGTGACTTCTATTATATGCCATTCTATAATTTAATTTTTATATATTAGTGTGGATACTCTTTATTGTATTAGGTGGGTCTCCAAGAAAGTTTTGAGAGGAGGTCAAGTCAAAATGTTCAAAATAAACCTTCATCAGATGTATCTCCATCTACTCAACATTCAAAAACAACTCGTGATATCTTTCCTTATCTCAGAGGGAAGTGACTACATTAGGGTCCTTTGTTGTACTGTTATATATAATTTTTGTATGTATAGATTGTATTATAGATATGTGATATTATAACCTTTATGGATTTCTTTTACATATATTGTACTTTGACCAACATATAACACTATATGCATATATAGATTTTTGGTTAATGCAAAACTCTTTTTACCAATGTTCTCCATATTTTCTATAATTTATTAATTGAATAATTGAATAAATACACAAGTAAAATGGAAATCTTTTTATTCGAGTAATTGAATAAATTCCCAATTATTTTATTCTTTAATATTATCTAGTTAGTTTTATCACAGTTTAGGTTTTGGTTGGTCACTTTTTGCAATCTAGATCAAATCAAATTTGAATTGGAATCAAGAAGTGGGGATGTCTTATTGTAAACGATGATTTTAGTTTTCCCTCACAATACTTTGCTCCTTCTAGGGTTTTTCACCTAAAAGGAGAAAGGAGATTGGATGGGGTCCAAAATGAAAGGGTTTATACTCAAAGTCAATGTAAATGATATGTATTATGCCTAATTAAGATGTCCTAATGCTCTGATATGAAAATGAAATGACCCAATGATGCAAAACTTAAGAAAAGTAACTTGTTTGAAAACATAGCCTGATATGCAAAAAAGTAAAATGAATGCAATAAATGATAAAATAAAGATGTAAAATAGGAATTATGCACCTAGAAACTAATGTGGAATAGACTGGAGGTTGCAGAGGTCACTAAAAATATGGAAATTCTAATTTTTGAGGCAACTGGGACACTTACGCTAGGCTGGGTGACTTAGTCCCAGACTAGGGAAACTACTTAAAAAGTTGTTTCTATCAAAAGGGAGTCTGAATTTGTAAAAAATTCTTAAAAAGTAATGCAATGGGACTAAGTCACCACTATGGGTGACTTAGTCCACTTTGAATTTTCTACAAATCCAAAAGTGGAAACGGAAGCCCACAACCTACACTCTGCTTTTTTATAGAAATTTGAATCTGAATCTTCGAAAAACCCTATAAAATAGAAGATAAATTGGTTTCTAATGGGGGGTTTTCCTTGGTCAAACCCCTAGTTGGTATTTAAATTTTTTGAATGACAAAATCTACATAAAAACCCTAGTCTTAAGTGTGTCTAAGACTAAGAAAAGTTGAAAATGAGATAAAACCCTATTCTAATGTGCTAGAATGAGGTGATTAAATGGCACTTGAATAATAAAAGAATTCAATGCAAGAAATCCTACAACACTTCCAATGAATGTAAATGATATTTGAAATGTAATACAAACCTTAAATCTGAAGATAAGAAGAACATGGAAGATGGAATCACTTTGAAAACAAGTCATTAGGTGTGATTTGATGGCTAGTTGCATCTCTTCAACCTAGATTTCTCCATGATTCACCATAGGCATCCATGATCAATCCTTTGCAATGTGGAATATTTAACAAAAAGTGAGCTTGGAGACCTACAAAAACCCTAGTTTTTTGCTCTAAAGCTTCAACTTTGCTGCAAAATGTTAGTGAATCTTCTTGTGTAAGACACTTTTTCTCTTGAGTTTTGATTTTTTCTTTGTAAAAATGACTAGGAGATATGTAAAATGACTTAAAATGTGTATTTATAAGCATCAACACCTAATTTTCCAATTATTTAGACCTAAGAGGCTGACATCCATTGAAAAATTAAATTGAATTGACGAAATTCCCGCTCAAAAGTGGGAAAATACCCCAAAAGGGACTAAGTCACCACCTTGGGTGACTTAGTCCCACCAGGGAGATTTTTGGTGGGTTTCAAAAAATTTGAGTGGTTTTAATGATAGTTGTTAGGATTTAAGTGGTTTCATAGGTGAATTAGGCCTCAAAGTCCAAAATCATGAGTATTATGGGCCTATAAATTCAATATTAAGGGGTGATTCGTAGAAGGTGCCTAAAGTAGGACCTAGTTTTACTGCAAAATTGTATCTTTCTTCAAGAGTATACAATTTTTGGCAATACATTAGGCCCCTACTTTAGTGCCCATGTGACTCTACGTGCATATGCAAGCTGAAGTATTCTAAACAATGCATGTTACTTTATAAAAGGATACTTATTCAAAAGCCAAAAGAATGAAGCCCCCAATGTAGTTATCTACACAACCACAACATTAGGAAACTGCATCCTGCAACACAAATTCATTAGTTATCAAAAATACTTTTTCCTACATCTTAGAAAGAAAATTTGAGGTTAGATGTATGCCCCCCATTGATTCCACTTGCTTTATGGAGGTGGAATCAAGGTAGCAATCTAGCCACGTTGAACCCAAAATATCATATCGAAGGACATTTCCAAGTACCATGTCGCATAACGATAGACATTTGATGATGTTTTATGTGGAATCATGATTCTAACGCATCAAACAATGTTGAAAACAAAGTTCCCTAGCTCCCATTATGTTGGTTTGAAGAAAAAAGTACTTTACAAAGGTGTAAGGTAAAAGAAACCCTAATTTAATGCATAGTAAATGGAAATAGGTTAAAAGAGATAAAGGAAAGTAGTTTGTCACTTACCATTTCATTTTACCTGCTTGTAGCTTGAGAGTGATGAGTGAGAGGAGAAGATACTAAGCAGATGGGGATACACACCTACACAATTGGACATTCTCTGAGACTAGGTGGCACATGGTGAGCGTCAACATGAGGTGAGTGGATTCTGCAACCTTCGTTTTGTGATTTTGTAATGATTTGATGATTTTTAATGCATTTATGGGTTAATTTAGGATCTTGGAATTTTTTTTTGCAAAGTGTCCCTTTTGTTTGCAAAGTGTCTCGTTTCTTCGCAAAGTGTCTTGTTTCTTTGCAAAATGTCCCAAAAGGGTTCTAAAGTATCTAGGGCCTTTAGAAAAGAAAAATAGATGAACTTTAGCACACTTGCATGATGAAAACATAAAAATGAAAGATTTTAGATGAATTGTAGAGCACTTTTGTGTAAATTTTAAAGGTACCCGCCTAAGGATGATAGCGGTTAGGAGGGAGACATTTGAGCTTTCTGAGAGATCTAGCTCTAGCACTATCAGCAAAGGAGATGGAACATCTTCAATCCATTGGGATCTATTGGGCATATCTTATGCCTCCCATGAGATACCACAATGCCATGCTGATGGCTCTCTATGAGAGATGGAATGTAGATACATGCACATTTCATCTAACTATAGGAGAGATGATGATCACACTGGAGGATGTGCATTGGATTCTTTGCATGCTGATTCGAGGAGAGCGAGTATATTTTTGCATAGACTGAACCTTCCTAGAGTAGAGGGTTGATTTACAGTATTGTGTAGATGGTCTAGTTCATGATGCATGAGTTAGAGGACGCATTTATTTGGCCATGTTATTATATTCATGGGCACCAGTGGTTTTAAATATTACAATGCACATCGTAGCACTAATTCTCATCCCCGATGGCTATAGTGCTCACTTTGAGGGAGGACTAGTCCACATGATTCAAGGGATGGTAGAGTAGCGTATAGTATATTCTTGGGGTCAAAATATGCTAGAACATCTCTATTATGATTTGGGGTGATTTTTCACTCTGAGAGGTGGATAGTATGGTGCAATGCACACTTCTACAAGTGTGGTGTCTTGAGAACATTACATGTAACAAACCAGTTGGCTATCCATCTACGACAGTAGTAGGATACCCATGGGCTTTCGGGTATCTTCTACAGTGACTATGGCATTATGGTGGTTTGCATTTTTGGAGGGTACAATTTGACCAACTAGATGAGGATGAGGTCCTATGGAGACCTTATCAGCTAACATTGCAGTGGTTAGATTATACCAAATAGTTGAGGAGGATGTAGATGGATAGATTTTTGGTTGGCCGCCATGACCGTGTGGTACGACCATTCTACTATGATCAAGTCATGCAACAATTTGGATAGGTGCAGACACCACCTCAGGCACGATCTGATTTCAGGAGATCAACACAGAGTGCTCGAAGATTGGGCAATATAGTGTGACTCACTCTTGAGCATGTAGTCGAGTGATTCCAACTTCTCTGATCACAACCAACCACCAATATCTGACACAAATGACGGCGGTGCCACAACAAACCATGAGGAGTGGTGGGTAGTGACTCAACCAACACTAGTATTCTCAATGGATGAGCCAGTGGCAGATGCAAAGCCACTACCAGATGACGAAGATGAGCAGGTGGATAGGGTCAAGGAGATATGCTATAGGCATGCCGATATATTTACTAATGTGATTGATGATGAGTATGATGAGGAGGAAGATCCAGATTATGAGTATTAGGAGGGAGAGCAGGAGAATGACGAGGAGTATGAGAAGGATGAGGAGGAGTAGCAGTATGAGGAGGAACCACCCTTGAGTGAGGATGATGAGGCAATAGCTGAGGACCATCATGAGGGGGGACATTCCTCTCCCATCCATAGGACGAGGTCATGACCAGTGGCTGCAGCTAGTACCAATACTCACAGTTAAGGGGAGGCTAGCATCGCCTCCATGCCCCCAATACAGGATGATATTGAGGTGACACATCTGACCAGTGACATAGGTGATGATATTTAATTTTATGTATTTACTTTGAGTGATTATGTTGTTTTATATATATGTATATCATGATGATGGTTACTGATTGTGTACCTTGTCTATCTTGCAGGAGTGATGAGAGATTGGTGAGAGTTCTATCGTCAGACTACCATAGAGATAGTTCCTGCATCCACCAATGAGGAGGAGATGGATCCTTAATACATGCCCCCACAAATTGTGGAGGAGGAGCTATATTCTCTCAAACCTTTCATGAGGCTACAAGAATTGTACGAGAGCATGAGGAGATGAATCGGTCGAGCTGAGAGTGTAGGACAATCATCACAAACCTTAGTAGAGGTCGAGAGACTACATGCAGAGCTAGCATAGGTAGAGCGGAGAGGGATTGGATGGTAGAGGAGCGTCTTGTGGTTGTTGGTCGAGTACAAGGTCTAAAGTATGGACTTAGACTCAATAGTTTGTGGTCACAATCACACATGATCATCTCATGACATCTAGGAACTGGATCAGAAGCACCAGAGCCTGAGGGGTTTAGCTCTCACAAACCTTTTGTGATTTTGTATATGATATTAAGATGTATATAAAACTTTGATATATATAGACATGCTCATTTGGTGTTATTATGATGTGTCTCTTTGTGTTTGAATGTTAAATGTAATGTGATTAATTAAATGACTTTATGGTAAAATTATTTAATTAATGGCTACATGACTTAAGAAAACCTATGTGATCTAATTAAAATATATTGTAGTTTAGTTTTAGATATGACATGATGATTATGTTATGCTAAATTAAATGTAACTTATCACAACACACTAGATGAATTTGAATAGCATGAAGCATAAAGGAATTACAAATAATCACTTTAGTGTATAAGACAAACCTGTAAGAGAGTTGTCAAAAATGAAGTATTGTGAAAGCATATAAGGGAAGATCCTATAACGTTTTAACAACACTAATTTATAGTTCATACTATTCAAAAGGGATTAAACATAATACCAATGCAAATACGCACCACTGATTGGTTCTTTAAGGGGTGTTCCATCGAGTTTCGTTAAGACATATGCACCAGACCCATAGCTTTTGTCAACAACATAGGGTCCTAGCCAATTAGGGTTGAATTTTCTGTGTTCATTAGTCTTGGTGTTGGCATTACGCTGATTTGTAGATAGAACTAAGTCACCCTTGTCAAATGAGTGAGGGATGACATTGAGATTGAAATAATGTTGTTTCCATTTGTAATAAGCTTGAAGATGCTCAAGAGTGTTAATGTGCTATTCATCGAGCATTTCAAGTTGATCTAATCATTCGGTCTTATAAGTGTTATTGTCAATCAAACCTTGAAGAGCAATCTGTAACATTGGGATTTCTAACTCCAAGGGCATGATTTCCTCAGTACCATAAACTAGGTTATAAGGTGTTGATCCAGTGGAGGAATGAACACTTGTGCGATAAGCCCAAAGTGCATAATGCAGTTATGTGTGCTAGTCCTTATGATTGGTGTTAATAGCTTTCTTTAAAATTTGTTTGAAGACTTTATTAGTTGACTATGCTTGACCATTTGATTGTGGGTAATAGGGTGTTGAAAAATGGTGTTGAATATGGAAAGTTTCAAAGAACTTATTCACATCATTATTCTTAAATGGTGTTCCGTTATCAGAGACTAAGGAAGAAGGAAGACCAAAATGAGAAATTATGTGCTCAAGGATGAATTGACAGATCACCTCAGTGGTCATAGATTGAAGAGGAATAGCCTCTACCCATTTTGTGAAATAATTAGTGGCAGTGATGATGAATGTATGTCTAGTGGAAGATGGAAGGGATATTTTTCCAATTATATCTAGCCCCTATACAAAGAATGGCCAAATAGGGATTTGGGCACGAAGCTTAGAAGTAGGAGCATGAAATAAATGACTATGTTCTTGACATTTATGACATCGCTTAACATACACATAACATTCTTTTTCCATATTTTTCCAGTAATAACCCACACGAAGGAGTTTTTGCGTGAGGGTCTTTGCACCTAAATGACCACCACAACTTTTGGCATGAGCCTGCTCAAGTGCCATATTAATTTTAGAATCCTTAAGGCATCCGAGTAAGATGTCATCAAAGGACTATCGATATAACACATCAGCAAGGATGGCATACTTGGTGGCTAATTTTTTCAGATGAGCGTGGGTGTTACTTGTGACAGGTTTGGGAAGGGTACCATCTTTTATATAGTTATAAATAGAATCATACCATTCACTCGAATTGTTCTTGGTTGTGACTAATGCGGCAATAGTGATATTAGTGATGGAAGGTTTCATGATAGGATGAACAATGAATATAATATCTTGTGAAGGATCAGAGGTGGATATAAGAGAAGCAACACTTGCCATTGCATCTACATGTCAATTATCTTTTCGTGAGATTTTTTCAATGGTGAAGGAATTAAATTTCACCAGCAAGGACATTGTGAGATCTTTATATTTGGATGATTTATCATTTTTATCTTGATAGTCACCATTGATTTGCTTGACTACTAATTGTGAGTCACCAAATATCCTGATGTCAATAATGCCCATAATTAAAGAGGCGTGTATTCCAACGATTAAGGCCTCATATTCAACAGTGTTATTTGTACATAGGAAATTTAAATGATATGGCAAGGGAATAGGTTTTCCTTCAGGAAAAATTAATATTATTCCAGCACTGGAACTTGTTCTACACTTAGATCCATTGAAATATAATGTCTATGTAGAAACACTGGTTGTCAATACACTGTCATTAGGAAAATAATCATTACTAGGGAATGCAAAAGGGGAAGGTGCATCAACTAAATGGTTGGTCCAGGCTTGTCCTTTAATTTCTTTTTGTAGAAAAAACTTAAGGTCAAACTTAGTTAACAACATAACCCATTTAGCTAAACATCCTAATAAGTCCATTTTATTGAAATGATTTTTGAGAGGATCAAATTTTGTCATGACATGTATTTTTTCATTTAGTAAATAATGTCTCAATTTACTAGTAGTGAATACAAGGGATAAACATTGCTTTTTGATTGGCGCATATCAGGTTTCATAATTGATTAGGGTTTGAATAATGTAATAAATATAAAATTCTTTTCCATTTTCATCTTTATGAGCTAACAAGGCTGCATGAGCATGAGCAGATGAGGCGATGTAAAGGATGAATGGTTTGTTTGGCATGGCAGGCTGTAAAATAGGTGGAGTTGCAAGGTATCTCTTCAAACTCTCAAAAGAATATTTACAATATTCATTCCAATCAAAAGGCACATCCTTCTTGAGGAGATGTGTGAAAGGTAATGTTCTATCAACTAAAGAAGTGAGAAAACAATGGATAGCTTGAATTCATCCTTGTAATGTGCGTAATTGGGAAATATTCCTAGGAGGTGGCATGCTTACAATAGCATCACTTTTCTTTGTTTCCACTTTGATGCCTTTGTGAGATATGATAAACCCTAAGAGTTTCCCACTATCTACTCCAAAGACACTTTTTTGGATTGAGTTTCATGTTGTATTTATGCATTCATTCAAAGATTTGGCAAAGGACATTCACATTGTCTTGTCTTGTTAAGGACTTAGCAAGGATGTCATCACGTAATCTTCTAATATTTTATGTATGTAATCATGAAATATCAAGTTCATTGTTGTTTGATATGTGTCACCTACATTCTTTCATCCAAAACACATCATAACCCAACAAAACATTCCCCAAATAGTTGTGAATGTTGTCTTGTATTGATCTTGTGGGTTAATGAATATTTGATTATAACCAGAAAATCCACAATGAATGATAACAAAGCATGTCCAGTAGTTGAATCCAAAATCATGTCAATATTAGGAACTGGGAAATTATCTTTTAAATATGCTTTATTCAAATCATGGAAATTTGTGCATATCCTAATATGATTATCAAGTTTGACAACTGTGACAATATTTGAGATCCAAGGAGAATAATCAATAGGATGAATGAAACATGTGTTAAGGAGCTTTTCAAGCTCTCCTTTAACATGCAAGGCTATCTTAGGATTCATTTTTTGTATCTTCTGGCGAATAGGCTTAGCATCATTTGCAAGAACAATGTTATGTGTGACAATTTTCAGGTCTATACCTAGCATATCAGAACATTTCCAAGCAAAAATTTTAGGAAAATCATGGAGTAAAAGTGTAGTATCCTCTTGTTCCTCATCGTCAAGGAACTTCTCAATCTTAATGAGCTTTTATGTATCATTTATTTCCATTGGTATATCAATTGTATCTCCTAGAGGGAGTGCACTTGGCTGAGGAAACTCAGGATCGTATGGTTCCATGGTTTTTTCATGATCATCAGTATTTTGTAGCTTGGAACCTATCATAGCATAGGTGACATGTCATTTAGAGGAAGATGATTTATCAATAGCACCTAGCATTTGTTTCAAGGCTTCATCACTTTTAACATACTCCCAAGATGGTGGAGAATGGATATCAAGAAATTCAGGATGCTTCAGTGTAAGTGTAGTTCATGATTGGCATGTGATAGTGTTGATATTTAATGAGGGTTGTTGAGTTTCTTTTGTTGTCTTAGAAAAGGAATATCCTAAACCAGTCTTCATGTCTTGTGTATTAGGCTCAATAGGGACATGAATGCCTTGTTCATGTTTTCCACATCCTTTACCATTGTACCCCAATTGTTTCATAAGATCGTACCCACATCCATAAATTCTCTCCATTTACTTGGGATTGGGGGGTTTCTGATAATCTATCTCATCAAAAATTGTTGTGTAAGATGTGTTTTCATCCAAGGGAAGTGAGATAGAGGAAGGGGAAGATTCTTGTGAATTTTGAGTGGACATGAATATTGGTTGCTCTTGTTTATTTGTCTCCTTGCAGGTAATTATATATTCATCCATGAATGAAGGAGTAAATTCCAGTGTTCCCCAATCATCATCGAGCAATTTAGACATGGAATTTGTTTCATGTTTATTGGTCTGAAGAGGTTCAATATGAGAGGTTGGAATTAAGGTATTCAGAGGGCTTGTTGTTCCTTGTTCAAGTTGCAAACAACTCTTAGGCTCAGGGTCTATCTCAACTTGATATACTTTGTTGTTATAGACACATTTCATTGTGTGATGAAGAGTCGAAGGCACCGCATGCATCTCATGAATCCATGATCTTCCCAAGAGAAGATTATATGTGATATCATAGGGCATGACATGAATAGGAGTTTTCAAGGTAACCATTCTGACTGTTATAGGTAAAGTGATTATATCGAGCAGTTGTTTTGTTGTGTTGTCAAATCCTCTTATGGATAAGGAATCAAGATTAATTTGTGATTTATCCACACATAATCGATCGAGAGGTTTCACACTTCACACATTGAGGGCAGAGCCATTGTTAACGAGGGTTTTCTTAATGCCTATTGTATTATATTGGGAAATGATCATAAAATCCTTGTTTTGTCTCCTTAATTCTAATGGTGGGAGCTCATGCTGATGAAAGGTAATGCATACATTAAGTGTATTCATTCCCTCTAGAAGAGCTACCACATCACTTGTGTTTGTACCAGGAGGAACCACTATTTGTTTCAAGGCTATTTGAAGCATTGAATGATAATTGGGTGAATTTAGAAGAAGATCCCAAAGGGATATCTTTGTAGGAGTATTCTTAATTTGTTCAACGAGATCATACTCCCTAAGGTGTGAGTTTAGGCAAGGAGCACTAGGAAAAATAGGATTTGGTAAATGTAAAGTTATTGGAGGGGGTTGTTGGGGCTACAGATTGTTTTGGGTGTAATGTGTGTGTGCAAAATTAGCATTTTGTGGTGGATAAAGCATAAACTCAAGTTTAGGTGGAGGTTAAGGTTGATGTGAAGGTGGGTAAAGAACAAGTTGAGGTTGAATGACATTAATATATTTTGTTTTTTTTTTCTCACCACAATCTTTAGTGGATGGATTGTGTGAGATGAAGCCCTCAAGAGCTTCATCTAACATATTCAATTCATCACTACTAAAAGGTTGAGGATATAAGGTGTCACTAAGTGGTTTAGGTTTTTCATCACAAGTCTTAGTGGATGAACTTAATGAGAGGAAACCGTGAAAGGTTTCTTCTAATCTATCCAATTCATCACTACTAAGAGGTCTGGATGATATGTTTGTCCTAAAATGAAGCATTTTTTTGATTGGTTCATGTGATGTAAATTGTTTGTTTGTTTTTTTTGATGAATCTGATCTAAATGAGCTAGGAACTAATGCTGAAAATGAACATTGTAAAAATCTAATGCTATCTATGATTTCCATTAAAGTAAACATTATAGATGCAAATGATTCAAGTAAAATAGTAAAAAAATTGTACAAAAATAGAGCAATGACTGAATCTAATAGGAATTTTAGAAATGGGAAACAAAATGTAGAAAACAAAAAGGAAAAATTGACAGAGGGACTAAGTCACCCAAGTGGTGAATTAGTCCAATTAGGGTATATTTTGAAGTTTTCCTGAATTTTCTGATGGATATGAATGTGTTTAGGACTATGTAATGTAAATTTATATTGTAAATGCAGAACTTCACTATTATGTTATGAAACAAGATTCAATAATGCAAGCTAACATGAGATTTTCACTAGTGTAATTTTAAAACCCTAGGATGCAATTTAATCAATGCAAGAAGAAATGCAAATGAAACCTAGGGTGCACTTTTCAAATTAGAAAGGAATATGTTCAAATGATAGGTTCACCAAAATGTAAACAATGCTTTTGGTTTTCCCTCACAATACTTTGCTCCTCCTAGGGTTGTTCACCTAAAAGGAGAAAGGGGATTGGATGGGATCCAAAATGCAAAGGTTTACACTCAAAGTCAATGTAAATCATATGTATTATGCATAATTAAGATTTCCTAATGCTTTGATCTGAAAATGAAATGACGTAATGATGCAAAACTTAAGAAAAGTAACTTGTTTGTAAACACAACGTGATATGCAAAAAAGTAAAATGAATGCAATAAATGATAAAATAAAAATGTAAAACGGGAATTATGCACCTGGAAACTGCTAAGGAATAGATTGGAGATTGTAGAGGTTGCTAAAAATCTAGAAATTCTAATTTTTGAGGCAACTGGAACACTTATGCTAGGTTGGGCGACTTAGTCTCAGACTATGGAAACTACCCAAAATGTTGTTTATGTTAAAAGGGTGTCTAAATTTGTAAAAAAATCTAAAAAATCAATGTAGTGAGACTAAGTCACCACTATGGGTGACTTAGTCCACTTTGGATTTTCTGCAAATCCGAAAGCGGAAATGAAATCCCTCAACCTGCACTCTGCTTTTTGATAGAAATCCAGATTTGCATTTTCGAAAAACCCTATAAAACGGAAGGTAAATTGGTTTATAATGGAGGGTTTTCCTTGGTCAAACCCCTAGTTGGTATATAAATTTTACGAATGACAAAATACACATAAAAACCCTAGTCTTAAGTGTTTCTAAGACTAAGAAAAGTTGAAAATGAGATAAAACCCTATTCTAATGTGATAGAATGAGGTGATTAAATGTCACTTCAATGATGCAATAATTCAATGCAAGAAACCCTACAACACTTCCAACGAATGTAAATGATATGTGAAATGGAATGCAAACCTTAAATTTGAAGATAAGAAGAACATGGAAGATGGAATCACTTTGGAAACAAGTCATTAGGTGTGATTTGATGGCTAGTTGTATCTCTTCAACCTAGATTTCTCCATGATTCACCATAGGAATTCATGATCAATACTTTGCAATGTGAAATCTTTAACAAAAAGTGAGCTTGAAGACCTACAAAAACCCTAGTTTGCTACCCTAAAGCTTCAACTTTGCTGCAAAATGCTATTGAATCTTCTTGTGTAAGACACTTTTGCTCTTGAGTTTTGATTTTTTCTTTGTAAAAATGACTAGGAGATGTGTAAAATGACTTAAAATTTGTATTTATAAGCATCAACACCTAATTTTCCCATTATTTAGACCTAAGAGGCCAACATCCATTAAAAAATTAAATTGAATTTATGAAATTGCCACTCAAAAGTGGGAAAATACCCCATAAGGGACTAAGTCGCCACCTTAGGCAACTTAGTCCCACCACGGATATTTTTGGTGGCTTTCTCAAAATTTGAATGGTTTTAATGATATTTGTTGGGATTTAAGTGGTTTCATGGGTGAATTAGGCCTCAAATTCCAAAATCATGAGTATTAGGGGCCTAAAAATGCAATTTTAAGGTGTGATTGATAGAAGGTGCCTAAAGTAGGACCTAGTTTTGCCACAAAATTGTATCTTTCTTCAAGAGTATACAATTTTTGGAAATACACTTATAAGTATGATATAATTTTTTTCCTTGGCCTATCTCTCATAAGTGTACCCAATTTAATGATAATATTATCAATTAGATGCCACATCAATTACAATGGGTTAAGATTAAGTCAATTGAGTGTGTCATACAATATAAGAAGAAAAGAATAAAGTCACAAAAAAAAACTATTATAGTTTGTGTGACATGGGAAATAAATGACTTAGGCTAAGCATTAAAGACATTATGGACATCAAGAAAGGAGGGAGGACCATAAGATAAAATTAGTATCACTATGCACATGGACAAGTCACTAGGAATGATCACTAGAAATAAAAAGTAATGAAGAATGAGACTAAATCACTCTAGGTTATATTAATTATATTTTGTATTATGTAAAAATATACTTATTATTAATTATTAATTATAATAATTTTATATGTATTTAATAATTTTGTTAAAGAATATAATATATAATTATAATAAGTTGAATAATTATATTATTTATTATGTAAAATATAGCTAATATATACTTAACTATATTGTAGAATATTAAAACCTAGCTAAATGGCACCAAAATTTTGAACTTAATTAACATACTGTAAAACCTAACAAAACCAGGTTGTAGCTCGTCAAATTGGAGAAGTGAAAGGTCAATACCAGTAGCCGAGGAAAATTTTGGAGTAGTGAAAATAAGGTCAATGCCAGTGTTGAGGAAGATTTTGGAGTAGTGAAAACAAGGTCAATGCCAGTGCTAAGGAAGAGTTTGGAGTTAAAATAAGGTCAATACCAGTGCCGATGAAGAGTTTGGAGGAGTGAAAACAAGGTCAATATCAGCGCCGAGAAGAGTTTGGAGGAGTGAAACAAAGGTCAATACCAGTGCCGAGGAAGACTTTGGAGTTAAAACAAAGGTCAATACAGTGGAGTAGAGAGTTTGGAGAGTGAAAACAAAGGTCAATATCGATCTTAGAGGAAGAGTTTGGAGGGACTAAAAACAAAGGTCAATACAGTGGCGGGATGAGGTTAAGGGGCACTTTCGAGGAAAATCGACGACCAAGGGGCAATGAGTATTGTAAGTTTGGAACCCCCATTCTCTTTAACCTTCAATTTTCATGCCTAGTTTCCAAAGATCTTCTCGTACATTGGCACCCCCATTCTCGTAAAATGGTATAAGATAAGACAAAAAAAAAAAATAGCTTAGTCTTTCACATTTTTATCCACCAGCCTTAGGTCTTGGCAAAACTCCCATAATCTACCCACATCTTGGTTGAGGTCTAGGATTTCATCACACATAGCCTTCATCGCATGAGTCTAAACAATTGTAGACTTAGCCCAAGTATATGCTAGGCTAAGGTAGATCTAATGAATGGAAATAGAGGCATACAATTCTTCTTTAATACCTCCAACACAAACATATACAACTTGTGTTGGTTGTTTTTACGGTAAGCAGGTTGATCTTCTAATCTACCTATGGAGTTGCCAATTCCAATAAAGGGCAGCTCTTAGGACCTGGATCAACTGACGAGGATTTGAAAGACCTCCTACACTTTGGGCTCTGCAAGACCCGAGAGGGTGATCCCTTAATGCGTTTACAACCTCTGCACCATCATCATAAACAACATTAACAACATCAGATAATCTCATTTAATAGCTCAACATAATAGGATAATATCGAATAGAATTGGTTGTTTATCAATAATATCAACTATTTGGAGCATGAGATAACTACAACAACGTTTCATGGTATAAGATAGTCATTGATTTGCAATTTGTAGCAAGATCTAGGTAAAGGAAAACAAATACTGAACCATATGAATAAGTACAACTTAGATTAGTGCCATATATCCATTTTAGGAGTCAAATTTATAAGCATCTAAGGGTTTAGGATAGATTTAACACATAACATATAAGATCCTTGATAACATTGTTTTACAATCTCATCAATATGTATTCTAACCCAATACTACTTATCAAATCCTTATACAAAACATATCCATCTACAATCCCATTCAAGCATTTTAATTAATTCCTTGAATTAAACCTAAAACAAGAATCATACACACCACAACAGTGAGATGAACGAAACAACCCTTGATCATTTTATTCAAAATTCAAATATGCTTGTATAATGGAGAGACATGAGTTTGAATTAATCATATCAATTCAAATGCCAGCACTGTCATAAAACATCAAATCCCCATGAATTCAAAACTAATACAGAATGATTCAAAACCTAAATTGCATTTTCCCTAAAACCATCAGACTTTACAATTTGCTCTGCAACTTCATCTAGACTCAACCAAAAATATCTAACTTGCTAACTCATACTTTTGGCCTTGAAATACTTCTTATAGAAAAAGAAGGAGCAAACAAGCATCAGGCTAGAAAGCATACGTGTCACCAGCCAATTGGACCGCCTTGTGATATTCCAAAAATTTGTTACAACAACAATCTCCCCAGAGAATCTTCTTGTTCATCGTGCCCGCTGAAAATGTTTGATGCAGCAACAAAAAACTTCAAGAATTTTGTTCCTATACTGTCACTAAAAAACAAAACTGGAATATGTTGTAATTGCATCAGTTGATTTGTCAACCATTAGCAGCCTACTCCTTTTCACTCTTCCTCAGTTAAATATACATTTACCCATTTCTGATACTCTTCATTAGTTGGCCAATAAAAAATGATCACCTCATTCACCTTGACACTATAAGGTTTGTACTTAATTGCCACCTAATTTGCTTCTCTTTCAAAAGACTCCAAGAATGAGCTGGTGCTAATGATTTTGTCCATACAACTCACCAACAAATCATAATCTGAGTTACCCTATTTTTGAGGGTTTTGTAGTCCAAACATGATATAAAAGGGGCTCTTACACTTTTTGTGATTACTTTAGCTTGTGTAAGAGGCCCCATGGATATTGTTGTAATTGTAGGATGCATGAATAGAGTGTAGGATGAGAAGTAAATAAGGTATAACTGTTGTCCTCAAGAGTTTTGTGAAGAAAAGCATGTGAAATGAGAGGTTCAAGCCTAAGTTTCAACAAAACATCTATGGGAGATATGATTTTATGAATTTTTTATTCGTATCTTGGAACCCTAGTGGGTTGTCTCACGAACATAATATAAATGATATACCTACACACACACACACACACACATATATGTATGTATGTATGTATGTATGTATGTATGTATGTATGTATGTATGTATGTATATGTATTTTTAAATGTAAATTTAAATGCAATTTCTGGATGCTCTCCTAGGACAATAAATGCAACATATCATTAAAGAAATCTATATCTATGTATATAAATGTGTATTTCTAAATGCAAGTGTAAATGCAAAGAGCATATGGTTTTGTAGTGTTATAGATGCAACATATCCATAAATTAATGTAATTGAAATTCTAAAGTCTTCAACACATATAATGTGAAATCGATCAAACTATTAAACTACATGAAAAATAAATGAAAATAGTAAATGTATATGTATGTGTATTTGTAAATGTAAGTGTAAAATAAATAAGAATAATGAAAATAATAAAAAGAATATAAGGAAAGGTCTCCTCCCTTCTTGGTAGTGATAACCTCCTCCACACACAACCCTTAAAAATTATGAATAGAGGAATATAATCTTTGAAGAACTCAAAGTTGATTCTCTCCTACCTAATGCAATTAGTCATTTTATCCTTACAAAGATTTATAGTGATTACTAGAGGCACATAGACCGATTCTTCATAATAGAATAATTTGATCATACTTTTCCAATGATGGCATTATCAGAAAACCTTAGGTTAAATGAATAATTCCTAGCTAAGTTCTTTAAATCATGTCCAACCATATAAGTGAAGACCACTACTATGTGTACCTGGATACCATGGAGAAAGGCTAGTTTTTGGGCTCTTTCATCAATCATCCTACATTAAAACATACCAAAAATATCCTAGCAATTAGACATAGGAAGATTTAATATGATTTAAAAAAAAATTATTGCCAAAGCATAAACTTATGATGATTTAACCAGGCCTAGTACACACTCCCTCCCCATTAACCACTTAGAGATATGGAAATTAAATATAAATTTGCTGCTATTTTTAGTCATGGAGCTGTCCAATAAACCACTTGGTGGTGTTTCCCTTCAAGTTTATTTACTTGAATGAAGAGAAAAAGTCCTTTGATTACAATTAGAGAATCATTTGAGGCCTTGGTTGTGTAACTGGTGGACCATAGTCACATTTAACACTTGTTACAAAGTTTGGGAGTTAAAACATTAAGTAGATTTGATTTGTGATGGACACATTTGGACTGTAGTAACAATAGCTTGCAATCTATCAAGACTTGATTACCTTATAACTTGTAAAATTATAGCGATGAAATGATAGATTAATCATAATGTCACCTTGGGATCCACACTACATCACCATGAAAAACTTCATCCAAAATCCTTATGATGAAATTACACAAATAGGTATTTTTAGGATCTTTCTTCGTCGGCGAGGGAAATTCGGGGAAAGAAGAGCGAGACATAGTATGTATAAAGAGGGAGGAGATCAGCTGGAGGTCAAAATAACAGAAAATTAAAATTATAGCATGGAATTTTTCTTGTTGAAGGGGGGTTATGTTCTTATGATGATGAGAGCATAGGCGACTTCGAGGTGCCCTTGAGGTACAAACATCTATGGAAACAATGGGTACCAAGGAACTTCCTCCAATAAACATTGATTTTATGTCAAGGATATATCTCATACTTTGTCTCATTATAGTTTTAGGCCCTGTACATAGGCAGCATAAAATTCTGATATAACAAAGTTATTTAGATTGTCCAGTATATTTGAACCCTATTCTGATTACAAAAGGTGGATACAGCAGTTCGATATACAGTATCGTAGAGTATGCAACTTTGTCATAGAGTATATACAACTAAAGATAAGGATCAAAATAAAGGAGTCACTATGTACATTGACGGAAGACAAAAAGCATCAGGGAATATTGTAGGGTTTATAAATAGTACATGACCTGGGTCAACAAATAAGCAACCCAATTGTATATTTGAGGCATGCAAGGGAAATCATGTATTTGTATGTGTGATAAAATCAATAACTGCAAGGGACAAGTTGCTAATCAATTGCAATTTGAATTGCTTAATTACAAACACAATTACTATGGGGTGGGTACATACTATGTGCCTATTTTACCCAGCCTCCAATTAATGACTCAATATACCATTTATTCTTATGTTTTTACGTAGAGTCTATTGGTTTCATTTTGGTAATGTTTTTATATTTAATTTTTATCTAGCAGGGGACATTGTTCATAAAAGAGGTTCTTTAAAGCATAGATCCACGATGTATCTTCGGCTTCTACCCAAAGGTTTACCTCATTGTAATTGTACAAATTAGATACGAGCAAAATGTTTTATTATTATGTTTTTTTCATAAGTTTATTGGGTTAATTTCGATAATGTTTTTAATATTCTTGTTGCAGTCGACTGATCAGGGAAAGGCACCAGCAGTAGAGAAGAGCATCCATAGTTAGATGCAGTCAATATTTTGTGATGATGACATCGCTTATTCACCAAACCCTCTTAATACGATAAAGAAGATCCAAAAAAAATGCAATGAAGAAATGGTTAAGTTGATATTCATAGTGCCTCAAATAGATGAGATAAGAGAGAGGGTTAAAATATTGACTAAGAGATTACAAAACTTGCAAGTAAGTTGTCAGGAGGTCTTTAATTATAACACAAGTTCATTCATGGTTTTATATTTTGTACTCTTTTATGTCATTAACTAAAATAGGTGTTGTTTTTACAGGGTTATTTGCCTCCTCATGATGCTCCTGGCCATGAGCAGGGTACTGCAAGTGCTGCCTGAGGAGTAGGGGTTGGTACAAGTTTCCATCTTGATCTTCCTACGCATACATCACATCATCTGACCCCATCATCTGTGCCTATATTATCGTCTGAAATGTCAGCAACACATACCATGCAGACATCCATTAATGCACCCTCTGACAACAAACACATGCCAGAACATGCGTCAAGACATGTACATGGGGATGCAGAGGCCACTAGTACTGGTGATGTTTTAACAACATTTCCTGGATCTTCCCATATTACTAGTACAAGAACATTTCTGCTCACACTTGTGGTGACCAAGGATTTCATTCCCATAAAGATAGAGAAGGTCCCAGGTGCTTTAAAATGTTTTAATTATTATTATATATAATCCAATTGAAATTTACTTATTGATCCCATGATCATTTTGCAGGAAATGATGTTTTTTACAAACATCTAAGTGATATTACATTGGAGCTCTTCAGGCCCACCATACGTACATGGTGGAATGCCCAAAATCAAGATTTAAAAGATGAGCTCATTAATCGTTTAGTTGTGTTGTTCGGTGATAAAACATTCAACCAAACAAAGGTCCTTAAGAAAGTTTGTACCTATCTAAAGTATGTGAGGGGCCAATATAGGTCACATTTAGAGAAGAACAAAAAGTATGAGCATCCCCCCATGATTCCAGAGAGGGAGTGGAAGGACCTGGTGTCAGATGGAAAGGAGA
>VDFB02271358.1:355324841-355473735 GCA_007258455.2 Sequoia sempervirens | reverse complement strand
CAACACATTGGACCAGGTCTAGGATGTTTGTCCAAAAAGGTTTACAAGTGGAATGCATTGTACACTATGCAAACAAAAACACACATTCACAACGGATAGTGAAGTTAGGTGTCCACTAGGTGAGCCCCAAGGGACCATATCAAAGCCATACCTCTATGACTTTAATAAGGTACAAAAATGCATGATCACAAGGGCTAGTGAAGTTAGGTGTTCACTAGGTGAGCCCCAGGGAACCATATCAAAGTCATACCTCCATGACTTTAATAAGGTACAAAAATGAATGATCACAAGGGCTAGTGAAGCTAGGTGTTCACTAGGTGAGTCCTAGGGGACCATATAAAAGTCATACCTCCATGAATTTAATAATGTACAAAAATGCAACAAGAAAGAGGGATGTTCAAAGGGGATTTTCTTAGTTCATGTGAGTTCTTACTTTTAGGGGACATCTTTCCTAATGTCTCCAAGAGAGGACTGATCAAAGGATAAAATCTTCACTACTTAAGGGATGCAGTGCATCGCATCACCACTAAGGGGAATATAATATGCTAAGATAGATGACACTCTTGAAGGAAATTACTCCCAATGTCACTGTGATCCTAAATGTTTATCAACCCCTCTTATGAAAAAACAACAATAATGCAATGAAATAAAACACAAAGGGATACCTCAAGATTAACCTAAGAAATGATAAAGTAAAGAAATAAGCTAAAATGAAAATTACAAGATGATTATACCTTCTTTGATGTTGAAATTCCTTGGTTGGCCCTTGATTTGGATTGCTTTGTATGCTCCTTATATGGCTATTGATGTCACTAAATGCAAGATTAACTATATGGTGGGATGCAAATGCAAATGGCTAAATCAATGGCTAGATGAGAGAAAAATACTTGTAAAATGAGTGGACAAAATAACAGCACAAGGTTGCTCAAATGACTAAGTGTTGTAAATTCCTTAGAGAAGGGGGTATTTATAGAGAAACTTGAATTCTCTAGAGAATTCAATGGTTGATATTTATCCAACAAGTCCAAGATGAAGGGCTAGGGTGAGTTGAAGACTCACAAGCCCTCACATCTTAACATGTGTAATGTGAAGTGGCTTAGGATGAGATGATGTGGAAGTGAGGTGGAAGGGACGTACATGATCTGTAAGAAGGACATGTACCTTGGAAGTACATTGGGGGATGAGAATAATCTTGGGTGAATAAATGTGAATTAAAAATTCACATGCTTGGAAGAATCCCATGGACAAGACAAGGTTCCAAAAAGGGAAACACTTGTCTACATGTGACGATGTGACAAGTCAAATGTTCTAGAAGTTGCATGGGGATAAAGTAAGCCTTGAAAGGATAAAATGTGAATTAAAAAACCACATGGGGAGGAGAGAGACCTAGGATGAATAAATGTGAATTAAAAATTCACATGGGAAAGAGGGTCAATGCCAAGAAAGGAAAATGGAAAGGCTGACTAAAAAGGGATGCTAAATGTGGCTAATGACCTTGATTAAGGTTGTGCAAACACATAATTAGGATAATTAATGGAAGATTAGAAGCAAGTGGAAAATGTAGGAGGATGTGACATTAATGCTTGATTAAGAGGATGCACATCTTAATAATGAATTAATTAAATTAATCTAGATTAGAGAGGGATTATGGAGGATGTGACAAGGAGAGAGAAAAAGGAAGAATTTTAAATTGATTTTACTCAAAAAGGTCAAATGACTAAATTAAATAAATTGATATATTTATTTAATTTAGAGTGGAAAAGGTGTAAGGTAAACATTTAATTGTTAAATTAAATACTTTAAGGACCTTGGACATAAAGTGCAATATTAATTAAATAAATTAATATTGACAGAATGGAAGAATAAAGAGGTGAATTTGATTGTATGGGAGCGATCAAAATTAGATGTCTACAGTCACCACAAAGAGGAAAATACATTGCATGAAATAAGAAAATTGCATCAAAGAACATGAAAAGGAAAAAAAATGCAAGTGATCATTTGAAATAATAATTCAATGTATGCCCCCACTTTAAGAATGATTTGCTATTTTTTAGATTTGAGAAATTTAAGTGGCCGAGAGAGATAAGGAAGATCATTTTTGGGAGCTTACATGGGGATGGTTGAGGATGAAATATGTACAGAGACCTTGTTGGCTTCGGAATTGTCATCATTCCCCAAATACACATAGAACTAGAAGAGATGGACCAAAGAGAGTGAAAACAAAAGAAAAAATCTTTAAGTCAACATGGAAGAGACATAGGGTGTTCCAACACTTTGCATCATCCCTAAAGGAAAACACAAAGAAAAAGGAAATAAAATGAAAAAGAAGCTTTTAGGTCAACATAGAAAGAGACATAGGGTGTCTCGACACCTTATCATCCCCAAAGGAAAACACAATACAATAAGGGAAAATGGAAATAAAAAGCACTTTTGGTCAACATGGAAGAGACATAGGGTGTCTCGACACCTTGTGTCATCCCCAAAAGGAAAACATAAGACAAAAGTAAAATGAAAGGAAAAGAAAAGAGAAATGAAAAGGAAAAAGTATACGACATATAGAAGAATGAAGGTACAAATATAGTAATGCACATAGAGAGAGGAACATTAAATAGAACATCACGGAGGATCACATTATGCACATGCAAGCAAACAAAAAGAAAATAAAAAATACTAGTAAGGCATAGACAAATCAACCTAAAGCAAGTTATCTGCCTCCCAATCTCAATCTATATAAGCGAAAGGTAGATAGTGAACCTAAGGGACAAAAAAAAATGTCTTACTAGGACAAGGCCATCTACTTCTTGTCCCCACTGAGTGTAGGACAAAAATGGGCTGAGGTAGGTGATGAGAAGGATCATGTAATAGTGAGAATAGAATATTCTACAACTATTACATGATGAGAAAGGTAGAAAAGGATAAGCTATGCAATCACTTGATGATAATCATTGCCATTGAAGTGAAAGTTTTGTAATACTAAGTTGAATGCATGACACTCATCAATATTGTGTCCTAGAGTTTGATGATATGCACAATGTGTGAATTTTTCATATTTAGGATAAAGTTCTAATCTATTCATAGGTGGTAATGTTATGTTGTAGTTTTATTTCACTTTCAGGTGGTGGATGGAGAGGTTGTAACTTTTTTAATTTATAAAGCCTCTTGCACTTGCTAGATTCACCAACTTCTCTAGATGGGATTAGGGCAGGAGGTCCTAAGATGATCCTATCTTTATCCTTGTTATTTTTATGATCTATTGGTTGTTCTTTAGGAAGAAGAATATTCTGATTAAGAGGAGAATCCAAGATCATTTTACCATCACTTCGGAGCCTTAGATATTCTCTAGGAGGCTTTTCATTATAAGAGGAATCTTGATATCCTAATCACTTTGTGTTTTCATTGGTTGGTTTTTGTTCTAGGATTTGATGAATCTCATGTTCACTTCTTGTATCACATCTTTGTTTGCTTAAGATTGTGAATCCTTTTCCATATGTTTCTTCTAGGTTGATTGGAGTGTTTGTTACTTTGTGATCATAAAAGGGTTAAGTATTTGTTTGTTTAGAGGAATTAGATTCACATGTTGTAGGGAACTTAGGCTCAACTTTTGCTTTGATTTCAGGATGTAACTAAAAATCTCGAAATTTGGTATTGTGGGAGGATTTGGTTGTTTCATGGAGGGATATAAAGATGCATTAGCTTCAAGGTTATCAAGACAATCATTTAGTAACTTATTCATGTTTTCATCACCTTCTCCAATGATGTCAACATCACAAGGAGGACATGCATTAGGATTTGAGTGAGAATAAGTGAGTTCAATTTTATTAGGGTCATTACTAAAGGAACAATTTGACACATCTACCAAGATTTCAAGGAAATCAACAATTTTCCAAAGAACATATCCATGATGCAAGATTGAATGAATGCACTTGAAATGAAAGAAATTGAGATAACAACAATCTGGGAAACTGAATCAGAAAATTGAAGGCAGCCCACAAAAACACAAAAAAAAATATTTAGATCCTGAAAACTAGAGAGTCAAAGTCAATAGGGACTAAGATTCCATTAAGGGCATCTTGGTCCTCCTGGTGAGATGATGAAGTTCTAGGGATTGAAACAAACAAGAAACAACAAAGAGATACTTTTGAGGAAAAAATCCTAAGAGGGACTAAGACACTAGGAAGGGAATTTTAGTCCTAGCAGAGTTTTTTTTTGCAAAAAAATAGTGAATTCTAGAATGCCAACAGTGCTTATATATTTCCTATGCAAGATACTAATGTTTAGAAATAGAAAAATGTGCAAATAAGTACAAGAAAAAGTAACTAGGAATGAGCAATTAAATGCAATATGGAATGCAATTTTTTTCAATTTTGAATGTAATAAGAATGCTTGTATATGAAATTAAGATGAGTAACAATGCACTTTTCAATTTTTCAATGAAATGAAATGATGTAATAAAGTAAAGATGTAATCTATATTCACTTTCACTAATTCAAATATAGGAAACCCTAAATATAGTTTCACTAAAGAAAAATGCAAGAAACCCTAGATGCACTTTCACTAATGCAAGATGCAATGCAAGAATGAATGTAATCTAGATCTAAGGACTTTAATGGACTCCAAATTAGAAATGAATGCTTAAAAGTTAGTTTCACCAAAATGATATATGGAAAAATGGATAATGAATATCACTCTTTCTCCAACAAATCACTCAATAATGTGCTAGGAGTCCGAATTGGATTGACTAACAACCTCACAAGATGAGTCAATTCACAATGAGGAGGACCTAGGAGGGGGTTCTCTCAACTTTAAAGGGGTTCACCACCAAGTATAAACTTGGAAAAGAAAATGTTGGAAAACACAATGTGATATGCAAATGAATGCTAAATGACCTAGAAAGATAAACAAAATACAATAGAAAACTATGAAACTGGAAATGTGCACCTGGTAATTTTGGAGATGTTGTGAGGATTTTGGATATGTAAAGAAGCTTCCAAAAAGTGTTATGGAGGACTAAGATTCCCAAGATGGCATATTAGTCTTGCTGCTATTTTTCGAGGCAGATGTAGAGTCTTAGTCTCATTCTGAATTTTGAGGCTAAGACACCCAAGATGGTGTATTAGTCTCATTCTGAATTTTTGCAAACTCTGAATGTGATCTTGAGCTCCAAGGTCTGCACATGCTTCCCTTCCGATCTCAGGCTCTAAAACTTTTGAATTCGGCCTATAGGTGAGTTTCTGTGAAGATGACAACTTTGTAATGCAACTTTGTAACTTTTAGAACTTTTCACTCCAAATGATTTTTAAGACTTCATCCTAGATTTACAATCACAAATATTCAAGATGGAAAAAACTTTTTGTTTGTTAGTAAATGGGGGCTTGCCTTGTTCAAACCCCTTGTTGGTAATTAAACCTTGAAATGAAATAGAAATAATGAAGGAAATGGTTAATGAACAACATGCAATGCTAAAACTCACCAAACCATTTGTAGACACCTAAAATTGACCTAGGCTTGTGACTCTTAATTTCTCCATATTTCTTCTAAAACATAATTAAAATATTTGTTTATGTCCTTCTATCCAAATTCAACTATTAATTAAATAATTCTCAATTATTTAATTAATTCATACCTTCTATTGTTCTTGACTATTTAAATAAATAAATTACATTTGTTTTATTTAAATACGTCACTAATGTCTAATCTCCTCTTTAATTAAATAAATAATTAAATTTATTTAATTAATCCATTGTTCCTTCTTATTTATTTAAATACGTCTCTAATAATATCTTTTCATAATTAAATAAGTCTTCCATAATTTATTTAATTATTGGTCCACTTCTTCCATGATTAAATAATTTGAATTAATTATTTAATTGTCTCATTTAATTTCCTCCATTTTAAATAAAATTAGTTATTAAAATGGTCGTACATTGCCTTCTTCCAGTTCTTTTAGTAAATAATTCAAAATCAATTATTTATTGTCACATAACTCCACATTTTTGAGTTAATTTTAATTCAAAAATGGTAATTTTCTTCTATAAATCAAGTAATTATTAAAATTATTTGATTTTCCAAATATTTCTCTTTCTATCTAATCTTTATCTCCCTATCACATTTATTTTCAATCGTCGATCTGATTTTCTCAAAGTGCATCTTGGCCGCTCATTTCAATTTTTTTCCCTAACCCTAATTATGGGTTGTCACACACAATCTTGACCATTTATTTTAGGGAATTCACCAACTTTTAATCTTGGCCGTCTATCCAAAATTGCATTTGCTATAAAATGCCAATTTTTCTCTCATTTTGGCACTTCTTAGCACTTCATCTTTTGCATACTTGATCTCATGCTCTTTGAATCTTAGGAAATCTTGCATTCTTGTGACTTTTTCATAGTCATATTGTCATTTCACTTGGCATAGCTTTGGTGCTTACTATTTGCATGATAGCATAGTATTGCATGTAGTCATTTCAAATCCTTCAACATTTGCTTTTTCATTGTCATAGTCATTATATTGCTCACATTAAGTTTGAGGGAAAATACACATTTTCAGCAAGTTGAGAAGGGCTATGGAGGTGATTCATGGAGGTTTTGAGTACTATTTGGTATAATTGTTCTAGTTTTATGAATTATCCTCCATTTTTCTTCATAGTTAGCTAGGGTTTTATGTTTTATGCATGATTATAAGCTAACAACCATAAAATTTCCTTAGTTACACCCTTATAAAGTTTGCAAACTTTTATGCAATGGCAACAATGGATATGGATCTTGAACAAAAGGAATGATCTTGAATTGCTTTGCTTGAATCAAAACCCTACATCACATGATGCAAGAAACTCTATGATATGATGCTTGAATATTGAAGATGGCTCCAAATGCTTGATAAATTTTCTCTTGAATGCTCTTGTGAACTTAATTTGATATTATGAATGCTCTCACAAAAGAATTGGATTAAAAATGAATGAATGAACTTTGTATTTATACTTATCTATGTTTAATATCTTCAAATTACATCACACCAAGATGACATATGAATTCATTAAATAAAGGAGGCTAAATCCCACCAGAATTTGAAATTAAATCCTAAAAATGACTCAAGGAGGACTAAGATGCCCTAAGTGGCATCTTAGTCCCAAGCCATGAAACATGGGGCGTAGACACCAAAAAGGGGATCAATTAAGATACCTCAAAATTAGGGTCCCGAGACCTTTGGGGGACATAGACACCCTAGGTGGCATTTTAGTCTTGACCCAAAAATTAGGGACATGTAGATGGGGTCATTAAATTATCATTTATGCATTAAAGAAAGGCTAGGATTGACCAGAAAAAGATATAATTCATAGGGCTTGTGGATGCAAAATAAGACCAATTAAGCCATAAATAAGCATAAATAAAGCAAGGCGAGCCCAAACAAGTGTGAAAATGAAATGGTATGCATTTTACTACACTACAAAATTACTTGGGATAGATGCACACGAGTGGATGCCAATTAGTTTAATGATGATGGCTATGAGGATCCAAAACCCTGCAATAAACATGAAATATGATTTTGCTCCATATCTTGAGAAAGCATTGGATGAAGGATTTATGCAAGTCGAGGAAAATAAAACCCCCATAATATTTAGGAAATATTATTTTCCTTTCCACCTGATATTATACCAGAATAAAGATATATAGAGAAAAAGGATGTGTTTGGGTAAGGTTGACCAATAGGGGAATTTGCTGCCAGTGCAACAATGGTATTATATATGGCACAATAGATGTAAGAATTCAAGTTATGTGATATTCCATGATGACTTTGTGCACAAAATTATAAGAGTTCTTGGCCACCAACCACCAAGACTACACACACTTGTGCTACAACTGTTAAGACCTTTGGCTTTGAAAATTGAGAAAGGCCATACTCATAAATTTTGTGATTGGCTTTTTCTACCAGATATCACAATAATCAGGACTTATGGATGCCCATAGGCCCCACATATACTGCCAAAGTTCCCCCCCCTTAGATTAGCCTTTTTAGAGTTCATGTGGTAGATTTTATGGATGGAAAAGGATGTCATGCATAAAAAAAGGAAGGGTACATTTCTACCCAATTTGAAATGCGGGGAACTATCAGTGGGATCTGATACACTTGAAGAGATGCAGAATTATCTAGAAACAAGGTACTCTTTAGAGTTTGGAAAGGAAAGAGCTTTTGAACTTGAGGTTCGCATGAATTTTGTAAGACACACCATCCTTACCAAGGCTATGGTTACTCACCAAATTGATTATGAAGAAGATGTAATCATAAATTAATTCACTCCTCAGTAGGTATATAGAGGAGGAGAAAATACGAAATTATGTAAAGACTTGAGGAAGAAAGAAAGTTGAAGCACAATGATTTCTTGGGGTATTTCATAGAGGAAGAAAATCCTCTCAAGAGGATTGAAATGATAATTGATAGGTTTCATGAATTATATAAGACTGCAGTGGACTTGGGGATGGAGAGACCTGCCAAATTGTCTCCCAAAAGGCTGAGTGGTGTTGTAATTATAGAACCAACTCCAGATACTATTTCAGTATGTCATGCTTCTCCAAGATCACCTCTTGAACAACCACCTAAAAATAAAAGACACAATAGATAGAACCACTTTTTTCCTATGAAATAAGTGAGGAGGTTGGAGATAAAGAAGAAGCAGTTAATGTGTTAAGAAATTTAAAGGATGATCTTGAAGTGGAGCAACTTATGCCTAAAACTAAAAACCATAAGCTTGAAGCTCGATATGATATTCAGGTACAAGGAGAAAGATAAATGCATGAGGATTAGAAGGTAATTGTAGCTCTTAGGTTCTTGGAAGATGTTGAATTTATCAAAACACCTGAATTTTAAGAATTTTGGATTAAGATGAAAATGAGAGAGTTTGAAGCGAGGATTGAAATAAATAAGATGGGATCTGACGAATCTTAGAATGACTAGATAGTAGCCCAAACTTTTAATGAAATAAGGATTTGATAATATTGATGTCAGCTCACAAGAGGCTAAAGAGATGATTTTGAAAAGTAATACACTTATTGTCCATGGTATGGAATTAAAGAAAATGTTTTTACTTGATCAAATGAGAACACATGAAGACCCAATGTTGATTGTTGAGTTTGAATCAGATGAAGGGGTAAGTGGCACATGGTATAACCCTAAGATTAAAACCTTGGCATTCTGGTCCAAGCAAAAGAGTACACAAAAACCAAGGTTACTAGATGTAGTGCAGAAAATGAAAGGGACAATTATGGTGAAAAAATTAAAGGATACATCTCCTCTAGAAGTTGCAACCATGACAATGCATTCAACTATGTTCACCTAAGCTGCACTTAAGGAGATGGAAGCTAGATTGGGAGAGTACAAAAAGGAACAAAATTTTCTAAATGATGAAGTCAATGAATTGTTCATGGAAAATGTGAAGTTGAAGGAACAACTGAAAGGAGTGAGCCCCTCATAGAACAAGGAAATAATGTTATATGAGTATCCTCCTACTCCACCAGTTGATATAGAAAGTTCTTCTATTGAACAAGTGATCATTCTTAGATAGGAGATTGAAGAGTTAAATAAATCCAACAATGAGGGTAAGGAAGGAGTGAATAAGAAAATTTGTAATGTTTTAGAGAAGGTCCTCAAGCATAGGATAAAGCTAATTATGGATAAGTTGGAAAGTGTGTATGATTGCTACATCTCATTGACATAGGAAATTGAATAGATGAAAACACATGTACCCATACTAGATCCCATTTTGAAGAACTAGAAGCCCATACACCACACATTGGTAGCCTTGTGCAGAATCTTATAGAGGAGTACTAAGGCTCTTGGAGCATTAAAACCTATAGAGCAGATGGCCAAAATAGTTATAGATGAATTCCAATATATACAAGGAGAGGACCAAAATATCATAATAAGAATATATTCATTTCATACTATGAAGTAGTTGTTTGTGCCAAAAATATTAAAAGATGATGACCACTTGAAGGACCTCAATGAATGGAAGAGTGAATTTGGCCAGATTGTTCCACAGTGCATCACTCATATACAAAAGGATGGTGAGTTGAGTCTTGGCAAGTTCGACTTAATCATTGATGGAGTAATAGTGTTGGATGTTCAATATTCTAAGTTTCTCATGGATGGAAGGGTGTTACTAGACATTTGATGGAAGATTCACCTTGCAAATATATTGAAAAATAAAGAATACAAATGGCCACATGATTATACAGTGTACGAGTGGGAGCATAAGCATTTGGGTCCTCCTAAATAGTAGGCCTTGGGGCTGTCATGGTGGAAGAACCACACATTTAGATACACTAATATGGAGAAAGGGCCTTGAACAAATCTTCAATGATCACAGGTGCCTTACAAAGATTAATGGACTATGGTTTCATGAGTGTTGTGGACTTCATTAGTTATCTACTTTCTCTATTTTATGTTTTAGGAAAAACTAATGTTTAGTTTAGTTTATAGGAAGAGGCATGAATTTTGAAAAGATGCCATATTTTGTAATGGTCTAAAGCTTGTTGCTTCTCTTATAAAAGAGAAACCAAGACTTAATTTTGATATCATCATCATAGGAATTTATAGAAACATATATGAGGAGACTTATGTTATATTGTAATATCTATTTGAAGCAATCAATGGACAAGAATATTTAATCTGGTGCTTGAATTTTGGTCTCAATTATTTGTTGATAATATTGTGTATGGTTTGATTTTTTATGTATTTTATGTTGGAATATAGGGGTATATTATGAATTGGTATCAATTATTTATTCATAATCATCTACATTGCTGATTACATTACATTGCACATCTTTCAAACTCAAAGCATTACTTCACATTGCATAACTAATAACTAGATGTTGATAGACAACAAAATTTCAATTACAATATAGTTTTTACAAAGTCAACCTAAGTAGTTTATATGCAATTACTTTACATTGCATAACTAATAACTAGGAGCAATTGCTAATTGTATTTTCTTGTCATATCATTCCATGAGACCATATTTCTTTGAGGCATTTTTTCAAATAGTTCACTGCCTTACCTATGCTACCACATTTTTCGTACATATTTTCTACGAATTTTTTTTATCAAATAGTTCGCTACCTTGTTGCTATGGCTAAAATACTAAAACAAGTACTTTCAAACAAGCTATGGATGCTAGGAAAAAATCTATCAAAGAATAATAGTAAGCAATAGCATAGACAAGGCAGTGAATTGGTTGGAAAAATGCCTCAAAGAAATGCAGTCTCATGGTGATGGAATGCTATGAAAATCCATAACAATTTTCTTGTCATGGAATTCATCATGGCATTCCATCACCATGAGACCACATTTCTCTATGGTATTTTTTCCAAAGTTCATTGCCTTGTCTATGCTACCACATTTTTCATACATGTCTATGAAATCATTTTATCAAATAGTTCACTACCTTGCTGCTATGGCTAAAATTCTAAAACAAGTGATTTCAAACAAGCTATGGATGCTTGGAAAAAATCTATCAAATCATAATAGTAAGCAACAAGCTATGGTCTCATGGTTTTTTTTGGCATGAAAATCAGCATGATTTTATTTGCATTTTTTTTGGAAATTTTGCTGTTTGAAATGAGGAAAAATCTTTGTGGTCAGTTTTGTGCATTTTTTAATTGTAGGATTCTCACAGTTAGTGAAAAAGGTAGTGTTCACGAAGGAATGGAAAAGATGTGTAGAGCCTTTGAATTACACCCTTACTGTGCAATGACATTGAATCATTTAGCAAACCATTTTTTCTTCAGAGGGCAACATTTTCTTCTGGAATAGTTGACTGAGATAGCTCTTGTTTCAACTAACCACCCTCTCATGAAATCTCATTCATATTATAGTATTGCATGATATTATCATAGTAAAGGTGATTATGACACCACTAGCTACTACTACATGGCATTAGTCAAGGAAAGCCAAAGGCCAAAGGATTTTCTTGATAGGTTCAATTGAAACTAGAACTTAAGAGTTCTCTCTCAAATTTTGAAAAGGTTCTAGAGGTCCACCCTAGGAATTGTGAGAGCTTAAAAGTTGTAGGCCATATATATTCTTAGCAAGGGCAGGAAAAGAAGGCTTTGAAAATTTTAAGAAAGGAAAATTGCATAGATCCACATGATTCCCATTCATTTATCAATATGGGTGAGTTATTAATATCGATAGACCCCAGTGCAGCCTTAGATTGTCTTAAGACAACAAAGTCTCTTCTGAAGAAGAGAAAAGAAGAAGTACCCATTGAATTATTAAACAACATTGGGGTTCTTCATTCTGAGCATGATGAACTAGAGTTGGCTCAACAAACTTTTATGGAAACATTAGGAAATTCAATTTGGGTTGAATTCATAAATAAAAGCCCCAGTGTCAATTCTATAGTTTTTTTGTGCCCTTTAAGGATATGGAATTCTTCCATCAACTAGAAGAAGGTATTGTTTCACTTGAGTTACCATGGGATAAATTCACAACACTATTTAATCTTGCTAGGTTGTTTGAACAACTACATGATACTGAAAAAGAAAATCTTTTATACAGGTTAAAATTGTTCAAGTTTCCTGATTATGTGGATGCATATCTATGTCTTGTAGCCATGGACCAAGCTCAAAATGAGATCCAACTAAGCCTAGAATTGATTGGGTATGCACTTAAGGTGGATAAAAAATCATCAAATTCTTTATGTATGCTTGGAAACATAGAACTAAGAACAAATGATTGGATTAAAGAAAAATAAACAATTAAAGTAGCATGCCAAATTGTCTTGGCTGATGAAGCAAAATGAAAAGCTAATGAAGAAAAAATGATTCAAATGGAAAGGAGAAAGAAAGAGGAATAAATTTGGTGGGTGATGCAACAAGAGGAGAAATTTGAATGTGTGAAGGAATTATGGAAGAGTAAGTGTAAGGACAAGGATGATGATGATGATGAGGCTAGTCAGTTTGAGAAGAAATAAAAGAAGGAAAAAAAGAAAAAGAAGAAGGATAAGGACCATAAGGCTTATGATTCTTATATGGAGGAACCTGATGTTGCCATGGAAGATGAAGCAAATTATATGAGTGATAAGGCACAAGATGATGCAAAAAATTCCCAAGATATTCTTTCATCTATAGGTCTAGAAGACTTTGATGATGGCAAGGAAAATTCTCCAGTTTCAACAAAATCACAAAGGAGACATGCATACTCTGATTCTAAAGATGATGAACCATTGCATAAACAAATTTTGAGAGAAGATGATCCATATGATGATGATGATTTCTAGGATTCCTAAGCTTTAACCAAACCTAGCTCCTATTTTCCAAAAGAAAAATCCCCAAGGCCCATGGGAAATGAATGATGAACATTTAAGTTACAACTTGGTTTCATTTCAAAAAGGGGACATTACATTGTACAAGATTTTCTTAACATTAGAATAATGTAATCCACCTATTTGGGACTGTAAAATAAAAATAGATGAATTAATCTATTTTCAATTATAGGTTCTTTTAATCTAGAATCTGATAGAAAGATAAAGCATAATACATTGAAGGACACGTAAAATGTTCTAAAATAAAGACTAAAATAGGTTTCCCATAAAAATAAAGAAAGAGGAAAAATGAAAAGATAACATACAGATGAGTCATTTGAGGTTTTTGATAAGATCCCATTTAACTATGTCAAATGGATTTGGAAGGGAAAAAGCTTATTTGATTGAATTAAATTTTGAGGTAGCTTATCCATTATCATTGTATGCACCATCTTCTCTTGGAATCTATTTTTACAATGCACCAAGGCTAGAATTGATTGGGGATGCACTTAAGGTGGATAAAAACTCATCAAATGCTTTATGTATTCTTGGCAACATTGAAATAAAAATAGATGACTGGCTTAAAGCAAAAGAAATAATGAAATTAGCACACCAACTTGTCTTGGCTGATGAAGGAAAATGAAAAGTTGATGAAGAATGAAGGATTTAGGTGGAAAGGAGAAAGCAAGAGGAATAACTTCGGTGGGTGATGCAACAAGAGGAGCAATTTGACCATGTGAAGGAATTATGGAAGAGCAAGTGTAAGGACAAGGATGATGACAATGATGAGGCTAGTTAGTCTAAGAAGAAACAAAATAAGGAAAAGAAGATAAAGAAGAAGGATAAGGACCACAAGGCTTATGATTCTTATATGGAGAAACTTGATGTTGCCATGGAAGATGAAGCAAGTTATATGACTGATAAGGCAGAAGATGATGCAAAAAATGCCCAAGATCTTCTTGCAGCTGGAGGTCTAGAAGACTCTAATGATGGCAAGATAAATTCTCTAGTTTCAACAAAATCATGAAGGAGACATGCATACTCTAATTTTGAAGATGATGAACCATTGCAAAAATAGGGTCTGAGACAAGATGATCCATATGATGATGATGTCTAGGCTTCATGAGCTTCAACCAAACCTAGCTCCTATTTTCCAAATGAAAAATCCCCAAGGCCCATGGGAAATGAATGATGAGCATTTGATTTTCAACTTGGTTTCATTTTGAAAAGGGGAGATTACATTTGTAATGAGACAACCCTTCGGTAAAGTAATAATTTTCTAAATTTACATCATACAAGTAAATAAACGTGTTAACATGACATTGCAATAAAAATTTTCCTTTTCTTTATTGATAATACATGAACAAGTTGACATATCCATTTACAATAAAGATTCCATTTCATTATAATAACTTCACAAGTACATGAATAAGAATACATACCTTAGCTAACATAGCTCCAATGAGCTTTAGAACAAATAGTAGTAAGATGGTCCAATATCTTCCCTTTCAAATCTTGGTACTTCAATAGCCTATTGTGGAGGAGAAACATCACTTGGGCACTTTTCCACCAACCACAGACTTATAATGCGGTCTCCCGCACATCTATTATTCAATAGATGGCCCTCCCTTCATTAAATAGATTGGTAAAGTAACCGATATTGTTAACCAATTGAGCATAGTGGTGTGTCCTACATGACTAGATCCTTGTAATCCCACAATCCTGAACCAACATGTACTATTGGATCATAGTGAATTGATAGTGTAATCATCTCCCAATCTAAGAGGATGTAGGTACATTACACTACTTTGATCAAAGAGATTTAGTTCAGTAAATGACTGAGAGAGACATCTATCGCATACACTACTTAGGGCCAATTTTACTTAGGGATATCTTATACTATGCATAGGTTATTTCCTTCAATGGATAATCAGTCACCCCAAACTAACCTACAACATACTAACTGCTAGAAATGAATCATCATAACAAGTAATTCACATAATCCCTCCTATACTGGAAATAGTTTTCCTAGGAGTAACTCAAGCTTTCCTCAGTAACTTAAGCCGATAGAATTTACTTGACTCCTATCCTCATTTTGATCCTAGTACATAGTAAATAATGCAACTGGTACTCTCCTTATATGGAGATCATAAAATTAATGCATAATACAACTAGAATGCAACATTTCATTATCTATGTATAGGCAGTAAATACAAACATAAAATATCCCATGTTCAAACATGGATAGTATAATTAAATACCTATGTTGTACTACATGTAGCATGATTAAATACATATGTCAAGCAATCTATTTGACATATCCAATATAATTAAATACTTGCATCAAGAAAACTATCCTAACATGGAGTACTTGAAACATATTATAAAAGCAACCTAAAGGTTTCACTTCCCTTTTATAGAAGACATCATATTTACTTCTATTGCATAGGTAGAAAAGAAATTTCATGTAGTATTGAAAAAATAATAATCCCTTGAAAACAATAAAAAGTAGAAAATCCCATGCCTGTTTTCATTTTTCCCAAATGACGATGATGAGGCAACCTTCTCCTTTGATTGCTCAGCTTAACCCAATTTCTTAAATCAACTCTCTTTTCCTTTCTTGTTGATAGTATTCTTACCTCTGAATTAGACAAATCTTCCTCACAAAGGTTCACTCTTTTCTCACTCAAAAAATAGAGGATTACAAATGGTAAACTCATAAATTACATCCAACTAATAGTCACTTCTCTATGGAGCTTATGGTTACTCAAGAATATAGGATTTTTCTGATTGATGGAATTTCCAAAAGAGTATGCATAGGAACAATGATAATAGATAATGATGAATCCCTTTGGTAGAATTCATCCCTCCCATAGAAATCAATGAATTCTCAGAATTGTCACATCTGGCTGCAACAAATGGTTTCTCAGAACTAAGGAAATTTGGTTGTAATAATATTCACTCAGAAAATGACTGCAAATATTGATTGTGAATGTAGCAATAACCACTACTCAAAAATGGAAGAACTAATCTCACAAGATGATACATTGTAATCAAGGTTCTCTCACACAAGCTAGAATATATGAATATTGGTGTATATACATTGGATGTTGAATGTTGAAGAATAAGTGTAGAGAAAATATAAAAGTGTTGAGAGCAAGTGAATTTGTACCAATTTAGCAAATTGGCTAACTATTTATACTGTGCCCAGCCTCCAACATCTCCTACAACCATGGAATGGAATTTTCCACCACTCCCCTATAGAATAATTCAACTTGGAGGTGGCATCAACACAAGCCAAAAGTCAACACTTTGAGGAGATGAGTCAACTTCCAATACTATAGAGACTCTTTCCAAACATACACCTACATAATTCATTTTGGAGATGTGGCAACAATTTTAGAAATGGGGGATTTAGATATTTACAAAGAAATAGTCCTATGGTGTTTTATGCACACATAACCTATATCTATGGATCAATCATGAGACTCTCTATTGTGTTGCATATTACCAACGACTTAGTCAAATATCCAAATGTCCTTCAAAGACTTCATTCTTGCATTTTTCTTTCACCTAGAGCTGCACAATTTCTTCTGTGTCGTGATAGCTTCAAAGTTCATATTTAGCTATTAAGCCAAAGTTTTAAAATGTGAATATAATTCATTTGATTTATTTCACCCAATTTCATTTTTCAAAAGTTCAATAATAAATATTTCAATTTATTCGATTCCCATGGTTGATGATAATAATCGGCTTGGTATATTAAACATGATTTCCATAGTTGAAGTTTAATACTAAATCAATAGAAAATAATTTGATTTCCATCAATGAGATTTTAATATTTAGGAAATAAATGTATTTCCAAATTTGTGAGATTAATTTTAAATCAATTAGGGAATAATTATATATTTTATTATATAAATATAATTATAGTTTTCAAATATATTAAGCATATGTATGTATATATATATATATATTATAACTATAATTATATTTATATAATCCTTAATATATAATTATGTATATATTTAACAAATATATATTTATATCGATGTGAGCCAATTAACATACTTCTGGTATATATATATACACACACACATATATATACAAAATTTTGGAGGCAATAATAATAATATTATTAATATCCACATAATAAAGGACGTTTGCATATACCAATATATTCCTCTATGTACACATATGTGTAAGTATACCATATTGATGCAACCGTATGAGCATATCCATCAACCAACAAACACTTGTATTGATATGTATATACTTATGGATACGCATATATACTATACATATGTATATATGTCCAATTCCATTTACTTAAATCATTCACGTTACCATCATATCCACATGATCGTAATACCACAAACAGATCTCAAAACTCACATAGATAAACATTACTTGAGAATGCATACAAGACTCTACATGCAAGGTCCATACAAACTATGGATGACTTACCCATAATTCACACAAACAAATAACATAGTTCAGTCAATCTAAGGTGATGCGTGTGTATGCTCAGATAGTTTATTTTATCGGTTACCCAACCAAGCTCCTCTCCCAGGTGATATTTCCCTTCCACTTGGAGGAATGGTTTACATACCTACATCCATTGACATAAACTCACAATGTCACATGTTCATAACATAAGCAGTATACATAAACATCTCAAGTTAGAATAACATGATTCATTAACCTCCTTATGCAATATTTCACCATGAATAACATCAACTGAGATAACATTCATATTGAAAACAAGGTACAAGCATCATTAATTCATCTCCAGAATTCACATTACATTCACATTTACCCTATCTAGTAACGGTAAATAGTAACTCCGTAATTTGGGATGTAACAACATTGTACAAAATTTGTTTAACAACAGAATAATTTAATCCACCTATTTGGGACTGTAAAATAAAAATAGATGAATTAATCTATTTTCAATTATAGGTTCTTTTAATCTAGAATTTGATAGAAAGATAAAGCATAAAACATTGAAGGAAACATAAAATTTTATTAAATAAAGACTAAAATAGGTTGCCCATAAAGAACAAGAAAGAGAAAAAATGAAAAGATAACATACAGATGATTCATTTGAGGCTTTTGATAAGATCTCATTTAACTATGTCAAATGGATTGGGAAGGGACAAATCATATTTGATTGACTAAAATTTTGAGGTATCCTATTCATCGTCATTGTATGCATCATCTTCTCTTGGAATCTGTTGAAACTCAAATGCTCATCATTCATTTCCCATGGGAATTGGGTATTTTTCTCTTGGAAAATAGGAGCTAGGTTTGGTTAAAGCTCAAGAAGCCTAGATATCATCATCATCATATGGATCATCTTCTCTTGGGCTCTATTTCTACAATGGTTAATCATCTTTAGAATCAGAGTATGCGTGAATCCTTCGCACTGATTTTGTTGAAATTGGAGAATTTTTCTTGCCATCATCAAAGTCTTCTAGACCTGCAACTACAAGAAGATCTTGGTATTTTTTTGCATCATCTTATGCCGTATCACTCATATAATTTTCCTCATCTTCCATGGAAACATCAAGTTCCTCCATCTAAGAATCATAAGACTTGTGGTCCTTATCCTTCTTCTTTTTCTTCTTTTCCTTCTTTTATTTCTTCTCATATTGACCAACCTCATCATCATCATCCTTGTCCTTATTCTTACTCTTCCATAATTCCTTCACATGTTCAAATTTCTCCTAGATTGTTGCATAACCCACCAAGGTTCTTCCTCTTGCTTTCTCCTTTCCATCTGAATCCTTCGTTCTTCATCATCTTTTCATTTTGATTTATCAACCAAGACAAGTTGGCATGCTACTTTAATTGTTTCTTTTTCTTGAAGCCAATCATCTATTTTTAGTCCCATGTTTCCAAGCATACATAAAGCATTTTATGAGTTTTTATTCACCTTAAGTTCATCCCCAATCAATTCTAGGCTTGGTGCATTATAGAAACAGATTCTAAGAGAAGATGATTTATACAATGACGATAGATAAGCTACCTCAAAATTTTAGTCAATCAAATATGCTTTGTCCCTTCCAAATCCACTTGAAATAGTTAAATGAGATCTTATCAAAAACCTCAAATGAATCATTTATATGTTATCTTTTCATTTTTACTCTTTCTTATTTTTTATGGGCAACCTATTTTAGTCTTTATTTTAGAACATTTTTTAACATTTTTTGTGTCCTTCAATGTATTATTCTTTATCTTTCTATCAAATTATAGATTAAAAGAACCTATAATTGAAAATAGATTAATTCATCTATTTTTATTTAATAGTCCCAAATAGGTGGATTAAATTATTCTACTATTAAAAAAATCTTGTATGATGTAATGTCCCCTTTTTGAAATGAAACCAAGTTGAAACTCAAATTCTCATCATTCATTTCCCATGGGAATTGGGGATTTTTCTCTTGGAAAATGGGAGTATAATAATAACTCAAGAGGATCTTAATGTCATAAAAGGGGCCACTTAACTGTTGGAACAGAGACCACATAATGTTTATGTTGTAAATGGGGCGACCATTGTACTAGCTGATAGGGATCAATTTGATATTGCAAAGGAAATTTTTACACAGGTATAAGAAGCTATTGTAGGAAACATCTTTTTTTAGATGCCCAATGGTGGGTAAATCTAGCACATGTTTACTTTGCACAAGGAAAATTTGCGCTTGTAGTGAAAATGTTTATGCTTTAAATGGGGAAACCATTGTAAAGTGTTGGAAAAGAGACCAGGAAATGTTTATGTTGTAAATAGGGTAGCTATTGTGCTACCTGAAAGGGGTTGATTTGATATTGCAAAGGAAATCTTTACACAGGTACAAGAAGCTTATGTAGGAAACATATTTGTTCAGATGCCTGATGTGTGGGTAAATCTAGGACATGTTTACTTTGCACAAGGAAAGTTTGTGCTTGCAGTGAAAATGTATAAAAAATGTTTGAAGAAATTCTATTTTGGCACTAACACCCAAATTTTATTATATTTAGCTCAAACACATTATGAAGCAGAACAGTGGCAGGATTGTAGAAGAACATTATTAAGAGTAGTAGATTGTAATGAGCATTTTGAATTTGTGTTTAATGTAATGAGGGTTTCAAATTACTTCTGAATTCGTTGCAGAGGGTGTCCCCAAATTTGACTTCACTATAGAGGGCCTCAGTGAATTCAAATTCATTGTAGCAAACTCTAAATTCCTCGCCCACCTTTTCAAAAGTCTCTAGGTCCTCTCCAAATCTTTATCGACCATGCAAGTAGCTATTATAAATGATCAAAATAGCTCAGTGCTAGGCTAATGAATGAAGTGAGGTATGTAATGAATGAATGAAGTGAGGTCTACAATGAATGAATGATCTGAGGTCTACAATGAACATGAATAATCACACCAATACATCGTGCGTAATACATCAACCAATAATTGGCCGAATTGGTTTTTAATTTTTTTGTATAATTTGTATTTGATGACTAACTATTTAGTCATTTTTATTTTTGTGACTAAATAATTTTTTAGTCAATGAAAAAAATTAGTCATTTATTTACTCATTTATAGATGAGTTGCAAAAAATGAGTAGAATTTAGTCATTTTTAGTTGTTGTGACTAAAAGTTTTAGTCACCTAGTCATTTATTTGCCAAATTCTACTAGTGGTATGTCCCTACAAAGGATCAAGTTGCATTTATTTTTACTAAGGCTCTTCCTAAAGATGCTTTTGAGTATCTTCGAAAGAAGTTAGGGGTTATTTACCCTCCTTCATTCAATTAGATCCATAAGTCTGTGCATCTATGTGGGAATAATTTCAATATACATTATTAGTCATGGACTAATGTTGAAGGCTACCTCTTAGGGGGAGTAGGTAGTATTATTGTTGGTTGGTGAAGTCATATGGAGCATATTTTGTGCCCCTAAGGGGGGGAGTGCAAAAAAGTAAGTGCAGTGAAGAGAGAGTGTAGTTGCTTGTTGGTGTTGCAAGTGGTGTATGAATATGGAAAAATGAAAGATTCTATATAGGTGATGTGTGAAAGGTTTAGGTATTTCTCTTTCAATGTTTTCAAAGGGGGGGAGCAAGAAAGTCCAATATAGGAAAGAGAGCTAGATGAGATTATGGCCCTTTTCCATTGATGTCAAAGGGGGAGAGATTTGGTTGAAAAAACGTAGTACAAAAGATAATATGGTCTAAATACCATAGGGGGAATAGTTTCTAGGAGAAAGAGAATGATAAGAGTGAGAGATGCCCCAGTCAAGGAGAGTACTGCTTGTTGCAAAGTTACTGTTGGTATGCTTTTGTTGTTGATATTTTTCAAAATTTGTGTTGCTATAAATGAGAAAGGGGGAGATTTTTGGAAGCTTTTTGGTGTTTTCATTGATTCCAACCCATAGTATTGGAGTTTTTGGAAGCTTTGAGTTGTTATTATTTTCAACACAATGTTGTTGGTGTTTTTGATTGCTATCAAATTTTAGTATCGTTGTGGAGATTGTTGGAGCCTTCTTGTGTTGATAAGATTGTTGGTAGTATGGATGTGTTCTGGTTAATAAAAAGTGTTGTAGATGTTTTATATATATTGAAGAGGTGTTAATAGTGTTGTAGTTGTAGTTGGATCACTTGGTTTCCAAGTGCTTATGAAAAAAATTGAATAAAAGAGATTACAATGTGACAGAGTGGTTTTGTATTCTGCTCTACATTTATTTGGTCTTGAATTTAAGCTTGTGTGGTTTGGATATGTTGATCAAAGGTGTAAAGAGTTATTATATCTAGAGTTATAGGTTATGGATCATAAGTTAGTGAAAGTTGTGTTCACCAATGTGTGTTCCTATGAAGAAGGTTGTTTGGAAGAAATGAGATTGCTTTGCATTTCTCTACATTGCAATTTCTTGTCTTGCAAATTTGGGGACATGCTTATAATGTTTGTATCCACTTTACCTTGAGGTTTCAGGTGCTGAGGTGTTTCGTGAAGATGGTTAGTGAGTTGTATGTATGTGCCAATGTGTCTGGTTGCATAAAATGATGGTGTTCTCATTTTTAGGTGGTTGTGAAAAAGTTGCAAAATGTTCTAATGATGTTGGAATATTATGAGGTGTTGTATGGATATTTTGGAGTGTTGCTATGTGGTCCATGTGACCTAAAGAAGTGTGTATGTGGTCACTTGTAGTGTTAATTTAGGTTTGGTTGACCTAGCATGCTAGCGCTATTTGCGGATGTACCTTGTGGATTGTGAATGTATTGAGTAGCATGATGATGTATATTTGGGTCCTAGTTAACCCTTGGTGTGTTTGTCCTTCAATTATTTCCATTGTGAAAGTGTTTGGTGCTGACATATTTTGTAATTACATGTTTGAGGTGCATATTTGACCTTGGAGAATGTTTTCAAGGTTTTGGATGGTATAAATGCAAGGTAGAGTGTTGGATAATTATGTGTGGTGTGAAATGTAATCAAGTGTTGTGATGTGAGTGTGAGCTTTGATGACTAGGGATACCAAAAGTAGTAAGCATAAGGTGTCTACATTATTAGTGTACCTGAAGTTATTGAAGGTAGTGAGTTGAGGCTTGTAGATGGTTTAGAGTTCTTGTGGTGGACCTTCATGTTGCTCTCAGATGGATTTCTCTTTATAATAGTTTTTTTCTTTCTTCTTTCTAATCCGACAGTGAGCTATTGGTAGTGAGCCCTTATTTCTTTTGGGTAGTGATCCTATTGTATTTGGTATTGCGATTCATATATATAGTGAGCTAATCCTCATCATGGTTTTTCCTCCGTGGATTTTCCACGTAAATTTGTTGTTCTTTTGTGCATGGTATTTTGATGTGTTGTTATTTCACTTGTTTACTTTCATGCAAAATATGATTAAGGGTTTTAGGGCTAATAAAGATTTGAATGTTAATGAGGGTTTTGATGTTTTAATGTACAACTAATTCACCCCCTCTAAGTTGTCCTATGCATCTAACACTTTAGCCATATAACTTTCTACTTAGATGCTACCCAATTATCTAAATATTTGAACTCACCTATCTGGGTATGTGCAGGATCATGATGGGCCAAAAAGTGGTGATATGATAGGTATGTGTAGGGTATGTGGCTAACGACTCTTTTTTTACCCAAAATTGATGGAACAAAAAGGGTTTTTAAAGGAGATTCTCAACTTTCCACCAATATAAATTATTTTTTACTTTGAATTTAATAAATAATTATTATTTATTTTCTACTTGAATTATGACTAAAGTCCTGATTGATAGGCTAATTGAAAAAAATGTATAGCTTTCAAATGGTATCACATTTTTGAATCCAAAACATGCATCACATTCTATGCTTCACATACTATAAGATTAAAAAATAAAAAATTGAATTTCATGAATTTTGACCAAGTTAAGGTGATCAGACATATGAGTTTTTATATTTTTTAAAAGTTGTAATAAAAAAATCACAATTAATTATTTACTTGGAAAAAAATTACAAAAAATATGTATCACATTGGGACATGAGTTCTCTACTTATATCTAAAATCTTATAAAATAATTATCATTTATTGTGGTTAGGGGTGGTTAGACAAACACCTACTTCTTATTTTTTCCCTAAAATTTAAGTACTACTACATTGAAATTTCAAATTTTCACCAAATAGATTTTTTTTTTTAAAATAAACCTGAGTATTTTAGAAACTACATTCAATTTGCTACATATTCTATTCTTACATATTTTTTAAATAATATAGATAACTTATTCAAATTTTTACGTCAAGTTGCCTAACTTTGATTTTTGAATTTTTGCCTTATAGGGCCTATTTTTTTTTTGCCACTTAATTATTCATCTTAACATTAATTCTTCTATTAATTAAATAATTTCAATTATTTAATTAATTAACTTTCTTTATTTCTTCTATTAATTAAATAAGCGTTTGTTATTTAATTATGTTACTAATTAACCTTATTCTTCCGGTTAAATTAAATAAATCATTATTTAATTTATTCTTTATCATAATTCAACTATAATTAAATAAATTCATTATTTATTTAATTATTCATTTAAATCCCTTCATCACTTAATTAAATAAATCTTATTTATTTAATTATCCTTCGAATATTGTCTCTTGAATTAAATGAATTATTTAATTCATAAATTCTATTTTAACACATTCTTCTATATTTTAGATAATTATGTGAGTTATCTAAGTATTCACTTTTACTCAACTCGACATCTATTTTAATTGTTTAGTTAACTATTCATTTGATGTCTGAGTGGCATTCTCGAGTAATCTCCTTGTCTAACCATTCAATCGTTCAGTTCTAACTCATTTGCGTGCACATGCGTATTAATTAAATATTATTATATAATTAATTAAGTGTTGTGCGTGCGTTCGAACAGAGAGTTTCTTTAATCAAATCTTTATATTTGTCATGCAAAGATAATTCTTATGTCTTCAAATGCCGAACTGAAGATTAAATCATTTATTTAATCTTTAATTCTATTTCTAATTTGAATCACTCGTGTCATCACTGTCAGTTAACATAATGCATGTCTAAATGTCGATCTCACCGTCTGTTGATCTTTCAATCTTGGCTGTCATTGAATAATCAATTTTCTATAAATTGATTTGTCATTCTTCATTCCAATCTCTCTCATGAATTTTGTAACTTTGGAGAGCACTTTTGTCTTGAATCTTTGATATTTTGCTAATCACTATCTTAGGCTATACTTGCACGAACTTGAAAATCTGAGGGCAATTATACTACACAAGCAAAATGGAGAAGGGCAATCGAGATGAATCATGGAAATACGTTTGAAGATTGGTGAGATTGTTTCAGTTTTAATTACGTTTTTACTTTCCCATGTTCTTTGTTGCTTAATGAATGAATTTGCATTTTAGATTTAGTATTGTATGCATGTGTGCTTCTAACGATCTTCCTTGTTGTCTATTGTGCAAAGCTTGTTTCATTTTCATGCTGGAGTGGAAGTATAACATCCCTAACACCACAGACCCCGAGGCATATACAAACTCAGTCAGGCATGCCACCTAACATCTCCCCCCCATCCCACAGGGAATCCATGTCCTCGGCGGTCAGGTAGTACTATACCGCCTATCAAGGTCGCCACTAGACAGTCTAACTGTCTATACCTCTGGGCCAACACCCGCCATCTGATCTCATAGTCGTCCACCCCTAGCTGTCTAACGTCAGTGTGGGGGTAATATCTACACATCTCCGCTATCCCCCTCTGCGTATCATACACTATCCGTGTCCCTCTAATAGGCAGCCTCAAAATCCTATAAACATCCTCTAAGGTCACTGTAGCCTCTCCAGTCGGAAGATGGAACGACGATGTCTCTGAGTGCCACCGCTCACATAGTGCTGTCAGCAATCCCCGATTTTCCCTAATCTGGGGCATATCGGTCACGTGCAACAAACCTAAGTGCCATAGAGTCCGTCGCTCGGTCGGCCGCAGGCTGTCTCTGAATCGAAACGTCGTGGGTCTCGACTCACGTGTATAGATAGGGTCAAGTACAACCTGCACCAACATCATACATGCCTCATGTTAGCCTGGATCATCTATTCTAATGCAACCTGACTGTTTTAACATAAAATGCAAATGCGTCGTTATTTTGCAAATGCGTCATTCTTTTACACATGCGTCGCTTTTTCACAAATGCGGTTCAAAAATTACGTGTGTGTCATTATTAATCAAATGCGGTTAATAAAAATCAATTGCGTCACAAACCTATCATTTGCGTTGCATAATCTCAAATGCGTTTCTAAATAAGCAAATGCAGCTATATATATTCATATGCGTTTCAGGAAATCACATGCGTATCAAAATAAACAAATGCGTCTATGAATATGCACATGCATTGCAAAATCTCAAATGCGTAACAAAATAAACACATGCGTTGATTCGCTAAAACCCAAGCTAGCCGGCCGGCATTAAAATTCAAATGCAGCTTTTCGCGAACACATGCGTCATTCGCGCATCAAATGCGGTGCAAAAATAAAAAGTGACGCAGAGCTAAAATTGCAATAAATGTCTTAAAATACGCGCAAATCAAAACTTTTCAAAAGGTAAGTTTTAGGTCCATACCGGGGGGTCCGCGCCGGCTGGTCTCTGGCATCCTCGCTGAAAGTCAGAGCAAATTTTGAAATCTCTAAGCTAGGTGGGTGCAAATGAATAGTTTTTCACCCCAATTCCAATATATACCTAGGGCTTAGGTGGCATTTCTTTCCTACTGGCCATGTAAACTTCCATTTTCTATCATCCCGTACCCATCCCTCCCATTTCCGAACCCAATTCCGTCAACTGCATTACATTTCTGCCTATCTACTGGACTAATCGGGCGCATTTCCAAATTTTTCTGAACATTTCGGAAATTTGTCAATTTTCCCGAGGGGGCATACCTTCACCAGTTTAAATCTGGAGCATGACTGGGGCATATTTTCATCGACTTTCTTTGACACAACGCCTAAACGACAGTGTATCAAAGAGGGGCAAATGTAGACACCGAAATCTGGTTTAAGCCCGCGACTTCCATATTCTGCATAATTCGTATTATTCATGGTCATGATTAAATAATGTCAATTATTTAATTATACATCTTAACATAATTCTTCTATTAATTAAATAATTTCAATTATTTAATTAATTCACTTTTCTTTATTTCTTCTATTAATTAAATAAAGCGCTTGTTATTTAATTATGTTACTAATTAAGTCTTCTTCTCAAATTAAATAAATTCTTATTTAATTTATTCTTTATCATACTTCAACTATAATTAAATAAATTCATTATTTATTTAATTATTCGTTTAAATCCCTTCATCACTTAGTTAAATAAATATTATTTATTTAATTATCCTTCAAATATTGTCTCTTGAATTAAATGAGTTATTTAATTCATAAATTCTATTTTAACACATTCTTCTATATTTTAGATAATTATGTGAGTTATCTAAGTATTCACTTTTACTCAACTCGACATCTATTTTAATCGTTCAGTTAACTATTCATTTGATGTCTGAGTGGCATTCTCGAGTAATCTCCTCGTCTAACCATTCAATCGTCCAGTTCTAACTCGTTTGCGTGCACATGCATATTAATTAAATATTATTATTTAATTAATTAAGTGTTGTGCGTGCGCTCGAACAGAGAGTTGCTTTAATCAATCTTCATCTTTTCATACAAAGATATTTCTTATGTTTTCGAATACCGAACTGAAGATTAAATCATTTATTTAATCTTTAATTCTATTTTCTAATTCGAATCACTTATGTCATTTCTATCAGTTATCAGAATGCATGTCTAATCTGTCGATCTCAACCGTCTGTTGGTCTTTCAATCTTGACCTGTCGTTCGAATAATCAATTTTCTATAAATTGATTTGTCATTCTTCATTCCAATCTCTCTCGCGAATTTTGTAACTTTGGAGAGCACTTTTGTCTTGAATCTTCGATATTTTGCTAATCACTATCTTAGGCTATACTTGCAAACTTGAAAATCTGAGGGCAATTATACTACACAAGCAAAATGGAGAAGGGCAATCGAGATGAATCATGGAAATATGTTTGAAGATTGGTGAGATTGTTCTAGTTTTTAATTACGTTTTTACTTTCCCATGTTCTTTGTTGCTTAACGAATGAATTTGCATTTTAGATTTTGGTATTATTTACATGTGTGCTTCTAATCTTCCTTGTTGTCTATTGTGCAAAGCCTTTTATTTGGCATTCTGGTGTCCGTCATGAGCAAATGACTAGGCATACATTAAGATCACGAGCAGAGGGTAGAACAACTAAAGGGGGGACATATATTGATTTAGAAAATGATACTCCACTTCAGATTTTTGTAGCTTTAAAAAAGAAACAAAAAAAAAGTGATTGTAATCATATCATGAGAACCATATTTTTGATAATATGTGAAAATTGAAAGAATGAATATTATATGTTAATGAATGAATGTGAATATGTTAATTAATGAATGTTATATGTTAATGAATGAATGTTATATGTTATTAATCGATGAATGAATGTTATATATTATTAATGGATGAATGAATGAATGTTATATGTTATTAATGGTATATGATTGGGTATGGGGAATTGAGAGTGATGATGTGGGGGGGAGGGGCCAAATGAGCTTCCACAGTCACATGGTTGGCCTTGTTAAGTAGAGAATATTAAACTATTCTCAAAACAAAGAGAAGATCAATAAGGTAATGCACTTTTCAATATAAGAAATGCATCATTTGAAGCATCAAACCAATATACAAAGATGAAAGAAAATGCTAACTTTTCACTATGGTGGCAGAAAAATGATTCTTTATACCATGAATCCATGCTCTGCATCATAATTTGAAGTTGTTTCCATTCCAATGTTCTAAGTTTAGTTTGTTTGTATGGATTTGTATGAATACCACATTGTGTTGTGTGTGGATTTGGTTTCAAAGCTCTGTTTCTTCTATTTTTAGTGGTGACATAACTCTAAAATTTGACTTTTGTGCATAACAGGTTAGTGGAAAAATTGACAGCTTTGAAGGGTTTAGAGGATTGATTGAGATAGATACATAGATATTTGGATCTTGTTGTTGATGGGAGGCTTCGACCTAACCATGAAATTTTGTACCATCTGTAGGTATGCAAAATTTTCTCTACTTACATTCATTTTGTCACAACGATAAGTTATCATTGGTGAGAATCATAGTGATACACTTAAGACCGAAGGAATAATTCTCGGGGAGACTCAGAACGTCGGTATGACTACATGACACCATAGAAACATATGATCTATTGGCTATCGATGAGACTCAGAACATCGATGAGACTATGTGACACCAAAGCAATATGTAATATTGACTGTTGAAGAGACTCAAGGCATCAGCAAAACTACATGACGTCTCAGCGGGTGTCTAATAAACATGGAAAATGATCGAATAAAATAATTTCCCGAGATTTGAATACGAAGGGACATGAATTGATTGATCTCTCATCGATGGTACATTTCAACAAGTATTTTTTTTAAAAAAATTGCATTGATTCATCAAAATTTTGACGAACTCAACCGATGAATCACAGAAAAGGTCTGACAAAGTTGCTACAGTTGTGACGAAGGCTTCGTCGCAACATCTTGTCCATTTCATCGCAATTTCGATGAAGTCCACCGACAAATCACAGAAAAGGTTCGACGAAGTTACTTAGCTGTGACGAAGGCTTCGTCGTAACTCCTTGCCCATTTCGTCGCAATTTCGACGAACACCACTGACAAATCACATAAAAGGTCCGATGAAGTTGCTTAGCTGTGACGAAGGCTTCGTCGTAAATACTTTCCCATTTTGTCAAAATTGTGATGAATGTGTAGTGTTATTTTGATGCTTCGAAAGAGCCATTGCAATTGCATTTTGGTTGTAATTCATCAGTGGATACATGAAGTTGTCGTTGATATTCCGATGAACATCCGACTCATTTGATGATGCCAACGCCCAACGAATCTGTGTTGTTATTTTGACGTTTAATTTATCAACGGACTTGTGATGAAAAAATAGCGACGAAAATGTTTTCATCATTTTGTCACTTTTCTGACAAATATTTTTCGAATGACCGATGAACGTCCATCAAAAAATGGTGTCAAATTTAGTAGTGTCACTTTGGTCTCTTAAAATACTTTTCCAGTAGAATGTGGCTCAAACAATTTCAACATGTTTGGGTGCAATTGAGGACCTTTCCTACAATAAAAACACCCATATAGACATTGTGGAATAGTCGGTTCAATCGTGTGATGAAGAAAATGAATGTTACACAACTTCCCCACTTTACACTACATCCAATTGACCTGTTTTCCATCAACTAAAATCTGTTCACTATGGGAAAATGACTTGGAGCTATCAAAAACTGAGAGAGGTTATTGTATAGGGGCCCTATATGATCTTGTAGCCTTAGAAAGAGTGTTTCCAAGTGCCATGTTTTTCAGAGTAATCGCTCATCAAAATTTTCTGCCCTTTTGTACTTTGGTCTCTTAAGAGACTTCATCGGTAGAAGATGGCTCAGACTATTTTAGTGTGTTTGGGTGAAAAAGAGGACCTTTTGTAAAATAAAACCACCCATATAGATGTTTTGGAATAGTCAACTTGGTCATGTGATGAACAAAACGAAAGTTACACCACTTTCCAACATTACACTACATGCAATTGACCCATTTTCCATCAACTAAAATCTATTCTTCATGGGAAAATGATTTAGAGATATCAAAAACCAAGAGAGGTTATTGTAGAGGGTCCCTACATGATCTCATAGCCTTAGAAAGAGTGTTTACAAGTGCCAAAATTTTTGAGTAATCACTCATCAAAGTTTGGTTCCCTTTTGCACTTTGGTCTCTTAAGAGACTTCACAAGTATAATATGGCTCAAACCATTTCGACGTGTTTGGGTACAAAAGAGGACCTTTCCTAGCATAAAATCACCCACACGTATGTTTTGGAATATTCGGTTTGGTCGTATGATGAGAATAGCGAAAGTTACACCACTTTCCAACTTTATACTACATGCAACTGATCCATTTTTCATCAACTGAAATCTATTGACCATGGGTAAGTGACTTGGAGCTATCAAAAACCAAGATAATTTATTGTAGAGGGGACCTACATGATCCCATAGCCTCATACAAAGTGTTTCCAAGTTCCATAGTTTTTGACTAATTGTTTGTCAAACTTTGCTACCCTTGTGCACTTTGGTGTCTTAAGAGACTTCACTGGTAGAATGTGGCTTGAACTGTTTCAATGTGTTTGGGTGTGAAAGAGGACCTTTCCTAGCATAAAATGACCCATACAAATGTTTTGGAATAGTTAGTTTGGTCATATGATGAACAAAACAAAATTTATACCACTTTCCAACTTTACACTACATGTAATTGACCCATTTTCCATCAACTAAAATGTGTTGACCATGGGAAAATGACTTGGAGCTATCAAAACTAAGAGAGGCTATTGTAGAGGGGAACTACATGATTCCATATCCTCAGATGAAGTGTTTCCAAGTTCCATTTTTTTTGAGTAATCTCTCATCAAAGATTGTTTCCCTTTTGCACTTTGGTTTCTTAAGAGACTTCACCGGTAGAATGTTGCTCAAACCAAAAGCTTCAACATTTTACTTCTTTATTTATAGGAATGGATCCCATGGACGATATGATTCTCTAATTGGAGAATCCAATTCAATTATTTTAGGGGTAGAAGAATGCTACAATGATAATGGAGGTAGCTGTTGTTGTGGTGAATTCACTTTTGACTCCTGAGATTATGCAAGAGTAGCAACTATTTTTTGCTTCCTTATTGTGCCTTTCCTCCTTGAATATATGTGCACCTTCTTGGAAGGTTACACAACTAACTCTCCCTCTATCATATGGGACTTCCCCTTATCTTGCACAACATTTATCTCCTTTAAACTTGCCACTACTTTGTCAAAATTCTATATCACAACTTCAATCTTTAAAATTGGGTAACTAATATCTGAAAAAGCTTTAAAATTAGGCTCCTTAACCTTAATTTATCTTTCCAATTTTGCAAAAACACCCCACTTCTTCATTCTATCAATTTGGACATCAAGATAAAAAATATTTCTAATGAGCTCATCAAGCATAGTGTGGGTGTGAACATATCGACCTCCCCTATTTCTTTTCATTGACCAAACTATGAATCCCTCAAGGTCATATGCCATGTATTCTCGAATCTTCATATTGTAATGACTAAGATAGTTCTCCACAATATTTCTCCATCCATATGTAATCATGACAAATTCAGAAAACATAGTGTATATAGGGAAGAAAGTTCCCTCTCGCTTCTCATATAGGAAGAAATCATTTACATTCCCTAGCTGCCACATCACCTCCAAAAACCCAAACCTCAGAGGAACTTCCTTGGGGAGTATGTGGGGTGTCAATTGTGTACTAAATACCCTTATAAATATACAATTGTTATAAGGGATGACATCCCCTAGTTGTGAATAATATTCAAATCAGGCCTTCCTTTCAGCTAGCCTCAAAAAATCATGTAACTCCTTGGGGATCCTAGTTACATCCACCATTAGAGCCTATCTCAACTTGGTGGAAAAAATATTTGTAGTAGTCACATAGTTGGTATTTTGTTCATTCCTATCCAATATAGGGGCCCATGATTGCACCAACATCTCAATACCATCCACAACCCTTTTAAGTTCAATCTCTCGACCAAAATAGTTTGCACCTTATAAAAGAAACATATGCATAAAGAGTGAAAACCACCAAAATATGACACCAACTTTCCCACCCTTCAAGGCTACCAATAATTTATGAATTTCCTCTACTAGATAAGTGGAAAAATTATATAAGATATTTATGTTAAGATGCTGGATACTGGTAACCATGTACATATGGGCCATTGGCATGCTAGAGCTAGGATCAAACATTAGAACTTGGTAGAGGGAGTAAAAGGTCTTTTGAAAATATGGTTGGAAATACTTAATAGGGAGGGGCTCAACATCAGAGAGTCCCAAAGTAATATTTATTTTGTTGATTCCCTTCCCTACTGATATTAGAAAATTGGTCAACACCGACACCCTGAAGTTGTGTTTTACCCTTTTGTATTCCTCCCCTAACATCTACTCATCAATCTTAACCATGCCACTACTCCAAGTGTTCAACTTGAACACATATGCAACTTCTTCCTTATTAACCAATACCAGATTTTGTCCATCATGAGCTCTAACAATCCCAACCAGAGGGTCATAGTTCACATCAATTGCTTTGAGAAGATCAACGTCTATGAAAATATTGGGTACAACTAGTTTACCCATGTCCAACCTCCAAGGGTTGTAGAAAGGGATACCAACATTCCTATTTATAAACCATCCCTAGAAAAGTCTCCATCTAGAGTACGGTAGGAAAAAATATTTAATTGTACAATAATAATTAGTGATGCCAAATTTACTTCTAGGGCCAAAGTACATACGTTTTCCCTTTAATTTCTCAGAGATTGAATATACCAATTGTTTGGTTAAGTCTTGTGACAGAGGTCTTTTAGCAAGCTTCGACTCAAAAGATTGGTATTTTGACACAGATTCTTTGACTTGGGGTGCCATAGCAATAAATTTTATGCAAATTAAGGTTTACTACTCAACAAATTGCAAGCTTACAGCTAGTGTATAGGTTGATGTAAGGCAATAATAGAAATAAATAGGCTAATCGTTCAAATTGAATGCCAAACCTTAAAAGAAATGCAATGAAACATAAAACCCTAATGATAGAATGATAGAATGAGCACTTACAGTAAATTTTTAAACAATTGAGAAGCATGATAGAAATTTTACTTACTGGTTTTGCAAATGCTTTAAAACCCTAATTCTTGTCATCGACCGAGCTTGGAATTTTTAGCAAGAAATCCTTAGAAACGTTAAATTCTTTCACAATTTGCAATTATACTTTAAAGAATTTTTTATGGATTTAAAATATACCAATTGGAAATTTGGTAGAGCTCTGCGTCATATCCATCATTATGGTTCGCTTGTGCAAGCCAAAACAATTGATAAGGTTAATTTTCCCTCAATATTAAACTTTGAATTTTAACCATTGATATCCCAATGAGATGGCCTAACAGATGGCTTAGATTCATCAAATAAGTTTGAAAATATGACTAAAATGGATGTCACAATTTACCAACTGAAAAATGCCATATGGATTTATCTCTGTGTCACTCCATCGACTCCACCATCTCCACAAGTGTTGAAACTATCTACATGTCAATCTCCCCGCTTCCCCTCTGGGTTTAAAGCATGTGCATCTTATGGTAGTGGGGAGGTGGGGAATGATTGATATTTATTTTTAGGAAACCATAGTAACCATTTATTTGAACACGTTTAGTCATTAGTGCCTTCGACTAGTGGTAGGACCTGCCAAAAGGGTGGCCAGGTGTTGCCAGCCCGCTATCCCACTAGATCCTTAATTTGATTAATTTAATCCCATGGGATGGAGGGGAATCAATATAAAGTAATTAAAGGGATTTGCCAAGCATAACAAAGGATTTTAATAAAAATGTGCACTTATTACATGACTTAAAAGGGGCAGCCTGCATAGGTTTATAACATGAATGATATTAAGGGAATATTGAAACAAAAACTTCGGGAAAGAACAAGAATTAAATAATTTTATGACCAGCATAAGACAAGGAAAGATTTATAAGGATTCTATAGGTAGCAACCGGGAACACTAGGCTCAAGGGGCCAGTGAGTAAATGGACAAAAAGGCATAAGATATGACTTAAGAGATTGGGAATAGATAAAACCTGGTCAACTTCAAATTAGATTATTAGAATGTAGGTAAAAGGAAAAGTCACCTAGGGTTTTTGAGAGGGTTTAGAAAACAAATTAACCCTAGAACATAAGAACGACTAGAACCCTAAGCCTTATGACATTTTCCAAATCAAGAGAACACCCAGATTAGAAAGACAACCAGATTTAAGCATCTTTTGGGATGCCTACTATAAGCTATTTGATAGCACATATATGATATGAGGAAATGTTGGCAACACATGATGTGAAAAACACCATCGACACAACTAACTCTTGACACTTACTCCCCCTTAGGTTCTGACTCATTTTCTCCTCAACTCTTCCACATGATCTTCTTTCCCACAAGGATCTTCTTTTCCCAAAAAAGTTTTTCACATGATATTCTCCCCCTTTGACATCAATGAAAAATATCTCTAAGCTCCACACAAACTTTGAAACACATATCTAAGTATCTAAATATTTGACTACTCCCCCTAAGTAGTAGCCACCACAACATCAATCTGGATCAAGATATAACTATGAAATGCATGGACTAATGCAATGCAATGCATCCTTAGTTCTGATTAGGAGGAGTAATCACCCCTAACTTCCCTCTAAGATAATCAAAAGTATTCTTAGGAAACAACTTGGTAAAGATGTCTGTAATGTACTCCTTAGTAGGCATATACTCTAGTCTGACTTCCTTTTCACTCACCTTTTCTCTCAAAAAGTGAAACTTAATAGATATATGCTTTTTCTTTGAATATAGCACTGGATTCTCTGAAATGTTAATCAAACTTGAATTATCACAAAATATAGCAATAGGCTCATTATACACAACTTTGACATCCTTCAACATCTGCTTCATCCACAAGACTTGAGTACAATTGTTAGGAGCAACAATATATTTGACCTCTATAGTAGATAAGGAAATGGAATTTTGCTTCTTACTTAACCATGAAATCAGCTTCTTACCTAAGAAAAATGCTCCACCACTAGTACATTTCCTATCATTTACATCTCCTTCCCAATCAATATCAGTTAAACACTCAAAGTAAGGTCATCATCTTTAGGATACCATAGGCCAAAATCAACTGTTCCCTTCAAATCTCTTAAAATTATTTTCATAGAAATCACATGAGATTCCTTCATAATAGCTTGAAATCTTGCATTAATGCATAAAACATTCATGATATCAGGCCTAGTTTGAGTTAAATACAACAATCCACCAATCATTGATCTAGATCTAGTCTGATTTGCTTTCAGAGAATCATCATCCTGTGTCAACTTGCATCCGGTCACCATAGGTGTACCAACTGGCTTTGAATCTTCCATACCAAACTTCTTTAGCAATTCTTTCACATACTTCGATTGAGATATGAAGATCCCTTTATCTAATTGAGTAATTTGTAATCCCAAAAATAATTTCATCTCACCAATCCTTGACATCTCAAATTCATTTTGCATCTCATTAGAAAACTTCATGCACAAACCATCATCTCCTCAAAAAATCATATCATCAACAAATACCTCAACAATCAAATCTTTATCATCATTCTTGAAATACATATTACTATCAACAACACCTTTGTTAAATCCAAGCTTCAACAAATACTTGTCCAATCGGGCATACCAAGCTCTAGGGGCTTGCTTGAGTCCATACAATGCTTTCTTCAACCGATACACCATATCTCCCTTATCAGTTAATTGAAACCCATCAAGTTGCTCAACATACACCTCTTCTTCCAATTCACCATTTAGAAAAGCTGACTTGACATCCATTTGATAAACCTTGTAGTTCTTGTAAGCAACATAGGAAAGAAATAATCTTATAGCTTCAATTGTAGCAATAGGGGAAACGGTCTCTTCAAGATCAATTCCTTCCATCTGTGAATATCCTTTGCATACTAGTCTTGCTTTGGTTCTAACTACTTCGCCTTGCTCATTCAATTTGTTTCTAAAGACCCATTTAGTTCCAATGAAATTCTTATCCTTAGGTCTGGGAACAAGAATCCATGTATCATTCTTTTCAATCTTCCTTAGCTCCTCTTCCATTGCTTCATTCCAATGTTCATCTTTGCATGATTCATTCATACTAGTAGGCCCAGTCTTTGAAATCAAGCAGTATTCTTCAACAATCTTTCTCCTAGTTTGGACACCTTTTTTCTCATCACCTACAATTTGATCTTCTAAATGATTCAATCTTACATACCTCGAAGTCTTCTTAGGATGTTCTTCAACTTTAGGCTATTTTTTTCTCTCTTCTTCTCTTACACTATTTTCTCCTTCCTCTTGATCTTCTTGATTCACCGAAATGATTTAAACTTTATTTATAGTCTAAACTTGCTTTCATTTGTTTGTGAATATCATCTTGATCATCAGATTCATATCCACAGGTTTTGGATGGTGTACCTAAGTCGTCATCAACATTGAAATTTGTACTTTCAACCATTTTACTCAATCTTTTATTGTAACACTGGTAGGCCTTGCTTTTAGTAGAATAACCTAGAAATATACCTTCATCACTCCTAGCATCAAACTTTCCTATATCTTCATCTCTCTTGATATAACATTTGCTTCCAAATATCTTGAAGTATTTAATAGTAGGCTTTTGACTAGTCCATAGCACAAAAGGGGTCTTACTACAATCACCTTTGATTTGTACCTGGTTGAGTGTGTACACAACAATACTCACAGCTTCTCTCTAGTAGATATGAGGGACATTTCCTTCTAGTATCATAGTTCTAGCAACATCTTCAATTGTTTTGTTCTTCCTTTCCACAAATCCATTTTGTTGAGAGGTCCACAGTGTAGATAATTGGCTCTTTATTCCATGTTCTTCACAAAAGGAATTAAATTCACCGGAAGTGAATTCACCACATCTATCTGATCTCAGACATTTAATCTTCAGACCTGTCTCTATCTCAACCATAGCCTTAAAGATCTTGAACTTTTCGAGTGCTTTAGATTTCTCCCTTAAGAAAGAAACCCACACCATTCTAGAATAATCATCAATAAGCAACATGAAATACCTATAACCTTGTAAAATTCTGACCTTAGAGGGACCACACAGATCAATATGAACAAGCTCCAACAATTCATTTGAACAATGTTGTTTGCTTCAAAATGAAATTCTAGTTTGCTTTCCTAACTGACATTCCTTGCATATGGCATTAGTAGATTTCACCAACTTAGGTAGATCTCTCACAGCCTTAGTAGAACTTATCTTGAAAATATTATCAAAGTTAACATGACACATTCTCCTATGCCATGACCAACTTTCATCAACTTGAGCAATCAAACAAATTTAACTAGCAACACTCAAGTGAAAGATATTACCTTTTTTTTTTTATGTGATGCAATTTCATTTTTGGAACTCAATATTCTACACTTTCCATCCTTGAGCTGAAGATTTTATCCCTTATCAACCATCTAACCAACACTTAAAATATTATGCTTCAAGCCTTCCACATACAATACATCATTAGTATTATGCTTACCATCAAGAGAAATGCATCCTTTGCCACGGATCACACTAATTGCATTATCACAAAATCTCACAACACCACCATCATACTTTTCCAAGCTCAAAAACTTGCTTTTATCTCCTATCATATGATGTAAACATCCATTGTCAATCACCCATTCATTTTTTTGTTCAACTCAAGCAATTAGGGCTTTCTCCACATTTGTACAACAAACAGATTTAGTAGATACATGATTATTTTCCTTGATAGCAATAAATACCCATTCATCATCACTTCTATTTCCTTCATCAGCATCATAGTAAAACTTCTTTTGAAATCTTGGCTTGTTATGTCTTGGTTTAGGAGCTCTTTTTGGACACCTTGGTGCAAAATGACCTATCTTATTGCAAGAAAAAAAATTAAGAGGAAATTTTCCTTCATACTTACCTTTTCCTCTCAGTACTCTTTTGACAATAAGTGCTTTTTCTCTTCCATCTCTCTTTCTTCTACTTCAATCTATCTAATTTCATCCTCATACTTGAGTTTCTTTCTTAATGAACTCTCACTCAGATCATATCTTTGTCCATCTCTTCCAAAATTAGTAGCCTTAAATGCATATTCAACCTTAGGAAGGGCATCACCAAATTCACTCAACTCAAAAGCAGTAAGCCTACCAACCAACATATCTTTAGTTACATTTGTTACAATCTGGAGCTCTTCAATAGCACTAGCTTTGACTTTGTAAGAATCAGGCAAGGATATAAGTACTTTAGCAACAATCTTTGATTCGTCTATTTGTCCACCAACACATCTGATTCCACACACAAGTTCATTCACTCTTTGCATGTAAGTATTAATTTTCTCATCATCACCCATTCTCAACTTTTCATATTTCCCTTTCAAACTCTACAACTTAGCAATCTTCACATTAGCATCACCTTCATACAAGGTTTCCATATTTTTCTAGATCTCATAATTAGTCTTCAGATCCATAACATTTGTCATCTCAGAATCAGTCAAGGCATTTAACAAGGCTTCCTTAGCCTGGATATTATACTCAACATCTCTAATCTTAGAAGTAGTAGTAAGACCATTCTAAGGAATAACATACCTATTACTTGTAATGTTCTAGAAGGGCTCACCAATGCATCTCAGATGGAACTCCATTCAAGTCTTCCTTAGAAAGTAATTTGTTCCATAAAATCTAGGACTATCCTTCTTGTATGTCACCATCCCAAATCACCTCAAGTTGTTAAACTTCTTACAAGGAACCTAGATTTGATCCCAATTTTTGGCAACACAAGGGCAGACAACTAAGGGGGGGTGAATTAGTTGTCCCAGATATTTAAAACTTATTCAATTTAATAGCCTTATTCTTAGATTTGAATAATAACCATGAAAGCATAAATCATTAACACATCAGAAACACACATAACACCAAGATTTTTTATGTAAAAATCCTGTTAGGGGAAAAACCATGATGGAGGTCAGACCACAAGATTATACCCTATTAAAAGTATAAATAAATGAAATATGGGGAATGTACATGCATTCAGGAACACTGCCAAGAGTTCACTACTCAATTACAACAAGGCTAACCACCCAAAGGAAGACACACTGTCTGACAAAAATAATTGGATTACATCCGTAGGGATTTGAACTGATAAAATAACATTTGCTAATGCCTTATCGCAATTCTGATTAAGCACATGAAAATTTCATCACTCTTCTGCACACTCTGCTCTACCTTCGAATGATTAAGACTTTATTCGCACACACACACACACACACTTAGCATCCACTCACATACATCAATTTGAATAAACAATCACTTATATACATCTGCAATAGGAAATTTCATCCCTACATGTCGGCTTCAACAAAATAATAAAATGAATATAAACTGTCAGCCCAAAACACTAAATATTATTAATGTGAATCGACCAAGGTCGGGCACAACTTAGTGAAGACCAAAATCAACATCTCCAACATGAAAAAACTTCAATTAATTAATCCTAAAAGATCCACAACATGCTATAAACACCATGTCAGCCAAAAACAGGAAAAACATGAATGCGTAAGAGAAAATCACCAACCATGAATGCAACGATCAATGTGAATGTGCAAAAAAGATAGAGCACGATCTAGAAACATCCACAAACATTAATAATCACTAGAGAAGTATCCATAGCAACTGAACTAACTTAAATATAATCATCTTCAATCAGTAACACTAACTGAAGCAACAAAAAAACTATCAAAATGTAAATCTTCATAACTCGAACAAATCTTCATAGGGATCTCTAAAACACAATGTGGATAAAATAGATACACTCAGCAACAAACCCTTTATTCCACAACCTTTGATCATCAATGTACATAACTTACCAAAATACTGAACTTCACTTCAGCACTGACAACCTGCAACACATTCCATTACAATTTTCTCAATATCCTCGACATATACAACTTATAATGAATTAATGCAAATAGTGTTGACTAATTGTATGTTTGTTCTTCATGTTTGTGAAGGTCTAGGATCACCATTCACATTTCTACACAAACATGAAGAACAAACATACAATTAGTCCCAAATGAAAGTTAGAAACATCATTCCCCGTGAAATTCATTTGCAACATAAAAAAATAATAATAATATGAAGAACACAATGAAAAAGATATTAAATCCTATTTAAATGATCAAACTCTCAATCCCATGGGGGAATTGGTGCCATTTTGATGTGGAAAATGGCCCTTTCCCAATTCCTTGCAAGCTTGGATGGTGATTGATAAAGATTTGATGCTCCTTGGTGGAAGTCCTACATAACCTAGCTATAAAACTTGAAGAAAACTATGAGAATGGGTGAACAATGGATGAGAAAATTCAAAATCTCAAGATAATTACTTTGCATAAAGTTCTAGATCCAAAATCCAAATGAGAGCATCTTATTTATATATGAGAGAGATGGAGGATGAGGCAAAATGGATGAATGTGGGATCAAACACCAACCAATAACATAAAGCCACTTGTGAACATGTGAGTGGACAAAGGTGGAGCACATTTTGGTCATTGTGCAATTAAATGCAATTAGGTGGAATTTCAAAATTGATGAAATGACAAGTTGGAGGGAGAAGAAAATGAAGTTAATGCCACTTGGCTCAAGGAAAAGGACATGTAAGAAACTTAAATGCCTTGTTGGATGTACAAACACTTTTGGATGGATTTTTAAAACTTGGAGATTATTCCATCTTTGATGCATTTTTGAAAGTAAATAGAGATTTAATAAATCAATTAAAATGATTTTCATGAGCAAGTTGAAAAATATAGAGGATTGGAGTGATTAATATTAGCATTAATCAGGATTTGATTAATTAGGATGGAGATTAGCTGATTTTACCATTTGATTTAGATTTTTGGATTAATTTAAATCAAACTAAGAGGAAAATGATTAATAGACTTAATTAAATAATATTTTATTTAATTAATTAAAGATTCTTGATGGGAAGATCGAGCTAGAGGGGTACAAGACCACAGTGCTGACATTCAGATTGATTGTAGCAGCCATCATCTTAGGGCTTGGAGCACCTGATCGGTGTAGCTGATATTTTAGTCCAGGATGGAGTCTTTCCTGGGAGCAGATGCTCCAATGGAGAGAGTGTTTTGCATGGGGGCCAATGATGATGGCCTCCCTCTACCATGGCCTACATGAGTTTTCATATTGCAATAATAGGGCTATCAGAGTAGGGGTCACATTATTACACATTTGGGAATGGGAGCATATTTCAATGCTCCACCCATGAGTCACATCAGTTGACATGGAGCCAAATGACCTCGCTGTCTGGAGATATAGGGGTGGACTAATCTTTACTCACATAGGGGAAGTCGACATCCATTACTAGCGGAGGGTCACCAATGAGATGACCATTTTTACTAGGAGGCCCTGGCTCGACATGCCTGCATTGTATGATGACATTCAATAGCTCTTCTTTGCTAGAAAAGATAGACTCATACAAGACAAAGAGCATATGATGATAAAGTGTTATATGTCAGATCGAGTTGTGAGGCAGTTTAGAGATGTGTAGGACCATCCTGATGACTAGTACATGGCGATATTTGCATGTACTACAAGGGAGACCACATGGGGTCGCATGATCCCTCTGGATGAGGTAGTGGACAACTTTTGATAGTTGGTGGCTAGGCCATGGCCATACGATTAGAGATAGGCAGACCTAGGGACTACTCAGGCATATTGAGATTAGTTTCTTCCACCAGTCAGATTGATAGTGCCTGATGCATTATTACCATGGAGGAGACCCAAAGGTCAGTCAATATGGTAGGGGAAGGGGTGAGGAGGAAAAGGAGATGGGGATGGAGATGAAGATGATAGAAAAGGTAGAGGAGGAGACAGGGGATGAGGTGGACCACCTCCAGATTAGTGGGGCCAGAGGGATCAAGTACATGGTCATCAGTAGAGGGATGGGGATAGAGATGGGTAGAGAGACAAGGATAGGCAACATAGAGATACCCTGAGGGACCCACAATAGTAGCTACCTCCACTACCACCACCACCTTAGCTGGATCAGAGAGATGTCCTCATTTAGCAGCTATAGGCATAGGTTGCCACATTGACAATAGAGTGAGATTAGGCCTGCACAGAGCAGGATCAGTCCATTCAACAGACATAGGCCACTGAGCTATAATTGGCATAGGAGATTGTTCGTCATCAACAGCTAGAGGCCACACAAGGTAGGATAGTCCCTATGAGGATGTACCATGAGGTGGTCATGGAGGCATAGTATTATAGGGTACACTATCATCAAGTAGTACCTCGAGTGGCAGACTTCTCGTAGTAGATAGGGCAGAGACAGGACCAGCATGAGAGATAGCTAGGTGAGGGGAGCAGCCATCAGAGCTAGCCTCACATTTTTTATCAAAGACAACATTCTTTTTGAGATCCACGGGCTCCATTTTTGATAGCCAGTGTGGTCAAGATTTTAATCATCCACCAAGATAAGCACAACTAGATTTAACCAAGTCAGGATTCAACAAATATTGCCTCTTATCGATAGGGTTGTACATGTTCTTGGAATCAAAACACTTTTCTTGGATCTTAAACATTGGAAAACAAACATTCAAACATGATCATCAAATTTCAAACCCTTTAGGAAGCAAATACCTTTGACAAAATTCAAGTGTTATTGCTTGCCATAGGGATTATATCCTTGGAGGTTTCTAAGCATTTGAATTTATATCTCCATTTTCTCTTAGTAAAGTCAACATTAGGAAACTTTTTCCTTAATTTCCTTGATTTCCACATAATGAAATTTGTGGGATGAGAAGAAATTGGGACATTGGACATTTAGTTGAAAACCTAATCAATAATTGTCCGTGATAAAAAGAACCCACTAGGCAAAGATAAGAAATATTTGGACCCCACACATGTGCTATTTAAAATGATTCCCGAAAGATCAAAATCCAAAAACCAAATTCCAAAGGTCTTAGTCAAAAAGCTCACAAGAAAAGGTTGTCTATGCTTAACAAATTTAGAGAAAGATTGACCTTCAACTTTTACAAACGTGCATCAAGGAACAATCCAAATTTGTATTCATTTTACTATTGTCAAAATCCAAGTCTCTTTCAAAGGTTTGAGTATCTCACATAGGAAGTATTAGCATGTTCTTTAACACCTTGGCCTAGTAAACCAAGTCTCTCTAAGTCTCTTAGGATCAAAATAAATTCTCTCATCCATCCTTCAAACATCAAATCAAAACCACTTCACAAACAACTCTTGGAAATCTTGAAAAAAATCCTTTACGCTAAACTTTGGGAAAATCCTTGAATAAAATTAAAATCATTTTGTTTGGATAGGTGTGTGTAGATGAATCCTTCTTTGCACACTTAGTTAAATTATCATCTTATGGACAAGTTTACTCTAGGACAACATCTAACCTCTTAGATTTTATGAGTTCATTATCCAAACCAAATCAAATCAAAATCAAAATCAAATCAAATCAATCCAAAATCAAATCAAACATCAAAAACCAAAGTCCTAAAGTTTAGTATCCTCTTCAAAGTTTCCTAAGAGTTCCAATCATTCACCAAAAATTCATATCTCATCATCTCATCACCATATTTGATCCTCAATATCTTAGAATTTCTTTTTTGTACCTAAAGTCTAGATCAATCCAAAAGAATTAGAGGTTCATCTCTTACATTCTTGAAAATTGATCCCTATTTTATGGTTCAAACTAGATCTCAACACAAGAAGAACATGGAAACAAACAAAGAAACATCCACTTTGAGTGACTTGAGTCAAACCACTTCTAAAATCAATACCATTGGGTCTAGCAATCTCACGCTCAATCTTCCTCCACTTCCACAAGATTCTCAAGAGGAAGGTGAAGTAGAAGACATCACCAACAATGTCTTAGGGATGACACAAGATGAAATTATTGAAATGGTCCAAAATCTTGAAACTCACAAAAATTTTCAATACCATGATGAAGCTCAATCCCTCATAATACATGCTAGAATTGGCTAAAGAAGGGGTTAAAATCCCTTCTGACTATGATGTGAGAACTCTTGTGGAGAAGCCTTGTGGGATTATGCCTCCAATTTCATCCACACCTCCATTTCAAAGAATCACTCAAACCATCCCCCAAATCACAACATCGATTGCTACAACTCAACCAATTGTCAACAAGGGGAGCTCATTGCTTCAAGAACTACAAACACACCCACTTGTGAACAACCAAGATTTGGATGCAAACACCATCTTGGGTCAATCTGTTCCTCAAAATCCACTACACCCATATGTTCTACTTACCTTTCAAGAACCAAATGACCCATCATCATCTTTTCATGCAACACCGGAATATCCTCTCAACACAAAAACCTCTATCCCTATGACTTCACAAGGAGAAGGTGGGCTATTTGGACAAGGGGGAATATTTGACCCCTCATCATCATCATTTCTACAAGGGAACACACCACCCATATTTCCACCACTTCTGCCTTTTCCAATAACATCCACACCACCTCTTGGTTTAGGATTACCTCCTTTACCACCACTCAATCAAAGTCAAAGCAACCCCCAATCATAAATCAAAACATCGTACCAAATCCTCTGATCTTTCCATTGATATTGCAACAAAATATGGCAACCATCCAAGCAACCAAAGCAATCACTACACCATCCATAAACATGGTCTCTCAAGGACCAAGCATATCAATCACACCATCCACCACACAAATCTCCACCATCAATACAATGACACCTCTCATCACAACAATGAACACCATTCTGAATCTGCCACCAGCACCACCACCAAGACCAAATGTGGCCAACCAATATAGCATCACATTGTAGGTAGCTCAAAAGGCCTATCAAAAGGAACTTCAACAATTTCAAGTGCAATAAGCACAACAGGAAGATCAAGCTACTCAGTAAGTGCAAGCTACTCAAGCATCTCAAGCCGCACAACAAGCGACACAAGCATGAAAAGAACAGTAGGCTGCTCAAGCTCAAGCCTTGTTGCAACAAACAACAAGCCACCCAAAATGCTCAAGTCGCTCAAGCTACACAGGTTGCACAAGCTGCAAAAGTTGCATAGGCTACACAAGTTTCCCAATAGGCACAAGATCAGGCACAAGCTGAAGCTTAGGCGTAAGCCCAATATCAAGCTCAACAATCACAAGGGAAAGCTCAATACCAAGTAAAACTACAAGAAGCCTAATAACAAGCATATAAGCAAGCCCTGCAATAGTACCAAGCACAACAAGAAGCAGTCCAATTACTATCCCAACAACAAGCATTGTTGGAAAAACAACAAAAAGACCAACAACAAGTGTTTTTGGAACAACAACAAGACCAACAAAAAGCATTGTTGGCACAAAAACAACAAGACTAACAACAAGCATTGTTGGCACAACAACAAATGTAGGCATATCAGTAAGCCTTGATCGCGTAGCAAAGCTTGCTACAAACTACCACCAACATACCCAACACTCCACCCATCACTCAAACACCTTGACCATTTCAAAATACATTCACTCCATCTCTTGATCCTCAAGATGATGTGATGGCACAAATCAAGTTTTTCTCGCAAAAAGTGCTCGGTGTCTAATCAGGGAAAACAACAAAAACACTGAACAACTTGTGCCCCTATCCTTTTGAGAAGAGCCTTGCAATGGTACCATTCCAAAAGGGGTTTGAAATCTCTAAATTCGACAAATACTATGGGACAGGAAACCTTGAAGATCACATCAGGGAATTCCAAGTACATTGCATGGAGGTCGCATATGATGATACATATCTGATGTGGCTATTCCCTAGTTTGGCCAGCCCTGCCATGGAGTGGTTTTCTAGTCTTCATCTTGGTATCAAAAAATTCCAAGATATTGTAGACACATTCATAAAAAACTATGCATTCAATATAGGTATGGATGTTAGTTTAGAGGAACTATCATCTCTTAAACAAGCTAAGGGGAATCATTCGCTTCCTTCTTGCAATGATGGCGATCTAAGGCCAACAAGAGCAAATGGGCCATGCGAGAAGAACAACAAGTTTGAACCATCATTGCTAATCTTTAGAAAACTTTGGCTTTTCATCTTAAGGTACAAGGTATCACCACGTATGACCATTTGATCCCCAAGGTGCTCAATATTGAACGAGCCCTTATTGCACAAGGGGGGACATCCACATATCCAGAACATCAACACAACCACCCTTCCACCAGCTATAATAAAAAACCTCGCACATGGGCGAAGAAAAAAAATGTCAATAATGATGGTGTGGTGGATGCCAAGGTCATAATTAGTGCTTCAAAACAAAACAACCAATCATACCAACAACTGTGAAACAACAATTGTAACAATACACAAGCCAATTCGGTATCACAACAACCGCCCAATAATGAAGTCAACAACCTAAATAATCAAGGGGGACCACCCCCATGAAACAAAAATTTCCCCAAGGTAAAGTACATAGTCCTTGGGGAACCAATTGAATCGGTCATGAAGAAACTGATAAATGAAAATCTCATCAAAATTCCCACTTATGAGAACTATTAGGAACCCCAAGTGAAACCACCATGGTAAAATGAAAACCACCTTTGTGACTTTCACAAAATCAAGGGGCACACAACATCCAACTGCATGAGGTTGAAAAATTAGATCCAAGACCTCATTGATGACAAAGTCATAAATGTTGAACAACCAGCTTGAAATCAGGACCTAAAAATATACACGAATTCGATGTCTTATCATAGCAAAGGGAACAACCATGGAAATACCAAGTATGCCAATGTGAACCATGCGTATGACCATGTTGTCATATCCCTAGATGAAATGGTCACTGTTGTTAACATCAAGGAATCCAAAGCTAATTGTGGAGTCACCACACGTGGTGGAAAAGTCACCATTGCAAGATCATCCCAACCACCTAGGGCATCCACCTCAAATCCAAAATATGTTCCTAACAACTATAATTTCCTAGACCATTTGAAAAGAACCCCCACTCAAATATCCATCATGGAGTTACTGAAGATATTGTCAACACATAGAAAAATCCAAGAGGAAGCATTGACTTCATCCACCATCTCTATGGATCTAGATGCTAACTAGTTCCAAGAAATGGTTGGAAATATCAACACAACAAGTCTCCTAATGTTCTCTGATTAGGAATTCACCTACCAACCATCTCAAAATCGTGCACTCCACCTTGAGGTCCTGGTTCATAAAAAAAAATCAAAAGGGTCTTGGTGCAGGTCTAAACATTTGGTCCCTCAAACTAATAAAGAATCTGGGATTCTCAAAATATTCCATTGAAAAGGGTAAGGAAATCACAATCAGACCATATGATGATCAAGAAAGAGTATCTCAGGGCACTATCCAACTCCCTATTCAAGTAGGGCTGGCCATTATGGAAACAACATGCCAAGTCCTTGACCTAGATTTTCCTTATAATATTCTCCTAGGGAATCTGTGGATCCATGGGATGCAAGTAGTTGCATCAACCTTCCATCAGTGTGTCAAATTCCCATATCAAAATCAAGAGGTCATGATTCATGGTGATCTCAAGCCCTTTGCCTACTGCAAAAGACTAGAAGAAAAATACTATAAAATCCCCCAAGTCCCAAAGAATAATGAAGGCCCTACCACTCTGTATGTGGACCCAGCTACATGATTAGCCTCCACTTTTGAGACAAAGACACCTTCCATCCCTGATATATCCAAAATCAAGGTCATTATCCAAGACAATGGGTGTGGGGATTATAGAATAAAGTAAAGTGCCTTTGTCATAGGGGAGTTACCTCAATCTCCTAGGACTCACATGCAACCCAAACCAACTAAAACATCATCCCATAACTTTAGAAAAAACCCTTCTAGATTTAGATGTTGGGGAGATCTAAGTTGGGAAATAGTAGATGAGAAAGAAATATCAATCTTTCTATACCAAGATGAAAGGCCCATGCTTGATCTTCCCATGGATGAGAATAGCAAAGGACTACAAATGATGCTTGGTATGGCCTATAATAGAACCAAGAAACTTGGATAGAATGACAATGGGATTCTAGTACCTCTCATTCTTGAGAAGCGTATGAGAAAGATTGGCCTCAGATGTACCCCTCTGAAGGTGACCATGCTTGGAAAAGGTGTCTTAGTTAAAGTCAAAACTCCCCCTCAACTATTAGCAACCACCCTTTAATTACCAGTATCCACAGGTCGAGTCATAGATAACTTTACCTTTGACATAACTGATGTGTGTAGTAGTGATGAGGATCCCATAAAATGACTTGCCTATGCTTTTTGAAGATTCCCCCTACTCATGATTAACACCTTGTCTTTTGAGTCAAACCATCAAACCCATGAAATAAACCTAGTTTACCCTCAACTCATCGATTCCAACCAATGAGGACCACCAATTTTGGACACATTAGAAAACGTTGAGGTGCTCTTGGAATTCATGGGATTATGGGATACAATACCATATAGAGATCACAAGGACAGTTTTGACATCATACTAGACACACATTCCTACTACAGGGAAATGATTGAATCCTTCATTCGCAAAAGTGAAAATATGAGAATAATCTCTACGTCTTTGAGTGAAAACCACACTATAGCACTCTTTGATCTGAAAACAATAAAAATAAAGGGCGTATCCAACAGTGAAAACCTCTCTAAGGTGCTGAAGGATGAAGGATTCAATCTTCCCCTCAGTGCAATTCATCAGGAGAAGTCAATAGTCCTAGCAGAGAAGTGCAACCTAGTCAACCTAGGAATAGAGGAACTACCACACAACATTTTATGCAGAGTCACTTCTAACAGAAGAACATGAACTTCTAGCTGCATTCCTAAAAGAAAAAAAGATAAAATTTGCATGTACCTATTTCGACATGGCTCGACTTGATGAAAAGTTGGTGGTTCATCACCTAGCTATGTATCTCGAAGCAAAGCCAGTGAGACAAAAGCTCAGAAAGATGCATCCCCAGATAGCTATATTGGTTAAAATGGAATTGCAAAGCTCTTAGATTCAAGGTTCATATGGCTGACCGATTATCCAAAGTGGGTCTCAAACCTTGTACCTATTTCAAAGCCCACTAGGGGCATCCACATCTACATGGACTTCAGAGACCTAAACAAAGCATATCACAAAGATGACTTTCCACTTCCAGATATCGACATGATTGTGGATATGAAAGTAGGACAAGAGATGCTATCATTGATGGATAGATTTTCAGGCTACAACCAGATCATGATAGCAAAAGATGACCAACATAAAACAACCTTCACTTGCCCATGGGGGACATATTGCTAGAATATGATGTCATTTGGGTTGAAGAATGCAAGGGCTACGTATCAGAGGGCCATGGCATTGATCTTTCATGATATGATTCATAAGACTATGAAAGATTATGTGGATGATATATTGGCCAAATCAAAGAAATGACTAGATCACATAGCAGCATTAGGCTCCATCTTTGATAGGCTAGAAGAATACAAAGTTAGACTCAATCCAAAGAAGTGTGTCTTTGGAGTACAGTCAGGAAAGCTCCTTGGGTATATCGTGTCTATGAGAGGGATTGAAATAGATCCTGCTAAGGTCAAGGCCATCCTTGAAATGGAGGCACCAAAAACATTGAAACAACTAAGAGGCCTACAAAGAAGACTCTAGTCCATCCGTCGATTCATAGTGCAACTAGCAGACAAGGTTGTCCCCTATTCTCACCTACTCCACAATAGCATACAAGTGGGATGATAAATATGATCAAGCCTTTAACAAGATCAAGGAGTACTTACTCATGCCGCCATTCCTCATGCCACCAATTCCATGAAAACCCTTGATCTTAAACATATAGGCAACAACGAAAACTCTTAGTGCTCTCTTAGCACAACATGATGAAAATGGAAAAGAGAGAGCTATCTATTATATTAGTAGACCTATGGTGGGCCATAAGCTAAACTATACATCCATTGAGAAATATTTTCTAGCAGTTGTGTTTGCAACAAAAAAATTCAGACATTACATTCTAGCACATCAAATAAAGCTCATTGCAAAGATAGACCTGCTCAAGTACCTACTTTCTAAAGTGACACTCACAAGGTGAACAACCAACTGGGTTATGATCCTGATAGAGCATGACATTGAGTATGTGGAATGTAAGGCTATGAAAGGACAAGCAATTGTAGACCAACTGGCAGAGGCACCAATATACTCAGAGAATCCATTTATATCAGAATTCCCCAACAAATCAATCTTCAACCTAAGTGTAGTATATCACTAGAAAATGTACTTTGATGATCCTACACACAACATGGGTTGGAAGCAAGGATCTTCTTCATCACTCCACAAGGGTATTGTATACCAAAATAATACAATCTATCATTCATGTGCAAAAATAACATCACAGAATATGAGGCTCTTGTCATAGGGTTGAGAATTGCGGTACAATGGAAAATAATGGCACTTAAGGTCTATGGGGATTCATAGCTCATAATCAACCAAGTAAATGATGAGTATCAAAAAAAGGATGACAAGTTGACTATCTACAAGAAATTGGTGGAAAGTCTCAAGGAGACCTTCATTGATATCACATTTGAGCAGCTACCAAGAGTAAACAACAGAGCAGCAGATGCAATGGCTATAATCGGATCACTCCTAGAAATCCCATGCAACATCTCAAGTAAAAAATTCCTCATAGAGCAGCTTCTCGTTCTCGCATTTGAGGTACCAAAGTACAAATTTATGAGACAAATCATTGGTCCTAGTGGTCCCTGGTACCATGATATATACACTTACTTGAGAATAGGACTCCTACCTACTGACATAACCTTGAACCTCAAAAGATTCTATCAAAAAATCATTCTATTTTGTCATCCTAGGAGATATCCTATACTGTAGAAGCATTGAAGGAACCTTGTTACATTGCTTAAACACTGAGGAGGCATTAACCACCTTAATTGAGGTACATAACAACATTTTTGGTTCACATTTGAGTGGTATGACCTTGGCCAAGAAACTACTGAGGATAGGGTACTATTGGCCTACAATGGAAAGAGAAGCACATGACTATGTCAAAAGGTGTCTACAATGTCGGTAGCATGGGGACCTCATACAAGCACTAGCTCAAGGGATCCACTCCATTGTCACACCTTGGCCCTTTTCACAGTGGGTGCTCGATCTCATTGGAAAAATACTCCCACCTCATCCAGTGGACATAAGTTCATCATCACTACCACTGAGTACTTTACAAAGTGGGTGGAAGCCATTCCCATGACATATATTACAAGAAAGCAGATATCAAAGTTCATCCTGAACTATGTAATTTTCCATTATGGTGTCCCTCAACCATTATCTTAGATAACGGGACACCTTTCAAGAATCAGGATGTTCATGACCTATGCCAAAATTTTAATATCCAACATCGCTTTTCCACCCCATACTACCCCCAAGGAAATGACCAAGCTAAGGCCAAAAATAAGACCATCATGAAAATCCTCAAAAAGACGATCAATGATGTTGGTTGTGACTGGCATTTGTAGTTGAATCTTGCCCTATGGGCCTATCGAACAAGTATCCACACACCAAAAGGTACCACCCCATTCTCCCTGGTCTATGGATCAGAAGTCATACTCCTTATCTGAGAATATCATTGCAAAACCTCATCACAGGTGAAGAATATCAGGTATCACGACTGAATGAGCTAGAGCTACTGGATGAGCAAAGTATGGATGCCTTAAACTATTTGCAAGTGTATCAAAACTGACCCAAGCAGAGTTATAACAAGAAGATCAGGAGTCAGACCTTCCAAGTTGGGGAATTTGTGCTCAAGGAGAATCAAAAGAATGTTCCAAATCCAAATAGCAAGGGAAAGTTTGAACCCAATTGGTTGGGACCCTTCATCATCATAACAAGCTATAAGTTAGGAGCATATCAGTTGTCAATGACCGAAGGGGAACCTCTGTAGGAGCCCATGAACAACTCCCATCTCAAAAAACTTTATGCCTAATCTTTTGAGGTATAAAACAGTCGCCCTGATGAAAACCTAGCAAATAGGCATCTTGGTGACAACAAAAAAATTAGAAAAAGGATTGAAAACAGTAAAGAGAAAAAAATTTTCCTCTAGTGAAAACCACTTCGGTGGCGCTTTGGGAAAGTACCTTGGTGAAAACTTGGCAAACAAGAACCTTGTGTAAATGAGCACATTCCATCCACCAGGATCTCCATGGCTTGTTCTACATCATCCATCCATCACAATTCCATCATCCGTCTATCTCCATCCATCACCCATCCACGTCTACATCATAGCTTGATTATGTGTTTGTATCATGATCCCTCCTAGTAGTACTCGGTCCATTCCTAAGGTTAGTTTGTCCTACTTGTATTGGATTAGTCTATTGCATCACGCTGGGGACATGTTCTCATCAGTTTGGATTCATGTATATTCTTGAAGTCTTCCCAAAATCAAAAAATCCAAAAGCATTGAGAAAATAAAAAAATTCAAAAAAATTCATAAAATCAGAAAATCCAAAAAACATTCAAAAACACATCAAAATCCCCAAAATAGGTCAAAAATTCAGTCAAAAAGTCAAAACCAGGGTTATCTTGTCAAACTATGGGTTTCTGAGCTCTAAACGAAGTCAAGGTTGATCTTTGATCATCGCCCAAGACACTTAGGTCAGTCCTCTAGGAGTCCATCATAATAAACTAGCAATCCATTTGTTCATATCTCATCAATAATCTAGTCTATGTCAGTTGAACTACATGGTCTCTGTGTGTACAACATAGGCAAGGCTAATCTATTGATTATCCCTCGAGGCCCCTAGGATAGGTCTTTAGGTTAGTCTCTTGATCAAAATATCAGAAAACCCAGAAACATCAAAAAAATTGAAAATCAAAACATTTGTAAAATCTCGAAAATACAAAAAACAGCCTCAAAACATTTTACAAACATCAAAAACATTCAAATATTTGAAAAAAAAATTCATTTGTCACATCTCGCTTTCACCCAAAATAAACATTCACTCATAATAAATCATCGTCATCCTCAACCTTTGGTGAAACAATTGGAAACAATTCTAGCAGGTTAAAAGTGAAAACTAAAATGTCAAAGCCTCAAGTCTAGGTCAGTAAGTAAACAAGTTGGTCAACTCTTGGTGCTAATATCCCATCATCCAATCAATCTCATCATCATCTGATAACATCATGTCCTAGGATGCATCCTTCCTACAATGGACATCAACATCAGGCATCACCATAGTTTAGTCTTGGCTAGCGGTATTGAAGAACATTAGCTTGTTTGTTTACTTTATCTTTGCCTTTTGGCTTATCTTATTGCACTTATTTTGATGACCTCTCGATGATGTCCAAAATAAATGTTTTAGAGAGAAAGGAATGAGGAAACAATCATTATTTTTTTATTTGTTGTGCTTGTTGGATATTCTTGTAATATAACTTTGGTCATGCGTGCTTTGTTTGGGTGTGGGGAGGATGTTTTAGGTGTCTTGCTAACCACATAGGATGGCTTTCCTTTCTATGTTTTGGTATGAGATATTTGGAATATCTGAACTACATTTTGAATGAGGCTCCATATGCCAGGTGTGAATAGGAGTACTCCTATCTGATTGTCAAGTCAAAGTTCATCACACTAGGTGCAATGCCATCCTGGTTCTTTATTTATACCTTGATGCATCCTAACTACATGTGTTATCAAACATAAGGTAAATAGCCATTTTAAAGTCCCAATTCCTAGTAATCAAATCAACATCATCATTATCATCATCATCTCTAATAAAATTGATTTGTTGGATTCTCTTATTTCTTCTTCCTTATTTCCGCGCTAACATGGTACCTTGACAGTTAATCACAAAGTCATCGTTAATGCATCCACCCTGCATCCACAAACTATTAGGATATCATACCATGGAATATCATGTCAAAAACATTAATCATATCACATGCATTGCATAATATAGCTTGGTTATTCTAAGCATCTCATAAACCATACATTTGCATTCATTTCATAAACATTAAAGTATTATCACATAGGAAATATTAGATCATATCATATGCACCATCAAGACATCCATTGCATAGTCACATACACAACATCATATCATTTGCATCATTATATAATTCAACATCAAATAGGTATCATCATAAAAGCATCATCACATCATACCATGTGCATCATCATGTCATCCATAGGTGCCTCATTGCATCATACATGAGAAAGATATTGAAAAGGAAAAATAATATGTCATTACATCTCATACATTTTATCATCATCATCCATTAGGTGCATAATATAGATCTATGGGTATGTGCAGGATCATGATCGGCCAAAAAGTGGCAATATGATGGGTAAGTGGCCGACGACTATTTCATTACCCAAAATTGATGAAACGAAAAGGGTTTTTAAAGGAGATTCTCATCTTTCCACCAATATAAATTATGCTTTACTTTGAATTTCATAAGTAATCATTATTCATTTTCTATTCAAATTACGACTAAAGTCCTGATTGATAGGCTGATTGAAAAACATCTATAGATTTCAAACGGTATCACATTTTTTGAATCCAAAACATGTGTCACATTCTATGCTTCGCATACCATAGGATTAAAAAAAAAAATTGAATTTCATGAAGTTTTGACCAAGTTAAGGCGGTCAGACATATGATTTTTTATATTTTTTTAAAAGTTGTAATAAAAAATTCATAATTAATTATTTACTTGGAAAAAAATTACAAAAAAATATGTATCACATTAGGGCATGAGTCCTCTACTTATATCTAAAATCTTATAAAAAAATATTATCATTTTATTTTGGTTAGGGTGGTCAGACAAACACCTACTTCTTATTTTTTCCCTAGAATTTAAGTACCACTGCATTGAAATTTCAAATTTTCACCAAATAGATTTTATTTTTTTAAACAAACCTAGTAGTTTAGAAACTACATTCAATTTTCTATAGATTCTATTCTTACATATTTTTAAAATAATATAGATAACTTATTCAATTTTTTACGTCAGGTTTCCTAACTCTGATTTTTCTATTTTTTTGCCACTTAAGGGCCTATTTTTTCCATGATGATCCTGCACATACCCCTATTAGTTTAAGAATTTTTAAACCATTGGCTTATCATAACATTTTCACCATCCATACATCATCATAAAAAGTGCATATAAAGATACTAAAAAAGAAATGCATCCATCCATAAACATTTGCATAATCACTACATCACATCATCATATAGAAACATACATTGCATTGCATCACATAGAATAAAAATCATACATGCATCACATAAGATAGAGTCATATCATCACATATAGGAAATTAAATACATCCATCCATCATGCATAAATAAGATAGAACCCATCATCATACATTAGATCAAATTGTATCATCTCATATATCATCAAAATAATAATACAACTATCATGGTACATGAATCAGGATCAAATGTGTATATCAATCAATATAATACAAATTCCCATAGGGTTCAAAAATGGAGCTTGTGGATCTCAAAAAGAATGTTGTCTCTGATAAAAAATATGAGGCTAGCCCTAATGGCTACTCCCTTCACTTGGTTGTCTCTCGAGCTAGTCTTGTCTTTGCCTTGTCTATTGTGAGAAATCTGCCACCCATTCTGCTTGAGGCACTACTTGATGATAGTGTACCCTGTTATATTGTGCCTCCATGACCAACTCATGGTACATCCTCGCAAGGACTGTCCTACCCTATGTGGCCTCCAGCTACTAATGATGACCAGTCTCCTGTGACAACTGAAGCTCAGTGGCCTATCTCTGTTGAATGGCCTGATCCCACTTTGCATGGGCCTGATCTTGCTTTGTCATAAATGTGGCAACCTATGCCTGCAGATGCTAAATGAGGACATCTCTCCGATCCAGCTAAGGTGGTGGTGGCAGTAGAGGTGGTTGCTACTATGGGTCCCTTGGGGCATCTCTCTACTGCCTGTCTCCATCTCTTTTCCCATCTCCATCCCCATCCCTCTGTTGGTGACCATGTGCCTGATCCCTCTGGACTTACTGATCTAGAGGCATTCCACCCCCTCCTCTGCTTCCTCCTCTACCTCTGCCACCATCTCTATCTCTATCCACATCTCTTCTACCTCCTCGCCCCCACCCTCACCCTGCTGACCGGCCTACGGGTCTCCTCCGTGGTAATAATGCACCAGGAACTATTAATCTAACTGGTGGATGAAACCAATCTCGATATGCCTGAGTAGTCCTTGGGTTTGCTTGTCCCTAATCATATGGCCATGGCTTGGCCACCAGCTATCAAAATAAATCTCATTGCCTCATCTGGAGGGATTGTGCAACCCCATGTGGTCTCCCTCATAGTACACACATATATCACCATGTATTGGTCATCTGGATGGTCTTGCACATCTCTGAACTGCCTCACAACTCGATCTAGAAAATAATTATTTATCATCATATGCTCTCTTCCCTACATGAGTTTGTTCTATTTGGAAAGGAAGAGCTATTGAACATCATCATACTAAGTGGGCATGTCAAGCCAAGATCTCTAGGTAAAAAAATCATCTCATTGATGACCCTCTACTAATAACGGATGTCAGCTACCCCTATGTGAGTAAAGGCTAGTCCACCCCTGTATCTCTAGATGGATGGGTCATCTGGCTCCATGTCGACTGGTGTGACTCATGGGTGGAGAACTGCAATATGCTCCCAGGCCTAGATGTGTAGTAATGTGACCCCTGCTCTGATAGCCCTACTATCGCAATATGAAAACTCGTGCAGGTCATGGTAGAGGGAGGCTAGCATCACTGGACCCCATGAAAAACACTCTCTTCATCAGAGCACCTGCTCCTAGGCAAGACCCCATCTTCGACTAAAATATTAGCTGCACCAATCTGGTGCTACAAGCCCTAAGATGATGGCTGCTATAATCAATCTGAATGTCGGCACTGTGGTCCTGTACTGCTCTAGCTCAATTGCCCCTCAGCAAAAATGATCTTATCAAGGCCCATGACCTCATAACAAGCCTCTGTCCTAGTGTCCACAACATAGATGACTCGCTCTTAGTGGATCAACAAATGAAGGATATGCCACACATCCTCCAGGGTCACTGTCACCTCACCTATAGGGAAGTGAAATGAGGACGTCTCACTGTGCCACCTCTCCACTAGTGTTGTCATCATCCCTAGGTGTGTTCAAATGGCCGGGGAATATGCAACATACCAAAGCCCAATTGCTCCTAGGTGCTCCTACAACAACTCATGTAAACCAAGATTCTGAGACAATCTGCTCAGAATCAAAGATTTGTGCTCTCATGAATGGACGGGCTCCATGTTCTCCTGCATCTGAAAAGTCACCACATCAAGTTTTGTAAAAAATTGAGGTCCTGTTTAGAGTTTCTGCGACCAAAAAAATAAAAGCATCATTGTTTTTAAATTCTAAACTATGTCGTTGGAGACCTAAAATTTCCAAACTGCATTGCCACATTGTAGTTTAATAGTGCATTAGTTTGGCCCCTAAACCTAATTTCCTAATTGCATTGTCATGACACAATTTGCGTATGTGATGGACTTTGAAGCCTAAACCCTAATCTCTAAACTAGACCACCACAACGCAAGATACAAAATCAACACACTTTAAGGCTGCATGATACCGATTTAGCACTTTCAAGGATGCCAAATAGTGCCACTTGACTTGTTTGACCTTTGGATCCTAATTAATTTGCACGAAAGACAAAAAAGAAAGTTAGGTAAGGTTCACATACTAGTGGTCTTGTTCCTGGAAGCCATTGGTACACTTGCACGCGCTTAGAAATGTGTCAAGGAAGCACATGTTGCACCATCTCGAACAATGGTCAAAGCTCAAAAGTGAAGAATTTCTAAAGGCTTAATGTGCAAATGAATTGGAAGTGGCCCTTCGAGGCCTATTTAAGCTTGAAAGTTAGGGTTTTTTGACCCTGTTTAGCCATCCAAAAAGGGTTTTGGACCCCTAATCCCATTTTCTCCTAAACGGAGTCTATTTTGCATCATTTTTTTTGCATTTTTGCACATTTTTGGCATCCTAGACCCTTTCTCGACCTGCGGGGCACCTTGTCCTCTCTTTTTTGGTGAGATCACCCAAAAATTGAAATTTTCATCCCATCTCTCGGGGGGGTAGTATATCAACATGTTTCCTCTCGTCGAGGTGGCAGTGGGGCATTTAAAAAAATAAAAATAATTTTTTTGATCATGACATGCTTATTCTTTGAACCAATGCAATATGTACATTGCTTCAAAGAGGAGAAAAATGTAGACACGAAAAAATGTACCGATTGATCCTATACACCTGATCCTGATTTTACTAACACTGTTTCATCTTGAATCATCTCCTTTGTTAATCATTTAATTAAATAATATTTATTTGATTAAATTAATCACATTCCATCTCTTAATTAAATAAATCAATATTATCTGATTAGGTCATCTTTTCCCTTTTAATTAAATAATTTATTTTATTTAATTAATCTCTAAGGTCATTATATTAAATTAAATAAATTAATCTTTATTTGATTTAATCTAACATCATATTCTTTAATTAAATAAATCAAACCTTATTTAATTAAGTGTATTAATCATTTTCCTCTTAGTTTGATTTAAAATAATCTAAAAATCTAAATCAAATGGTCAAATAAGCTAATCTCCCTCTTAATTAATCAAATCCTAATTAATGCTAATATTAATCACTCAAATCCTCTAGATTTTGCAACTTGCTCACAAAAATTATTTTAATTGATTTATTAAATCTCTATTTACTTTCAAAAAGGTATCAAATAGGGAATATTCTCCAAGTTTGAAAATTCCCTCCAAAAGGGTTTGTACATCCAACAAGCCATTTAAGTTTCTTACATGTCCTTTTCCTTTAGCTAAGTGGCATTAACTTCATTTTCTTCTCCCTCCAACTTTTCATTTCATCAATTTTGAAATTCCACCTAATTGCATTTAATTAAACAATGACCAAAGTGTGCTCCACCTATGTCCACTCGCATGTTGACAAGTGGCTTTATGCTATTGGTTGGTGTTTGATCCCACATTCATCCATTTTTCCTTATCCTCCATCTCTCTCATCTATAAATAAGAGGCTCTCATTTGGATTTTGGATCCACAACTTTATGCAAAGTCATTATCTTGAGATTTTTAATTTTCTCATCCATTGTTCATCCATTTTTAGAGTTTTCTTCAAGTTTTATAGCTAGGTTATGTAGGAATTCCACCAAGGAGCTTCAAATATTCATCAATCATCATCCAAGCTTGCAAGGAATTGGGAAAGGGCCATTTTCCACATCAAAATGGTACCAATTCCCCCATGGGATTGAGAGTTTGATCATTTAAATAGGATTTAATAGATTTTTCATTGTGTTCTTCATATTATTTCTTGTTTTTACGTTTCAGATGAATTTCATGGGGAATGATGTTTTTAACTTGCATTTGGGACTAATTGTATGTTTTTTCTTCATGTGTGTGTAGGTGTAGGATCACCATTCACAATTCAAAAGAAAAGTTACCTACCTCAGTATCACCTTGGCCCTTGCTTATACTATCCATGACCCATTCACTAATACTACCTAGGAAAAACACCCCTTCAAGGCTATTAACATATCCTTTACTTGAAGCAAGAGACTCCACCTCCATTTCATATGAAGAATCATGTTCAATAGAATACTGTCCAAGATCGATCTCATCCATTTGATTCCTCATTTGTGCCATATAATTGTGATCATGCACATTCACATCACTGATTTGTGCATCATTGTTCCTAATTGGATCAACATGTGAGGTTTCACCCTGTGCATCTTGTGTTTGCTCACAAACTACAACATCTAGAGGAAGAAAATTAGGTACTATTTCCTCATCCTCATATTTTGTCTCGTCATCTTCATCACTACTGTCTGAGCTTACATCTAGACTACTTGTGAAATAACATCAATCATCAACTAACTAGCCTCCTTTTGATGTAACTTCTTGATTTATCAATCCTAGCCCTTGATTCTCCTCACTATGGAAATCACTTCCCACATTTTGGGAAACAACAAGTGGCATATGACTATGCTCAATGTCTTCCACAATGCTTATCCAATCCATTACTTGATCAAGAGTATGTGGCTTCAAATTTCCAAGCCATTGGCTTGATCCCAATTTGTAAGCTTCACAAAATAAATCAATGCACATTAATTCATTAGGTCTAACACTCTTGTGTATCTCCATCAAAACATCCAAGAATATTGAAAAAAAGTCATATGGTGATTCGTTTACATGTCTTTTCATCTCATACAACTTTTTGATTAAAAATACTAAGTCATCCCTTCCCAATCCTGGTTGGTATGAGGTTTATGCTTGCTCATGTTCTACATCATGGGGAAGTAATGTAGGTACCACATCTAAGGAAACCTCTTCCTGGTAGACATTTTTACCTCTTGACTCATTTGGCTCAATAGTTTGAATTCTATTAGGGACATTCTTACTAGCAACCATAGGTCCCCTCATGATTAAGTATTTCAAATTGTTCTCAATATCCATGGAATTTTGGTAAGCTTGCTGCAAGGTAGCAAGCTCTTTATCTCTCAATAAGAAGCCCATATTACTATCAAAGGCCCCTAAGTATACAACCAAACATTATATATCATTTGGCCTTATGTGTTTAGGGATATCTCTTATGAATCTTGTAGACCCAAGGTTAAAGGCAGGGATCAACTCTTCCTTACCCCTAGAAATCTCCATGAAATTCTTCCTTGCAACACTTGGATTTATGCTTTCACCAAACTATCCCATGAAAATTGCCTTAAGTTCACTCCAACAATGTACAAAAGACATTGGCAAGAAAGAGAACCAGTCTCTTTTGTTTCCTTTTAGGGATTGAACAAATAGTTTCATAACCACAACTTCAAAATCTATCTCATAATCACCCATTACATCAGCAAATTCTTGCACATGCTTATTTGTTGATTCTGACTTCTCACCATTGAATTTTGGCATCTTGTCCCTGATCTTGGGTGGTACAATATTCAAATATCCACCAATGTTTTCAAAATTGAGAGCCTTGTACCTTTCGGTACTGAAATTACCTTAGTAGGACTAGTAATGTTCACCTTGCATGCCTTTATCACTATTTACACCAGGTGGCATAAATTGACAACTCAACCTTATATCTTGAAAAGGAATTTAAGATCTACTATGCAATTGTACAATATTATATCAATTCTTGTTGCAATTTATATCCTAGGCCCCTAGCATGTATACTCCCTATAAATTCTACCTAAGATCTAATAATGTAACATGCTCCTTTTACCCTGATGCATAAATTTCAACTTATCACAAAGGTATGCTAAATTATCACTAATACTACCTCATCTAGTGCTAATTCAACTATTAGGGAATCATTTACATCTTGAGCATGGGATATTTACCCTAATTTATCCATAATATGCTCTAATTTCTTTAAATTCTATGAAAGTACTTGGTAATTTGGAGCGGTTGACTATCCTTTGTCTTTAAAACTATAGATCTGACTAATTGATGTATGCTTTATCAGGTTCTTTGAGTTAGAGTCGCCACCTCCTTTCAAAGGATTGAACTTTAAATGAGATGAAGTTTTTTGACAAATAGTACAAGTTTTGGGTTATCTTCCACAATAGTCACATTCGGATCCTTGAATCTTTGCTACAATTAAATTGTGTACCAGATTCAAGAATTTGTCGATATTTGAACAAGATGTTCAGATTCACATCACCATTTGACTCTGCATTTCATATCTCCATTTGGAGAGTGAGGGTTTCCTATCAAATTCACCATTTTGTTGGTGTTTTTCCATTACACCTAAGGAATCTCTAAAGAGTAGCCAACCTCTATACTAAAGACCCTTAAAATGAATGGCTGACTAAAAAGATTCAGTCAAAGAGTAAAATATTCTACACTTTAGGCTCTATGGGACCTAGGAGGGTGTTCCTAACAACATTTCACTTGACTATCTCAATGAATGACACATCAAGTCGCAGATGGGTTCCAATGAGGGGTAATTAACATAATTCACTCAAAGGTTGGCTAATCTTTAAGCAAATAACTATCAATTTGCCAGGAACAAGGAAATACATCACACATATGCCTCATGATAGGTAATTTTTAAGAGATTTGTGTTCTAACACTAAATCCACAATCTGGTATACTACTATTATTGTTCAAATGATGAACACCATGACAAATAGACTAGTTTCTTCATCCATTGGGGAATAGAGTCACACATCTTACAATCAATTATATAGAAATTCTTTAAATCTAATAATTTTGGACTATTTTCATAAGGCTTTGCATAATGAAAACTCACTGTACATAAATCATTACTTCTTACCAAATCCTTATAAATTCTTACAAATTCATGACCTCACTTAAGTATTTAATTGATTCCTTGAACCAAAGGAGAAATAAGAGCATGCATTCAAATGAAGTATTTGAAGATGAACATAATATACTTGATATTTCATTCAAAATTTTCAAGATGATTTATAGAGGAGAGTATATGCCTAATACATGATTTTTTTTTTATATCAGTAATTTCTATAAGACTCATATGCATAACTCAAAAACCAAGACAATTCTACTATTCTATTTGCTGGTATTCCTTCTAATTTCTACCCTTTGCATATATTGAACCTAAAGATTCAAAAGACTAGAACCCCTGCAAATGAGCCATGAATTACCTTTTATAACATAAGGGAGCTAGCAAGCTTCTAGCTTGAGATGCATACAACAAAACAAATTTTCATTTCAACTCAAATTCCAGTTGCATTTCAAAATTCTCCACATGTTGATTCTACCGTAACACATCGAAACAGGGAAACCAAAATTGCAATAGCCACTAAAAGGGTAAAGTGCCACCAAAATTTCCCTCAACCACTAGGTAAGCAACCAATCTGATTTTCATATTGTCTTAAGGTGCATAGTCAGCATCAAACACCTCAAAAATACCAACTTCATGCATGTAGAGAAAGAGCAACCACCACATAAATAATCAAACAACACAAAATTTTCCATCCCACACACACCACCTTTTAACAACCATAAGAATTACCACCACCAGCACCTAGTCCATGGTACACATGCCCACTTCGCATCATCGCAAGAGATGGAGAAGAAACCTCAACTCCCTCTTTGTTGTTGTCCCTTTTTTTTTTAGCACAACACTATATCGCCCACTTGGATTCCTGACAACTAAAGGTGGGAAAGACAATACCTCCACTCCTAGGGATGGAGCTCGGCCCAAGGTCACAAGATACTGGTGATATCTAGAGTATGTCTCCATTTCACTTTCAGACAAGTTGTCCATGACGTTAATGGGTGAGTTCTGCCACCCGAAAGAACCACACCCATATCTCACCTTCCTATAAGATCCTACAACAAATCATGCTAGTCCTTTGCCTTTATCGTCTATCACTCCAATAGTAGGTCCCTGGAATTACAATCTCCTGCTACACCTTGAAGGCACAATCATGGGCTTGTTAGCATGAGTGTTTCCATCTATGATTGAAACATGTTCTGGAACATCATCACAGGGCCTATGCATATTTAGTCTGGATGACCTTTTGACTGGTCCTATGGAAGCAACTGGTTTTCTCATATTCACTACATGATAGTTTCTCAATCTCACAACTAAACAATATTCACTTGGCTCTAATTTAGAAAATTTCTAACTGCTAAGTGTGAATGCCACAACTAGAAATTATCCCATCTCATATCTATCAAGTGATGTGATGCTAACAACCATCAATTCCCAAAGAAAATGCATGCACAAAATGGTGGCATTTTGTTGGTGTGTGTATTATCACTGCTTATTTCCCAAGTGCATGGAAATCTGCATATCATACTTCATGGTTACTGATAATTAAGTCTCCACATGCACAAAGATCAATTTGATCACTCTTATAGAGAGCTTACCATAAATGCTCACCAGTTGCAAAATTAAATGGCTATCACATGCCTATTTATCAATTTTGAATTTTGGTTGTTGATATTTTGATTAAATGGTAGATCAAATGACTCAAATTGGGCTGACTAGGTTTCAATTCCAATAGTGCTCCATTCATTTGTCTTCGGCCAATAGCATTGATCCAAATCAGATGATAACTCATCCATCAGCAGGTTTCATCCATCCCACAAACTTGTGGATTAATCCACATGTTGGGATCTCGCTACCCTCGTAGCCTTTAACAAACATTCACCTTTTCCTTGCAAGCTAGTGGGGAATGACAGAGATTGTTCCCATACTTGATCTTCACCATCAGCTCAGAACCATGGGCGGTGAGCCAGACAGTGGAGACCAGGCCCCATTTCCATATAAGGACACATTTCCTCATCTGGCTATCCTCACATTTCATAACCAACTAGCATTTAACATCTATGAGCTGGTGGGGTATGGCTAGGATCATTTCCCATGATCTCAAATCTCTAAACCTGCACACACGGAAAGGTTAGTATTAAATAAGGGGCCATTGTTAGGCCGATGACAATTTGACCCTCGTGGATGAATGAATTAAGCTTTAAGTCATTTGGGAAAAAATTAGAGCCCAACTTTAGGAAAATATTAGAGTCGATGACCAACTTGGTGACTGGTGCTCTAAGCCAAAGGGGTCGGTGGACGAACGCATACAATGGCTCAGGTGATGACTTAGAAAATGGGAAACTAGTAGGGAAAGTCAACATGAAATTAGAACGACCGAGGATTTAAAAAAAAAAAACCCTGTCCAAACCATGGGAATAAGGGTTTAATGTGCAGACTAAGTCCATGAGATCCTTAGTAATTACATTTTTTTTGGGAAGCTCCATCAAATGCTAAATTTTGGTTGTGAAAACATCCTTTGTTTTTCTTCTAAATAAGTAGTTGACCTTCTTATGAAATACTAATGTATGAGCATGTAGAGCATTGAGTTGTGTGAAGGCTTGCTGATTTTTGAGAGATTTTGTGTGTTTAGGTTGCAATACATGGTTTTAAAAATTGGTACATCACCTACTAGTAGCAGTAGAATTTCATTTTCAAGGAAATCTCTTCCCCTTTTCTAAATCAAGCCATGGTTGTAGGAGGTTTTCAAAGGGAACCAACCCATACTCTAGAGGTTCATCCTCTTCTTAGGCAACCCACAAGCCTGAGGATGTCCCTATGTTGCACAGGATTACCAAGCTTTAAACCTTAACATTTGAGGCATAATTCTTTGTGGCAGTAGTTATCATAGAATTTTCTAGAGCTAGCAGAGTGAAGACTATGTTATTGTAGTTAAGAAGGATTATAGGAATGCTTTTCATTTCTCCACATTTGAATATGTGGTCTTGTGGTTTGGAGGATGAGTTCAAATTTTCTATTTAAAATTTTAGGTGTTGAGGTGTACCCTAAGTATGTTATTCAATTTTCTATCTCAAGACTGTATTATTGGGTTTGCAAGAAATGTTGGGTTCAATATCTATTTGTTTCCACTAGCATAAAGTAGCATGAGGTTGTGAAAATAATGTATGATAAATTTTTTGAATGCCATATAATGCTTGGAAAGTTATCCATATAATGTTATTTGGTCTCTTTGGTATCACCTTTGGTTTGGAGCTAATACATTGAAGGTTAAGTGTTTGTTGGGATGACTTGGTATATTGAGTTGATTATTCTAGGTGTTTGGAAGTGTGTGTTAATGTGGAGATGTGTTATAAGACATAATAGGTCTTTCTTATCTTTTGGTCTGGACCAATTTTGATTCCCTCTTATTGTGGACATTTTGGAGCCAACTTGTTGTGACCATTGCATGTTTTATGTTACACATTTCAGTTTGGCCAACTAAGGAGAAATTTTTTGAAGCTTTCAGAGGATATAAATGAAAGATCAAGTTTTTTGAGTGAAGTGAGTGTGTGTGTGTGTGTAAATGTGAGGAGTGGTGTGTGAGTATATGGAAGTGTGTCGAAATAAGTGCGTTGAAGGAAACAAAGTTGTTGAAGATATATGTTAGTGTGAAGGGTGTTTTTGTTGAGGTGGTGATTGATTAGTAAATTGGGTCAAGCATGTTGTATTGAGATTGTAACCACTTTTTGTAAGTGTTGTAATCTATAGGGATTTGTAGCTTCCTTTGGGTTGTTGATAAAGGGATACTCTCCCTCAAACACACCTTACATAGAAAATAACATTCAAGAACAATAAACATGCAAATTTATTATATTCTCATAAATCATCTACATACATGTAATCAAATGAATTACAACTATATGGTCACAAGTCTGCTATTACAAAATTCTAGGTTGCAAATACATGCAAAAAATCAGATATGTAAGTCTATAAATGGCAATTATGGCCATTGAAATCCCAACCTTTGTTCTATGTTGAAGAGCCAAAATTTCATCTTTCTTCTCATCTAGAATGAATCATTTTCCTTTGTAACCACTTTATAAGACTTTTTCACTTTCCAATGAACTGCCACTTCTATTTTTGGCACCCAACAGATTCAATTATTCTTTTTTTTGAATTTAAAAAATTCCTAAATTTTAGTCTAATTTTCTAGGAGCCATAACTTTGACTTGGGCATCAGATTGACAACCCATCTGTGCTATTGGAAAAATCTCATCAAGTGCAAGCACCGTAATAGTATATTTCCAATACAACTTATTTTTTGGCCCATCCAGAACCTCTAGGTACCTCAAAATTAACTTTGAATGTTTTAAAAGGGATATTTAAGACAAAAAATAATATCTCACAAATGACAAATGGTATTGAAGTGACTTCTTCACCATTGTCTTTAGTTTTCCATTCTAGATATGTCTATAAGATTTCATGCCCATACATTCACAAATGCTAATTTACTAAAAATAGAAACCTTCTACTTTTATCCTTTCCAATCTTACTAAAAATAGTAATCCTTCAATTTTTAGCCTTTAAAAATTATTCACTAACCTAACTAAAATGAAAATAAAATTTTTCTTTTAGGATGCAAGATTTCTCTTACGCCCTGGATGCTCATGCATCAATTGCAATCCATAAAACTTATTATAAATCTTGTTTTATTTGTGAGGTTGGATTTGGACAGTAGGTCCAAGAAGCTTTCTCACCATGGTTCTCCATTGTAGGGTTTTCCATGTAAGTCTGTGTTATAGTTATGTGCTTGTTCTTTTGAATTGCATTTGATACTTTATTTATTTTATGGTTGTAAGAATATTTGGTAGATAAAATTGAATTGGATATATTTGCGGGATATACTAATTCACCCCCTTGTCAATAGATCATTGTGTTCTAAGAATTAGTATCAGAGTTGAGTTCCTCGATGTAGCCTAACAGTTGAAGATAGATCTTGAAATAAAACATATGGCTTAGAAATAGTCCTTTTCTAAAGAACCAATATTTTATGGTAGCAACTATGCCTTCTAGAGTGTGAGGATGGAAGCCTATCTCACCTCGCTAGGGTATGGTGTTTGGAGAGCTACAAAGGATGATTATATTGAACCTACTCATCATATTATAGATGCTAATGCAAAGAAATCCCATGAGAACAATTTCAAAGAAAAGAATACCATCTTGAGTGGTTTAAGACATTTAAATTTTGTCAAGGCGGTCTAGTGCAAGACAACCAAGGAGATATGGGATAAAATAAAAAATCTCTATGAAGGAAATGATAGTGTAAAGCAAGAAAAATTGCAATCCTATAAAAAAATGTTTGAGAACCTAAGGATGGAAGAAGAGGAAAACATTGCTAGCTATTTTCTCTAGGTGGATGAAGCACTCAATGGAATCAAAGGACTAGGTGAATAAATAATTGATTTAGTTGTTGTGAATTTTTTTTCTAGAACACTCCCTCACTGATTTGATTCAATTTTATTATTATTTAAGAATCCAAATATATAATGAAACTTACCATGGAAGAGCTATTTGGGTCTCTCACTACTTATGAGATGAGAAATGAAGTCCTAGGTACACACAAGAGAGAAGTTACCTTCAAAATTGTGAAGAAAGAAGGAATGCCTAATTCACACAGTGAATCTAAGGAAGAAGAAGAAAACTTTGTGAGAAAGCTAAAGAAGGGACTGGGAAAGTATAAAGGTAAATTACCTTTCAAATGTTTTAATTGTGGAAGAGTTGGTAATTATGCTTCTAATTGTCCTTTTGAAGGAAATGAAAACAACAATAAGAGTATCAAAAGGAAAAACTTCAAGAGGAACTTCCTTTCCCAAGAGGACTACAACTCCTCAGAAGAAGTAGATCACCACTCATCAAATGATGAAAGAGAACCCCTATTTATGACTGGCGATCTCTAATGATTCAAACAATGTTATGGATGAAGAAGAAGGTGAAGTTGATTTTGAAGGTGAAATTATTTAAGCTTTTGAAGATCTAAAATTTGCAAGGAAAGAGAATAAAGAACAAAAATCCCTAATTGAATCCAAGAAAAATAAATGCACAAATCTTGAGAAATAACTCTTTTTACTCAAAAAAGAATTAGAGTATGCAAAGTTTGGAAATCTAGATAACTGTGAAGAAGTAGATCCCATTCCAATTAAGCCTCAAGGAAGACCATTCTAAGCAAGAAGACTCTCCAAAAATAGGTTCAATTATGCATTTTTTCGTTATTGTTTCATTTGCAATAAGTATGGTCATAAGCGTACGGATTACAAATCTGAAATGAATAAAATAAATTTTGTAATTATAAATTATCTTTCTTCACTAGTGGATGTCAATGCAATATGTCAAATCCACAACAATGCTAGACATATAAAAAAATATTGCAAAAGTGGGTTAGAAAAATTAGAAACTCAGAAGGTAGATGTTATTGAGCAAGTCAAGGAAAATGACACAAACAATGAGGTTGAAAATTAAATGGTTGTCCAAGCAATATTTTATGCTCAAGGGAAAAAAAATCTCTAGGTAATAAAAAGTGGATGTTCAAGTCACATGATAGGTGACAAAATAAAATTCATAATTCTTGTTAAGTGGAATGGTGAATTAGTCAAGTATGGAGACACTTCATCTGCAAATACTTTTGGAAAGGGCACCATAAGTATTGATGGAAAATCCAAGACAAAACATTTTCTCTATGTAGAAGGTCTCAATCACAATATTATTAGTGTAAGTCACATGTGCAACAAATGATACAATCTCATATGTCATGATCAAGGGTGTGAAATTAGAAGAGAAATTTTTGGTAAATTGGCAGTAGAATGATATAGGACAAAAAACAACTTGTGCAACCTAAAGGGTGTTAATGGAAGAAGTTGTCTTCTAGGAAAAACAAATGAATTTTGGTTGTCACACAAGAGGATGTTACATATTGACTTTTATAATATTATGAAGATTAGCTCCACAGAAGTAGTAAGAGATATGCCAAAGATTATCAAACCTACAAGAACTATGTGTAAAGAATGTTAGATTGGAAAGAAAACAAGAATAAAATTTAATACCAAGGATTATTCTTCTACAAGGCCATTGGAACTAATTCATATTGATTTTTGCGGACCCACTAGGATAAGGAGCCTCCAAGGTAAAAGGTATTTCATGTTACTCATTAATCATTTCTCTAGGATGACATGGGTTACATTCTTGAAATAAAAATTAGAAGCCTTCGATAGGTTTAATATTTTCAAGTCAATGGTTGAAAATGAAATGAATGATAGAATCAAGTGTTTAAGGTATGATAGAGGTGGTGAGTTCACATCAAAATAATTTGAGGAATTTGGTGAGGAACATGAAATAAAAAGGCATCTATCTGCTACTAGAACTCCTTAGCAAAATAGAGTAGTGAAAAGGAATAATAGAGTTGTTCAGGAGATGGCAAGAAAAATATTGAATGAAGCTAAGTTTCTTGATGTATATTGGAAAGAAGTAGTCCATAATATTGTATATATTCTTAACAAAGGAAAACTAAGGGTGAACAATACCAAGACCCCTTATGAGTTGTGGTATGGAAGACCAACAACTGACAAGTACTTCAAAATATTTGGAAGTAGATGTTACTTGAAAATTTGAGTCAAGATCTGATGAAGTCATCTTTCTTGGATATTCAACAAGAAGAAAATCTTACAAGTTCTAGAATAAAAGGTTGAGGAAGATAGTTGAGAGTGAAAATGTTAGAGTTTATGAAGAGTAACATGAAATCACATATGAGCAAGAAGAATATCAAGGTCAAATGAACTTTCTTGCTTAGAAGAAGAAAAATAAATTCAAGAAAAGGAAGAAACACAAGAGAAGATCACCAAGACTCTTGCCAAGTAAATTCATAGAAATCACTCAAAAGATTAGATAATTAAAGATAAGAAAGAAGGAGTGCAGACCAGAAGAAGATTTGTAAGAACACATGAACAGTTAAAATTTTCTTTACTATAAAGAATAGAACTTAAACTTTTGTTGATGCAAGACATGATGAAGGATAGATATAAGAAATGGAAGAAGAACTAAATTAGATAGAGAAAAATTAGACTTTGGAATTGGTAACAAGGCCTGTAGACAAAAATGTGATAGGAATAAAATGGGTGTTCAGAAGTAAACTGAGTGAAGATGGATAAGTTAAGAAAATCAAGGTTGATGTGCAAATGTCATTCACAAGTGGAAGGTATTGACTTTGAGGAGACATTTTCTCTTGTGGAAAGAATCGAGGATATCATATTTTTTCTTGCATTTTCCTCCCACAAGGACTCCAAGGTATATCAAATAGATGTTAAATCTACTTAAACTTGAATTGTGACTTAGAAGAACTTTACATAGAGCAACTTGATAGATTTAACCTTTCAGCAGATCCAAACATGGTATGTAGACTTAAGAAATATTTATATGGTCCCAAACAAGATCCTAAGGCTTGGTATGCAAGGTTGGACAAGAACTTATTCTAGCATGGCTTTAAGAAAGTTATTGTAGATAACAATATTTACATTGAAATTGAAGGTGAATAAATTGTAATAGTTGTTGTATATGTTGATGATATAATCTTTGGTGGCAATAATGAAATGTGTAAGAAGTTTGTAGAAGAAATGTAGAAGGAATTTGAAATTTTTGTGATAGGTAAGTTGTCATTCTTTCTTGAACTCCAAATTTCTTAATCAGATGATGAAATTTTTATCTCTCAAGAAAAATATGTCAAGGAAATGTTGAAGAAGTTTGGTATGGAAGATTGCAAACTTGTGAGTAATCCTATGTTAACAAGTTTCCATTTGATAAAAGTTGATGAGTCACCTCAAGCTAATAAGACTCTATATAGATCTTTGATTGGGGGTCTACTATACTTAATAACATCAAGGCTTGATATTATGCAGGTTGTCTTCTCGGTTGCAAGATTTCAAGCTGATCCAAGAGAAACTCATGTGAAGGCTATCGAGAGGATTTTTAGATAATTGAAGAACACTCTAGATTATGGATTGTGGTATCAAAAGGGTGATGATTTTTCCCTAAGCGCATATACTGATGTTGATTGGGTTGGTAGTATGGATGATAGAAGAAGTAATAGCAATGGAGCTTTCTTTTTGGGAGACAGATTGGTCTCATGGTTTAAGAAGCAAGATCCAATGTCCTTATAAACAACATAAGTGGAGTATATTGTTGCAACATCTTGCTACACTTAAGATTTGTGGATGAAGAAATCATTGAAGGATATCAAGGTAATGTATGATGAGCCTATTCCTATTCTATGTGACAATACAAGTGCCATCAATATTTTAAATAATCTAGTGATTCATTCTAGAACCAAGCACATATCTATCAACTATCACTTTTTATGCGAGAAGGTTGTAAATTGTAATGCCCCGACGTGTAAACCCTAAAGGACAACAGAAACAACAAATTACCACATATTTTTTTTTTGAAAGAAGAATAATTCATAAGATAAACATGAACATATATTGCATATAAGGCAATTATACAATCAAAATGACCATTATGTTCTTTGGGGTACACGAGATGGCATCACGAAGTCATAAACTAATACCATAATGATAACGAATGAATCAAGATTACATAAAGATAACATATAACCATCCATGATCAAAAGAGGTGAAAAAGATATATATAACATTTTATCAATTTAGTTGAATATGATAATTATGGAGTATATTTCCACAGATACAACCTATCAAATAATGGCTACCACATAAGGTTTACAAAGGTAAGGTAATACATTATAGTTGTTTCAGGAGTACATATGCATCCTGTCATGTAGAGGAAAAGATACATCAAATACAAGAATGTTACATAATTGAACATGGTACAATAGAATTGAGGTGGAGTCCTGGGTCGACAACATCGACACGAACTCAAACTAGGGACCCAATGGGGTGCATAGAACATTCCACCTGACCACGTGGAACCAAAGGTCCACCCCCCTATGCTAGGAGTTGACGAGAAATATCCCCATTCATCAACCAAATAGTTAGAAGAACTGAAGAAAACAAACCAAACTCCACAACAAGGATAAAAATGACATAAGATAACAACCCATCACATTACCATCACCTAGCCCCAACAAAATACTGAAAAAGTCCAACAAAACCAATTACCAATTTTATAGATCAACATTAAGTAACTAGAAGAGGTGCCAACAACAATAGGATCCAAAGCCTTCAAATGAAGTCGCAATATCAATCAACAATAAATATCAAGCGCACCTTTCATTAACATCAATCAAGTTTCCATGAGGCATATAAGCAACACTAAAAGTAGAACTTGGAGGCTTCAACAAAAAACACCAAGTACCAATTGCCTCAACAACATCAACAATTCAATCAACACTCCCAAAGGCTACCAAACAAAGGAAGGTAAATGGGTACTATAAGAGAGTGTCATCACATGGCCTTACATGGATTATCCAGGCAACCTATCATAAGGTACCACCTCCATCTATGGTTATCCGGGCTGCATATCTCAAGGAAACCACTCCATAGGGTGACTCATGTGGGACCACTTACCTTTCATGAGGACAAGATAGTGATCTTACCAACTAGGCCTTCACATCCCATCCTTAGCTTGTGAAAGCACTAACGATATGGGTGAGGCTCATAATTAATCTTTTTTAGTGTTTAACTACCCAAACCCACTAATTAATTTTATTAGGTTATCACTTAAATTAAACAACTCTTCCATGGGTTACCCTAATGGCCCCTTTGTGCACCGACCCCGATGAAGAGTCACTCTCCTTGCGGCACCAAAAAGTAAATACAAGTAAGGGGTGTACCTCAACTCACATAAAAATCAAATTATACATATCTCACATCATACGAGGAAAGAACCATCTCGCAAGCCCATTCCATATCACTGAAATCAAGAACAATGGAGGTACCACCCACAAGAACACAAAAATCAGAAATAGGATCAATGAATCACAAAGGTCCAATCATGGAAGAATCAATATAAACCAAGTTTCTCCATTGCCTCTGGAAGCTTAAAATGCAAAATAAAAATCCACAAACTCCTATTGAAGGTAATTCAACATATCAGGTTCCCAACCATCTCAAAATATGTTCACCAAAAAGTCATTGCATGAAGTCTCCTCAATCAAGATTAACACAAAAGGAAGACCCACATCATGGAAACTCAAAATGTCTCGGCCCAATTCTCACTGGTGAATGGCGACAAGAATGATTTTAGGTCAATTTTAAGGAATCCATGGAAGGATATAAACCAAGTTTCTCCCTTAGCCCTGGAAGAAATGCCGTTGAAGCTACCATAATGGTTCCCAACCCTCAAATATGTGCCAAAAAGTCATTGCATGGTTTCAATCATTAGTATTTATCCCAACAAGGAATGAATTTCTTTTTTCTTCACATGTGGAAAAATAGAAGATTATCATCATGGAAAACAAAATGACTTGATTAAGAAAAAATTCAATAAAAACTAACCAAGTGGAAGCACTAGATATCAAAGTTAATCTAAATTTGAAAATTAGAATTTTATCCTTCAAAGTTAAGGTGTGTCACTTTTTAAAAAAGATTTTCGAGATGGAAAAAGAAGAATTTGATTCCAAAAATTTTGAAAAAAATATTTTTAGAATCTACAGACAAAATTTGATGAGACTCTAGTTTGCACCATCTTCAAATTCCTCACAGTTTGGCCGCTATAGGTGCCCGAATGTGAAGATTTAGTTAAAAATAATAATTTCAATGTCCATTTTGGCCAAAAATTGTAAACCACTATTATGGGATCACCCTATAACTTCCATAATTCACAAAAGGATAAGAGGAGAATAAAAGTGGCAATATCAAAATGATTCAATACAAAACCATTCCTCAATTATCAACAGTAAATTAGTCGATAGGGTATCTTAGGGAACCCTCAATATTCTCCTTACCAGATACCCACTGACTATTTACCCAATAGACTTATAATTCAACATTACATTACAATCAAAAAGTCCAATACAACAAAAGATAGTCATATAAAATCTTCAATTATTTAATTATAACTAATTCAATCATGCCATATATTGTAAATAATATTCCAGAACACAACTCAATATCCACCAACCCCAATACTTAATCAACTTAAATTTCAATTCACGCACACGATTTCACACAAGGGAAAAAAAACATCATACTCTGCAAACTCAAAATACACTTATTTTAAGCAACTTACAATAAGCAAGCCATCATGAACATCTCCATAAGTACCCCACGATCCATACACTTAAATAAATTATGCAACCATAGTATTTATAAAACATTGCAACATAAAAGGTAACACTTACTATCCATCCAACTATGAAATGATCAAAACGAAGTCCCTATTCACAAGACAATATATTTCTTTTATGCAACTTTATAAAACTATCGAATAGAGCTTATGACAACTCACAATACTTTACCATTGTCTATGATCCAATTAGTCCAACTTTCCTTTTAAAGAATTTTGACATTTACTAATCTTCCTAATACTTTACCATTGTCTATGATCCAATTAGTCCAACTTTCCTTTTAAAGAATTTTGACATTTACTAATCTTCCTAATCGATTGATTATAACTAGAGAAACTCTCTTTTAACCAACATCCATATTTCATTTCTATAAGCACTCATACTAATCACTTAGTGCATCCTCAAAGCAACTGTTAACTATCCGAAGTCAATAAGATGCTTATCCCAACATATTTTCCCCATTTAGATTTATTAAACTAAATAACATAATAATTTTTTCCCAATCTTAATGATAATCCTATTTGTTTTATTAACTTATTGAAGCTATTAACTAAATATTAATATCGTACATACCTCATTTATTCATTCTTTCTTAAAATACAAACAATTTCATTCACCTAATTACTAATTTTCTTTATGAGTACTTACTCAAATATTAAGATTACCTAAAGAAAGATATTCATTTGTTTCAGTCTATTTGTAATGCCCATAATTTTACAATACCAAATAAAAATAAAATATCAATATATAACATTTATGCTTGTGAGAGAGCAAATAGCCTCAAAACTTCCCATTCATAAAATAATTAGAAATAATAATAAAACTATAGCTACTTAATTAAAAACTTATTCATTTGAAACAAATATTAATTTAATATAACTACTTGCATTTTCAAATAAATATCCTAAACCATTTCACTATATTTCATTTGACCACTATCATTTTTATCTCTTATATATAAATAACATATTTATTTGATTATTTACTAACTTTTATATATATATATACTCTATTTAGTTAATGACTACATTTACATATATATATTTAATTTTTCCACTAAAAGTAAGAATTAAAAATAATAAATAGAAGGAAGCTTCCCTTCTCTTTCTTTTAGGAATACTAATATTAACTAATATTTAATCTTTTCTTTTATTTCCTTTCATTTTATCCATTTTAAGTTACTGTATTTCCCCCTTCCAAAAAGGAGTAGGAATCACCTTTTTTCTTTTTTAAATGGTTAAATGGACATGGAATTAAGTGCCCTTATTTACAAGAAAGGCTTTTTATTTATAAAAGAGGACTTTTAGAGGAGGATTACGTGGAGCCTTTTATGGGATCCCTTGAAGTCTACCCCATGATAATAGGCTATAAGATAGCTTTCTAAACATGTTTTGGATTTAGTCCATAACGATGCACTTCCCCATAATTATGCATGCTCTCGTTTCATCGAATATTTGGGATTCAGAAGAATATTGCAGATATGATAAATGTTAAAAGTAAAACCTAGATAACTTCAGTTCAGTATATCATGCCTTGGTAAATTCTAATTTTTTTTGTTTGAAGAAGACAATTTAAGCTGGAGAAATGCATGAATTGTGTGATTTTTACTGGAAAAAAGAATAGGTTTATTTGTCTGAAATATCCTTATCTATGCAAGGTAAAGGTTACCGTTATGTTAAAACCTAAATGTGCGCATTGTTAGGATCTTGACAGTAATTTTCAATTGCATTGTTAGGATCTTGGCAGTAATTTTCAATTAATTAAACATACTCTAAAACCCTCGACAAAACCTTATTTTCAGGCTGCAAATTTGCCAAATTGGAGAAGTGAAAGGTCATTACCAGCGAGAGGAAGTTTGGAGGAGCCCCGAGACAACAGTAGCAGGGAGAGATTGCCGATGGTTTCAGGGAGATTATTTAAGATTTATACACCCCCGCGACAGTCTAAACTCTACAACAGCGTTATGTTGCCAGAAAGGGCCATCCAAGGTTGCAGGGTGCACACATATTGGATTTGTTAAAAAGGCTTTAGAGACTGCCAAGAAAATGTGAGAGGCAGATTTATCACCTCAGCTCATGCCTCCGTCACCTCACTATGCAACCATAAATTATGTACAAAAAGGATTTGTTGGAAAAGCTGCAGAAACTTTCAAGCAACACATTTGGCAGTTCATGTAAAGCCGAATTCCCCCAAATTTCCCAACTCCCCTCTTCTTCTCTTTTCCCCCAATGCGAGGATGAAGACTTGTGGTCAGGCATTCGTAGCGAAATGATATCAGGGAGGCTGTTTAAACTTATACACTCTCTAAATCCTAAATACTTCAGCTGTGATAGGTTGCGAATGGTATCAGGGTCATTATTTAAATTTATACACCCTCCAAAGAAAATAAAATGACACATTTTATGTCTGTAAGACTCAGAGGCCATGAATATAACCCTATACTGTGATCATCAAAGAACTGCAATGAAAGTGTAAAGGAATACTATGAGACAATAATACATCGAGTGCCAAATATAGAGGCGCAAGAGTTTGCAAGACAGTGACAGAAGCAATAAAGCTCTGTAAAAACTTAGTTTTTTAAATGTCTCACCTGGATTACTACCTATGGAACTGTGACCTGAGACAAACTTCAGGCTCCACAGTGACAATGACCCAGCCCAAAGAAACTGGTAATTACGCTTCCTTCACCGAATAAGAATGCACACTACTAGAGTGAGAGTTGTGTATTTCCAAACAATAGTTTTGATTTCAGGGGGAAAAAAATTAAAGGATGTTCAACTATATTAATTTTTGCTTATGAAAAGCCAAAGTTGAATACCACAGATGTTATATGCGGCGACCCTCAATTTAGTACGCAAATATCGAATACCAGCCAAAGGGTTAAACAACGAATGATATCGACATAGACTATTGATGATGCAAAATGACACAATCAGGAAAAATCTAGTTCAACCTTCAGGTGAAGAGTATTGGAGAAGGATATAGAATCTGAATACCCAATAAGGATAAATGGCGTAGGCGATATGATTGCAAATAAACATTATTGTTTACCAGGCAATGAAAAGATAAAGCCTAGTGCAGGTTCAGTTTAGTCTCACGATCTCAGGCCACCAAGCCTCTCTCTCTTTCAATGTCCATGGTTTACAAAAACAATAAAAATAAATAAACACCTTAGATGGGCAGTCTATCGGTGCCTAGGAATGTCAAGCTTGTCTTCTTTAAATATAATTATTAACAATATCCAAGTACATAAAGCTAACCAGTATTCTGTGAGTCTGTAACCAAAAATATAACAATTTACAGAGCTAACAAATACTCTCAGCCGAAAACCTAAGTACTCCTGCTATTCTACACTTGCAAGTAGAAATGGATATTCTGAGATAGAGAATTTACCTTTCATCGTCCATGGCAGATCATATGCTGAGGAAAAGAGGATGGCGCAGTTCAGATATAAAACATTTTCAGTTCTTTTTTTTTCAACAGCCGCAATCTCTTCATCTTTCTTTTCCTGAATGATCGACCTTCCCTTTTTAAAAGATGCCTCCTCCAAAAATAATGCTCTCGTACCATGTAGAGAAGCACACAGAATGAGGATGCTAAGACAAGGCACGTGGTATGTTGGAGGAAATACCTTGCAACAAGTGGAGGGTACATGCAGAGGTAGGTGTATTTCTTTTAAATGTTTTTCTATAAGTTTTATTTATTATTTGCATATTATTAAATTATATATATATAAACATACTTAATGAAATGAATTAATAATATTAAACATATTTTCATTTGCTTCTTTCTTTTTTTTTTTGAACCCTTGCCACAAAATTGTCAACCATACTTTATATTATTTTAGTAATAATAATATTAATAATATTAAACATATTTTCATTTGCTTTTTTTTTTTTTTGGAACCCTTGCCACAAAATTGTCAACCATACTTTATATTATTTTAGTAATAATAATAATATTATTTATTTTACTTTATTTGACATTATTTATTATTATTATTATACTCTGTTAATAAATCTCTGGGTGAAATAAAAGGACTTATATTTTCCTTATTATTATTTTTTTTATAATTTATTATTATTCCAGTCAAGGTCATATTAGTCTGAACAAAATATGGAATTTTATGAAGAGATTGATTCAATGAAAGAATATATATATATATACAAACACTTTCCCATCTAAATCAAATTTCCAATTTTTTAAACTCTTAAATCAAACAACAATCTCTTTTTATCATTCACTAATTTAAATATACAATATACACATAACCCAAAAATCAATTGAAAATCTAAATCAAATTTTTTATTATCCATTAAATTAAAACGTCAAACGACAAGGTCAACATGACTTCACAAGACACAAATAAATGACTTACTCGAGATCCAAGGATGGTTGAAATGGAGGGACACTACACAAATCAAGAGGTAAAATTGGAATATATACCTACAAAGGATTAGGTTGCAGACATCTTTACAAAGACACTTTATAAATACATATTTTAATATCTCAGCTAGAAGTTAGGGGTTGTTGCTTGTGCATCTGTCTAAGGGAGAAATTCAAGATATATTTGTATCCCTAGATTGATGATGGCTACCTCTCAGGGGGAGAAGGTAGAAATAATATAAGAAGGTTGATAAGGTTTGTGTGATAGGGGAAGCTTGTATGTTGTTGTAGGCACAAAGGAAGACCACCATCCCTTTTCCCATGATGTCAGAGGGGAAAAATTGAATATTAGGTCAATGTTTCCATCAATACCAAAGGGGGAGTTTTTTGCATGTGTTGTCATTGATGTTAATATTATGGTATCAACATAGTTGTATTATGGAAGGTGGTGATCAGATTTGTCAAAAAGAAGAGTTCAAAAGAGTGTTGATCAGAAGTGTTGTGAAGTGAATGACATGGTGATGAATTTAATACCATATCTTCTGATGCTTATGAATAGGTGAAAGTTAATAGTTCAAAATGTATGATGATATGAAGAAGTTGTTGTCTCTAGCATTTAATAAAAATATTTATAGTTGTTGTATATGGAAGTGTGAATGTTTTATTCTCTATTTCTTGATGTCAGAAATTCATGAAATAAATTGTGTCAAGTTTTCAAGCAATCAAAGGCACAAGAAGTTGTATTGAAGAAGCTTGAGAGAATGCTCTACATTCCCCCACATTTGAAAATATGGACATGTGGTTTGGAAGATAGACAATGATAGGTGTGTTGTATATATGTTCCTAATTTCATTGCATAAAAGTTATCACAAATGTTTCCAGAGTTAGAAAAATAAAGACTATGTTGTTGCAGTCAGGAAAGATTAGGAATGCTCCACATTTCTCTACACTTGAATATGTGGTCTTGCAGTTTGGAGGATGAGTTCAAATTGTCTATCTATTTTCTCATTTCAAATTTTAGGTGTTGATGTGCACTGCAAGTCTGGTTTTCAATGTTCTATCTCAAGGCTACGTTTTTTGGGTTTGCAAGAGATGTTGGGTTCAGTTTGTGTTTGCTTGCATCAAAATAAAGTAGCATACAATTGTGAAAATAATGTATGGGATTTTTTTTTAATGTCATATAATGTTTAGAAAGTGATACACATATTGTTATTTTTTCTCTCTGGTATTGACTTTGGTTTGGAGCTAATGCATGGGAGGTTAAGTGTTTATTGCTCCAACCTAGTATATTGAGTTGATTGTGCTAGGTGTTTCGAAGCATGCACTAGCATGGAGATGTGTGCTAAGATAAAATAGGTCTTGATTATCTCTTGGTTGTAACCACATTTTCTTCCCTCTTGTCATGAATGTTTTGGATCTGACTTGTTGTGGTCGTTGCATGTTTCAGATTGGTTGAATAAGGAGAAACTCTTTGAAGCTTGCAGAGGATATAAATGAAAGATCAATTTTTTTGAGTGAAGTAGATGTGTATGTAAATGTGACGAGGTATGTGCAAGGATATGGAAGTGTGCCAAAATTAGTGAGCTAAAGGCAGTAGAGGTGTTGAATATATATGTTAGTGTGAAGGGTGTTGTTGATGTGGTGGTGATTGATCAACAGATTGGGTCAAGTATGTTTTATTGAGGTTGTAGCCTCTTTTTTTAAGCATTCTAATATGTAGGGAGTTGTAGCTTTCTTTGGTTGAGGCCATATAAAATATGTTTCAGGGATTTGTAGCTTCCTTTAGGTTGCAACTAATAAAATATGTCGTAGATATTGTTTTATTTGTGAGGCTGGATTTGGATAGTAGCTCCAAGAAGCTTGCTCATTGTGGTTTACCCTTGTAGGATTTTCCACATAATTATGGTGTTATAGTTGTGTGCTTGTTCTTTTGAATTGCATTTGATACTTTATCTATTTTAAGGCAGACAAAAGATTTGGTAGATAAAGTTGAATTGGATAAATTTGTGGAATATACTCAATCACCCCCTCGCTCTTAGTATATCATTGTGTTCTAACATGAAGATGCAATCCCTAAGGAACATAAGAGATCAGTGAAGGCTAATAAATGGAGGGTGAACACATACCAAATACGAAGAAGGATCACTAGAAAAAAATGCTCTCTAAGCCACTTTATTTTTTATTATATTTAAATAATAAACCAATGCAAGGGTCAAAGAGGTTCATAGGTGTCATCCAAAAATAATCCAAGGAGAAGTTACCATGTAATGAGAAAGAGGCTAGAATCCATTGTGGTGAATCATGTACCTTGTGATATATTGTGTGGGAACTTAAGACACTTATATGAATAATGGAGGGGATCGTATGTATTGAGGTGAGACGTGGGTCTCCCAACTTTCAATTAAAGAAACTAAAGTTAGAAATGATAAAGGGATGTCTAGGGTTTTTAGTCCAATTTAGAAATAAAGGGTAAGCATGGAAATTCCATCACATGAATTCATATAAATAATTTTAAGTTTTCCTACTTGTCTTTATACAACTAATGGATATATAATAAATCCTCTATGACTAAATTGACCATGCTAATGGGATCTATGGTAACAGAAAAAGTATCCCTTCTACTTTTCCCTTGCTTGTTTGGGCCCTCCTTGTGAACTAGTTCTAATGGTTCCATGATTTAGTGGTGTAATGTTTTTAACACATTCACATTAGGTCTTGGGCCCTTGTGAACTGATTAACATGAATGGTACCTTGCTAAAGTGTTGTGAAGTGTTGTAACACACTTTCACACTTTCCTAAGGTTTAATTAATTAACTATACCTAATAAATCACTTTTAAACCTTAATCATGCATTATTTAAAGTGTTGTAAAGTGTTGTAACATACTTTCACACTTTTCTAGGGTTTTCATTAATAATTAGACTTCTTTATGCTTTAATTGACCCTATTTTGTATCTACAAGCCTCATTTAATGTATCTTTTTGAGGATAATCCTGACACAAATCATTAACCAATCATAATTTAGGTGTTTAGGTTGAATAGCTCCATATTTAGTGATTTGGGACTCACTAGCCACCTTGGGTGAATGAGTCCTAAATATATATTTGGGTCTCGAACCTGGTTTCACACATTTCTAAGCATTTTTAAAAATGCTCCCAAAAATTATGCCTAGTGGGACTCATTTGCCACCTTGGGTGAATGAGTCTTGTGTGGCCCAAAATCAAAATTAATTCAAATTTTTGGTAGGATTTTATCCTTCTAGATCTGATGTTGGCTTGTAGTGTTGTAATTTTAGGAATTTTTGCATAATTAAGTATAAATACAAGGTTCTTTCACTCATTTTCACCCCAACATTCAAGTATTCATCCTTATAGCAAGTTTGAGTTCAAAAGTACATTCAAGTGTCTACAAGAGCATTCAAGGGAAGATTATCAAGCACTTCAAAGCAACATTTGAGCATCATGTCAAAGATTTCATGCATCATGTTTGTTTTGGAGCTAACAATTGTGATGTAGGGTTTTATAATTCAAGCAAGCATTTCATTCAAGATTTATCACCTTTAAGCAAGAGTCAAGATCTACATCCATTGAACAACATCATATTTTGTTCATTCATCATTCTCCATTCCTATTTCATTCTATTTCAAGGTTCGATTACCAAAATGAGGTTCAACCAAGGAAAACCCCTATCCACTAACCCAATAGTATTTTCCCCTCTCCTTTGTGTGTGACTTGCAAGTCTAGGTTGTAGATTTCCTAAGGAACAATATTGGAGAAAAGTTGTCAAATCATTCAAAGTTGTCAAAATTGTCATCAAGCCTTGGAGAACATTGGAGAACACCTATAGGTTGCAAATTGAGGTTTTATATTTGGAAATTAATTAGGAAGGACAGAGCAGAAATAGAAGAGAAAGATCAAACTTTGAAGTTCCAAAAAACCCTAACTAGACTGATTCACCACTTCTAGAAAATGAGTCCCAGTTTCAGTCAAAATTAAGATTTTTACAAATTTCGATACCCATTTGGTAGATTCTTGTTCTTGCACAAAAACCTAGAATCTAGACTAATTTTCCCAGCTTGGTGAATGAGTCCCACTTAACATTAAAATTAGATTTTGTAGTGTTTCATACCTCCATTCATCCATATTCAGATTCCTAGGTGCACACAATTCATCTTACAACTTTTTGTTATGTTCCATTTACATTTCTAGGTCATTTTGTAGGTCATTACATTGAATTAGTCTTTAGTGTTGCATCAAGCATTCCATTTTTCTTTCCAAGTTATTACTTGGTGGTGAATCCCTTATTAGTTTACAATCATACCCTAGGGATAAATGAATAATGCCAAAATATCTGGGTGGGAAAGTGTGTGAGACCCCACCTTCCGTGATCCTATTAATTCTATGGGTCTTTTATGGTTCTTGTCCAATGTTTTGTGTGCTTCTATGTTTGGAAGTTATACATGAGTTTATGAGTGATGGTTGTTTTTATACATCAATGATGTTATATTCTTGGTTGTTATTCAATATGATTAACTGAATAATTATATCTAACTAGTCGTTGTTATGATTTCTCTATGATAACTAGATGAGTTCCTTATGTAAGTATGTGTTGATTAACATGTTCAATTTCAATGGATTATAGGTTATATTTATTGTTAGTAGTAGTAATAGTATTACATTATGTTGGTAGGGGATTGTTGAGTTGATTGATTTTTATTATTATTAGATGATTACATATTGTTTATGTGTACAATTAGGTGTTATTATGGAGATGATATTTGATATGTTAATGATTACTTATGATTATTATTGAATTTTATTTCTTAGTTGATTATTATTTTTGAAATTCTATTTTTAATATGACTGTTGCTTCAACTATTCATATCCAAGAGATGTATTGACACCTTTTTTTGAGTGAATAGGTGATTTTTCCAATGGTGGAAGGGGTCACATAGCTTCTTGCATTATCTTACCCTTGTGAATTTATTGTCTCATAGAAATAACAAGGGTATGTGCAGGATCATGATGGGCCAAAAAGTGGCAATATGATGGGTACTTGTAGGGTATGTGGCTAACGACCTTTTTTTACCCAAAATTGATGAAATGAAAAGGTTTTTTAAAGGAGATTCTAAGCTTTCCACCAATATAAATTATTCTTTACTTTGAATTTAATAAATAATTATTATTAATTTTCTATTTGAATTACGACTAAAGCCCTGATTGATAGGCTAATTGAAAAACATCTATAGATTTCAAACAGTATCACATTTTTTGAATCCAAAACATGTGTCACATTCTATGCTTCGCATAATATAGGATTAAAAAAAAGAAAATTTAATTTCCTGAAGTTTTGACCAAGTTAAGGTGGTCAAACATATGAGTTTTTAAATTTTTTAAAAGTTGTAATAAAAAATTCATAATTAATTATTTACTTGGAAAAAATTACAAAAAAATATGTATCACATCTAGACATGAGTCCTCTACTTATATCTAAAATCTTATAAAAAAATACTATCATTTTATTGTGGTTAGGGTGGTCAGATAGACACCTACTTCTTATTTTTTCCTTGAAATTTAAGTACTACTGCATTGAAATTTCAAATGTTCATCAAATAGATTTTTTTATTTTTAAAATAAACCTAGTAGTTTAGAAACTAAATTCAATTTTATACATATTCTATTCTTACATATTTTTGAAATAATATAGATAACTTATTCAAATTTTTACGTCAAGTTTCCTAACTCTGATTTTTCTAACTTTTTTGCCACTTAAGGGCCTGTTTTTTCATGATGATCCTGCACATACCCACAAGGTCAAATAATTTGTTATGAAACATTGTTTTGTACGTCGTGGGGGTTGTGTGTATATGTGAAAGTATCTTATTAGTCCTTTGAGGTATCTTTTAAAATGATTGTTTCTTTTATGATTTATGGAGTTTTTATATAGTTTTGAATTATGTTTATTGCTTAGAAATCCCACTAGGTGATAGGCTTATATATTAGGGGTCATTTTATCTTATAGAACACCTTAAATAAAGTTTATAACCCACTCTACATACCCACTTTTGAAGAGTGGAGAATGTTAGATTTGGTTGAGTAGTTAGGTGGTTAGGGAAAGGTAGCTTCTTTTTCTCCCATTTATTCTTTCTCCTTGAGTGGAGAAAGGGCTTTTTCTTTGGAATAATTTTTGGGAGTTCTTTAGCTTTCATTGGGAGGAAGGAAAAGAAGAAGGAAGAGGGGGGAATATGGAAAAGAGGATTTGGAGTCTTTTATAAACTCTTATGGTAGGGTCTAAACTCTTTTTGCTAGATATTGGTTTTGATATATGTTTGAAATGTTTTATATGTTGTGAAATCTATGTGCAACTAGACGATGATTCCTTTTTTTTTTTTATGAATTATGTGTGAGTTTAGTCTTGGGTATGAGTACATAACTTGTCCAAAATTGAATATATCATATATTTGTTTTTAGGTAAAGGAATAATAGGATGTGAATGTAACTATTGTAATGTGCAAAGGATAGGAATGTGAACCTTGTATGGTGGTTATTGTTGGTGTTGGCTTAGAATATGTGAAATGTGTGTGTAAGTTCTTGTGGTAACTATGTGATCTTGGCCTGTGGGTGGCTCGAGTTTCAACCCTATCGTTGGTTGGAGAGCCCATTGGCAAAGATTGTTTTCTTTCTTTGATCTTTGTTTTTCAGGCACATACATGTGTTGAATAAGAAATATTATCTTGGGAATTTAAACGGTCTATGGTTGTAAGAGAGAAATATGTTGGTCTTGTGGGGGTTTATAAAGTTATTAAGAACCTAGGGATGCTTTGTAATTTAAAGTTCAATTACGGTTGAAGGTGTTGTACTTGTTAAAATGGAATAAGAAGAAAGTTAGTTGTAGTTATCTTGGAGGATTTTATAATTCAAAGGATAATATTAATTCAAAATCTCCAAGTCTTAATGAAATATTTTATGTATAGGATGTTGTTATATAAATGTTTAATACATACATTTTCCAGTAATGTTTAACTTTATTTAAATAAATTTTTTAATGTATATTCTAGGGTATTTAAGTTATAAAAATAATCAATAAGAAGTTTAGAAAAATAAAATCAAAGACTCATCTTAACCCACTTGATTAATCAATTTTTGAGGTTACAACATTATTGTCCCTATGCCAAACAATAAACTATTTTAATGTAGTTTCACATATTTGATCATAAAAATTGATAAACATGATATTCATAGGTTTTTCAATTATTAATCTCAAAAAAATATATTCATAAATTGTATTAACCCAGATCACCAATTATGATTTATTAAGAAAACATTGACATCTTTATTCACAATAAAAAATTTTCATAAAAAAATCTTACATATCTGATCACAACAAATGATAGAAAATGAATTAGAAGATAAAGTTTAAAGGGTGTCTAAAAATCAGATATTTTTAGAACATATCCAAAAATAATATTAATCCAGTAAACCAAAACAAAGTTTTTATTAAAAAATTATTATCCTCTATTTTAAAACTAAACCAACAAATTGAAAAAAAATTTAAGTAGTACTTAGAACCAAGTTAGAATTTCATGAAATCACATTAAAACAACAGAGTTGAAATATTTTTCTTTCATCTTCTTCCTCTTGTTAACTGGAAAAATAAATTTTATTAAATATTTTTGTAGACACGTAAAATATACTGATTGACATTGTACATCTGATCCCGACCACTAACACCATTTCATCCTAAATCATCCCTCGGTCTAACCATTTAATCGAATACCTTTGTTTGATTAAATTCACCAATGTTCCTCTTAATTAAATAAATCATTTATCTAATTAAATCATCCTCTCCTATTAATTAAATCAATTAGTCCAATCTAGTTATCCCTATTAATCAATTTTATTTGATTAAATCTCTAAAAGTCCATCCATTAAATTAAATAAATTAAAACCTTATTTAATTTAATCTGACTTCATCTCCTTGGTTAAATAAAACAAAAATATTTATATAATCTTGAAATCACATTCTTCTCATATTTTGATTTAAATCAATCCATAAATCTAAATCAATATGTCACATCATTTTGACCTCTCATTAAATTAATTAACCTTGATTAATTTAATCTCCTCTCATGTCCCATCCTCTAGCTTTTGCAACTTGGACAAGAAAATAGATTTAATTCATTTATTAAATCTCTATTTTCTCTCAAAAGGCATAATAAAGGAATATTCGTCAAATTTGAATTCAAACTCCAAGTGGGCTTTGTCCTTCCAACAAGGAATTTAGTCCACCTAGAAAGTCCTTTTTCCTTGAGCCAAGTGGCATTCAATGCACCTTCTTTCCCTCTCACATGTCATTTCAACAATTTCAAAATTCCAATATATGCATTTATTGACATAATTCTTCAAAACTTGCACATCCTCCATCCATTCACATGATGACAAGTGGCATCTTGTCATTGGTTGATTCTTAGTGGACCACATTGCTCTATTTTGGACATCTCCTCAACTTGACATTATATAAATAAGAGGCTTCATTCCTCATTTGATCATCCACAACTTGAGTAAACTTACTATACTCAAATTCATAGCAACCTTCATCAAATTCATCCAAGCATAGTTAGGCTTTTTGCAGATTTTCAACATGGAGCTCCATTGAAGTCATCACCACAAGCATACATATTTCATCAATCATTTTCATCACATCATTGGAGTTGGGAAAGGGAAAATTTTCACATCAAATTGGCACCAACTCCCTCAAGAGATTAAGAGTTTGCTTTGTTTTAGAATAGGATTTGATATTTTAGCTTTAAGTTTGTTGTGTTCTTCATGTTATTCCTTTTCTCTTACATTCAAATGGATTTCTTGAGGGATCTACATTCTAACTTGCATTGACCTTATTAATGTGTGGTTTACTGTGTTCTTGCAGGTGTAGGATCTATGTCCACATTTTGGCGCTAGAAGGAGGGAAAACCAAGAGATCAAATCACATTTTTTGAGAAAATTTCATGCTTTTTGGGTGTTTACAGAAAACTCCACTGTTGGAAGCTTAGCGTCATTGTTTAGCACCGCTAAGAACTCAGCATCGCCATATAGCACCACTGAAAAGTTTAAACTGTGATCCTTCAGACTTCCCGCCCAAAATTCAAATTTTCAAACATAACCACTGACTCTTTCTAGCTCACTGGAATCTTTTCAAAATCTAAACTGCACCACTAGTCTGGCTGTAGAGGGACAATGACTAGTAAGCGGTGCTATACAAAATCACTGGTGACTTCAAACTACGACACCTTCATGGATTGCACCGCTGGAGGGAAGTAAAAAGTGGAAATTTATTTCTAACACATGTTTTTGATCAAATTCTAGTTATTTTGGCATGTTTTCTACTTTCTTGACCTCTATTTTTGTAGAATCTAATTAATTTTCTTATAGGTTGGATTGGTCGAAGGTGAAGAGGAAAATAAGCATGATGACCTCATCTCGTGATACCAAGTGTTTTTAAACACTCTAGTGTTTGTTCAACACTCTTAGAGGATTCACTATCCCTCTTAAGGAAATATTTGCTATCTTTCACACTTAGGACTTACTAGTTTCATTTTGGGCTCTAAAAAGAACTTTTTAAAATTCTTATTACAAAAGGAGCTTAAAATGAACTTTAGGACACAAACTCACTAGATTTTGTTTGGGGCTAATAATTGAAAAAGGAAAATTTTCACACTTCATTTGGTGCTAGAAAAAGAAATCATTATTGCTTTTGTTGGATTAAAAAGAACATGTGCAATTTTTCTTTGTGATTACTTACTCAAACTAACGCCATCGAAAAGACATATGAACTTCTCTTGCGCCTCACGATGATCTTGAGAATCAAAAGGATTTTTGATGGTCTTAGGGTGGGATAAAGTGATCACCTCCACATTTCATTTTGGGGATTAAAATTGAACAAAATATTGTGCGAGTGTGAGTAAATCTATTGCATGTGTTCTCCCTTTGTTTCTAAACGAGGGTTGATATAACTATGAATACATTTACTTGCCATTGTTTATCTTAGAGGGCCTACCTTGGGGAAAAAGTACTCACCCAAGGGAATGACTCAACCGGTAACACTCTAAAACCAAGAGTATTTCCAATTGGGATATAAATGTGGGTATTGGAATACACACCAGTATCACATGGTTGGCTTCGACGAGAAGGGAAGCAATGGTCTCTCACCACGTTGGGTCAACTCCTATGAACAAAAAGTCTGAATTAAAACCCTTGTTGTAGAAAGGCCAAAATCCTTATCTATTTGTTGGTGCAAGAATGGTCATTCTGAAGCTGCCCCACACTTTTACGGTCTTTAGTAGAAATGGAAAGCATACCATGGTAGTTTCATGGGTTTTGATGCTTGGCTTCTCCGTATGAGTGTTGTGGAGGGGATTCAGTGGGGTCAAACATCTAACCATTGGCTAAAGGTAAGCGTAGCTGGACTTGTCCAAGTGGGGACTCAACAAATATAGTCTTTCATATCCATAAAATTGTGCTTGTTCTTGGTTACAAAACTCTTTTCTTGTTCAAAAATATTTGGAAACAAACATTTAACATCATCATCAAAATTTCAAACCCTTTAGGAAGCAAATACAATTGACCAGATTCATGTGTTATTGCTTGCCCTTGGGATTTTATCCTTAGAGGTTTCTAAACACTTGGACTTACATCTCAATTTTCCTACTAAAGTTAAACAATAGGTAACCCTTGCCTTGATTTCATCAAAATTTCACATAACATACCTTATGGGATCTGAAGAAATTTGGACATTGGACATCTAGTTTGGAAAACTAATCAAAGAAGTGTTTGTGGTAAAAAAAATCACTAAGCAAAGATAACAAAATGGGCTCTCACACATGTGCTAGCTCCTCATGATTTCCAAGAAAGTCAAAATCCCAAAACAAATTTCCTTGAGCCAAAGTTCAAAATTTAGGAGTCACACTCGAAAGGTCATCAAGAAATACATTAGGAAGTGCAATCAAAAGCAACATATCAAAATAAGCAAAAAATTCACAAGGTTCTATAGACTCATTCCTTTGAACAATCCGGAAATGTATGCTCAATTTGAGCCGCTTCTTAGTTATAGAGGTCCTTAGAATTATTGTATGTTCTTTAATACCGAGGTCTAGTAAACAAGTGTCTTTTTAGGTACATTCTAGGATCAAAATCAAATTATTTTCATCCATCCTTGAACATCAAATCAAAATCACCTCACCATCATCTTTTGAAAAATCTTGAAATTATCCTCCATGCTAGGCTTTTTCGCAAAAATAAAAATCATCAAGAAAAATCCTTGAAATCTCTATATCAAAACATCAAATGATCTTTGACTCGGTATGTGTAGATGCATCCTTTTGCATATGCTTAGTCAAAATTATCAAACCATCTTGTTTAGCTAGGTATATATAGATGCATCCTTCTTCATATGCTTGGTTAAATTATCATCTTGTTCGAATAGGTGTAGGTAGATGTGTCCTTCTCCCTACACATTCAAATTATCATCCTTTGAGAAAATATACCTCTTATATAATCATCCAACATCTCAGGGTCTATTTGTTCATAAATCCAAAAGCAAACCCAAAATAAAATCAAGTTCAATCCGAAATTCAAAGAAAATCCAAAAAGTCCTAAGAAGTCTAGCATCCCCTCAATATTTCTCAAAAATTTCAAAACACCCACATCATCCCCATCATATCACCTTTGATCCTTGAGAAACATCCTAAATTTTCTCTTTTTGTGCCTAATATTAGATCAATCCAAAAGAATTAGAGATTAATCTCCCATATTCTTCAAGATTGATCCCTATTTTATGGTGCAAACTAGATCTCAACACAAGAGGAACATGAAAGCCAAGAAAGAAACATCCACTACAAGTGACCTAAGTCAAACAAATTCTGAAAAAAATCTCATCGAATCAAGCAATCCTCTAATCAACTTTCCTACATCATCACAAAACCCTCAAGAGGAGGTAGAGGATCTTACCAATAATCCCTTTGGAATGTCACATGAGGAAATCACTGAAATGATTCAAAATCCAGAAAACCATAAGATTATCAATATCATGATGAGACAACCCTTCACTATACATGCTCAAATTAGCAAAGCAAGGGCATAAACTGCCTTTTGATTTCAATGTGAGCTCTATAGTGGAACCATCCTTGGAGGTCATGCCTCCAATTTCATCCACACTCCCTATCTCATCGACACCCCCATCCCAAAGTATCACTCAAAATATCCCACAAATCACAACATCCATTGCTCCAACTTAACCTAGGGTTAACAAGGGAAGTGCATTTCTCAATGCCATACAAACACACCTCGTTGTAAATAATCAAGACTTGGATGCAAACACCATTTTGGGGAAAAACGTACCCCAAAATCCATTACATAAATATGTCCCTCTCACTTTCCATGATCCAAATGATCCATCATCATCATCCTTCCATGCAACACCCCAAACCTCTCTCCCCATTACCTCACAAGGAGAGGGGGACATGTTCAGACGAAGCGGAATTTTTGACACCACACCATTTCCTCAAGAGATCACATCTCTCATGTTTTCACCACTTCCACCATTTCCATCATCATCCACACCACTACTTGGCTTAGGGCTTCCACCTTTACCAAATATCAATCAAAATCAAACCAACATCCCGAACATCAATCAAAGTGTCACGCCAAACTCTCAAAACTTGTCATCGATATCACAACAACAAATGACAACTACGCAACCAATTACCACATCATCAACCACCCCCCTAACATCTCAAAACATGGTCTCTCAAGGACCAACCACATCAATCACACCATCCACCATTCAAACCCCAATCACTAACATGACGCCTCTCACCACCACCTCCACCACCACCAAGCTCCAACACATCAAACCAATACAATATGGCATCACAAGTAGCTCAACAAGTGGCCTATCAAAAGGAATTCTTGCAAGTACAAAAACAAGCCACACAACTAGCTATTGACCAAGCCACACAATTAGCTACCTAGCAAGCCACACAAGCCACACAAGCTACTCAAATTTCCCAAGCTTCATTACAAGCACAACAAGCTTCCCAAGCCCAAATCTTATTGAAAAAACAACAACAATAAGCGGCACAAGCTTAGGCTCAAGCTCAAGCACAAACTTAGGCTGCACAAGCACAAGCACAAGCTCAAGCACAAGAAAAAGCACAAGTTAAAGCCCAATATCAAGCACAACAAGCACAAGCACAAGCACAATATCTTGCACAACAACATGCAACACAACAAGCATATCAACAAGTGCTAAAGCAATATCAAGAACAATAGGAAACAACCCAATTAGTAGCTCAACAACAAGCACAACAACAAGCTCAGCAACAGGCACTAATAGCACAACAATAGGAACAACAACAAGCATTGTTGGTACAATAGAAATTGCAAGCATACTTGGCTTAACAGAATATGCAAACATCATCCATTAACATACCAACCAATCCACCTATCCCACCCATAGTTGAACCACCTCAGAACACTTTCATCCCACCTCCTGATATGCAAAATGATGTGACAACACAAATCAGGTTGCTCTCGCAATAAGTAATTGATCTTCAATCAAGGTGAACCATGAAAACCCCAAGCAACTTGTGCCCTTATCCATTTGATAGGATCCTTTAAATGAAACCATTCCCAAAGGGATTTGAGATCCCCAAGTTTGACAAGTACCGTGGGATGGGATACCCTAAAGATTACGTCAGGGAATTCCAGGTTCATTACATGGAAGTCACGTATGATGATACATATCTGATGCAGCTATTTCCTAGGAGTTTGGCTGGACACACCATGGAATGGTTCTCTCACCTACCTATAGGCATCAAAACATTCCAAGAAATAATAGACACATTCATCAAAAACTACGCATGCAATATCACCATGGATGTCAGTCTAGAGGAACTCTTAGCTCTGAAACAAGGTGAGAATGAACCATTTGCTTCATTCCTACAACGATGGCGATCCAAGGCCAATCAGAGTAAATGGGTCATGTCCAAGGAACAACAAGTGTGCACTATCATATCCAACCTTGACAACCTCTTGGCATTCCATCTCAAAGTCCAAGGGATCACCACGTCGACCAGTTGATTTCCAAGGTGCTTAGCATCGAATGATCCCTTATGACACAACCTGGAGGATCAACTTCATATCCTGAACAATAGAATAATCGCTCATCTACAAGCTATAATGAAAAACCTTGTACATGGGAAAGAAAAAAAAATGTTACCAATGATGGTGTCATCGATGCCAAAGTTGTCATCAGTGCCCCTCGGCAAAACACACCTGCACCACAACAACAAATCCAAAACCATAATCAAAGCAACCATCCAGTGAATACAACACAACAACCAAACAATCAAACGATCAAAGGGGACCACCCCAGCGAAATAAGAACTTCACCAAGTAGAAGTACACCACCCTTGGGGAACCACTTGAAGTCATCATGAAGAAACTAATAAATGGAAACCTCATCAAGATTCCCACCTACGAGAACTACCAAGAACTAGATGTTAAACCTCCTTGGTAAATGAAAAATCAGCTCCATGACTTCCACAAAATCAAAGGGCACACCACTAACAATTGCATGAGGTTAAAGAACATAGTCCAAGACCTCATTGATCAAAGAATCATAAATGTGGAACAGCCAATAGGAAGCCAAAATCTCAAAATATACACGAATCCAATGCCTAACCATAACAATAAAGGAAACAATAACACTGATAAGGGGAAAGGAACCTTCAAAAATATGAATCATGTGTATGAAACTGTTGTTGCTTCCCTAGATGAACATTGTGCTATAATCACTATCAAAGGAGCTCAGGCTGATTGTGGAGTCACCACAAGAGGCAGAAAAGTTACTATCACAGGATCATCTCAACCAAACATAACTTTCATGTAAAATTCAAGATCTATTCCCAATGGCTACAATGTCCTTGATCAACTAAAAAGAACCCCAACACAAATCTCCATCATGGAGTTATTAAAAATCTCATCCACCAACAAGAAAATCCTTGAGGAAGCACTAGCTTCATCCACCGTCCCCATAGATCTTGATGCGGAACAATTCCAAGTTATGGTCAGAAACATCATTACCCCAAATCTCCTTACATTCTCCAACCAATATTTTCCCACTCAACCATCTTATAACCGTGCACTCCATTTGGACGTCCTAGTGCAGAAAAATAAAGTCAAGCGAGTCTTGGTGGATGGAGGTGCAGGCTTGAATATTTGTTCCCTCAATCTCATTAAGAACTTAAAATCTCAAAGGACTCCATCAACAAAGGAAAAGGTATTACAATCAGAGCATATGATGACCAGGAAAGAGTGTCCCAAGGCACCATTCAAATCCCTATTCAAGTAGGGCTAGCTATCATGGAAACTACCTGTCAGGTCCTGGACCCCGATCTGCCTTATAACATTCTCCTAGGATGTCCATGGATCCATGTAATGCAAGCAGCAGCATCAACCTTCCATAAATGTGTCAAATTCACATATGAAGGACAAGAGGTCACCATCCATGGAGATCCTAAACCATTCTCCTACTACAAAATCCTTGAGGAAAAATACTACAAAATACCTCAAGTACCTAAAAATGATGAGGGCCCATCAACACCGTACATTGATCCAGGCACTCTCACTTCCACTTCTATGATAGAGACATCTGTCATTCCCACCATCCCCGCCATCTCTGATATCAAAGTCATCATCTATCACAACGGTTGTGGAAACTATATGATTCCAAAAAAATTCTTTGTGGTAGGAGAGTTACCACAATCTCATAGATCACGAGGAAGTCTGCAATCAAATCAAGCCTTCACTTCCCAAACATCCCCTGAATATCCCAACTTCAGAAGTTGGGGGGATCTTGGTTGAGAAGTCATAGAAGATTACCCATCTCATTTCCTATACTAAGATAATACACCAGCAATTGATCTACCAATGGATGACAAAAATAAAGGTTTGCAAATGATTCTCTCAATGGGCTATGACAGAAACCAAAAACTGGGGAAAAACGATAATGGGCTTATAATATCCCTCATTCTTGAGACGCGAATGAGAAATATTTTCCTTAGATGTACCCCTCCGAGTATAACCATATGTGGATGAGGTCCCCTAGTTAAACTATTCAAGACTCCCCGTGAACCAACGCCAACTAAACTTCACTTACCTGTATCCACTAGTCGTGTCATAGATAATTTCACTTTTGACATAACTGACGCCTGTAGTAGCAGTGATGATGAGGATCCCATAACCAACCTACCCATTCTCTTTGAGGATACCACCCTTCTCATGATTAGCACCTTGTCCTTTGAGTCAAACCATCAAAATCATGAAATCCACATAGTTTACCCCCAACTCATCAATTATGACCAACAAGGACCACCAATTCTTGGCACATTCAAAAATGACAAGGTGTTCTCAGAATTCATGGGACTACGGGATAATATTCCATATGGGGATCACAAAGTAGGATTCATCATTGAGCTAGATACACAAGCCTATTATAGGGAAACAATTGAATCTCTCAGTTGCAAAAGTGAGAAATTAAGAATAATATCTAAGTCTTTGAGTGAAAACCACATTGTGGCACTCTCTGACATGAAAAAAGTAGAAAGAAAGGATGCATCCAATGGTGAAAACCTCTCCGAGGCACCTAAGGATGGGGGATTCAATCTTCCTTTCAGAGCTCTTCATTAAGAAAAATCAACAGTCCTCGCAGAAAAATGCAATCCAGTTAATCTAGGAATACAGGAGACCCTGCACATCACATTATATGTAGAGTCATTACTATCAGAAGAACAAGAGCTCCTAGCAGCCTTCTTGAGGGAGAGAGACAAGTAAATTTTGCATGGAGCTACGTAGACATGCCTAGGCTTGATATGGAAATTGTGGTACATCAGCTAGCAGTATATCCTGAAGCAAAGCCTGTCTGACAAAAACTCAAGAAAATGTACCCTCAGATCGACTTACTAGTCAAAATGGAACTAAAGAAGCTATTGGATGTAGGATTCATTCAACCAATAGATTATCCAGAATGAGTGTCAAACCTAGTGCCTGTCTCAAAGCCCGATGGGGGCATTTGAATTTGCACAGACTTTAGGGACCTAAACAAGGAATTCCCAAAGGATGATTTCTCACTACCTAATATAGACATGATAGTGGTCATGACAACAAGGAACTAAATGCTTTCCCTGATGGATGGTTTCTTGGGATACAACTAGATAACGATTGCTAAAGAATACCAACACAAAACAGCCTTCACTTGTCCATGGGGGACTTACTGCTAGAATATGATGCCATTCGGATTTAAGAATACAAGAGCAACATACCAAAGACCCATGACATTAATCTTCCATGACATGATTCATAAAACTGTCAAAGATTATTTCGATGACATACTAGCCAGATCTAGAAAGAGGAAGGATCACATAGAAACTTTGAGTACAATTTTTGATAGGCTGGAGGAATACAAGGTCTGATTAAATCCAAAGAAGTGTGTCTTCGATGTACAATAAAGAAAGTTTCTAGGATACATAGTGTCAATGAGAGGTATTGAGGTAGACCCTACCAAGGTAAAATCAATCCTTGAGATGGAGGCACCCAAAACATTGAAACAATTGAGAGGTCTCCAAGGTAGGCTTCACTCCATACGAAGGTTCATAGCACAGCTGGAAGATAAACATAATCCATACTCTCATTTACTTCACAAGGGAGTAGTGTACAAGTGGGATGACAAGTGTGAAGAAGCCTTCAATAGGATCAAAGAATATTTTCTTACACCACCAGTCCTCATGCCACTGATCCCAAGAAAGCCATTAATTCTCTATGTATAAACAACACAACCCTTGGAGCTCTCCTAGCTCAACACGATGAAAATGGGAAAAAAAGGGCCATCTATTATATCAAAAAAATAATGGTGGGGCATGAGTTAAACTACTCATTCATTAAGAAAGCATGTCTAGTAGTAGTATTTTTGTCACAAAAATTTAGACATTACATGTTGGCACACAAAATAAAACTCATCACCAAAATCGACCCTCTCAAGTACTTACTATCAAAAGCAATGCTCACTAGAAGGATGGATAAATGGGTCATGATACTATCAGAGTATGACATTGAATATGTGGATCAGAAAGCAATTAAAGGCTAAGTCATCACAAATAAGCTTGCAGAAGCATGAATCTATTCAAAGAATCCTCTCATCTTAGAGTTTCTAGACAAATCCATCTTCAATCTCAACATAGCCAACCACTGGAAACTCTACTTTGATGGCTCATACACACAACATGGATCAGGAGTCGGTGTTTTCTTTATCACCCCACAAGGGGACTACATACCAAGGTCATATAAATTGGCATTCCCCTACACCAACAACATTGTAGAATATGAGGCTTTAACCATGATAGGTCTTAGAATAGCAGTACAGTGGGACATCATGGCCCTCGGAGTATACAGAGACTCTCAGTTGATAATAAACCAAGTGAACGGTGAGTACCAGACTAAGGATGATAAGGTCACTCCATACAAGAAACTAGTGGAGACTCTTAAGGAATCTTTTATCGAGATCACATTTGATAAAATACCCAGAGCCAACAACAGAGTTGTAGATGCCATGGCAATGATTGGATCTCTACTGGACATCCCTCGCAATGTCCTAAAACATGAATTCTTGGTAGAGCAGCTTCTCATGCCCACATTCGAGGTACCAGAGTCAAATTTTTTGTGCAAAATCGTTGGTCCTGGAGATCCCTGGTATCATGACATTTATACCTACTTACGAATAGGTGTCTTACCTACTGACTTACCCTCAAGATTAAAAAGAACTTTTATTAAAAAATCCTCTAGGTTTGTCATCCTAGGAAATACCTTATACCATAGAAGCATAGAGGGAACCTTATTACACTACCTTAATACTGACAAAGCCTTGACTGCTTTAACTGAGGTGCATAATGAAATTTGTGGCTCACACTCGAGTGGAATGACCTTGGCCAAGAAACTGCTAAGGATAGGTTATTATTGGATCACTATGGAGAAGAGGAACACAACTACGTCAAAAGGTGTCTACAATTTCAACAATATGGGAACCTCATCCACATGCCAGCTCAAGAGCTCCATCCTATTTTTACACCATGGCCCTTCTCATAGTGGGGACTCGATCTCATTGGAAAAATCACTCCCACTTCATCTAATGGCCACAAGTTCATCATAACTGCCACTGAGTACTTTACCAAGTGGGTGGAAGCCATACCCATGACATATATAACTGGGAAGCAGATATCAAAGTTCATCCTGAACTATCTCTCATATGCCAATACGGTGTTCCCCAAGCTATTATCTCAGATAATGGAACACCATTCAAGAATCAGGATGTCTGCAACTCGGGTGAAAAATTCAAAATCCAACATCGCTTCTCCACCCCATACGATCCCCAAGGTAGTGGCCAAGTAAAACCACAAATAAAACCATTTTAAAGATCCTCAAGAAAATAGTCAATGACGCGGGTCATGACTAGCATCTACAGCTCAATCCCACCCTTTGAGCCTATCGAACAAGCATCTGCACACCCACCAATGCCACCCCTTCTCCTGGTCTACAGATCAGAAGTAGTACTCCCTATTGAGATCAAGCTCCCATCACTAAGAATATCACTACAAAACCTCATCATGGATGAAGAGTACTGATTATCAAGACTGAATGAGCTAGAGCTACTGGATGAGTGGCATATAGACACTTTAAATCATTTGCAAGTTTATCATAACAGACTCAAGAGGAGCTATTACAAGAAAATTAGAAGCAGGACTTTCCAAGTTGGAGAACTGGTACTAAAGGAGAATCAAAAGAATGTCTTAAATCCAAACAACAAAGAAAAATTTGAACCCAATTGGTTAGGACCATTTGTTATCACAACAAGCTATAAGTTAGAGGCATATCAGTTATCAACACTGAAGGGGAACCCCTGCAAGAGCCCATGAATAGCTCTCATCTCAAAAAGTTTTATGCCTAATCTTTCAAGGTATAGAACCCAAAAAAAAATATTAAAAAATCAGAAAATGTCTTGAAAAAATGGTTACCTTGGCGAAAACTTGGCAAACAGGTTTCTTGGTGACAACAACAAAAAAAATTGAAAAAGTAAAAAATCCAAAAAAATTAGAGAAATGATCAAAAATAGTAAAGAGAAAAATCATCCTCTAGTGAAAACCACTTCGGTGGCGCTTTGGACAAATAACTTGGTGAAAACCTAGCAAATGGGAACCTTGTGTAAATAAACACTTTCCATCCACCAAGATCTTCACGACTTGTTTTGCATCATCCATTCATTACACATCCATCTTCCATCGCATTCCATATCTCCATCCATCACGCATCTGTTTGACATCCGCATCATAGCTTGGTCCTGTATTCGTATCATGATCCCTCCTAGTACTACTCGGCCCATTTCCAAGGTTAGTTTTTCCTACCTTTACCGAAGTAGTCTATTGCATCATGTTGGGGGCATGTTCTTATCAGATCGGATTCGTGTATATTCTTGAATTCCTAAAACGAAAAAAATTCAAAAACATAAAAAAATCAAAAAATCCAAAAACATCCAAATCATATCAAAATTCAAAAATAGAGTCCTCTTGTCAAACTACGGGTCTCTGAGCCTTGAACATAGGAAAGGTTGATCTTTGATCATCCCCCAAGACACTTAGGTCAGTCCTTTAGGAGTCTGTCATAATAAACTAACATTTCAACATGTGTATATTCATCTGTAAATCGGTCAAGTCGTTAGTCGAACTATGTGGCCTCTGCGTGTATAACATAGGAAAGAATAATCTGTTGATCAGCCCCCGAGGCCCCTAAGATAGGTCCTTAGGTTATTCTCTTGGTCAAAATCTCAGAAAACCCCAAAACATTTGAAAATCAAAACATTTATAAAATCTCAAAAAATACCAAAAACAACCTCAAAACATTACAAAACTCCAAAAACATCCAAATATTTGAAAAAAATGATCCATCTCATCTCGCTGTCACCCACAATAACATCACTCATAAAAAGAAATCGTCATCCTCAACCTTTGGTAAAACAGTCGAAAACAAGTCTAGCAGGTCAAAAGTGAAAACTCGAAATGTGAAAATCTCAAGTCTAGGTTGGTAAGAAAACAAGTTGGTCAACTCTTTGTGTCAATAGGCTATCATCAAATTAGTCCCATATCAAATCATCTAATATCATCATGTCCTAGGATGCATCCTTCCTACAATGGACATCAACATCAGACATCACCATAGTTTAGTCTTGGCTAGCGGTATTGAAGAACATCAACTCATTTGTTTACCACATCTTTTTCTTTTAATTTATCTTATTATGCTCATTCCAAGGACCTCTCAATGATGTCCCCAACGAAGGGATTTAGAGAGATAGGAATGGGTCAACCATCAATATCTTTTTATCTATTGTGCTTGTTGGACATTCTTGTAATATAACCTCAGCGAATACTTGCTTTATTAGGTATGTATGGAAGGTGTTTTAGATATTTTGTTGACCACATAGGAAGGCTTGCATTCCTATGTTTTGATCCAAGATGTTTGAAGTACCTAAAGTGCATCCTAGTATGGTTTTCGTATGTCAGACGTGAACAAGAGTACTCCTATCTGATTGTCAAGTCAAAATCCATCACACTAAATACAACGTCATCTTGGTTCTTAATACTTTGATGCATTGTATTTATGTGTGTTATCAAACATAAGATAATTGGCCCTTTGAAAATCTCAACTCCATGGAAGATGTTCATCATGATCATCTTTTTTCTTGTTGAAATCTCTTCTTTCTTCCATTCTTCTTTCCTTTCACTCTAACAAGGTATTATGACAGTTAATCACCACCATCATCCATCCCACATCCACAAATCGTCAGCACAATGCATATAGAAAAAATTGATCATCTTATACACATTTAATGTAGATTTTTTATTCTAAGCATCTCATAAACATAGCATTACATACACATCTGCATATAACCACCTCTTACTTAATTACAGGAAACATAAAATAACCCATCATATCCATGGAATAATCATACAACCACTATCGCATCACATAAATAGATTAGGCATTCGCATCCATTTGCATAAAACATCATCATAAATATGCATATCATCCATCATCCATCCATATCATATAACATCTCATAAATCATGTTGCATTTCATTTCACAAATCATCCCATATCATTATAGGCATCTAGTGCATAATTAAACAAAGCATAATAAGTACATAAACATTATACACAATCCATCGCATTAAGTGAATACATCTATATAAAATATCTCATAAAAATCATTCATTATATCATTTCACATACACATCATAATATCATTACTCACATATCATTTTGCATATACACCATAAATCATCTCCATACCATTTTTCATAACATATCACATCATATATAACATCACATCATAACATCATCAAAAGTACATATCATACATGGAAAATCACATACATTCATCATTGCATAGATCAATGCATTCACATCATCACCATCATAACAAAAAAGAGATTGAAAAAGAAATCATTGCATAAATCATCACATTTGCATCAACATACATAAATCATCATATAGATTGCATCATCATATAAAAATACATATCATCTATCATCCATCTATATCATATATCATATAAATCCATTTTCATATCATATGTCATAATTCATTAGAAGGATAATATAGATTTGTTAGTCACATAACCATCACATAACGCATATACACCAGCAGAAAGAAATGTATCCATACATCCATCACATAATACCATGACATTATTGCATAGCATATAGAAATAGAACCATCCATAAATGCATAATAAATAAATGGTACACAGAACATCATATCAAAATCATCATCTCATATATATCATCAGGTAACTTTCATAGTACAAAATAATTGGATCACTGTACATGTGTGTATGTCAATAATTACAAAAAGGCCCAATGGGCTATCAAAAATGAGCCCATATGGCACAAAAGAATAATATCTTGATCAAATTGAGGTCTAACCCTCCTGTCTACTACCATCATCTCTGTCACCATGGCCCTCTGTTGGTCTATGGCTAGTCCACTGTGAATAATCTAGGGCCCAGGCTACTCTGGGTACGGCCTGATGGTAAAGAAAACGATAATAATCTGCCTCCTGGATGGACTTCCTATATGAACGAAGAGGCACTATGTTGTGGGAGGAGGAAGCTGCCATACTCTCTAACTGTTGTTTGCAGCTCATCTTTGCAGCCTCCTGTAGCTTTGTGTCCTACCTCTATAACACTGTCTAGTCTCTCTCTGCTATCAAGGCTTGGACCTGGGCCTGCAACTGTGCTATCATCTCATCTCTTGGATTTGGATGATCCACTAGATATCCTGGCAGAGGCTACATGTGAGGCTGGTCCTCACCCCCAACTCATGGTGGTGTGGTAGCCCAATCTTGGTGCCCATCATGTCCGCCCTCCGGCCCCTGATCTCAGTCTTGCATCTATACCTTAGCACGAGGCTGATCCATTTGAACCTGTGTCGGTTGGACATGTGTCGATTGGACCTGTGCGGGCTCGGTCTATGCTAGTTGTCTTGTTGGAAGACTGCCACCTCGTCATCCTCAACCTACTCCTCTACCCCTGGCTTTCCATCAAACGGACGGTGCACCTAGAACTGTCAAACGTAGAGGCGATTAGAACCAATCTCTGTATGCTTGAGTAACCCCTGATCGACAACCCCCTGATCATATGCCCATGGCTAGGCCACCAACTTCCTAAAACTATCAACTACCTCAGAGGTAGGAATGTATCACCCCCAGGCACCCTGCAACACTGTGCAAGCAAAAATGGCCACATAATCATCATCTGGCCTATCTTGTACCTCCCCAAACTAACCTAAACTCATCTAGGTAGATATCGCTCAATCATAGTGTGCTCCCGCCCCTTAATAAACCAATCCTAGCAGAAAAAGAATAACTAATACACATCATCAACCCATTCAAGCCGACCAAGGTAGGGGAACCATGTAAAAACTATGATATCATCAATAAACCTCCTCCAATGAGGGATCTCATGCTTGCCTGTGTGTGAAGGACACACTGCCCCTGTAGTGCCAAACCACTGGATCATTTGGTCTGACTGGCACTAGAACAATTCGCGGCTGAAGAACAGAGATGTGCTCCCATGCCCACACGTGAAGAAGCGTGACACCTACACCAAGTGCCCTACCATCCAAATACGCATACTCATGTAAATCCCGGTAAAGGGAGGCAAGAAGAACCAAACCCCATGCAAAACGGATTGGCCTATCATGAACCATTTGCTCCCAAAAAATCCCCCAACTAGGACTAAAGTACCTGCCTCATTGATCTGGGGAAACAAGACTTCAAATGATAGCAACTATCACTAGACGGAATGGTGATATGAGCAACCAATGAAGCTCCATCTCTATCTTTCCCTCACAAAACATGATCTCATATGTGGCCAGGATTGCATGGTAGGCATCCCTTCCAACATCTATATCATAAATAACTCACTGACCATGAATCAACAATCTAAGGATGCGCCACACATCCTCCAAGGTAACAGTGGCCTTGCCAATAGGAAGATGAAAATATGATGTATCACTGTACCATCTCTCAGCAAGTGCAAACATCATACCAAGGTGGGTCCGCACAGGCGCTACATAGCCAATATACCATAGCGCCATCGCTCGCAGTCAATCTTGCTCCCTGTCACTCAGATCTCCCAAATGACCAAATATCTCCCATAATTTTTGCTCACGAGAATAAATCTCCCTTGCCCCCTCCTGCATCAGGAAATATCACCATGTTAAAATCATTGAGGAATTTTATCCTGAGCATTCAAAAAACTAGCCTACATTGCAAACTGTGAAGGCGTTGCAATTTGAAATTTGCAAACAGTGACGCTGGGGTCTTGATAGGGAGGGGGATTTGAGGAATCAATCACAGATTCCTGCTCTAGGTCTTGCTTGCAAGACCTCCTTGGTGTTTTTCTTCACCACCTTAACCTATAGAACCCTTCTCATGTTTAGGTACCCCTAGTTCTCCTGGCCAACCCCACTACCATCACCATATAACCAACCAAGTCAATCTTGGTGCAATAGCTCGAACTCTTCCTTAGCCTTTAATCTCCCCTAAAGACTAACAATACCTCCAAAGCCTAAACTTTGATTTGCAGGGGTGTCGAGAGGTTTCAAAAAAGTTCTTTCCATCCCATCTTAGCCCTGAAGGAACTTCCTAACTCCATCTTTCCATCGCTTCCACCAAACCCTCATTTAGGTTTAAAAAGGCCACTAGCCTAAGAGCCCCAATTAGGTCTCCACTTCCGAGAAAATAGCTTGTCTCTCCTAACTTTCCCAAAGAACTAAAAATCTTTCCTTTGGCTTCTTGGACCTTATGCCTACCCTTTGAATATTTTAAAGGTCTTAACCCTTAACTGACCATACACAGGCCTAAACCACATTTTGGCAATAATTAGGGCTTTTTAAGCCATTTTTCTGTCCTTCTTGCTACTGTTAAAGATTACTATCACCAAGCGGTTAGATGGAGCTCCCTCCTACATTCAAAACCTTTTCAAGGCTCATGTCTACCCTCTCCTCACCGTGTTTTGTCAGGAGATGAAAACCCCTGCAACCCAAGTGCTCTGCACTTCTTGACTTCCCTAGCCGGACTCTTCTTAGCTCGCCTAGGAGAAGTCTTTCACAGTGATACTCTGACTACCTAAGACTCCTAACCCTACCATATTTACAATCATGGAGTCTAGACACAATTCCCAAGAGGCTGTATGTTATGTACAGTGGGAATGTGACCTAAACCTCCATTTTCTCCTAACAAACTTGCCAAAACAGCAAATGCAAAGAAACAACTATCTACTATAATGCTTGAAACAGAACTAGAAATCTAAATTGCTACCACACAAGGCTTAATCTATCAGTACCCTACATCCTATGTATAAAAAAATAACATATTCAATCCATTAAAGCTCTATTTTGAGACAAAAACAGAAAATCACACTAAACACCACTATTTTTCTTCAATTTCACAAAATCTCACTACAATGCCAATGCAACCAACCAAGCTCTCAGGTCGAGGTAGACCTTAAATAGGGTTCCTCAGTTAGTTATGCTTCCTTGGTCAGACATATTAGTTACCTAGTGGCAAAGTTCCAAAAACGCACTGTGCTTCTCAACTTTTCCAATTTCTAGAAAACTAAGTAAGATGAGTTTCTAAACTCATCCATCCTGTCACAAATTCTATCCTAGAGATCAACCACATCCCTAAAATATCTTCTCTACTCAATGGTCAACATGAACTTCATGATAAACATCAAAACCAAAAGAAATGCATCCTAGACTTCCTAAATGCCTAGTGTTTCCTAGGTGCCCCTGCACCATTCTCCCCCTCTCTGCACAAACACTAAGGAATGTGAGGAGAGATCAGTGACACATCAATGCCCTGCTTCTTAAACTGAGCTTCATCTACCCATGTAGCCTCAGATTCATGTTTGTTCTTCCATTTGATAAGATGCTCCATGTACACCTTATGCCTTGTAGATTTCTTCACTCTTGACTCCAAGATCCTCTCTGCTTGTAGCTTGTCTGGAGTAGGTAAGGCTATGTTGCTTACATCCTTGAAGATCTTGCTACTATTCTAATCCATGTCATTGATTGTTCCCTTATACTTGATCAGATCAGCCACATTGAAAACTGGAGAGATGCCTAAATCTACAGGTAGTTCCACCTTGTAGGCATTCTTCCCATATTTGGCTAATACCTTGCATGGTCCCACTCTTTTCATCTGCAATTTGGTTGATGTACCCTTCTGCAACCTGTATTTGTTGAGGTGGACCATGACATAGTCTCCTACTACAAATTGCAAATCTTTTCTTGACAAATATACCTTATCCTTCAACTTTTGTGTAGCCTCGGTGACTGTCTTCTTTACCTACTCCTAAATCTCTTTCATGGTCTGAGTGAAGTCCTCTACATGGCCACTCCTATGCTCCATATATCCAAGATCTTTGAGCTCACATATTCCTCTTGGGTGCATCCCATACACTATTTTAAAAGGACTCTTCCCTGTGGTCCGGTTCACACTGTCATTGTATGCATACTCAGCCTGTGATATGACCAAGTCCCATGTTTGTCCATACTCCTTGGTTAGGCACCTTAGAAGGTTACCTAACACCCTATTAACCACCTTTGTTTTCACATCAGTCTAAGGATGGTAAGCTAATCCAAAAGAAAGGTTGGTACCTAATCTGCTCCATAGAGTCTTCTAAAAATGACTCATGAACTTCACATCCCTGTCTGATACAATGCTCAAAGGAAATCCATGGATCCTTACAATTTCCTTGAAGAAAAGGTGAGCAATGTAGCTATCATCATGTGTGGTCTTGCAAGGGATAAAGTGACTCATCTTGCTGAATCTATCTACCACCACATAGACACTATCAAACCCTATCTTAGTCTTAGGGAGTCCTACAACAAAATCCATGCTAACACACTCCCATGGTCTGTTGGGAATGGGTAGTGGTTGATACAAGCCTGCATTACTAGCTCCCCTTTTTCTTTCATACAAACTACACACTGCTCCACATACCTTCTGACATCCCTTGGCAACTTGGGCCAATAATAAAACCTTTGCACTAGTTCCATTGTCTTGTTGATACCAAAATGACCACTAAGACTACCATTGTGTTTTTCTTGGATAAGATTCTCTCTCATAGAACCTTTTGGCACACACAACTGATTTCCCTTGAATAAAAATCCACTTTGCAAAGTATACTCTGAGTATTGGCTATGAAAATGATTCTCAAAGTTAGAACATACCTTGTAAGCCTCCGAGAAGTCTTCATCTTCACCATAGAGATCCTTGAAACTCTCTATACCAACGCTCTTTATCTATATTTCTTGCACTGTCAGCAATCTCCTACTTAGTGCATCTGCCACCTTGTTCATTTGTCCCTTCTTGTGATTGATGGTAAAAGTGAAAGCTTGAAGATACTCCATCCACTTCAAATGTCTATTGCTCAACTTCTCTCGTGTGTTGATGTAACTAAGTTCCTGATTATCAGTAAACACTACAAAATATTTGCATAGAAGGTAATGCCTCCACTTCCTAAGTGACTGAACCAAAGCATAAAGTTCTAGGTCATAGGTAGAATAATTTGTCTTAGCTTCATTGAGATTTTCACTAAAGAAAGCTACAGGCCTTCCTTCTTGGCTTAGCACTTCTCCTACTGCAACTCCACTAGCATCACATTCCACAGTAAACAACTTGTCAAAGCTAGGTAATAAGAGAATAGGTTGAGTTGCCACTTCTTGTTTCAGTTTCTCAAAACCTTTCTCAGCTTCTTGAGTCCATTTAAACTTGGTTTTCAAACCACCTTTTATTATGTCTAGGACTGGTGCACATATGCCACTAAAGTTTCTTATAAACTTCCTATAAAACTGAGCTAATCCATGGAAACTTCTTACCTTTGTCCCTGTGGTTGGTGTAGGCTAGTTTAGGATAGCTTCCACCTTGCTTAGATCCATCTTCAATCATCCTTGGGATACTACAAACCCTAAATACACAAGCTCATGTTTAAAGAACTCACATTTCTCTAGATTGATGGCTAACATCTCATCTTGCAATCTTCTAAGAACCAACTCCACATGCTTTAGGTGTTCCTCTATTGTCTTGCTGAAGATAAGTATATCATCAAGATATACCACCACAAATATCCCTGTAAAGTCTTTGAGTACTTCATTCATGAGCCTCATGAATGTACTAGGGTAATTAGAGAGGCCAAATGGCATAACTCTCCACTCATACAACCCATCATTTGTCTTAAAAGTTGTTTTCCACTCATCTCCATCCTTGATTCTGATATGATGGTATCCACTCTTGAGAACCAACTTGGTGAAGACTGAGCTCATCCAAGACAATCCATCAAGTCCTCAATTCTAGGAATAGGGAACCTATACTTGATTTTGATTCTATTTATAGCCCTAGAATTAGTGCATAATCTCCACTTACCACCTTTCTTGGTTGCTAAGACCACTAGTACTGCACATGGGCTGATGCTCTTCCTAATCAATCCTTGATCCAATAACTCCTGCACTTGTCTAGCAACCTCTAGGTTTTGATCCGGGGTAAGCTTGTAGGCTGCTTTTTTTGGCAATGAAGCCCCTGGTATGAAGTCAATCTGATGACTAATGGCTCTCTTTGGAGGTAAAGTTGTAGGTGTACCATCACTGACTATGTCCTTATACTTCACAACTAACTTCTGGACTACTTTTGGTATGACTATTTTCTCAATCTGATCTTCCTCCTTAGTTTGCATCATAACCACATATCCTTCACCTCCTTGATGTAGGTCTTTAATGAACTCTTTTCCACTGATTAATAAGACACTAGGGGTCTTTGACTGTCCTTCTTCCTCATCTGTTAGTGACTGCAACTGGAATGTCTTTCCATCCTTCTTGAATGAGATAGTATTGGATTTTCCATCAGAGATGGAACCTTTGTCATACTGCCATGGTCTGCCCAATAGAAGATGGCATGCATCCATGGGTAACACATCACAAATCAACTTATCCTTGTACCCTCCAATGGAGAACTCCACCGTTACTTGCTCATTAACAAGAACAATCCGCCCTTTGTTCAACCATGTTACTTTGTAGGGGTTAGTGTGGGGTACCTTCTCCAATTTCAGTTTCTTTACTACCTCTTCTGAGATGATGTTATCTATTGAACCTGAATCCACAATAACCTTACATACTTTTCCAAGTATTTTGCATCTCACTCTAAATAGAGCTCTTCTTTGTTTTGGCTCTTCCTTGACCGGTTGTCTGATCAAAACTCTCCTAAATATCAGATTCTCCCCCATTTCTGATTTAATGTGACTGATCTCTGGCGATTTAGCACTCATGGTGTCCTCTTGAGCATATGCCACTCTCTTCTCAGTGCTTGATGAAGATGCTTTCTCCGGGCACCTATAAGCTGGATGTCCTACTTGCCCACAATGGTAACACTTCATATTAGCAAAGTAAGAATTGCTCCTGCCTACTCCTCTTCCTCTGTTTGATCCACCTTGAGATCCTCTACCTCTTCCATAACCTCCTCTATAAGATGTTTCACTTCCATGTTCTGTGAGTTTAGACTCTCCTTGGTTTCTTTGTTCATTTCCTCTACCTTGGTAGCCACCTCTATGTCCTCTTTGATCTCTTTGATCTCTGCCTTTGCCTCTACTCTTAGAAGCCTGATCTTATTTCCTCTTGCTTCTTTCCTCTATCTTTATAGCCAATTGCTAACATTGGTGTACTGTCTTGGGACTTAGAAGAGTCATCTCCTCTTGAATGTTCCACTTCAAGCCGTTAAGATACCTAGCCACCTTGAGACTTTGATCTTCTGAAACATTAGACCTCACACAAAGTTTTTGAAACTCCTCTGTGTAAGTGTTCACATCTTGGTCTCTTTTCCTCAAGCTTTGTCTCTTTTTATGTAACTGAATCTCATAATCATCTAGCATGTATGCTTCTCTCACTTTTGTAACCATACCTTTCCAAGTTGAAATAGGATTCTTGCCTTCCTTTTCCCTCTTTGTTTGAATGAATTTCCACCATGTCAAGGCAGAACCTCTTAACCTTGATTTGGCCACCTTCACTTTCTGTGCTTCAGTGACTCCATCACACTCAAAATGGTTTTCCATGCCCTCTATCCAATCCATGACCAGATCAGCTTCCATTTTTCCACTAAACAGTGGTATGCCTTCAAGTGCTTTTCCACTCAAAGCCTTCAATGCCTTCAAGAAAGGCTCTTCTTTCAAAATAGGGTCAGGTTCAGGGATCTTGTCTTCCTCTGCAACCTCTTCTTTCTTTGGTACCCTTCCTTCGAACTGTACATCATTCAACGCTTTCTCAAGTTGGTCTATTCTTTCCCTCAATAGCCTATTGTCTTCCTCCTGTCCTTCAACCATCTTGGCCAATTTTGCATTTGTCACCATGATGGTAGAACCACTAGAATCAATCTCAGACATACAAAAATCAATCCCAAATCTTTTGATTGGTCTGATACCAATTTGATAGGGAGGGGGGTTGGAGGAATCAATAACAGATTCCTACTCTAGGTCTTCCTTGCAAGACCTCCTTGGTGTTTTGCTTCACCACCTTAACCTATAGGACCCTTCTCATGTTTAGGTACCCCTGGTTCTCCTGGACAACCCCACTACCATCACCATTCAACCAACCAAGTAAATCTTGGTGCAATAGCTCGAACTCTTCCTTAGCGTTTAATCTGCCCTAAAGACTAACAATACCTCCAAAGTCTAAACTTTGATTTGCAGGGGTGTGGAGAGGTTTCAAACAAGTTCTTTCCATAGCATCTTGGCCCTGAAGGAACTTCCTAACTCCATCTTTCCATCGCTTCCACCAAACCCTCATTTAGGGTTAAAAGGCTACTAGCCTAAGAGCCCCAATTAGGTCTCCACTTCCGAGAAAACAGGTTGTCTCTCCTAACTTTCCCAAAGAACTCAGAATCTTTCCTTTGGCTTCTTGGACCTTATGCCTACCCTTTGAATATTTTAAAGGTCTTAACCCTTAACTGACCGTACACAGGCCTAAACCACATTTTGGCAATAATTAGGGCTTTTTAAGCCATTTTTCTGTCCTTCCTGCTACTGTTAAAGATTGCTATCACCAGACGGTTAGATGGAGCTCCCTCCTACATTCAAAACCTTGTCAAGGCTCATGTCTACCCTCTCCTCAACGTGTTTTGTTAGGATATGAAAACCCCTGCAACCCAAGTGCGCTGCACTTCTTGACTTCCCTAGTCGGACTCTTCTTAGCTCGCCTAGGAGAAGTCTTTCACAGTGATACTCTGACTACCTAAGACTCCTAACCGTACCATATTTACAATCATGGAGTCTAGACATAATTCCCAAGAGGTTGTACATTATGTACAGTGGGAATGTGACCTAAACCTCCATTTTCTACTAACAAACTTTCCAAAACAGCAAATGCAAAGAAACATCTATCTACTATAATGCTTGAAACAAAACTATAAATCTAAATTGCTACCACACAGGGCTTAATCTATCAGTACCCTGCATCCTATGTATAAAAAAATAACATATTCAATCCATTAAAGCTCTATTTTGAGACAAAAATAGAAAATCACACTAAACACCACTATTTTTTTTCAATTTCACAAAATCTCACCACAATGCCAATGCAACCAACCAAGCTCTCAAGTCGAGGCACACCTTAAATAGGGTTCCTCAATCAGTTATGCTTCCTTGGTTGGACATATTAGTTACCTAGTGGCAAAGTTCCAAAAATGCACTGTGTTTCTCAACTTTTCCAATTTCTAGAAAACTAAGTAAGATGAGTTTCTAAACTCATCCATCCTATCACAAATTCTATCCTAGAGATCAACCACATCCCTAAACTATCTTCTCTACTCAATGGTCAACATGACCTTCATGATAAACATCAAAAACAAAACAAATGCATCCTAAACTTCCTAAATGCCTAGTGTTTCCTAGGTGCTCCTGCACCAGGTCTCAAAATCCCAAACTACACTACGGCAGTGCACTTTTCTTAAAGCATCCCAAACCCTAATTCTAAAGTCCACCGCGATGTCGAAGTTTGAAAGTCCAACACTCCATTTCAAGAAGGCGTCAAAGTTTGAGAAATCTTCTCAAACTCCAAACTCCATCGCAGTGGTCCATCTTGTGATGGCGGTTCAGTTTGGAGGACCGAGCGGTCTAGTTTGAAATTTGAGCGGCACTCTATAGCACCATTGCAAATGACCTAGTTCTAAAAGAAATAAATAAGCATGTAAAATAAAAAACTAAGCTCAAGTAAGGATCACATACCAGTGCCCCCGATGCCAGGAGGTCACTGGTATGTCTGTACTTGGTTGGAGATATGCAATGGGAGTTGTCATTGTGCCATCTCATTAGGATATCAAGGCTCAAAATCATGAAATCTCTGAAGGCTATGTGTCCAAATGAACTAGAAGTGGCCCCTCGAGGCCTACTTAAGCCTGAAAATTAGGGTTTTTTGACCCCGTTCAGCCATTCTGCTAGGGTTTTGGATCCCCAATTCTGTCTTGTCTGTTTGAAAGTCCTTTCACACCCTTTTTTGGCATTTTACGTCATTTTTTGACTTCCCAAAGCCTTTTTGGACTTGTCGGGTACCTTGTCCTCTTTTTTCATGAGATCACCCAAAAAATCAAAAATTTTGTTCGATCTCTCGAGGGGGCAGTATGTTACCATAATTTCCTTCGTAGGGGCAACAATGAGGAAATTTTTATCAGAAAAATGTTGGCTTTTGATTGAGATCATTTATTCTTTGAACCAACACAACGAGTGCACTGCTTCAAAGAGGGGAAAAATGTAGACACGTAAAATATATTGATTGATATTGCACATCTGATCTTGACCACTAACACCCTTTCATCCTAAATCATCCCTTAGTCTAACCATTTAAACGAATACCTTTGTTTGATTAAATTCACCAATGTTCCTCTCTTAATTAAATAAATCATTTATCTAATTAAATCATCTGCTCCTGTTAATTAAATCAATCAGTCTGATCTAATTATCCCTATTAATCAATTTTATTTGATTAAATCTCTAAAAGTCCATCAATTAAATTCAATAAATTAAAACCTTATTTAATTTAATCTGACTTCATCTCCTTGGTTAAATAAAACAAAAATCTTTATGTAATCTTGAAATCATATTCTTCTCATATTTTGATTTAAATCAATCTGTAAATCTAAATCAATATGTCACATCATTTTGACCTCTCATTAAATTAATTAACCTTGATTAATTTAATCTCTTCTCATGTCCCATCCTCTAGATTTTGCAACTTGCACAAGAAAATAGATTTAATTCATTTGGGTATGTGTAGGATCATGATGGCCCAAAAAGTGGCAATATGATGGGTATGTGGCTAACGACTTTTATTTTACCCAAAATTGATGGAATGAAAATGGTTTTTAAAGGAGATTCTCAACTTTCCACCAATATAAATTATGATTTACTTTGAATTTAATAAGTAATTATTATTCATTTTCTATTCGAATAATGACTAAAGTTCTAATTGATAGGCTGATTGAAAAACATCTACAGCTTTCAAACGGTAACACCTTTTTTGAATCCAAAACATGCGTCACATTCTATGCTTTGCATACAATAATATTATTAAAAAAAAATTAAATTTCATGAAGTTTTGACCAAGTTAAGGTGGTCAGACATATGAGTTTTTATATGTTTTAAAAGTTGTAATAAAAAATTCATAATTAATTATTTACTTGGAAAAAAATTACAAAAAAATATGCATCACATCAAGACATGAGTCCTCTACTTATATCTAAAATATTATAAAAAAATATTATCATTTTATTATGGTTAGGGTGGTCAGGGTATTAACAGCTTCTTATTTTTCCCCTAAAATTTAAGTACTATTGCATTGAAATTTCAAATTTTCACCAAATAGATTTTTTTTTTCTTTAAAAAAACCTAGTAGTTTAGAAACTACATTCAATTTGCTATAGATTCTATTCTTACTTATTTTTGAAATAATATAAATAACTTATTCAAATTTTTATGTCAAGTTGTCTAACTTTGATTTTTCTAAATTTTTTGCCACTTAAGGGCCTATTTTTTCCATGATGTTCCTGCACATACCCATTTATTAAATCTCTATTTTCTCTCAAAAGGCATAATAAAGGAATATTCGTCAAATTTGAATTCAAAATCCAAGTGGAATTTGTCCTTCCAACAAGGCATTTACTCCACCTAGAAAGTCCTTCTTCCTTGAGCCAAGTGGCATTCAATGCACCTTCTTTCCCTCTTACATGTCATTTCAACAATTTCAAAATTCAAATATATTCATTTATTTACACATTCTTGAAAACTTGCACATCCTCCATCCGTTCACATGATGACAAGTTCCATCTTGTCATTGGTTGATTCTTAGTCCCACATTGCTCTATTTTGGACATCTCCTCAACTTGACATTCTATAAATAAGAGGCTTCATTCCTCATTTGATCATCCACAACTTGAGTAAACTTACTATACTCAAATTCATAACAACCTTCATCAAATTCATCCAAGCATAGTTAGGCTTTTTGCATATTTTCAACATGGAGCTCCATTGAAGTCATCACCACAAGCATGCATCTTTCATCAATCATCTTCATCACATCATTGGAGTTGGGAAAGGGCCAATTTTCACATCAAATTGGCACCAAATCCCTCAAGGGATTAAGAGTTTGCTTTGTTTTAGAATAGGATTTGACATTTCAGTTTAAGTTTGTTGTGTTCTTCATGTTATTCCTTTTCTCTTACATTCAAATGGATTTCTTGAGGGATCTACATTCTAACTTGCATTGACCTTATTAATGTGTGGTTTATTGTGTTCTTGCAGGTGTAGGATCTAGTTCCACAATTTTCTCTTGCAAACAAAAATCAAGTGGAGGAAATCAAGAAATAACATTACATATGAAAAATAATCTTTGAAAATGGAAAATAGTTGAGGAGACTCATATTTAAGGTGTCATAAGTTAGTTTGAAATTATTTTCTAGTTATTTATTAATTACTAATTTAATTAGTGTTTAGATATAATATTTTCATATTTTTGTTTGTTCCCTTTAGTTTTATAATTCTTCTCTTCTTAAAAGTTAATTTAAGAATACTTAATAAATTTTATAAATCATACATAAACATTGAGTCTTAATGTTCAACTTTCAAGCTTAACAAGTAATGTCATAGCCAGATATATAAAAGAAATTATGAGATATTAGGATCGTATGTTGATGTTGTCTTCTTGGGTGATGAAACTAAACATTGTACATAAAAAATTAAATAATTAGACATACTTAGATTTAACATTACTCAAATATTTTAATTTTGGAGAATTTTTTATATGTAAATCAAAAAGAAATTTGGATAGTAATTAATTATTCAATTTGTTTTTTAATTAATATGAGTTATACAAATGGGTAATCAATTACTTCATTCCTTTAGTCTTAGTGATAGAATACTAGTTGTGCTCTATGTTAGAACATAAAATAACTTCATGAACATATTTATCTCCTTTAATATTTCTTTCTTTTGGACTAAATAGTTTCCCTTAGTTAGATGTATTATTAAAGTTAATCCTAGACTAGTTTTTCATCATTCCACTCTCATTCATTGTGAAAAATGCTTATGATGGAATCGTTAACTTGATTCCATCATAGGTGTGAATAACATGTTTTCTTGGTATGTCAAGGTGGAATGAAAATTTAAGTATATAACATATATATATTATTCAAACTAAACCATAGAATGAGTACATTTTTTTTCATTTATGCATGCATAAGTGAGAATAATAGAAATTAAAAACTATCAATTTAAAATATAAGTCATGCATTAAATAGTTATTTATACACTCATAATTTAATACACACATCTAACATTTTACAATTGTTAAATAATATTGGTATTCAGAAGAGATTAATTCTTTAGTGATTTGGTTGTTCAAGATTATAGATAAAATTGAATAATACAATTGTTGTTAATACATTAAATTCTTCATGTCACCTATAAAATCAATAATATAGTTTTAAGTTTGATTTAAATTGTCTTTGCATATACTCATGAATGTAATTCTTATCTTAGATCCCTTGTGATTAACAATGTCTTGGTTATTAACTTAGTAAATACTAAATTATTAAGTGAATATGTGTAGGTTGAAATTAGACATTGTTGTTTAAATCCAAAATAATCATAGAGAAAGATAAAATTACAAAAATTATAAGCTATTCAAATCAGAAAACTAAATTAATGTTTAATATTGAAACTATGAATTATTTAACTATAGATTTGTTGTTTCTTCCCTAGAATTCAATTTCCTTTAATTAAAGACTATTGCATATAAGCATAATTATTTATATGTATCATTTAGTCATCTAGCATAAATAATTATCTTCATAGATGAAGAAAAACTAGAGTTATCCTTAATATTAATTATAGCCATCATTGTCTCACACTATGTGCAGAGTGCATAGGAGGCATCATAAACTTAATGCCTTCAAAGGTATAAAGATGTTTACTCCTCATATTTAACTTGTGTTGCATTGTAAATGAAAAAAATAAAAATTTATGTGTTGTGTTAAGTAGTGAGAAATTATGGGCATGACAAAGTGAATGTTATGAAAGGTATTGTTTTGCACATCAACTATACCCATTGCTTTGGCTCACACTATTCTAGCGCAATCTCTTAAGATCCGTATGTGTGAAAAACTTCCAAACTTTGATAGGTTGTTTCTCATAATCTATGGCCCTTACAAACATTATTTCTAAGCTTATATGTTTGTGTAGAGTCCTTTCACAATAAAGTCTCACAAATTTTTAAATCTCCAATCCATTTGACCATGGTGAAAATGTTTAAAATATTGTAAATAATGTTAGCTACATTCAATGAAAATTTGTAGGGAAGCATAATTTTTTTTTTATGCATCATGAGGTTGAAAAAACAACACCAACACATTCAAGTGTACAAGAAAATACTAGGAAATGTCCTATTTCAAACCCTATTTGTCTTGATTATTTTAGGATACACTACTTTGATGCAATCTCTTAAGAGACCTAAGTGCAAAAAACCTCTAAATTATGATAGCTTGTTTATTAGAATTTGTGGAACCTAATTTTATTTTTTTTGAACCTATAGGTGCATGTAGGGTCCCTCCATAATGAAATATCTCATTTTTTAAAATATACAAGTCATTTAACCATGGTGACAATGTTTCAAAAGTTACAAAAAGTGTCGGCTACATTCAATGAAAAGTTGCAAGAAAGGATAATTTTCATTTTGTGTGTCATGGGGATGAACAAATAATTTCAAAATGTCTGATTGTGTAATTAAATACTTGGCAAGGTTCTATTTAATACCTTCATTGTCCTGATTGTTTTGGGCTATACTATTCAAATGTAATCTCTTTAGAGCCCTAAGTGTGAAAAACTACCAAAATATGATGGGTTGTTTCTCAGAATCAGTGGGACATACAAAAGTTTCATAAAATTGTATGTAGATCTATCATGTGCAAGATAATAAGAACATGGAGAAATAATGGAAATCCAACTTCATTAATTGAATGAATGATTAACTAAAATGCTTTCATTAGTTACATAGTAAAAACCAACCCATTCTTATATGGATTAAAGGAGAAGCTATTCAATGCATGAAGAATGGAAGTTAACTAAATCTAATTTAGCATGATAGGTGGGACCTAACTATTGTTGAACTATCATATTAGGTGGCATCTAACTAAATCTTATCTAACATGATAGGTGGAAGATAAATAAAAAAATTAAGATAATAGATAGGATATATAACTTAAAATTAACTAGATAAGTTTCAATAAAGTGGATAAGACATAGGCATATGTTTGGATTATATAACTACGTAGTGTAGGGAACCTGGGCCTTCATTTGTAAAAGGGATTTAGTAAGTTAGTTTTATTGTGTTAAGTCATGTTTTTGTTTTGAAATAAGGTCTTTAAGACCATGTTTCAATGTTTTGGGTTGGTTTTTGTTAGGTGGAGTTAGTTTGGAGTCATGTTGTTAAGTTTTGTAAAAGTTGCAAAGTTGCACAAGCAACATTTGCATTTTTTATAATTTTGTGAAGATGAATGATCATATGGTTTGAAAGGTAATTTGAATCATTTTTTCTTGGTTGTACATATTTAAATATGGATTGCAAACTCTGAGGCAAGTTTTTGGTTGAAGATTTGGTGATCAAGCAATAAAATTAACTTCATTTTTTGCAATTTTTAGTGTTAGTTTGCTACTACAACATTTGGTACAACTCCGTATGGTTTGATAATGTACTTGTAACATAGATTTTAGGACCTAAAATGCTTTCTCTCTTCCTAAGTTTTTCACCTAGAAAGAGAGAGATTTAGATCCTAAAATGCTAGATGTTCATTCAAATGAGGACATGTGTGATGTGATATGATGTATAATAAATAAAATAAATGCAATTGATTGATTAAAATGATCTAAAATGCATGCAAAACTAAGATTTATGCCTTGTTTGAAAACATAGTGTGATATGCAGAAACTATGAAATATGAAGAGATAGAAAGAAATATGCAAAATAGAAAGTATAGGATAAAATCTGAGTACACCTGTGTGATGTATGAGCTTTCTAGAATGTCTAGAATGTTGATCAAAATTTCTAATTTTTCATAGTGGGACTCATTCGCCAAGGGTGGTAAATTAATCCTCCGACTGGTGAAAAAGTGTCGGGAACTGATTTCTAACAATCAGGAGTTGATTTATGACAAAATGAAAATTTCCAAAATTTAAGTGGGACTCATTCACCAAGGGTAGCGAATTAGTCCTCCCCAAGATTTCTGAAAATTCAAAGGTCAACACTGCTACTCCAGATCTAGAAATGACTAAATATCAGGTTGTCGGGGTCAATTCTGTAGAAAATAGGCTGAAAGTCACTCAAATAGCTTGAATGGATGATGAATTGATTTGAAGAGCCTAGTTGACTTGGAATCCACTTTTCAACACCTTTAAACCTGTTAAATATGCAAATCAAAGGCTACAAAGACACATGCAAAGGGGAAAAATGTTGGGGGATTAGTGAATAAGGGTTTTCCCTCATCAAACCCTGCTTTAGTAATTAAACCCAATTGAAATGAATGGCATGCAATAGGAATGATAAATCAATAACATGGAAGTATTGAAAACTTACCACATCCTTGAATATGAAAATCTGAAGTGATGTTAAAAGGCTACTCCAAAGTGCTTGAAAGTGCTTGAATTGAAGATGCAAAATGCTTGATTACTTGAATGCTTGTATGTGGAGAGATCACTTGAATTAGGAGATGTAAAATAAGGGGAAAAATACCTATTTATACAAATCTTGTTCCTCAGTATCCGTTCATACCTCATCACAGGATGACATGAAGTGAATTTTTAGTAAAATCCTGAAAGAAATTTGAAAAATTTTGAATTTGGGGCTAAGGGGGACTCATTCACTGCCCTTGGTGAATGAGTCCCACCTGGGACCCAAAACCAAGTGTCAAGGAAAATGTCATATTTAATGTTGTTTGTTAGGATAAGACCAAAAAATATACTTAATATAAGCATATGAGGGCATAAAAAGATAAAATAAAGAATGAGAAGGGTGTAAATAGGGAAAATATACCTAGAAAAGCATGAAATCTAGTTACAAGACTTTACAACACTTCAAAATAGGACTTGTTGATGTATGAAAAAGGTGATTTTTAGGTGAAATATATTAAATAGAGTCTAGAAAAATGTAGAAATGTCTTACAACACTTCACAACACTTTCACAAGATGTCATTATTTGAGTTTTAGCACCAAAATAAGCATTTTCAAGCCAAGATACATCATAAAATTAAAGAAACATAGCTCCGACACTATGAAACAAGGCCTAAAATAATATGAAAATGGGAAAGGTCCATTTTTATACAGTACATTTAGCTCCCACTATAGTGAGAGAAACTTGCTTCCTCGCACTAAAGTAGCCATGAACATCAAGAAGAGAAGAGGATTTTAATGCACTTACATTAGCAAGATAGAATACAACAAACAAGAGGGATGATCAAGCCCCAAGGATGAAGATCCCATGGCAAATTGAACATAAGGAAAAAGGAACACATAAGTGTTGAAAAGAATTGAGTGAAGCTTCGATCATCAATTGATCCAACTAGTTATGAAAAGGGATCTAGGCTGATTGTTTGAAAAAGTGTGTACTCACTCTAGGGCCATAGAACTAGTTGTTCACGAGGTGAGAAGGCCCAAAAAGTAAGATACATACGCTAGTTGGTATGTACTCATGAAAAAACACAAAAGTGGTTATAGGGAAAAGTCATGCCACTAGTTGGGCTTCCTGCTCAACCATGCTAAAGCTATACCCATTCGATAACTTTAACAAGGTGCCACAAAGCCAAAGAAAATAAAAATGTTTGTTTAAAATAGGATGGCACCATAGGCATGCAAGTTGTGTTATGCAAGGTGGCCAAACAAGTAAGACATCTCCACATCCATGCAAGTTGTGTTATGCAAGGTGGCTAAATGAGAATGAAAAATGTAATGTGTAATATGTTCAAAGGAGTCTTGTTCAGTTTATGCAAGGTCAGTCACTTAGGGAACATTGTGTCTAATGTCTCTAAAAGAGGACCAATCAAAGAATAGTTTATTCACAACTTAGGGGATGCAGTGTCACATCAAACCATAAAGAGGAATGCAATATGCTGAGATAGATCACACTTATGAAGGACATCATACCCAATGTCATCCACAAAGTGACAAATGCATGATGTCAATGAAAAATATTCGCTAAGAATGCCAATGAAATAATTGTAATGTATGCCCCCACTTTAAAGGAATTGCTACACATCATTCTGTGAGCAATTACTTGAAAGTAGAGATAAAGAAAATGCCAAAAAGAAAACAAGAGATGAGAGCCAACTTAGAAAGCTCTATGCCAAGTCATATGTTTTGAAGTTAAGATGTGTCATGTTAAGGAAAAATGTCAAATAAAGGAAGGAAGGGAATTTCCCCCTAGAAAAGAAAACATATCAAACACATAAGGGATCTATGGATTTGGGGTCAATATGTTCGTTGTTGCAGTGTTCTTGTATTTTGTATAAAAAAGCTCAGAACTGTCATCATTCCCCAAAGCAAATAGAACTAGAAGAATGACATAAAGAGAATGAAAATAAAGGAAAAAAGAAGTCCAATTTGAGTCAACATGGAAGAGACATTGTGGTCTCGACGCTTTGCATTGTCCCTAAAGGAAAACACAAGCGAAAAGGAAAATGAAAAGAAAGAAAGCTTTTGAGTCAACACGAAGGAGATGTTTTAGTCTTAATGGCTTGCATCATCCCCAAAAGGAAAAAAAAAAACAAAAGAAAAATACAAGGACCATTTGGGTCAATATGGAAGAGACATAGGGCATCTCTACATTTTACGTCATCCCCAAAGGAAAACACAAAACAAAAAGAGAAAAATACAAGGACCATTTGGGTCAACATGGAAGAGACATAGGGCGTCTCTACACTTTGTGTCATCCCCAAAGGAAAGCAAAAAACAAAAAGACAAGAAGACAAGGACCGTTTGGGTAAACATGGAAGAGACATAGGGAATCTCTACACTTTGTATCATCCCCAAAGGAAAACACAAAACAAAAATAGAAAAAGACAAGGAGACAAGGAGAAGAATAGAGATACATATAGAAGAAGTGTACAAAGAGGAGGAGACATCAAACACACGATACGGGGGAACACGATACACACATGAAAAGAAAAAGGAAAAGATAGGCAATGCAGATGTAAGTCAACCATTAACTAAGTTATAGTTTTCTCAATCTTGGATGAACAAGTGGAAAAAGGAATAAAAAGGATAAGAGACAAGCAGATGCATTACGAATGCAAGGCTAGCAATGTCTTCCTTCTTGAATGAGCCGAGATGGGTGATAGGAAAGGATCATGCCATAGTGAGAATAGGAAATCCTACAACTACAATATGAAAGGTAAATAATTTTTTAAGCGATGAGGGGAAAACAATCAGTGTCGATGAAATGATACTTTTTCACTATTTAATTTAAAGTTTGACATTCTTCAATTCGATGACCAACAACACGATGCTATTTGCATTATGGTATGTTGGAATCAGGACTGTGAATAACCAACCTATTTTAAGGTGGCAAGAGTATAAGAACTTTTCTTAAAATTAATTGAAGTCTTCATTCACATTAAGGTGGAGGATGTGTAGCAAACTTGGTCTTTTTCATTTTGTATGGTCGTTTATGTTTACTAGGTTATCCTTTTTCATGAGTAGAAGGAGGCAGGGGACCCATAGGGGTCTTAACATCCTTGTCATTAGAAGTATGGATTGGTTGTTCACGGGGAAGGAGAATGTGTAGATGATGGGGAGAATTAAAGATGACCTTGCTAACATCTGGAAGTCTCCTAGGTTGAAGAGAATATATGTTAGGATGAGAAGGATCTTAATATCCTAATCTTATTGTATGGGCATCAGTTGATTGTTGTTTAAAGAGTTGATGGATGCCATGTTCATGTTTTATGTCACAACCTTGTTTAATTAACATAGTGAATCATCTACCATATGTTTCCTCAAGATTGATAGGATTGTTGGTGACTTTGTGCTCATAGAATGGTTGGGATTGTGGTGGTTGAGAGGATCTAGGTTCACTTGAGGGAGGAATCATAGCTCCAGTGTTGATTTCAGGATGTAAATAAGCAAAGTGGTCAGTGGGTGCAACAGGAGGAATATCTTGTGATCTCATAGAAGGATAAATGTTTGTATTGGATTTGAGGTTGTTAAGGAAATAATTGTAAAAAAAATTCATGCTAACATCATCTTCTTCGATGATGTCTACTTCGCGAGGAGGAAAATCATGAGGAGTTAAAGGAGCACAAGATTATACAATGTCATTAAGGTCATAACAAAAGGTACAATTGGCATGTCTACCAATGATTTCAGGGAGTGCCAAAATTTATTAAAAGAAGATGCCATTATGCAAAGAAAGAAAGATGCAATAAATGAATAAAAATAGAGAATATGTTACTAGAAATAGCATAAGAATGCTAGGAACGGTGCAAAAGTAATGTCTAAACTATGCAGAGGGACTGATTCGCCCTAGGTGGCGAATGAGTCCCAGGATGGATTTTTTTTGTATTTTTCAGAATTTTAGGAATGATTCAAATGCTTTTCAGAATGCAAAAATAGGCACAGAATGCAGAATTTTTTTTTTTCTAGTGAAATTAAATACAAGAATGAAAACTAAATGAGTTTTTCACTAATGCTGAATGAAAGGTCCTAGAATGCAATAACAAATCAATGTCCTAATTGAATTTCAATGTGAATAAAAACTAGGATACAATGTATGGATGCAATCAAATTTTTAGAAAATGTTCAAAAGTTGGGTTCACCAAAATGTAACATACATTTTAGGACCCAAAATGCTTGCTCTCTTCCTAAGTTTTCACCTAGAAAGAGAGATTTAGATCCTAAAATTCTAGATGTTCATTCAAATAAGGACATGTGTTATGTGATATGATGTAAAATAACTAAAATAAATGCAATTGACTAATTAAAATGATCTAAAATGGATGAAAAACTACAATTTATGCCTTGTTTGAAAACACAGTGTGATATACAGAAACTATGAAATATGAAGAGATAGAAAGAAATATGCAAAATAGAAAGTCAAATATGAGTGCACTTGGGTGATGTATGAGCTTTCTGGAATGTATGGAATGCAGATCATTTTTTATGATTTTTCATAGTGGGACTCATTCACCAAGGGTGGCGAATCAGTCCTCTGAATGGTGAAAAAGTGTCAGGAATTGATTTCTAACAATCGGGAGTTGATTTCAGACAAAATACAGATTTCTAGATTTTAAGTTGGACCCATTCACCAAGGGTGGAAAATTAGTCCTCCCCAAGATTTTTGAAAAGTCAAAGGTCAACACTGCTACTCAAGATCTGGAAATGACTGATATCAGGTTGTCGGGGTCAATTTTGCAGAAAATAGGTTGAAAGTCACTCAAATAGCTTGAATGTATGATGAATTGATTTGAAGAGCCTAATTGACTTGGAATCCACTTTTCAACACCTTTAAACCTATTAAATCTGCAAAACAAAGGCTGAAAAGACACATGCAAAGGGGGACAATGTTGGGGGGTTAGTGAATAGGGTGTTTGCCTTGGTCAAACCCTGCTTTAGTAATTAAACCCAATTGAAATGAATGACATGTGTATACACCTAAAAATGGTCACATCACAATAGTCTGGTAATTAATTAAATATTTTTAATATTTAATTAAATCTCTGAATTCAATCTGCGTATAAATAAATCTAAATAATTTATTTATATTGTTCATTCTTTCATTTCGATTAAATAAATAAGTTTATTTAATCACTTTTCATATCCATTTCTAAATTAATTAAATAAACATTATGATTTATTTATATTAATTATCATATAATCTTGGCTTGAATATTTTATTCAAATAAAGATTAAGTAATTCTTCTATTCTAAATCTTCCAAATTCCATTCATAATTAAATATTCTAAATATTTAATTAATTCCTCTAAATCTATTCACAATTAAATATTTCTAAATATTTAATTAATTTCTCTAAATCTATTCACAATTAAATATTCTAAATATTTAATTAAGTCTTCTATAGTCCTAAAATCAAAAATCAAACTCACATAAAATTAACTAAATTTATTTATTTAATTTGGATTATCTTCGACAACCATGAAAAGAAACTTCAAAACTTGTGGGTTGAATACAAACCTCCATTCTTCTCTCCAACCTACCAACATCTTCCATCTTCCTCTCAACCTCTCCATCTCTCACCATTCAAAATTACCAGACAATCTCACAGCCATTGATCTTTGCCAGCCAGGCTCTTGCCTGCAAAAAGCTATAAAAAGGACTACCAGGTCTTCAAAAACAAGAAGAAACTTTCATACTAGAAAACTATAGTCAATCATCTTTCTAGCATCCATAGCCTTTAGAATCATACCATAGCATAGCTTAGCATATTAGCAATCCATATCATGGCTTATCATCTTCATAGCATAGTTTCAATAGCATCCATAATCCACAGCCCCTGTGCATATCCGTATATCAATATTTCACTTCACCAGCATATAGGATAGAGAAGTACTCTTCCTTTGCATACTCGTTCAGCAGGTTGCCATTCTGAGAAGCTTTTCTTACACAATTTGAGAGCAACAGCTTCAAGAAAATCACTGGAGATAGAGGACAATGGAACGATTATGAAGAAGCTTTGTTTGATATCTTTTTTATTTCAATTTATTTAGTTTTCTTTAGTTTAATGTTGCATTGGTGTGTTTTAATTGTTTCATTTTGATACTAACATTTTCCACACACATTTTTGGCACCCACCGTGGGGCCTTTGCCCCAATTTTAACATCTTTTCACAAGTTTTTCTGACAGGTTACGGCTTGAAGAGCATATTAGCGCATTAAACACACTTCAGCACAGTTCACACCCAGTTTAGCGCCCTTTAACTTTGTTTCAGTGCTCATCAGGAATCTTGCAATGCCCATCAGACATCCTCCAGCGCCCATCAGTCATCCTACAGTGCCCATCAGGAATTCTCCAGCGCCCACCAGGCATTCTCCAGTGCCTATCATCCATCCTGCAACACCCATAAGGCATCCTACAGCACCCATCAGTCATCCTGCAGTGCCCATCAAGCATTCTGTAGTGCCCATCAGGCATTCTCTAGCACCCATCAGTCATCCTCCATCACCCATTAACTCTGTTTTAGCGCCCTTGATGTTTGTTTTAGTGCATTTTTTTCTAAAGTCTGCAATTGTAATCTGTAACTTAAGTAAGGTTTGACTGGATCCGACATGACCACAACCAGTAAGGGCTTTAAAAGAATGAACCAATCCTAGGATAGTCACTTAATTCAAAAATGAATCAATCCTAGGATACATGGATTTTAAAATGAATCAATCTAGGATAGTCACCACACAATGATCTTGCAATTAAAATTGAACAAACTTGTTTTTGTGAAGTAATATCTTCACTTAGAATAAATCATTGTGATTTGGGTTTTAAAAAGAACTTTTGTTTGCTTTGTCTATGGCAATAGGTCTATGCTCTCCCCTTAACTGGGTGATCAAAATACCAAACTTGTCTTTTCAATTTCATGCAAATTTACTGTTTTGATTACATCCTTTAGAGAGCCTGCTCTTGTGGGAAAAAGTACTCACCCAAGAGGAACGACTCAAGTGGGTTCAAGCCAAAGCCAAGCTATTCCACCCCACTATAAAATTTAAAGCAAATATGGGGAAACCCTCTTTTGACAGTAGTGTGCAAGATAACCATCACCAAAGCCTTTGTTCTAAAGGTTAGGAGGTTTGCTGAGGGAGTATATCATTTTTCGCACTGAACGGAAACCCTTACTATGAACTTAGTGTAGTATCCAATAGAAGTCAGTTTCTGAACATCATAATAATCACAGTGCAGGGGAGGGAAGAATCTACCCCCAAGATACTCACCATATAACTGCCAAGGACCGTTTGCTCAGGGGATCCGGTATCCACTTCTGTCACTCTGAGTACGCACCTAGAAAAGACAAAACCACGGGTGCCCCTTTGGGGGTCACACGGCTGTGTGAGTCGACGCAATTTTAAGATGTGGGCTGTTAATTACTATGGTGACCTACTTGAGTACTAAGAGTGAGTCTACTTGAACTATCTGTCATGTGTAAAACCTGTGAAAATAATTTTTGAAAAACATTTTCATCATACACTTGATGTTAGTATAGGACTTAAAAAACAACTATTCTATAATTTGCTTGATGTGTTTTCAAACATTAATTCAGTAAAGATCATCCAAAACTCACAATTACATTGATTTCTCCCATGTTAAGAGATTGGAAATCCACAACCTTTGTTAAGAAATCCATTCTCAAATGAATCAAAAATCCAAAGAAATCACTTAGCTACAAGAAACTATTGAAGAAAAGATGATTCTTGTACCAAAGTTGAAAGGTTTTACTTAAACATAGAACCTTTATCCATCGATATCATGACTGTGTTAGAGGTTTCACTGATGATTATGCTGTAGAACCTTTATACTCACAAGCTTTCTTTTAGAGAAGAGCCCTTTCTCAAAGGCACAATCACAGTCAGTGTATTTGTTCTTCTTATATTCCTCAACCTGCAATTGAATATTCTACTCATCCCAACCAATTTCTGCAATAGAGAACTCAATCGCATTAGGCATCTATCACAAAATCCATCTTTTTATGAAGCTACGATCAAATGTCATAAAGTGCAAAAACCATTTCTTCTTGATCTTTTGCTTAAATTCCCACCAACAGGATTTTCATCCTTTCAATTAGGGAAAAACACAAGCTAAAGACTAGAAATCTTTTAAGTCATAGAATCTTCATTCTATCCTTACATAACCATCAAAAATTGCACTATTTCATTCTTTTGATCAAAAGTTAGTAGAATTTGGGACAAAGCTTATGCCTGTTGTCACGAGATCTCAAAAGCACATAGAAAAAGATGAAAGAGTAGGTACCACAAGCAAAATGGGTGATAATAGTGATAAAGAAGAGAATACATTTCATACTAAAGAGTTAATAGAAGAAAAGCTTCAAGAAGCAGAGCAAGATCCCCGATTCCATACTCTTATGGAAAGAATTTTAGAACGAAACAAAGAAAGATATTTTCTTTCATTAGCTAATCAAGGAGCTAAATTACCTTCTGATTTTGATATAGACGGGATTAAAGAGAATCCTGAAACTCCTCCTAATGACTTTAGTGCCCTTACTCAACAGATAAAAGAATTATAAGGTCAAATAAAGGTGCAAGGGGGTGCAACAAAGAAATATGTTTTGGATGACATATCTCCTTATCCATTTGATAGGAGTCTTCAAATGATCCCTTTTCCAAAACATTGTGAAATCCCTAAATTTGATAGGTACAATGGAAAAACTGACCCCATATAACATGTGAGGGATTTTTGAAATATGAGTCTTGAATTCGCTTATGAAGATACCTACTTAATGTGATTGTTTCCACGAAGTTTGGGTGGACAATCCATGGAGTAGCTTTCCAAGATCACTCCCCCCATCAAAACCTTTGAGGAGTTAATAAATTAGTTTATATCACAATATGCATACAACATCCAACACCAGATAACCATGCTTGATCTTTGTAAAGTGAGACAAAAAGTAGGGGAATCTTTCACTACATTTTTGCAAAGATGGAGAAGATTGTTTGCACAATATTCCCACCCTATTCCTGAAAAGGAAAAGATGGATATCTTCATCAATAGCCTAGATCAAGAATTAAGCTACATGCTTAATCTTCATTGTCCTCATAACTTTGAAAAAATTATTGAAAACGCAATTACCATTGAAGGGGCCTTGGTCAAAAGAGGAGTAATAAAACTTGATAATCCGAGTTCATCCAACAATAACAACAATGATAAAACAAGGTTTTGGAATAGAAACAAAAATGTTGTCAATGATGGTATAGTGGATGCAAACAATCTACAAACAAGACCATCTATCTTCAACCTATCAAGTGCTCCACGAAACAATCAACAAGGAAATACCAACCAACAAAGAAACAACAATCAACAAGGACAAAACTCCAATCAAGAAAGCATGACCAATCAAAACACGAAGGATAATCGTGGTAATTTCAATAACAATCTTGGCAATACCCAAACATCAAATCCATCTAGACCTTCATTCTTTTCAAATCGGCAGAATTATACCACTTTGGGTCAATCTCTTGATTTTGCTCTCAAGGAGCTTCTCGATAGTAAGGTTATCACCTTACCACCACAAAGAGATTTTGAGCCACGAGTCAGACCACCATCATGGAATGACTCGTATTATTGCAATTATCATCGATGTAAAGGTCATAGAAAAAATAACTGTCAAGCCTTGTGAAATCTAGTACAAGATTTAATTGACAATGGTACCATCACAATTGAAGGACATCATACCAATGATGATCATCAAGCATTCAAAGATCCTTTACCAAACTATCAAAAGGGGGAAACATCAGATACCAAAGTGAAAGGTATAAATAATGTTGAAAACAACATAATCTGCCACATCTATGCTGATGATCAATGGATTAATGTTATCAAAATCAAGGAAAAACAAGAATATCAACAAGTTAATGTGACTACGAGAGGAAAAACAAAAGTTGTCTTAAAAGGAAGTTCATCTAAGGCAGCTATTCCTTCTCCAAGTCATTATAATCTAGTTGATCAATTGAGAAAAACATCAACTCAAATCTCCATCCTTGAACTTCTCAAAATATCCCCCGTACACAAGAATATTTTAGAAGAAGCTCTTGTAAACACAACTGTAGACACTGATTTGGATGTAAACAAATTTCAAGCCATGGTGGGACATTTTTCTTCCCCCACTTGTCTTTCATTCTCTGAAAAAGATGATGCCTCCATGACACATCCGCTTAATTCACCGCTTTATCTTGAAGTCATGATCCATAAACACCGAATTAGACGTGTCTTGATAGATGGAGGAGCCGGTTTAAACATTTGTACCTTAAAGCTAATACATGCCTTAGGAATATCAGAAAATTCCATTGATCCACGAAGGAAAATAACTATCAAGGCATATGATGATGAAGAAAGAGCTTCTAAAGGACTAATAATGCTACCTATCAGAGTGGGACCTATTGTGAGAAATACCTTTTGTCAAGTTCTAGATCGTGATCTTTCCTATAACATACTTTTGGGTCGTCCATGGATTCATGATATGCAGGCGGTACCATCAACGTATCATCAATGCCTCAAGTTTCCATATGATTGACAGGAAATAACTATACAAGCTGACTACAATAGCACCCAAACTTGTTCAAATCTCTGAGCAACTCAAGATGCCTTTGTGCCACACAATAGGGAGGCTCTTTCTGCTTCTTCTTCCAATTTACAAGGCCAACTGCAAGAATTGACAAAGAATATTGACACCAAGCTACATTTTAAAGACAAAGGAGTAGGTGAATATTCAGTATCCCTTTCTAGCTTACCTCTTTCTCCGAGGTCACATGGTCAGCCAACCATATCAAATCAAAAGATTGCAACAGCCTCTACATCCCAAGCTTCTGTGCCAATCACAAAGTTTGACGGACAATTCATTAAAGCTAACACCATCGAGGAAGAAGCCGAAGATAGGGACATTCTAAGCTGGCTATACAAAGATGAGGATGAATCTCTCTTGCACATTAATTTACCTACCAAAAAATATGGTAAAGGGTATACCATCATGCAAAGAATGGGCTATGAAGGAAATGTTCCCATAGGAAAAAGAAAAGAAGGAATTATTGAGCCAATTCAACCTATTTCAATATACCCAAAAGATAAAACAGGACTTGGATATGGTAAGAATACATAAGAGTCAACAAAATAGCGAGCACAAAAAACTCATGAAGGAGATTCACTTTCAGATAAATCCCATGAAAATGTCACTCTACAAAAATTTTATGGATCAATTTTCCAATTACAGAACAGTTCAGACACTGATTCCAATGAATACGAATGGGATGATGTCTCTAATGATACATTTCTTAATAGAGAAAAGGGTGGATGTCATACACAAATTCACACCCATGTTCTTACAAGGGGAGGGCTCAAGGGCTCCACTTGATTATGTTTTACAAAGCAATCATGACTGAAGTGAGGATGATTCAGATTTTAATGACATTAATAATCAACAGGAGAATACCATCATAGACCTTGTCCATCATGAAAATGACAACCATATCATGACTTTGACCGCTCAAGACCTTACCCAACCTAATGATTCCATGCCTTTAGTCTATCCGGAACTTATTGATTGGGACAATGATGCACCTATCCATATCCCTACATTCCATGATGATGAGGATATTGTACATTTCCTTTGTTCATCTAATCAAGAAAATAATTGTTCCATCGAAGAATCTATTACTCAAGATTTTGAGAGGGAGGGTGTCAAGTATCTCAGCTGCAAAATAAATGAGATAAAAGATGGATCTATTGGTGAAAACCAAAAAATGGCAGTGGTAGATCACAACAAGAGAAAAATAAAGAGTGAATCCGACAGTGAAAACCTTTTTGAGGCACTAAAGGATGAGAAACTTGACACTCTTCCAAAACATTATCAAGAAAGATCTTCTGTTTTGATTGAGCCCACAGAATCAATCAACATAAGTACAACAGAGCAGTCAAAAATCTTGCAAATTGTAGCATCATTAACAATGGAAGAAGTACTGAAATTCATAGATTTCTTGAAGGAGAATCAAATCAACTTCGCTTGATCATATGCTGATATGCCAGGGTTGGATCCTAATCTAATAATGCATCATCTATCTATAAACATAGGGGCAAAACCTATGAAGAAAAAACTCAAAAAAATGCATCCACATGTTGCATTATTGGTTAAAGAGGAGTTAAAGAAGCTTTTAGATGTTGGATTTATTCAGTCTATTGATTATGCAGAATGGATCTCCAATATCGTACCTATTTCAAATCTAGACGGAAGGATTAGAATTTGTACAGATTTCAGGGATTTAAACAAAGCATGTCCCAAAGGTGATTTTCCTTTGCCAAACATAGATATGATTGTTGATTTAACTGCTGGTCATGCAATGTATTCATTAATGGATGGATTTTCAGGATACAACTAGATAAATATTGCACCAGAGGATCAAGATAAAACATCGTTCACATGCCCTTGGGGTACCTATTGTTGGAATGTCATGCCATTTGGGCTTAAAAATGCAGGAGCGACTTATCAAAGAGCAATGACCACCATTTTTCATGACATGATGCACACTTTCATGGGGACTATGTGGATGACTTATTGGAAAAGCCCAACATGAGGGAAGGACATCTAGAAATCTTGTCAAAGATCTTTATCAAAATGGAGAAGTTCAATGTTTGACTCAATCCAAAGAAATGTGTCTTCGGCGTTAAATCTGGAAAACTCCTGGGATACATTGTTTCAGAAAAGGGCATAGAAGTTGATCCAGAAAAAGTACAAGCTATAATGGACATGCCGCCACCATGAAATATCAGTCAGCTCCGGTCACTGCAAGGATGACTACAATCCATCAGGAGGTTTATAGCTCAACTGGCAGACAAAAGCTTACCATTTACACATCTATTGCATAAAAATGTCCCATTCAAATGGGAGGAAAAGTGTGAAGTAGCATTTAATCAGATCAAGCAATATCTCATAAATCCACCAGTCCTAATTCCACCAATTCCAGGAAAGTTGCCCATACTCTATATTTCAGCAACAAAAGTATCTTTGGGAGCGTTACTAGCACAGGAGGATTCTACAGGAAAAGAAAGGGCCGTATACTATATCATTAGAACTTTAACAAGTCATGAATTAAACTACACTTTCATTGAAAAAGCTTGCCTAGCAGTAGTATTTGCTTCCCAAAAGTTGTGCCAATATATGTTGGCTCATACAGTTAAGCTGATAACTAAAATCAATCCACTAAAATACCTCTTAAGCAAAGCTACCTTAATAGGAAGACTTGCAAAATGGGTAATGATCTTAAGTGAGTTTGACATTCACTATGTAGATCGAAGAGCTATAAAAGGATAGGTCATCGTAGATCAGTTAGCCAAAGAACCTTTACAAGAAGAAAACCCAATGCACATTGAATTTCCTGATGTAGATGTCTTCACAGCGACAATTAAGAAATCATGGACATTGTACTTTGATGGATCTTACACGCAACATGGCTCGGGGGTAGGGATTATTTTTGTCACACCTGAAGGACATACCATCCCAAAATCATATCAGTTGATGTTTCCCTACACTAATAACATAGCTGAATATGAAGCATTGCTCACAGGAATGAAAATAGCATTGGACTAGCAGATTACAGAGCTGCAAATCTACAGTGATTCACAACTTGTCATTAATCAAATCAATGATGATTATCAGACAAAAGATGATAAGTTGCTACCTTAGAAGAACATGGTGGACAATTATAAAAAGTATTTTGTGGCAATCAAGTTTTCACAAATCCCAAGGATTGATAATAAAGTTGTAGATGCAATGGCTACAATTGCTTCCTTGTTGCAATTACCAAAAAATAAAAAACGGTATGAATTCTTGGTGGAACAATTGTTTTCTCCTGCCTATGATAATCCTGAGACCCAAGTCATATGCCATTTAACCGGTTCTGATTCACCTTTATATGGCAAGATTTATACCTATCTGAAAGATAACATCTTACCTCTGGACTTGACTCGAAACCAAAAAATGAATTTCATACGCCAATCATCATGTTATACCTTGATCTACGATATTCTTTATCAACATGGTCTTGATGGTATGCTCCTTCGATGTCTTGAACATGATGAATCTAAACAAGCCTTACAAGACGTTCATGGTGGTATTTGTGGAACTCATTCAAGTGGTTTAACCTTAGCCAAGAAACTTGTTAGAATGGGATATTATTGGCCTACCATGGAGAAAGAATCTATTACCTTTGTCAAGAAGTGTTCTAAATGCTAGATTCATGGGAATCTTATTCATGCACCTGCACAGGAACTGCAGCCTTTCACTCCAACATGGCCATTTTCTCAGTGGGGACTAGATCTTGTGGGCAAAATTCATCCTTCATCATCAAATGGGCATAAATTCATCATCACAGCTACAGAATATTTTACAAAATGGATCGAAGCTATTCCTTTGACAACCATGACTGGTAAACAAATCAATTCATTTATCTTGAATTACATCATCTTCCGATATGGAATTCCTAATTCTATCATCACTGATAATGGGAGGCCTTTCAAGAATCAAGATGTTGACGAACTTTGTGAAAGATTTCACATCCAACATAGATTCTCTACACCTTACTATCCACAAGGAAATGGTCAAGCCGAAGCTTCAAACAAAACAATCTTGAAGATCTTGAAGAAGACGGTAAATGATGTCGGTCATGATTGGCATGTCCAGTTAAATCCAGCTTTGTGGGCATACATAACTAGCATTCGCACACTGATAGGAGCTACCCCATATGCCTTGGTATATGGAGCAAAAGTGATCTTACCATTAGAGGTTGAAATACCTTCGCTTAGGGTCTCACTCAAAGGATTGATAAATGATGAAGACTACCGAGTATCTCGTCTCCAGGAGCTAGAACTGTTAGATGAAAGACGTCAACATGCAACTGATCATTTGAAGGGTTATCAACAAGTTATGTCCTGTAGCTACAATCATAGAGTTAAACCACAAAAATTTCAAGTAGGTGACTTAGTCTTGAAAGAAAATCCATGCAATCAACAAGACAGAGAAAAGAAAGGAAAATTTGAGCCAAATTGGCTTGGTCCATTTGTCATCATTGCAACATATGGTTCTGGAGCATATCAGTTATCTACTTCAGAAGGGGACCTGTTTGAAGAACCAATCAACAACATTCATTTAAAGAAGTTCTATGTCTGAATCATCAAAAACTAAAAAATACAAAAAAATCAGAAAAAGTCTTGAAAAAGTGCAATAAAAACAAGTGGTGAAAACCTGGCAAACAGGCACTACTTGTGATCAAAATGGGCTCCTCTATCTATTAGATTATGTCTTGCATTCACATAACGACATCATCTATCCATATCTATCATTTGTACATGTCTATCATATCCATATCATCCAATGAGAATCCTTGTGTTTCATCATGGCTTGATGAAATTTGTACATATCCATAACAATCAGGTTGTATTTACACTGGGGGCAGAAACACAAACTAAACAGGAGAGGGGCAACGAGCTTTTAGAACATCACAAACAGAAAAATCACAGTTTGCCAAAACGCAACATCCATTGACGCATCAAATCAACCACAATACCAAAATAATCATTCAATGCCAATGACATCAAACAACATGGTCAAAACAACGTTAATCAAAACACAAACATCAATGTTGATAACCAAGTTGGATGATCTTAATCTGAATAATGTTTGGAATACTTTAGGAAAAATTTGAATTGTTGGTTGATTTTCTATCATATCTCTGGAGCAATTCAATGATGTACTGAACTAGAAAAGCAAGGAAGGAGTATGATTTTTCTTTGTCTGTTGTTTGTGAGTGAATCATTAGTACTATGCAAATTGGTCGCGAGACATGCTCTACTAAGTATCATTGATGACATTTCGGAATTTGCATGGGAAATGGGTTAACTCTTGTCTGTTTATCCAAGTGATACTTAGGTCATCTCGGTTCAATTATACCTAGAGGCTTGTATTATCTTGCTATATCAAAAATCATGAAAGCAATACTCAGGTCATCATTGGTGCTAACATACCCTTTGATGCTTGTATTAACTTTCAACATAATTTCAATGCTCTATGATGACACAAAAGCACAAATAAGCTCTCAGAATGGCAATATTGTACGGATACCCTGCATGGTTAGTATAGATTGCATTCATTTTAAAATTTGCATTTTGCATTTATAGATTTTCCCAAAACCTGGCAAAATATCAAATGTTTTATATCTTTTTGAATAAATGACTAAGTACATTTTGACATTCACAAAAACATCATCACATACATTTTTCATACATATTTGCATCATAAAATCATAAAAACAAATCATACATCATAATCAAAGCATTCATGAATTGTACTATCCATCATTTCACATTCATATTCATATTCATTCATCAATAGATTGAAATCATATCATAACATTGCACTTGAATCTAAGGATCATGCATACATATACATCATAAGCATAAAATTGGGAAACCATCGCATAAAACATCATGCATATAGAAAATAGACACATTCATCATAAATCATCGTTGCATATCATATTTCTCGAAAATGAATGTCAAAATGTACAAAGGTGTCACATGATATACATCATCAAAAATGGGACCATATCGGTGTGTATACAAATGTCTCAACCGAATATCAATAGAATATCATGCACAATGCACTATGAAGTACTATCCTCTGATGGTCCTGGTCTAGGACCTGTCCCACCTATACCTAATGGACCTACTCCACCTGCTCCTGATGACCCTCCTGGAGGTAATGGTTGTGATACACCCCTGCTGGTAGCCCAAGAGCGACTATGTGTAGATCGAGACTGTGTATAACTTACTCTCTGCTCAGGTGGCACTGCATCATGATACCTGGTCCTATAGAACTCTGCCTCCCGAGTGGCCCTCGTCACCTCTCTCATCATGTCACCAATCGAGGTACCTGCTGCTACTCTCTACAGACTATCAGCTAGGGCCATGGCCTGCTCACCCTATCGTCTGGCTATATCTCTCTCGTCTGTCACTATAGTCAGCTGTCCGTATAGCTATGTGACCAAGGCCTGTGCCTGTGCTAGCTGACCTTGTAAGCTCTACACTCTACTTTGCAAGGTATCTGACTTGGAACCACTGGATCTACTGTAGACGATGGAGCTTAATGTCTCATCCATGGACCACCTCTACCACCACCTCTGCCACCTCTACCTCCACCACTATCACCTCAACTCTCCTCATCACTGCTATCTCCATCTCCATCTGACTCATCATCATCATCCTCCTCAGAGTCATCACCCTCTGAAGCCGCCTCTCGTTGTTGCCTATGTCCCCCTATATGTGGTCTCTGCTCTGCAACTGGAGCGGCAGGCTCATTGGGATCAAATAATCATGGTGCAGGATGCTCCAACACATACTAACCATACTCTAGAGTCATCCCCCCGTCAATAATATCAGTTCTATAGTCCCACGCTTGTACTCCTAAACTGGTGAACTCTGCCACTACTGCAACATATGCAATATGTGGACCCCACACTGTAATCTCATGTTGCTGACGCCCATAAATAGAAGAACCCTAGGGCATACCCTGAGGCCAACCATACTATCACCACACTCGACCAAAAAGAAACCTCTCAATAATCCCAGGAGTATGACCAATTAGATATCTGGCGGTAAAAAACATAGGGCATCTCCCTAGCATCCTCTAGCCATGCCTCACAATCTACATAGGGTCGCCAGCATACTGTATCGAGATCATCCAGAAGATGATGCCAATGATCTAGTTTTCCCAACCTCAGTTGAGTAATGACATCAATATATCTAAATCTGTATGGTCGACTGGCAGGTCGTCGACCTCGAGTCAATGGTCGCATAATGGTAAAATGCTCCCATGCCCATAACTATAATAGTGAACAACCAACGGCTAAACTCCAGCCTCCACCATACACAATATGGTGTAGCTCATCATATAAATGTGCAAGCATGCACGATCCCCAAGCATATCATGTACCCTACATCACCATACTCTCAAGTACATGACCCCACCTGACTACAAAACCCTTTGACCTATGGTCGGGGCAAAAAACACCTCCAATGAAACCTACAAGTACAAAGGATAAAGGCGCATACGAATCTGTCATCGTCGCCCATGAGATATAATATCTGCCTCAAAGCATCAGTACCTCCTACCTCCCGGCCGTGAAATCTCACTACCTCACCCATCACCAGAATCCTCAAGATGCGGTATACATCCTCTAGAGTCACGGTAATCTCTCATGTCGGCAAATGAAAGGTGTTTGTGTCACTGTGCCACCTCTTTGCAAGTGCTTTCAATAAACCTCTGTTGAGACGCACCTCAGGCATCTCAAGTAATGAGGTCAGTCCACATGCCTCGATCACATCTCTATCTGCCTGTACAAGTTACAAAATCAATCTCCATGTCTTCAGGAATTTCTCCCGTAACTACACGATGCCCAATCTCTCCTATTGAATAGGAAGAAATCATCAAGACAAATCAATCAAATCTGAATATCAACAACCTATTTGTTTTTTATCATCATGGAAAATAAATTTATCAAAATCCTGTTTGTTTTTAACAACTTTAGAAGCAAACTTATTAACCTATTTTTTTTTCATCATCATGGAAAATAAATTTATCACAATCATATTTGTTTTTAACAACTTTAAAAGCAAATTTATCACAATCCTATTTTTTTTTAACAACTTTAGAAGCAAACTTATCAACATATTTTTTTTTAACAACTTTAAAAGAAAATTTATCACAATCCTGTTTGTTTTTAACAACTTTAGAAGCAAACTTATCAACCTATTTGTTTTTAACAACTTTAAAAGAAAATTTATCAAAATCCTGTTTATTTTTAACAACTTTAAAAGAAAACTTATCAATCCTATTTGTTTTTAACAACTTTAAAAGAAAATTTATCAGCTAGTATTTGTTTTCCAACAACCTTGGAAATAAACTGATCATACAAAATCACATCAAATCATGGGTGTTGCAGAAATCATCATGGGCGCTACAAAAATTATGATGGGCGCTACAGAAATCCTAGCGGGCGCTATGAAATCATGGGCGCTAGGGAAAAATTAATGGGTGCTACAAAAATACTGAAGGGCGCTAAAAGACAGCATCAAGGTACATAAATGTTGGAAGATGTGCCATAAATGGAAAATTTTCAAACACTAAAGGTTTAATGGGGTACATACCACGGGTCCATAGTGCGTCGGCCACTGATGTCGTTGGATGCACTCGAAACAATGCTAGTGGATAGGAAGTGCCATCTTTCTTACTCCAGAGCTCAAAAATTACAATTTTTACTAGGTTAAAATGGGAAAATGACATGGAAAATGACATTTTTAACCTATTTAAAGGAAAAGTTGGGGCATTTTATCACATTCCATCATTGCAGGGGAAATTTAAGTCATCAATTCTTCATCTCACGTCTCTCCATGTAAATTTCTTCACATCATCATTTTTGAATGATGAATCGACATCTTCAAAATCATAAAAATACAAAAAAATCTAAAAATTCAAAAAAAATCACAAAAATAAAAATCTTATCGATTCATCATCTGAGGGGGAATATACCTATCATCGTTTGACAATAAAAATTTGGGGCAATTCGATGACCAAGAACACGATGGTATTTGCAATATGGTATGTTGGAATCAGGAGTGTGAATAACCAATCTATTTGAAGGTGGCAAGAGTATAAGACCTTTTTTTTAAATTAATTGAAGTCTTCATTCACATTAAGGTGGAGGATGTGTAGCAAACTTGGTCTTTTTCATTTTGTATGGTCGTTTATGTTTACTAGGTTATCCTTTTTCATGAGTAGAAGGAGGCAGGGGACCCATAGGGGTCTTAACATCCTTGTCATTAGAAGTAGGGATTGGTTGTTCACAGGGAAGGAGAATGTGTAGATGATGAGGAGAATTCAAGATGACCTTGCTAACATTTGGAAGTCTCCTAGGTTGAAGAGAATATATGTTAGGATGAGAAGGATCTTGATATCCTAATCCTATTGTATGGGCATCAGTTGATTGTTGTTTAAAGAGTTGATGGATGTCATGTTCATGTTTTATGTCACAACCTTGTTTACTTAACATAGTGAATCCTCTACCATATGTTTCTTCAAGATTGATAGGATTGTTGGTGACTTTGTGCTCATAGAATGGTTGGGATTGTGGTGGTTGAGAAGATCTAGGTTCACTTGAGGAAGGAATCATAGCTCCAGTGTTGATTTTAGGATGTAAATAAGAAAAGTGGTCAGTGGGTGCAACAGGAGGAATATCTTGTGATCTCATAGAAGGATAAAAGTTTGTATTGGATTTGAGGTTGTTAAGGAAATCATTGTAAAAAAAACTCATGCTAACATCATCTTCTTCGATGATGTCTACTTCACGAGGAGGAAAATCATGAGGAGTTAAAGGAGCATGAGATTATACAATGCCATTAAGGTCATAACAAAAGGTACAATTGGACATGTCTACCAATGATTTCAGAGAGTGCCAAAATTTATTAAAAGAAGATGCCATTATGCAAAGAAAGAAAGATGAAATAAATGAATAAAAATAGAGAATATGTTACTAGAAATAGAATGCAGAAGAATGCTAGGAATGGTGCAAAAGTAATGTCTAAAATATGTAGAGGGACTGATTCGCCCTAGGTGGCGAATGAGTCCCAGGATGGATTTTTTTTGTATTTTTCAAAATTTTAGGAATGATTCAAATGCTTTTTAGAATGCAAAAATAGGCACAGAATGTAGAATTTTTGTTTTTCCAATGAAATTAAATACAAGAATGAAAACTAAATGAGTTTTTCACTAATGCAGAATGAAAGGTCCTAGAATGCAATAACACACCAATGTCCTAATTGAATTTCAATGTGAATGAAAACTAGGATATAATGTATGGATGCAATCAAAGTTTTAGAAAATGTTCAAAAGTCGGGTTCACCAAAATGTAACATAGATTTTAGGACCCAAAATGCTTGCTCTCTTCCTAAGTTTTCACCTAGAAAGAGAGATTTAGATCCTAAAATTCTAGATGTTCATTCAAATAAGGACATGTGTTATGTGATATGATGTAAAATAACTAAAATAAATGCAATTGACTAATTAAAATGATCTAAAATGCATGAAAAACTACAATTTATGCCTTGTTTGAAAACACATTATGATATACAGAAACTATGAAATATGAAGAGATAGAAAGAAATATGCAAAATAGAAAGTATAAGGTCAAATATGAGTGCACCTGGGTGATGTATGAGCTTTCTGGAATGTTTGGAATGCTGATAATTTTTTATGATTTTTCATAGTGGGACTCATTCGCCAAGGGTGGCGAATCAATCCTTTGAATGGTGAAAAAGTGTCAGGAATTGATTTTGGAAAATCGGGAGTTGATTTCAGAAAAAATGCAGATTTCTAGATTTTAAGTTGGAATCATTCACCAAGGGTGGAAAATTAGTCCTCCCCAAGATTTTTGAAAAGTCAAAGGTCAACACTGCTACTCAAGATCTGGAAATGATTGATATCAAGTTGTCGGGGTCAATTTTGCAGAAAACAAGCTGAAAGTCACTCAAATAGCTTGAATGTATGATGAATTGATTTGAAGAGCCTAGTCGACTTGGAATCCACTTTTCAACACCTTTAAACATGTTAAATCTGCAAAGAAAAGGCTGAACAAACACATGAAAAGGGGAAAAATTTTGGGGGGTTAGTGAATAGGGTGTTTACCTTGGTCAAACTCTGCTTTAGTAATTAAACCCAATTGAAATGAATGACATGTGTATACACCTAAAAATGGTCACATCACAATAGTCTGGTAATTAATTAAATATTTTTAATATTTAATTAAATCTCTGAATTCAATCTGCGTATAAATAAATCTAAATAATTTATTTATATTGTTCATTCTTTCATTTCGATTAAATAAATAAGTTTATTTAATCACTTTTCTTATCCATTTCTTAATTAATTAAATAAACATTATGATTTATTTATATTAATCATCATATAATCTTGGCTTGAATATTTTATTCAAATAAAGATTAAGTAATTCTTCTATTCTAAATCTTCCAAATTCCATTCATAATTAAATATTCCAAATATTTAATTAATTCCTCTAAATCTATTCACAATTAAATATTTCTAAATATTTAATTAATTCCTCTAAATCTATTCACAATTAAATATTCTAAATATTTAATTAAGTCTTCTATAGTCCTAAAATAAAAAATGAAACTCACATATTATTAAATAAATTTATTTATTTAATTTGGATTATCTTCAACAACCATGAAAACAAACTTCAAAACAGAAAATTAATTTCTCTGTTTCTGAGCAAGTTGTTCCTGTGGGTTGAAGACAAACCTCCATTCTTCTCTCCAACCTCCCAACATCTTCCATCTTCCTCTCAACCTCTCCATCTCTCACCATTCAAAATTACCAGACAATCTCACAGCCATTGATCTTTGCTAGCCAAGCTCTTGCCTACAAAAAGCTATAAAAAGGACTATCGGGTCTTCAAAAACAAGAAGAAGCTTTCATACAGGAAAACTATAGTCAATCATCTTTCCAACATCCATAGCCTTTAGAATCATAGCATAGCATAGCTTAGCATATTAGCAATCCATATCATGGCTTATCATCTTCATAGCATAGTTTCAATAACATCCATAATCCACAGCCCCTGCGCATATCCGTATATCAATATTTCACTTCACCAGCATATAGGATAGAGAAGTACTCTTTCTTTGCATACTCGTTTTGCAGGTTTCCATTCTGAGAAGCTTTGCTTACAAAATCTGAGAGCAGAAGCTTCAAGAAAAGCATTGGAGATAGAGGACAATGGAATGATTCTGAAGAAGCTTTGTTTGATATCTTTTTTATTTCAGTTTATTTAGTTCTTTGGTTTAATGTTACATTGGTGTGTTTTTATTGTTTCATTTTGATACTAACATTTCCCACACACAACATGCAATAGGAATGATAAATGAATAGCATGGAAGTATTGTAAACTTACCACATCCTTGAATATGCAAATCTGAATTGATGTCAAAAGGTTGCTTCAAAGTGCTTGAAAGTGCTTGAATTGAAGATGCAAAATGCTTGATTACTTGAATACTTGTATGTGGGGAGATCACTTGAATTAGGAGATGTAAAATGAGCAGAAAAATGCCTATTTATACAAATCTTGTGCCTTAGTATCCATTCATACCTCATCACAGGCCGACATGAAGTGAATTTTTAGTAAAATCCCAAAAGAAATTTGAAATATTTTCAATTTGGGGCCAAGGGGGACTCATTCGCCACCCTTGGCGAATGAGTCCCAACTGGGACCCAAAACCAAGTGTTGGGGAAACTGTCATATTTAATGTTGTTTGTCGAGATAAGACCCAAAAATACACTTAATATAAGTATATGAGGGAATAAAAAGACAAAATAAAGCATGAGAAGGGTGTAAATAGGGAAAATATGCCTAGAAAAGCATGAAATCTAGTTACAAGACTTTACAACACTTGAAAATAGGACTTGTTGATGTATGAAAAGGTGATTTTTAGGTGAAATGTATTAAATAGAGTCTAGAAGAATGTATAAATGTCTTACAACACTTCCCAACACTTTCACAAGACGTCGTTCTTTGAGTTTTAGCACAAAAATTAGCATGTTCAAGCCAAATTACATCATAAAATTAAAGCAATATAGCTCCAACACTATGAAAATGGGAAAGGTCCATTTTTCTATGGTATAGTACTAATCTACATTTGAATTCATAGGGGAATGAACTAGCTATCATTTTCAATTGGTTTCACTCATTCTCATCAATTTTGAGGCTTGTTAGAGATATTTTTTGAAAACGGGTTCAAAACCCTGGTTTTGAGGGTTTGAGAGTAAAAATAATGTTTTGAGACCCATTCCACCAAAGAAAATGCTTGATAATTGGTGGAATGGGTGTAGGTAGGTTTTTTTCATGTTTATGAAATTGGTAGGACCATGGGTTAAGGATTTGGGTAGATTGGTTGATGCCCTAGTCTAAAAACTTCAAGTTTTGTGTAATTAATTATTTGCACAAGCCTAATTAGACCTTTATACAAGCATAGAAATAGTTTTTTGAGGGTTATGTTCCAAAGAAACCCCCTTTTACTTTGAGATATGTTATTAAATGGATTAATGGGTATTCCAAATAGATTTTAGGTTGTGGCTTGCAGGTTTCACTTGAAAGATATGCTACAAAAACTGCTTTTGTTGTGCTATAAGGAAATGTGACAATTTGTGAGGGAAATCATTGTGTTTATGGTTTTAAGACTTTTTCAAGGGTTTGATTGGGTTAGTTTGTGTTTTCTCACCCTACTCTACATCAAATTGGTATTAGAGCATATGTTTGATTTGAAGAAGGGAGAGCAAGTGTGAAACAAGAAGGAAAGTATGAAGCAAAAGTGAACAAAATGCCTCCAAAAGGGAAAACCATTGCTAGAGAAGTGAATAAGTTGAAGGAAAAGCATGCTAGAGAGATGAGAGAGTTGAAAGAGAGGCTTGCTACTCTAGAAAAAATTTAGAAAAGAGGTATGATCATGGGTGATGAGAGTGACTTCAAAGAGGAAGAAGAGGAAGATAAACCTAAGGTGAAGATTGGTGTACCCAAGTATGGAGGTAATTTGAATGATGACAAAAATTTGGATTGGATTGCAACACTTGACAATTAATTTGAGTGTGAAGATGTATCTTAGGAATAAAGGGTGAAAATTTCAAAAATAAAGTTGAAGGTTCATGCTTTATTATGGTGGGATTATGAGCAATCTGAAAGGAGAAAGAAAGGTAAGTCAAAAATTGTTTCTTGGGAAAAAATGGTGGAAAATATGAAAGGTAAGTTCTTACCATCTGATTATGCAATTCAAATTTTTAAGAACCTTAAAGGTCTAAAACAAAAAGAAATGGATTTAAAAGCCTATACTAAATAATTTTATAAGTTGATTATAAGGGAAAGTCACATGGAGGATGAAGTGGAGAAGATTTCTAGGTATTTGAGTGGATTAAGATTCAACATTCAAGATGAGTTAAATTTGAAAAATCCAAGGACGGTTGAGGAATGTTATCAAATGGAAATAAGGGCAAAAGAATAACTTAAAAGAAGGAAAGATGAACAAACTAGGGGTAGAGGTAGCACTTCTAGAGGAACAGGTTCATTTTCTACTCCAAGACAATCATATGAAAGTCAAGAAGACACAAACAAGGCACAAGAACAATTTGTTGATGCAAGAGGTGGATTTAGAGGTAGATTTGGAGGTCAAGGAAGAGGTTCACAAGGATTCATAGGAAGGTTCTATCAATGCAACAAATTTGGACACCAAGCATGGCAGTGCAATGAAGGTCAAGCCTCTAGTTCTCATGGAGGAGAAAGAAGAGCTCAATTGGTGCAAGAAGAGGATACTGAGAGTGTAAAATCTTCATCACAATATGCTACTCCTGAAGTTGGGGAATAACTAATGGTAAGGAGAACACTCATCAAGGCAACAAAGGAGAAGGATCCATCAAAAAGAAGAAAACTCTTCAAAAACACTTGTAAGTGCATAGGTAATGTATGCAAAGTTGTGATTGATTCGGGAAGCATAGATAACATGGTTTCTAATGAGATGCTTTAGAAACTTAGATTGCATAGAATACCACATGACACTCCTTATAAAATTTCTTGGTTGAATGAGGGTCAATATGTTTTGGTTAATGGGCAAGCTTGGGTGGAGTTCAATATAGGAGCGTATACTTGGATAAGATTCTATGTGATGTATTGCCTATGGATGTGTACCATTTGCTACTAGGGAGACCTTGGAAATTTGATAGGCATGAAATGTATGATGGTAGGAGGAATACATATGAGATTGAAAAAGATGGAATATCTTTTACTTTGACACCCTTGAAAGAAGATGATAAAGGAAAAATTAAGCAAGTTAATGTGATGATGGTTGGTAGGAAAGAGTTTATAAAGGTAGAGGAAAAGAAGGATAGGAACCTTGCAGCCACTCCTAGACTTGGAGATGTTAGGACAATAGACATGAAGAGTGATCAGATTTTAGAGGGAAATGATATTGAGTTGGTGAAAAAATCTGATTTTTTGAAGGTCAAGGTTCAATTGATCTTGGGGATTCAGGAAGGACTTAAGAAGTGTGTTGATATGAGGATAGAAGAGGTGATTCATTCATTGCTTTCAAGAGGGGATAGTGATCATTTAGCTTTTTTAAAAGTAGAGGTTAGTGAACCTAATAATGTAGCAGTCATAGGGACAATATATTAGATGGAAGAGATGACAAGGAAGAGTGAAGAGATCAAAGATGAGTTGCAAAGGAAAAAGAGAAAATTCAAGCACAGGATGGGAGTGAAGAAGAAGACAACTTATTGAAAGAGAGGGAGAGACATGGTAGTAGGTAAAGAGGCAGATCCAAGAGAATTCCTAGGTGAAGGAAAAATCATGAATCATCCACCAAACAAACTTCTATAGTTGGAGCATAACTTAGGTGACAAAGAGTTCAAGAATGCAAAGAATAATGCTAATTTTTAGTACTTGATTCATTGGAAGGGATTTCTTGATGAAGAAAACACTTGGAGGTCAAAGGATGCAATGGAAAAGCATGGATTTTTTGTTGCAACACAATCCTCAATGGGACTTGAGTCCTTTTTGCTTAGGGAGAATGGTGTAGGGCACCTAGGCCTTCATTTTGTAAAAGGGATTTAGTAAGTTAGTGTTCTTGTGTTAAGTCATGTTTTTTTTTTTGAAATAAGGTATTTAAGACCATGTTGCAATGTTTTGGGTCATTTTTGGTTAGGTGGAGTCTATTTGGAGTCATGTTAAGTTTTGCAAAAAGTTGCAAAGTTGCACAAGCAACATTTGCATTTTTGATGATTTTGGGAAGACGAATGGTCATATGGTTTAAAATTTATTTTTAAATATTTTTTCCTAGTTTTAAATGTTTAAATATTCCTTTCAAACTTTGATTCAAGGTTCTGGTTGAAGATTTGGTGATCAAGTAATAAAAGTAACTTCATTTTTTGTAATTTTTAGTGTTAGTTTACTACTACAATGTTTGGTACGACTCTGTATGGTCTAATAATGTACTAATCCACATTTTAATTCATTGGGGAATGAGTTAGCTATCATTTTTAGTTGGTTTCACTCAATTTCATCAAGTTTGAGGCCTATTAGAGACATTTTCTGAAAACAAGTTTGAAACCATGGTTTTGAGGGTTTGAGAGTAAAAATAATGTATTGAGACCCATTCCACCAATTAAAATGCTTGATAATTGATGGAATGGGTTTCGGTAGGTGGTTTTTTGTGTTTATGAAATTAGAAGGAGTAGGGGTTAAGGATTTGTGAAAATTGGTTGATGACCTAGGTTGAAAACTTCAAGTTTTGGGCAATTAAGTTACATAGAAGGTAGGGTTTGAAGAGGAACACATTGGGAGGTGTTTGTAATGCTTTGGAATGATTAGGTAGACATATTTTGACATGCTAGAATATTTTGGTTGAATACTAGAGGTTGGGAGTGTGTAGAACCTATTTTTGCTTATCTGCACAAGCCTAATTAGGCCTTTATGCAAGTGTAGCAACAATTTTTTGAGGGTTATGTTCCAAAGAAACCTTGTTTTCCTTTGAGATATGTTATTAAATGGATTAATGGGTATTCCAAATAGGTTTTATGTTGTGGGTTGGAGGTCTATCTGAAACATATTGTATAAAAACCCCTTTTGTTGTGCTATAAGAAAATGTGATAATTTGTGAGGTAAATCATTGTGTTTATGGTGTTAATACTTTGGCATGGGTTTGATTGGATTAGTTTGTGTTTTATCACCCTACTCTGCATCACTACCTAAGTTTTCTTGAGAAGATAGTGGTTAAATAAATGTAAATAAGAATAATACTAGGCTAGTGAAATGGAATGAACACCTAGCCTAGTGTGAACACTCTAGCATTCCTAGATACCCATTCTTCATTTTCTATCATGTTGTATAATATATATTTAATATAATAGTAATATATATTACTATGAGAAAGAGAAACTAAATTTTGATTGGTTGTTTCATGTCAACAATCCAAGGATGGCATGTGTCCTTTAGGAGTTATGCTCAAGGTAGCATGCCATTTGATTAAAGATATGATAATTCTCCTTTAAGACCTCTTCAATGTACCCATTACACACTTAAGGAGACAAAGATAAATATAGGGAAGAAAATATAGAGAGAGAGGGAGATAATGACAAACATATAAATAAAAAGGGAGACAAAGAGATAGAGAGGGGTAGAGAGATAAAGAGATAAGGATGAATAGATAGAGATATAGGGAGGGTGATTGATATATCTCTCCTTGTCGCTCTCTATATCTATATATCTCCCACTATCTATGTCACTCCTACCTCTTCCCCCCTCTATCTATTAGCTTCTCTCTCATCTCACTCCATCTTCTTCCTACTCTATATTCTATCTCTATTTCTCTTTTTATCTCCCTCTCACTCCTCTCTCTATCTCTTTCTATCTATATCCCTTTCTCTCATCCCCTCTCTATCTCCCCTCTCTATCTCTCACCATCTCTCCCTCCTATCCCCTCCATGGAGCTCTCTATCTCCATCTCTCTTCTTTCTCTTCCCATATATCTCCATCTCTTTCTCTTCCTATATATCTCTATATCTCTCTCTTTCTCTCCCCCATCTATCTCTATCTCCCCTGTATTAACTACAGTTTATGAAAGCATACAATAGTATATGTTGGTAAAACTGTAATAGTGTTTTATTAAACTATAAATAGCACTTATCTTTCTAATGTCAAGCCTTCTTATAAAAAATAGTGTTTTATTAAACTATAAGTAGATTATTGTCACCACTCTTCATTCAAAATGAAATTCCAAATGTAGCAATTGTTTTGTTGGTTTTGTCAAGTTTCATTAACCAAGCTATTTACTAGGTTGAATAAAGTTGTGTTATGACCTTCATCTCTTTAAAATAATTAACAATATTATTTAGATCAAGACGGGAAGAAAACTAAACTCCTTCAAAATAGGGGTAGTTGTGGGTTTGTTGGTTTTCTTTGTATACTATATACTTAGTTCCTCTAGGATAAATAAATCACTTTAGATCATTTTCTTAGTTGTGTATCCTAACTAATATAGAGTAAGCTTTTTCATTTTAATTAACTACTACATAATAGTTTATGTGTTGAAAGAATTGTTTCTAGTCTTTGTAGTTTTTAAATTGGAATACAAATCATATTTAATTTCATGCCAATATAATTCTTTCATAAAGATATTTGTTTGAAATAAGTGCTTCATAACCCATCTAATCAAATCATAATTAACCTATCAA
>VDFB02271358.1:355268436-355324741 GCA_007258455.2 Sequoia sempervirens | reverse complement strand
TCCCAAAACAAAATTCCTTGAGCCAAAGTTCAAAATTTAGGAGTCACACTCAAAAGGTCATCAAGAAATACATTAGGAAGTGCAATCAAAAGCAACATATCAAAATAAGCAAAAAATTCACAAGGTTCTATAGACTCATTCCTTTGAACAATCTGGAAATGTATGCTCAATTTGAGCCGCTTCTTAGTTATAGAGGTCCTTAGAATTATTGTATGTTCTTCAATACCGAGGTCTAGTAAACAAGTGTCTTTTTAGGTACATTCTAGGATAAAAATCAAAATCTTTTCATCCATCCTTGAACATCAAACCAAAATCACCTCACCATCATCTTTTGAAAAATCTTGAAATTATCCTCCATGCTAGGCTTTTTTTGCAAAAATAAAAATCATCAAGAAAAATCCTTGAAATCTCTAAATCAAAACATCAAATGATCTTTGGCTAGGTATGTGTAGATGCATCCTTTTGCATATGCTTAGTCAAAATTATCAAACCATCTTGTTTAGCTAGGTATATATAGATGCATCCTTCTTTATATGCTTGGTTAAATTATCATCTTGTTTGAATAGGTGTAGGTAGATGTGTCCTTCTCCCTACACATTCAAATTATCATCCTTTGAGAAAATATACCTCTGATATAATCATCCAACATCTTAGGGTCTATTTGTTCATAAATCCAAAAGCAAATCCAAAATCAAATCAAGTTCAATCCGAAATCCAAAGAAAATCCAAAAGAAAATCCAAAAAGTCCTAAGAAGTCTAGCATCCCCTCAATATTTCTCAAAAATTTCAAAACACCACATCATCCCCATCATATCACCTTTGATCCTTGAAAAACATCCTAAATTTTCTCTTTTTGTGCCTAAGATTAGATCAATCCAAAAGAATTAGAGATTAATCTCCCATATTCTTCAAAATTGATCCCTATTTTATGGTGCAAACTAGATCTCAACACAAGAGGAACATGAAATCCAAGAAAGAAACATCCACTACAAGTGACCTAAGTCAAACAAATTCTGAAAAAAATCTCATCGAATTAAGCAATCCTCTAATCAACTTTGCTACATCATCACAAAACCCTCAAGAGGAGGTAGAGGATCTTACCAATAATCCCTTTGGAATGTCACATGAGGAAATCACTGAAATGATTCAAAATCCAAAAAACCATAAGATTATCAATATCATGATGAGACTCAACCCTTCACTATACATGCTCAAATTAGCAAAGCAAGGGGATAAACTGCCTTCTGATTTCAATGTGAGCTCTATAGTGGAACCATCCTTGGAGGTCATGCCTCCAATTTCATCCACACTCCCCATCCCAAAGTATCACTCAAAACATCCCACAAATCACAACATCCATTGCTCCAACTCAACTTAGGGTTAACAAGGGAAGTGCATTTATCAATGCCATACAAACACACCCCGTTGTCAATAATCAAGACTTGAATGCAAACACCATTTTGGGGAAAAACGTACCCCAAAATCCATTACATAAATATGTCCCTCTCACTTTCCATGATCCAAATGATCCATCATCATCATCCTTCCATGCAACACCCCAAACCTCTCTCCCCATAACCTCGCAAGGAGAGGGAGACATGTTCAGACCAGGTGGAATTTTTGACACCAAACCATTTCCTCAAGAGATCACATCTCTCATGTTTTCACCACTTCCACCATTTCCATCATCATCCACACCACTACTTGGCTTAGGGCTTCCACCTTTACCAAATATCAATCAAAATCAAACCAACATCCTGGACATCAATTAAAATGTCACGCTAAACTCTCAAAACTTGTCATCGATATCGCAACAACAGATGACAACTACGCAACCAATTACCACATCATGAACCACCCCCCTAACATCTCAAAAAATGGTCTCTCAAGGACCAACCACATCAATCACACCATCCACCATTCAAACCCAAATCACTAACATGACGCCTCTCACCACCACAACAAACACCATTCTGAATCCACCACCACCTCCACCACCACCAAGCTCCAACACATCAAACCAATACAGTATGGCATCATAAGTAGCTCAGCAAGTGGCCTATCAAAAGGAATTCTTGCAAGTAAAAAAACAAGCCACACAACCAGCTGTTGAACAAGCCACACAATTAGCTACCTAGCAAGCCACTCAAGCCACACAAGCTACTCAAATTTCCCAAGCTGCATTACAAGCACAACAAGCTTCCCAAGCCCAAATATTATTGCAAAAACAACAACAACAAGCGGCACAAGCTTAGGCTCAAGCTCAGGCACAAACTCAGGCCACACAAGCACAAGCACAAGCTCAAGCTTAGGCTCAAGCTCAAGCTCAAGCACAAGAACAAGCACAAGCTCAAGCCCAATATCAAGCACAACAAGCACAAGCACAAGCACAATATCTTGCACAACAACATGCAACACAACAAGCATATCAACAAGTGCTAAAGTAATATCAAGAACAATAGGAAACAACCCAATTAGCAGCTCAACAACAAGCACAACAACAAGCTCAACAACAAGCACTAATAGCACAACAACAGGAACAACAACAAGCGTTGTTGGTACAATAGAAATTGTAAGCATACTTAGCTCAAAAAATATGCAAACATCATCCATTAACATACCAACCAATCCACCTATCCCACCCATAGTTGAACCACCTCAGAACACTTTCATCCCACCTCCTGATCTACAAAATGATGTGACAACACAAATCAAGTTGCTCTCGCAATAAGTAATTGATCTTCAATCAAGGTGAACCATGAAAACCCTGAGCAACTTGTGCCCTTATCCATTCGATAGGATCCTTGCAATGAAACCATTCCCAAAGGGATTTGAGATCCCCAAGTTTGACAAGTACCATGGGATGGGAAACCCTAAAGATCACATTAGGGAATTCCAGGTTCATTACATGGAAGTCGCGTATGATGATACCTATCTGATGCAGCTATTTCCTAGGAGTTTGGATGGCCACGCCATGGAATGGTTCTCTCACCTACCTATAGGAATCAAAACATTCCAAGAAATAATAGATGCATTCATCAAAAACTACGCATGCAATATCACCATGGATGTTAGTCTAGAGGAACTCTTAGCTCTGAAACAAGGTGAGAATGAACCATTTGCTTCATTCCTACAACAATGGTGATCCAAGGCCAATCAGAGTAAATGGGTCATGTCCAAGGAACAACAAGTGTGCACTATCATATCCAACCTTGACAACCTCTTGGCATTCCATCTCAAAGTCCAAGGGATCACCACGTTGACCAGTTGATTTCCAAGGCACTCAGCATCGAACAATCCCTTATGAAACAACCTGGAGGATCAGCTTCATATCCCGAACAATAGAACAATCGCTCATCTACAAGCTATAATGAAAAACCTTGTACATGGGTTCAAGAAACAAAAATGTTACCAATGATGGTGTCATCAATGCCAAAGTTTTCATCAGTGCCCCTCGGAAAAACACACCTGCACCACAACAACAAATCCAAAACCATAATCAAAGCAACCATCCAGTGAATACAACACAACAACCAAACAATCAAACGATCAAAGGGGACCACCCCAGTGAAATAAGAACTTCACCAAGTAGAAGTACACCACCCTTGGGGAACCACTTGAAGTCATCATGAAGAAACTAATAAATGGAAACCTCATTAAGATTCCCAACTATGAGAACTACCAAAAACCAGATGTTAAACCTCCTTGGTACAACGAAAAATTAGCTCCGCGACTTCCACAAAATCAAAGGGCACACCACTAATAATTGCATGAGGTTAAAGAACATAGTCCAAGACCTCATTGATCAAAGAATCATAAATCTAGAATAGGCAACAGGAAGCCAAAATCTCAAAATATACACGAATCCAATGCCTAACCATAACAATAAAGGAAACAATAACACTGATAAGGGGAAAGGAACCTTCAAAAATATGAATCATGTGTATGAAACTGTTGTTGCTTCCCTAGATGAACACGATGCTATAATCACTATCAAAGGAGCTCAGGCTGATTGTGGAGTCACCACAAGAGGTAGAAAAGTTACTATCACAAGATCATCTCAACCAAACATAACTTTCATGGCAAATTCAAGATCTATTCCCAATGGCTACAATGTCGTTGATCAACTAAAAAGAACCCCAACACAAATATCCATCATGGAGTTACTAAAAATCTCATCCACCAACAAGAAAATCCTTGAGGAAGCACTAGCTTCATCCACCATCCCCGTAGATCTTGATGCGGAACAATTCCAAGTTATGGTCAGAAACATCATTACCCCAAATCTCCTTACATTCTCCAACCAATATTTTCCCACTCAACCATCTCATAACTGTGCACTCCATTTGGAGGTCCTAGTGCAAAAAAATAAAGTCAAGCAAGTCTTGGTGGATGGAGGTGCAGGCTTGAATATTTGTTCCCTCAATCTCATTAAGAACTTAAAAATCTCAGAGGACTCCATCAACAAAGGAAAAGGTATTAAAATTAGAGCATATGATGACCAGGAAAGAGTGTACCAAGGCACCATTAAAATCCCTATTCAAGTAGGGCTAGCTATCATGGAAACTGCCTGTCAAGTCCTGGACCTCGATTTGCATTATAACATTCTCCTAGGATGTCCATGGATCCATGTAATGCAAGCAATAGCATCAACCTTCCATAAATGTGTCAAATTTACATATGAAGGACAAGAGGTCACCATCCATGGAGATCCTAAACCATTCTCCTACTAAAAAATCCTTGAGGAAAAATACTACAAAATACCTCAAGTACCTAAAAATTATGAAGGCCCATCAACACCGTACATTGATCCAGGCACTCTCGCTTCCACTTCTATGATAGATACATTCGTCATTCCAGCCATCCCCACCATCTCTGATATCAAAGTCATCATCTATGACAATGGTTGTGGAAACTATATGATTCCCAAAAATTCCTTTGTGGTAGGAGAGTTACCACAATCTCCTAGATCATGAGGAAGTCTACAATCAAATCAAGCCTTCACTTCCCAAACATCCCCTGAATATCCCAACTTCAGAAGTTGGGGGGATTTTGGCTGAGAAGTCATAGAAGAGGACCCATCTCATTTCCTATACTAAGATAATAGACCAGAAATTGATCTACCAATGGATGACCAAAATAAAGGTTTGCAAATGATGCTCTCAATGGGCTATGACAGAAACCAAAAACTGGGGCAAAACGATAATGGGCTTATAATACCCCTCATTCTTGAGACGTGAATAAGAAATATTTTCCTTAGATGTACCCCTCCGAGTATAACCATATGTGGAGGAGGTCCACCAGTTAAACCAGTCAAGACTCCCCGTGAACCAACGCCAACTAAACTTCGCTTACTTGTATCCACTGGCCGTGTCATAGATAATTTCACTTTTGACATAACTAACGGCTGTAGTAGCAATGATGATGAGGATCCCATTACCAACCTACCCATTCTCTTTGAGGATAACACCCTTCTCATGATTAGCACCTTGTCCTTTGAGTCAAACCATCAAAATCATGAAATCCACCTAGTTTACCCCCAACTCATCAATTATGACCAACAAGGACCACTAATTCTTGACACATTAAAAAATGACAAGGTGCTCTTAGAATTCATGGGACTACAGGATAATATTCCATATGGGGATCACAAAGTAGGATTCATCATAGAGCTAGATACACAAGCCTATTATGGGGAAACGATTGAATCCCTCAGTTGCAAAAGTGAGAAATTAAGAATAATATCTAAGTCCTTGAGTGAAAACCACACTGTGGCACTCTCTGACATGAAAAAAGTAGAAAGAAAGGACGCATCCAACGGTGAAAACCTCTCTGAGGAACCTGAGGATGGGGGATTCAATATTCCTTTTAGAGCTCTTCATCAGGAAAAATCAACAGTCCTCGTAGAAAAATGCAATCCAGTTAATCTAGGAATAGAGGAGACCCCACACATCACATTATATGTAGAGTCATTACTATCAGAAGAACAAGAGCTCCTAGCAGCCTTCTTGAAAGAGAGAGACAAGTAAATTTTGCAGGGAGCTACGTAGACATACCTGGGCTTGATATGGAAATTGTGGTACATCAGCTAGTAGTATATCTTGAAGCAAAGCCTGTTTGACAAAAACTCAAGAAAATGTACCCTCAGATCACCTTACTAGTCAAAATGGAACTAAAGAAGCTATTGGATGTAGGATTCATTCAACCAATAGATTATCCAGAATGGGTGTCAAACCTGGTGCCTGTCTCAAAGCCCGATGGGGGCATTTGAATTTGCACAGACTTTAGGGACCTAAACAAGGAATTCCCAAAGGATGATTTCTCGCTACCTAATATAGACATGATAGTGGTCATGACAACAAGGAATGAAATGCTTTCCCTAATGGATGGTTTCTCAGGATACAACTAGATAATGATTGCTAAAGAATACCAACACAAAATGACCTTCACTTGTCCATGGGGGACTTACTGCTAGAATATGATGCCATTCGGCTTTAAGAATACAAGAGCAACATACCAAAGATCCATGACATTAATCTTCCATGACATGATTCATAAAACTATCGAAGATTATGTCGATGACATAGTAGCCAAATCCAGAAAGAGGAAGGATCACATAGCAACTTTGAGTACAATTTTTGATAGGTTGGAGGAATACAAGGTCCGATTAAATCCAAAGGAGTGTGTCTTTGGCGTACAATCAAGAAAATTTCTAGGATACATAGTGTCAATGAGAGGTATTGAGGTAGACCCTACCAAGGTAAAATCAATCCTTGAGATGGAGGCACCCAAAACATTGAAACAATTGAGAGGTCTCCAAGGTAGGCTTCACTCCATACGAAGGTTCATAGCACAGCTGGAAGATAAACATAATCCATACTCTCATTTACTTCACAAGGGAGTAGTGTACAAGTGGGATGACAAGTGTGAAGAAGCCTTCAATAGGATCAAAGAATATTTTCTTACACCACCAGTCCTCATGCCACTGATCCCAAGAAAGCCATTAATTCTCTATGTATAAACAACACAACCCTTGGAGCTCTCCTAGCTCAACACGATGAAAATGGGAAAAAAAGGGCCATCTATTATATCAAAAAAATAATGGTGGGGCATGAGTTAAACTACTCATTCATTAAGAAAGCATGTCTAGTAGTAGTATTTTTGTCACAAAAATTTAGACATTACATGTTGGCACACAAAATAAAACTCATCACCAAAATCGACCCTCTCAAGTACTTACTATCAAAAGCAATGCTCACTAGAAGGATGGATAAATGGGTCATGATACTATCAGAGTATGACATTGAATATGTGGATCAGAAAGCAATTAAAGGCTAAGTCATCACAAATAAGCTTGCAGAAGCATGAATCTATTCAAAGAATCCTCTCATCTTAGAGTTTCTAGACAAATCCATCTTCAATCTCAACATAGCCAACCACTGGAAACTCTACTTTGATGGCTCATACACACAACATGGATCAGGAGTCGGTGTTTTCTTTATCACCCCACAAGGGGACTACATACCAAGGTCATATAAATTGGCATTCCCCTACACCAACAACATTGTAGAATATGAGGCTTTAACCATGATAGGTCTTAGAATAGCAGTACAGTGGGACATCATGGCCCTCGGAGTATACAGAGACTCTCAGTTGATAATAAACCAAGTGAACGGTGAGTACCAGACTAAGGATGATAAGGTCACTCCATACAAGAAACTAGTGGAGACTCTTAAGGAATCTTTTATCGAGATCACATTTGATAAAATACCCAGAGCCAACAACAGAGTTGTAGATGCCATGGCAATGATTGGATCTCTACTGGACATCCCTCGCAATGTCCTAAAACATGAATTCTTGGTAGAGCAGCTTCTCATGCCCACATTCGAGGTACCAGAGTCAAATTTTTTGTGCAAAATCGTTGGTCCTGGAGATCCCTGGTATCATGACATTTATACCTACTTACGAATAGGTGTCTTACCTACTGACTTACCCTCAAGATTAAAAAGAACTTTTATTAAAAAATCCTCTAGGTTTGTCATCCTAGGAAATACCTTATACCATAGAAGCATAGAGGGAACCTTATTACACTACCTTAATACTGACAAAGCCTTGACTGCTTTAACTGAGGTGCATAATGAAATTTGTGGCTCACACTCGAGTGGAATGACCTTGGCCAAGAAACTGCTAAGGATAGGTTATTATTGGATCACTATGGAGAAGAGGAACACAACTACGTCAAAAGGTGTCTACAATTTCAACAATATGGGAACCTCATCCACATGCCAGCTCAAGAGCTCCATCCTATTTTTACACCATGGCCCTTCTCATAGTGTGGACTCGATCTCATTGGAAAAATCACTCCCACTTCATCTAATGGCCACAAGTTCATCATAACTGCCACTGAGTACTTTACCAAGTGGGTGGAAGCCATACCCATGACATATATAACTGGGAAGCAGATATCAAATTTCATCCTGAACTATCTCGTATGCCAATACGGTGTTCCCCAAGCTATTATCTCAGATAATGGAACACCATTCAAGAATCAAGATGTCTGCAACTTGTGTGAAAAATTAAAAATCCAACATCGCTTCTCCACCCCATACTATCCCCAAGGCAGTGGCCAAGCAAAAGCCACAAATAAAACCATTTTAAAGATCCTCAAGAAAATAGTCAATGACACAGGTCATGACTAGCATCTACAGCTCAATCCCGCCCTTTGAGCCTATCGAACAAGCATCTGCACACCCACCAATGCCTCCCCCTTCTCCTTGGTCTACAGATCAGAAGTAGTACTCCTTATTGAGATCGAGCTCCCATCACTAAGAATATCACTACAAAACCTCATCATGGATGAAGAGTACCGATTATCAAGACTGAATGAGCTAGAGCTACTGGATGAGTGGCATATAGACACTTTAAATCATTTGCAAGTTTATCATAACAGACTCAAGAGGAGCTATTACAAGAAAATCAGAAGCAGGACTTTCCAAGTTGGAGAACTGGTACTAAAGGAGAATCAAAAGAATGTCTTAAATCTAAACAACAAAGGAAAATTTGAACCCAATTGGTTAGGACCATTTGTTATCACAACAAGATATAAGTTAGAGGCATATCATTTATCAACACCTGAAGGGGAACCCCTGCAAGAGCCCATGAATAGCTCTCATCTCAAAAAAATTTATGCCTAATCTTTCAAGGTATAGAACCAAAAAAAAAAAAAAATCAGAAATGTCTTGAAAAAATGGTTACCTTGGCGAAAACCTAGCAAACAGGCGTCTTGGTGAAAACAACAAAAAAAATCAAAAAAGTAAAAAATCCAAAAAAAATAGAGAAAGGATCGAAAACAGTAAAGAGAAAAATCATCCTCTAGTGAAAACCACTTTGGTGGTGCTTTGGACAAGTAACTTGGTGAAAACCTAGCAAACATGCACCTTGTGTAAATAAGCACTTTCCATCCACCATGATCTTCATGAATTTTTTTGCATCATCCATTCATTACACATCCATCTTCCATTGCATTCCATATCTCCATCCGTCACCCATCTGTTTGACATCCGCATCATAGCTTGGTCATGTATTCGTATCATGATCCCTCATAGTACTACTCGACCCATTTCCAAGGTCATTTGTTCCTACCTTTACCGGAGCAGTCTATTGCATCATGTTGGGGGCATGTTCTTATCGGATCAGATTCGTGTATATTCTTGAAGTCCTAAAACAAAAAAAATCCAAAAACATAAAAAAATCACAAAATCCAAAAACATCCAAATCATATCAAAATTCAAAAATAGGTCAAAAAAACTCAAAAGTCAAAAATAGAGTCCTCTTGTCAAACTACAAGTCTCTGAGCCTTGAACATAGGAAAGGTTTATCTTTGATCATCCCCCAAGACACTTACGTCAGTCCTTTAGGATTCTGTCATAAAAAACTAACATTTCATCATGTGTATATTCATCTATAAATCGGTCAAGTCATTAGTCAAACTATGTGGCCTCTGCGTGTATAACATAGGCAAGAATAATCTGTTGATCAGCCCCTGAGGCCCCTAAGATAGGTCCTTAGGTTATTCTCTTGGTCAAAATCTCAGAAAACCCCAAAACATTTGAAAATCAATACATTTATAAAATCTCAAAAAATACCAAAAACAGCCTCAAAACATTACAAAACTCCAAAAACATCCAAATATTTGAAAAAAATCATCCATCTTATCTCACTGTCACCCATAATAACATCACTCATAATAAGCAATCTTCATCCTCAACCTTTGGTAAAACAGTTGGAAATAAGTCTAGCAAGTCAAAAGTGAAAACTCAAAACATGAAAATCTCAAGTCTAGGTTGGTAAGCAAACAATTTGGTCAACTCTTTGTGTCAATAGGCTATCATCCAATTAATCCCATATCAAATCATCTGATATCATCATGTCCTAGGATGCATCCTTCCTACAATGGACATCAACATCAGTCATCACCGTAGTTTAGTCTTGGCTAGCGGTATTGAAGAACATCAACTCATTTGTTTACCACATCTTTTTCTTTTAATTTATCTTATTATGCTCATTCCAAGGACCTCTCAATGATGTCCCCAATGAAGGGATTTAGAGAGATAGGAATGGGTCAACCATCATTATCTTTTTATCTATTGCGCTTGTTGGACATTCTTGTAATATAACCTCGGTGAATACTTGCTTTATTAGGTATGTATGGAAGGTGTTTTAGATATTTTGTTGTCCACATAGGAAGGCTTGCCTTCCTATGTTTTGATCCAAGATGTTTGAAGTACCTGAAGTGCATCCTAGTATGGTTTTCGTATGTCAGGTGTGAACAAGAGTACTCCTATCTGATTGTTAAGTCAAAATCTATCACACTAAATACAATGTCATCTTGGTTCTTAATACTTTGATGCATCGTATTTATGTGTGTTATCAAACATAAGATAATTGGCCCTTTGAAAATCTCAACTCCATAGCAGATGTTCATCATCATCATCTTTTTTCTTGTTGAAATCTCTTCTTTCTTCCATTCTTCTTTCCTTTCATGCTAACAAGGTACTATGACAATTAATCACCACCATCATCCATCCTACATCCACAAATCGTCAGCACAATGCATATAGAAAAAATTGATCATCTCATACACATTTAATATAGATTTTTTATTCTTAGCATCTCATAAACATAGCAATACATACACATCTGCATATAACCACCTCTTACTTAATTACAGGAAACATAAAATAACCCATCATATCCATGGCATAATCATACAACCACTATCACATCACATAAATAGATTAGGCATTCACATCCATTTGCATAAAACATCATCATAAATATGCATATCATCCATCATCCATCCATATCATATAACATCTGATAAATCATGTTGCATCTCATTTCACAAATCATCCCATATCATTATAGGCATCTAGTGCATAATTAAACAAAGCATAATAAGTACATAAACATTATACACAATCCATCACATTAAGTGAATACATCTATATAAAATATCTCATAAAAATCATTCATTATATCATTTCACATACACATCATAATATCATTACTCACATATCATTTTGCATATACACCATAAATCATCTCCATACCATTTTTCATAACACATCACATCATATATAACATCACATCATAACATCATCAAAAGTACATATCATACATGGAAAATCACATACATTCATCATTGCATAGATCAATGCATTCACATCATCACCATCATAACAAAAAAGAGATTGAAAAAGAAATCATTGCATAAATCATCACATTTGCATCAACATACATAAATCATCATATAGATTGCATCATCATATAAAAATACATATCATCTATCATCCATCTATATCATATATCATATAAATCCATTTTCATATCATGTCATAATTCATTAGAAGGATAATATAGATTTGTTAGTCACATAACCATCACATAATGCATATACACCAGCAGAAAGAAATGTATCCATACATCCATCACATAATACCATGACATTATTGCATAGCATATAGAAATAGAACCATCCATAAATGCATAATAAATAAATGGTACACAAAACATAATATCAAAATCATCATCTCATATATATCATCAGGTAACTTTCATAGTACAAAATAATTGGATCACTGTACATGTGTGTATGTCAATAATTACAAAAAGGCCCAATGGGCTATCAAAAATGAGCCCATATGGCATGAAAGAATAATATCTCAATCAAATTGAGGTCTAACCTTCCTGTCTACTACCCTCATCTCTATCACCATGGCCCTTTGTCGGTCTATGGCTGGTCCGCTATGGATAATCTAGGGCCCAGGCTGCTCTGGGTATGGCCTGATGGTAAAGCAAAGGATAATAATTTGCCTCCTAGATGGACTTCCTATATGAACGAAGAGGCACTGTGTTGTGGGAGGAGGAAGCTACCATACTCTCTAACTGTTGTTTGCAGCTCATCTTTGTAGCCGCTTGTAGCTCTGCATCCTACCTCTATAACACTGCCTAGTCTCTCTCTGCTATCAAGGCTTGGACTTGGGCCTGCCACTGTGCTATCATCTCATCTCTTGGATCTGGATGATCCACTAGCTATCCTGGCAGAGGCTACATGTGAGGCTGGTCCTCACCCCCAGCTCATGTTGGTGTGGTAGCCCAATCTTGGTGCCCATCATGTCTGCCCTCTGGCCCCTGATCTTAGTCCTGCATCTATACATTAGCACGAGGCTGATCCATCTGAACCTGTGTCGGCTGGACATGTGCCGATTGGACCTATGCGGGCTTAGCCTGTGCTAGTTGTCTTGCTGGAGGACTGCCACCTCGTCATCCTCAACCTACTCCTCTACCCCTGGCTTTCCATCAAACAGAGGGTGCACCTAGAACTGTCAAATGTAGAGGTGATCGGAACCAATCTTTGTATGCTTGAGTAACCCCTGATCGACAACCCCCTGATCATATGCCCATGGCTAGGCCACCAACTTCCTAAAACTATCAACTACCTCAGAGGTAGGAATGTATCATCCCCAGGCACACTGCAACACTATGCAAGCAAAAATGGCCACATAATCATCATCTGGCCTATCTTGTACCTCCCCAAACTGATGTTGAACTCATCTAGGAAGATATCGCTCAATCATAGTGTGCTCCCGCCCCTACATAAATCGATCCTAGCAGGAAAAGAATATCTAATACACATCATCAACCCATTCCAGCCGACCAAGGTAGGGGAACCATGTAAACACTATGATATCATCAATAAACCTCCTCCAGTGGGGGATATCATGCTTTCCTGTGTGTGTGAAGGACACACCGCCCCTATAGTGCCAAACCACTGGATCATTTGGTCTGACTGGAACTGGAACAATTCACGGCTAAAGAATAGAGATGTACTCCCATGCCCACACGTGAAGAAGCGTGACACCTACACCAAGTTCCCTACCATCCAAATACGCATACTTGTGTAAATCCCTGTAAAGGGAGGCAAGAAGAACCAAACCCCACACAAAACGGATTGGCCAATCATGAACCATCCGCTCCCAACAAAGCCCCCAACTAGGACTAAAGTACCTGCCTCATCGATCTGGGGAAACAATACTTCAAATGATAGCAACTATCACTAGACGGAATGGTGATATGAGCAACCAATGAAGCTCCATCTCTTTCTTTCCCTCACAAAACATGATCTCATATGTGGCCAGGATTGCATGGCAGGAATCCCTTCCAACATCTATATCATAAATAACTCACCGACCATGAATCAACAATCTAAGGATGCACCACACAACCTCCAAAGTAATAGTGGCCTTGCCAGTAGGAAGATGAAAATATGATGTATCACTGTACCATCTCTCAACAAGTGCAAACATCATACCAAGCTGGGTCTGCATAGGCGCTACATAGGAAATATACCATAGCCCCATCTCTCGTAGTCGATCCTGCTCCCTGTCACTCAGATCTCGCAAATAACCAAATATCTCCCATAATTTTTGCTTCACCACCTTAACCTATAAGACCCTTCTCATGTTTATGTACCCCTGGTTCTCCTGGACAACCCCACTACCATCACCATTCAACCAACCAAGTCAATCTTGGTGCAATAGCTCGAACTCTTCCTTAGCCTTTAATCTACCCTAAAGACTAACAATACCTCCAAAGTTTGAACTTTGATTTGTAGGGGTGTGGAGAGGTTTCAAACAAGTTCTTTCCATCCCATCTTGGCCCTGAAGGAACTTCCTAACTCCATCTTTCCATCGCTTCCACCAAACCCTCATTTACGATTAAAAAGGCTACTAGCCTAAGAGCCTCAATTAGTTCTCCACTTCCGAGAAAACAGGTTGTCTCTCCTAACTTTCCCAAAGAACTCAAAATCTTTCCTTTGGCTTCTTGGACCTTATGCCTACCCTTTGAATATTTTAAAGGTCTTAACCCTTAACTGACTGTACACAGGCCTAAACCACATTTTGGCAATAATTAGGGCTTTTTAAGCCATTTTTCTGTCCTTCCTGCTACTGGTAAAGATTACTATCACCAAACAGTTAGATGGAGCTCCCTCCTGCATTCAAAACCTTTTCAAGGCTCATGTCTACCCTCTCCTCACCATGTTTTGTCAGGAGATGAAAACCCCTGCAACCCAAGTGCTCTGCACTTCTTGACTTCCCTAGCCGGACTCTTCTTAGCTCACCTAGGAGAAGTCTTTCACAGTGATACTCTGACTACCTAAGACTCCTAACCCTACCATATTTACAATCATGGAGTCTAGACACAATTCCTAAGAGGTTGTACATTATGTACAGTGCGAATGTGACCTAAACCTCCATTTTCTACTAACTTGCCAAAACAACAAATGCAAAGAAACAACTATCTACTATAATGCTTGAAACAGAACTAGAAATCTAAATTGCTACCACACAGGGCTTAATCTATTAGTACACTTCATCCTACGTATAAAACAATAACATATTCAATCCATTAAAGCTCTATTTTGAGACCAAAATAGAAAATCACACTAAACACCACTATTTTTCTTTAATTTCACAAAATCTCACTACAATGCCAATGCAACCAACCAAGCTCTCAGATCCAGGCACACCTTAAATAGGGTTCCTCAATTAGTTATGCTTCCTTGGTTAGACATATTAGTTACCTAGTGGCAAAGTTCCAAAAACGCACTGTGTTTCTCAACTTTTCCAATTTCTAGAAAACTAAGATGAGTTTCTAAACTCATCCATCCTGTCACAACTTCTATCCTAGAGATCAACCACATCCCTAAACTATCTTCTCTACTCAATGGTCAACATGACCTTCATGATAAACATCAAAAACAAAAGAAATGCATCCTAGACTTCCTAAATGCCTAGTGTTTCCTAGGTGCGCCTACACCATTCTCCCCCTCTCTGCACAAACACTAAGGAATGTGAGAAGAGATTAGTGACACATCAATGCCCTACTTCTTAAACTGAGCATCATCTACCAATGTAGCCTCAGATTCATGTTTGTTCTTCCATTTGATAAGATGCTCCATGTACACCTTATGCCTTGTAGATTTCTTCACTCTTGACTCCAAGATCCTCTCTGCTTGTAGCTTGTCTAGAGTAGGTAAGGCTATGTTGCTTACATCCTTGAAGATCTTCCTACTGTTCTGATCCATGTAATGGATTGTTCCCTTATACCTGATCAAATCAGCTACATTGAACACTGGAGAGATGCCTAAATCTGCAGGTAGTTCCACCTTGTAGGAATTCTTCCCATATTTGGCTAATACCTTTCATGGTCCCACTCTTTTCATCTGCAATTTGGTTGATGTACCCTTCTGCAACCTGGATTTGTTGAGGTGGACCATGACATAGTCTCCTACTACAAATTGCAAATCTTTTCTTGACAAATCTACCTTATCCTTCAACTTTTGTGTAGCCTCGGTGACTGTCTTCTTTACCTGCTCCTGAATCTCTTTCATGGTCGAAGTGAAGTCCTCTGCATGGCCACTCCTATGCTCCATAGCTCCAAGATCTCTGAGCTCACATATTCCTCTTGGGTGTATCCCATACACTATTTCAAAAGGACTCTTCCCTGTGGTCCAGTTCACACTATCATTGTATGCATACTTAGCCTGTGATATGACCAAGTCCCATGTCTATCCATACTCCTTGGTTAGGCACCTTAGAAGGTTACCTAACACCCTATTAACCACCTCTATTTTCCCATCGGTCTGAGGATGGTAAGCTGATCCAAAAGACAGGTTGGTACCTAATCTGCTCCATAGAGTCTTCCAAAAATGACTCATGAACTTCGCATCCCTGTATGATACAATGCTCAAATGAAATCCATGGATCCTTACAATTTCCTTGAAGAAAAGGTGAGCAATGTAGCTAGCATCATGTGTGGTCTTGCAAGGGATAAAGTGACTCATCTTGCTGAATCTATCTACCACCACATAGACACTATCAAACCTTATCTTAGTCTTAGGGAGTCCTACAACAAAATCCATGCTAACACACTCCCATGGTCTATTGGGAATGGGTAGTGGTTGATACAAGCCTACATTACTAGCTCCCCCTTTTGCTTTCATACAAACTACACACTACTCCACATACCTTCTGACATCCCTTGGCAACTTGGGCCAATAGTAAAACCTTTGCACTAGTTCCATTGTCTTGTTAATACCAAAATGACCACTAAGACTACCATTGTGTTTTTCTTGGATAAGATTCTCTCTCATAGAACCTTTTGGCACACACAACTGATTTCCCTTGACTAAAAATCCACTTTGCAAAGTATACTCCGAGTATTGGCTATGAAAATGATTCTCAAAGTCATAACATACCTTGTACGCCTTCGAGAAGTCTTCATCTTCACCATAGAGATCCTTGAAACTCTCTATCCCAATGCTCTTTATTTGTATTTCTTGCACTGTCAGCAATCTCCTGCTTAGTGCATCTACCACCTTGTTCATTTGTCCCTTCTTGTTCTTGATGGTAAAAGTGAAAGCTTGAAGATACTCCATCCACTTCAAATGTCTATTACTTAGCTTCTCTTGTGTGTTGATGTAACTAAGTTCCTAATTATCAGTAAACACTACAAACTCTTTGGGTAGAAGGTAATGCCTCCACTTCCTAAGTGACTGAACCAAAGCATAAAGTTCTAGGTCATAGGTAGAATACTTTGTCCTAGCTTCATTGAGCTTTTCACTAAAGAAAGCTACAGGCCTACCTTCTTGGCTTAGCACTCCTCCTACTGCAACTCCACTAGCATCACATTCCATAGTAAACAACTTGTCAAAGCTAGGTAATAAGAGAATAGGTTGAGTTGCCACTTCTTGTTTCAGTTTCTCAAAACATTTCTCAGCTTCTTGAGTCCATTTAAACTTGTTTTTCAAACCACCTTTTATTGTGTCTAGGACTGGTGCACATATGCCACTAAAGTTTCTTATAAACTTCCTATAAAATTGAGCTAATCCATGGAAACTTCTTACCTTTGTCCCTGTGGTTGGTGTAGGCCAATTTAGGATAGCTTCCACCTTGCTTGGATCCATCTTCAATGATCCTTGGGATACTACAAACCCCAAATACACAAGCTCCTGTTTAAAGAACTCACATTTCTCTAGATTGATGGCTAACTTCTCATCTTGCAATCTTCTAAGAACCAACTCCACATGCTTTAGGTGTTCCTTTGCTGTCTTGCTGAAGATGAGTATATCATCAAGATATACCACCACAAATATCCCTGTAAAATCTTTGAGTACTTCATTCATGGGCCTCATGAATGTACTAGGGGCATTAGAGAGGCCAAATGGCATAACTCTCCACTCATACAACCCATCATTTTTCTTAAAAGTTGTTTTCCACTCATCTCCATCCTTGATTATGATCTGATGGTATCCGCTCTTGAGTTCCAACTTGGTGAAGTACTAAGCTCCTCCAAGAGAATCCATCAAGTCCTCAATTCTAGGAATAGGGAACCTATACCTGATTGTGATTCTATTTATAGCCCTAGAATCAATGCATAATCTCCACTTACCACCTTTCTTGGTTGCTAAGACCACTGGTACTGCACATGGACTGATGCTCTTCCTAATCAATCCTTGATCCAATAACTCCTACACTTGTCTAGCAACCTCTAGGTTTTGATCCAGGGTAGGCTTGTAGGTTGTTTTGTTTGGAAATGAAGCCCCTGGTATGAAGTCAATCTAATGAATAATGGCTCTCTTTGGAGGTAAATTTGCAGGTGTACCATCACTGACTATGTCCTTATACTTCACAAGTAACTTCTAGACTAGTTTTGGTATGACTATTTTCTCAATCTGATCTTCCTCCTTAGTCTACATCATAACCACATATCCTTCACCTCCTTGATGTAGGTCTTTAATGAACTCTTTGCCACTTCTTAATAAGACACTAGGGGTCTTTGACTGTCCTTCTTCCTCATATGTCAGTAACTGCAACTAGAATGTCTTTCCATCCTTCTTGAATGAGATAGTATTGGCTTTTCCATCATAGATGGCACCTCTGTCATACTGCCATGGTCTTCCCAATAGAAAATGGCATGCATCCATGGGTAATACATCACAAATAAACTTATCCTTGTACCCTCCAATGGAGAACTCCACCGTTACTTGCTCATTAACAAGAACACTCGGCCCTTTGTTCAACCATGTTACTTTGTAGGGGTTAGTGTGGGGTACCTTCTCCAATTTCAGTTTCTTTACTGCCTCTTCTGAGATGATGTTATCCATTGAACCTGAATCGACTGTAACCTTACATACTTTCCCAAGTATTTTTCATCTCACTCTAAATAGAGCTCTTCTTTGTTTTGGCTCTTCCTTGACCAGTTGTCTAATCAAAACTCTCCTAAACATCAGATTCTCCCCCATTTCTGATTCAATGTGACTGATCTCTGGTGATTTAGCACTCATGGTGTCCTCTTGAGCATATGCCACTCTCTTCTCAGTGCTTGATGAAGATGCTTTCTTTGGGCACCTATAAGCTGGATGTCCTACTTGCCCACAATGGTAACACTTCATATTAGCAAAGTAAGAATTGCTCCTGCCTGCTCCTCTTCCTCTATTTGATCCACCTTGAGATCCTCTACCTCTTCCATAACCTCCTCTATAAGATGTTTCACTTCCATGTTTTGTGAGTTTAGACTCTCCTTAGTTTCTTTGTTCATTTCCTCTACCTTGGTAGCCACCTCTATGTCCTCTTTGATCTCTTTGATCTCTGCCTTTGGCTCTACTCTTAGAAGCCTGATCTTGTTTCCTCTTGCTTCTTTCCTCTATCTTTATAGCCAATTGGTAACATTGGTGTATTGTCTTGGGACTTAGAAGAGTCATCTCCTCTTGAATGTTCCACTTCAAGCCGTTAAGATACCTAGCCACCTTGATACTTTCATCTTCTGAAACATTAGACCTCACACAAAGTTTTTGAAACTCCTATGTGTAAGTGTTCACATCTTGGTCTCTTTGCCTCAAGCTTTGTCTCTTCTTATGTAACTGAATCTCATAATCATCTGGCATGTATGCTTCTCTCACTTTTGCAACCATACCTTTCCAAGTTGAAATAGGCTTCTTGCCTTCCTTTTCCCTCTCTGTTTGAATGAATTTCCACCATGTCAAGGCAGAACCTCTTAACCTTGATTTGGCCACCTTCACTTTCTATGCTTCAGTGACTCCATCACACTCAAAATGGTTTTCCATGCCCTCTATCCAATCCATGACCAGATCAACTTCCATTTTCCCACTAAACAGTGGTATGCCTTCAAGTGCTTTTCCACTCAAAGCCTTCAATGCCTTCAAGAAAGGCTCTTCTTTCAAAATAGGGTCAGGTTTAGGGATCTTTTCTTCCTCTGCAACCTCTTCTTTCTTTGGTACCCTTCCTTCGAACTACACATCATTCAACGCTTGCTCAAGTTGGTCTATTCTTTCCCTCAATAGCCTATTGTCTTCCTCCTGTCCTTCAACCATCTTGGCCAATTCTGCATTTGTCACCATGATGGTAGAACCACTAGACTTAATCTCAAACATACAAAAATCAATCCCAAATCTTTTGCTTGCTCTGATACCAATCTGATAGGGAGGGGGGTTGGAGGAATCAATCATAGATTCCTGCTCTAGGTCTTGCTTGCAAGACCTCCTTGGTGTTTTGCTTCACCACCTTAACCTATAGGACCCTTCTCATGTTTATGTACCCCTGGTTCTCCTGGCCAACCCCACTACCATCACCATTCAACCAACCAAGTCAATCTTGGTGCAATAGCTCAAACTCTTCCTTAGCCTTTAATTTTCCCTAAAGACTAACAATACCTCCAAAGTCTGAACTTTGATTTCCAGGGGTGTGGAGAGGTTTCAAACAAGTTCTTTCCATCCCATCTTGGCCCTGAAGGAACTTCCTAACTCCATCTTTCCATCGCTTCCACCAAACCCTCATTTACGGTTAAAAAGGCTACTAGCCTAAGAGCCCCAATTAGGTCTCCACTTCCGAGAAAACAGGTTGTCTCTCCTAACTTTCCCAAAGAACTCAGAATCTTTCCTTTGGCTTCTTGGACCTTATGCCTACCCTTTGAAGATTTAAAAGGTCTTAACCCTTAACTGACCGTACACAGGCCTAAACCACATTTTGGCAATAATTAGGGCTTTTTAAGCCATTTTTTTGTCCTTCCTGTTACTGTTAAAGATTACTATCACCAGACAATTAGATGGAGCTCCCTCCTACATTCAAAACCTTGTCAAGGCTCATTTCTACCCTCTCCTCATTGTGTTTTGTCAGGAGATGAAAACCCCTACAACCCAAGTGCTCTGCACTTCTTGACTTCCCTAGCCAGACTCTTCTTAGCTCGCCTAGGAGAAGTCTTTCACAGTTATACTCTGACTACCTAAGACTCCTACACCTACCATATTTACAATCATGGAGTCTAGACATAATTCCCAAGAGGTTGTACGTTATGTACAGTGGGAATGTGACCTAAACCTCCATTTTCTAATAACAAATTTTCCAAAACAGCAAATGCAAAGAAACAACTATCTACTATAATTCTTGAAATAGAACTAGAAATCTAAATTTCTTCCACACAGGGCTTAATCTATCAGTACCCTGCATCCTACATATAAAACAATAACATATTCAATCCATTAAAGCTCTATTTTGAGACAAAAACAGAAAATCACACTAAACACCACTATTTTTCTTCAATTTCACAAAATCTCACTACAATGCCAATGCAACCAACCAAGCTCTTAGATCGAGGCACACCTTAAATAGGGCTCCTCAATCAGTTATGCTTCCTTGGTTGGACATATTAGTTACCTAGTGGCAAAGCTCCAAAAATGCACTGTGTTTCTCAACTTTTCCAATTTCTAGAAAACTAAGTAAGATGAGTTTCTAAACTCATCCATCTTGTCACAACTTCTCAAACTCCAAACTCCACCGCAGTGGTCCATCTTGTGATGGCGGTTCAGTTCAGAGGACCGAGTGGTCCAGTTTGAAATTTGAGCGGCGCTATATAGCACCGTTGCAAATGACCTAGTTCTAAAAGAAATAAATAAGCATGTAAAATAAAAAACTAAGCTCAAGTAAGGATCACATACCAATGCCCCCAATGCCGGGAGGTCACTGGTATGTCTGTACTTGGTTGGAGATATGCAATGGGAGTTTTCATTGTGCCATCTCATTAGGATATCAAGGCTCAAAATCATGAAATCTCTGAAGGCTATGTGTCCAAATGAACTAGAAGTGGCCCCTCGAGGCTTACTTAAGCCTGAAAATTAGGGTTTTTTGACCCCGTTCAACCATTCTGCTAGGGTTTTGGATCCCCAATTCTATCTTGTCTATTTGAAAGTCCTTTCACACCCTTTTTCAGCATTTTACCTCATTTTTTGACTTCCCAGAGCCTTTTTGGACTTGTCGGGTACCTTGTTCTCTTTTTTCGTGAGATCACCCAAAAAATCAAAAAAATTGTTCGATCTCTCAAGGGAGCAGTATGTTACCATAATTTCCTTCGTAGGGGCAACAATGAGGCAATTTTTATCAGAAAAATGTTGGCTTTTGACTGAGATCGTTTATTCTTTGAACCAACACAACGAGTGCACTGCTTCAAAGAGGGGCAAAATGTAGACACGTAAAATATATTGATTGATATTGCACATCTGATCTTGACCACTAACACCGTTTCATCCTAAATCATCCCTCGGTCTAACCTTTTAAACAAATACCTTTGTTTGATTAAATTCACCAATGTTCCTCTCTTAATTAAATAAATCATTTATCTAATTAAATCATCCTCTCCTGTTAATTAAATCAATCAATCTGATCTAATTATCCCTATTAATCAATTTTATTTGATTAAATATCTAAAAGCCCATACATTAAATTAAATAAATTAAAACCTTATTTAATTTAATCTGACTTCGTCTCCTTGGTTAAATAAAACAAAAATCTTTATGTAATCTTGAAATCATATTCTTCTCATATTTTGATTTAAATCAATCTGTAAATCTAAATCAATATGTCACATCATTTTTACCTCTCATTAAATTAATTAACCTTGATTAATTTAATCTCCTCTCATGTCCCATCCTCTAGATTTTGCAACTTGCACAAGAAAATAGATTTAATTCATAATTTATTAAATCTCTATTTTCTCTCAAAAGGCATAATAAAGGAATATTCCTCAAATTTGAATTCAAAATCCAAGTGGAATTTTTCCTTCCAACAAGGCATTTATCCACCTAGAAATTCCTTCTACCTTGAGCCAAGTGGCATTCAATGCACCTTCTTTCCCTCTTACATGTCATTTCAACAATTTCAAAATTCAAATATATTCATTTATTGACACATTCTTGAAAACTTGCACATCCTCCATCCATTCACATGATGACAAGTTCCATCTTGTCATTGGTTGATTCTTAGTCCCACATTGCTCTATTTTGGACATCTCCTCAACTTGACATTCTATAAATAAGAGGCTTCATTCCTCATTTGATCATCCACAACTTGAGTAAACTTACTATACTCAAATTCATAACAACCTTCATCAAATTCATCCAAGCATAGTTAGTATTTTTCCATATTTTCAACATGGAGCTCCATTGAAGTCATCACCACAAGCATGCATCTTTCATCAATCATCTTCATCACATCATTGGAGTTGGGAAAGGGCCAATTTTCACATCAAATTGGCACCAAATCCCTCAAGAGATTAAGAGTTTGCTTTGTTTTAGAATAGGATTTGACATTTTAGTTTAAGTTTGTTGTGTTCTTCATGTTATTCCTTTTCTCTTACATTCAAATGGATTTCTTGAGGGATCTACATTCTAACTTGCATTGACCATATTAATGTGTGGTTTATTGTGTTCTTGCAGGTGTAGGATCTAGTTCCACAATTTTCTCTTGAAAACAACAATCAAGTGGAGGAAATCAAGAAATAACATTACATATGAAAAATAATCTTTGAAAATGGAAAATAGTTGAGGATACTCATATTTAAGGTGTCATAAGTTAGTTTGAAATTATTTTCTAGTTATTTATTAATTACTAATTTAATTAGTGTTTAGATATAATATTTTCATATTTTTGTTTGTTCCCTTTAGTTTTATAATTCTTCTCTTCTTAAAAGTTAATTCAAGAATACTTAATAAATTTTATAAATCATACATAAACATTGAGTCTTAATGTTCAACTTTCAAGCTTAACAAGTAATGTCATAGTCAGATATATAAAATAAATTATGACATATTAGGATCGTATGTTGATGTTGTCTTCTTGGGTTATGAAACTAAACATTGTACATAAAAAATTAAATAATTAGACATACTTAGATTTAACATTACTCAAATATTTTAATTTTGGAGAATTTTTGATATGTAAATCAAAAAGAAATTTGGATAGTAATTAATTGTTCAATTTGTTTTTTAATTAATATGAGTTATACAAATGGGTAATCAATTATTTCATTCCTTTAGTCTTAGTGATAGAATACTAGTTGTTCTCTATGTTAGAACATAAAATAACTTCATGAACATATTTATCTCCTTTAATATTTCTTTCTTTTGGACTAAATAGTTTCCCTTAGTTAGATGTATTATTAAAGTTAATCCTAGACTAGTTTGTCATCATTCCACTCTCATTCATTGTGAAAAATGCTTATGATGGAATCGTTAACTTGATTCCATCATAGGTGTGAATAACATGTTTTCTTGGTATGTCAAGGTGGAATGAAAACTTAAGTATATAACATATATATATTATTCAAACTAAACCATAGAATGAGTACAAATTTTTTCATATATGCATGTATAAGTGAGAATAATAGAAATTAAAAAATATCAATTTAAAATATAAATCATGGATTAAATAGTGATTTATACTCTCATAATTTAATACACACATCTAACATTTTACAATTGTTAAATAATATTGGCATTAAGAAGAGATTAATTCTTTAGTGATCTGGTTGTTCAAGATTATAGATAAAATTGAATAATACAATTGTTGTTAACACATTAAATTCTTCATGTCACCTATAAAATTAATAATATAGTTTTAAGTTTGATTTAAATTTTATTTACATATACTTATGAATATAATTCTTATCTTAGATCCCTTGTGATTAAGAATGTCTTGGTTATTAACTTAGTAAATACTAAATTATTAAGTGAATATGTGTAGGTTGAAATTAGACATTGTTGTTTAAATCCAAAATAATCATAGAGAAAGATCAAATTACAAAAATTATAAGCTATTCAAATAAAAAAACTAAATTAATGTTTAATATTGCAACTATGAACTATCTAACTATAGATTTGTTGTTTCTTCCCTAGAATTTAATTTCCTTTAATTAAAGACTATCGCATATAAGCATAATTATTTATATGCCTCATTTAGTCATCTAGCATAAATAATTATCTTCATAGATGAAGAAAACTAGAGTTATCCTTAATATTAATTATAGCCATCATTGTCTCACACTATGTGCAGAGTGCATAGGAGGCATCATAAACTTAATGCCTTCAAAGGTGCAAAGATGTTTACTCCTCATATTTAACTTGTGTTGCATTGTAAATGAAAATAAATAAATTATGTGTTTTGTTAAGTAGTGATAAATTATTGGCATGACAAAGTGAATGTTATGAAAGGTATTGTTTTGCACATGAACTATCCCCATTGCTTTGGCTCACACTATTCTAGCACAATCTCTTAAGATCCGTATGTGTGAAAAACTTCCAGACTTTGATAGGTTGTTTCTCATAATCTATGGCCCTTACAAACATTATTTCTAAGCTTATATGTTTGTTTAGAGTCCTTTCACAATAAAGTCTCATAAATTTTTAAATCTCCAATCCATTTGACCATGGTGAAAATGTTTAAAATATTGTAAATAATGTTAGCTACATTCAATGAAAATTTGTAGGGAAGCATAATTTTTGTTTTATGCATCATGAGGTTGGAAAAACAACACCAGCACATTCAAGTGTACAAGAAAATACTAGGAAATGTCCTATTTCAAACCCTATTTGTCTTGATTATTTTAGGATACACTACTTTGATGCAATCTCTTAAGAGACCTAAGTGCAAAAAACCTCTAAATTATGATAGCTTGTTTATTAGAATTTGTGGAACCTAAATTATTATTTTTGAACCTATAGGTGCATGTAGGGTCCCTCCATAATGAAATATCTCATTTTTTAAAATATACAAGTCATTTAACCATGGTGACAATGTTTCAAAAGTTACAAAAAGTGTTGGCTACATTCAACGAAAAGTTGCAGGAAAGGATAATTTTCATTTTGTGTGTCATGGGGATGAACAAATAATTCAAAATGTCTGATTGTGTAATTAAATACTTGGCAAGGTTCTATTTCATACCTTCGTTGTCCTAATTTTTTTGGGCTATACTATTCAAATGTAATCTCTTTAGAGCCCTAAGTGTGAAAAACTACCAAAATATGATGGGTTGTTTCTCAAAATCAGTGGGACATACAAAAGTTTCATAAAATTGTATGTAGATCTATCATGTGCAAGATAATAAGAACATGGAGAAACAATGGAAATCCAACTTCATTAATTGAATGAATGATTAACTAAAATGCTTTAATTAGTTACATAGTAAAAACCAACCCATTCTTATATGGATTAAAGGTGAAGCTATTCAATGCATGAAGAATGGAAGTTAACTAAATCTAATTTAGCATGATAGGTGGGACCTAACTATTGTTGAACTATCATATTAGGTGGCATCTAACTAAATCTTATCTAACATGATAGGTGGAAGATAAATTAAAAAATTAAGATAATAGATAGGATATATAACTTAAAATTAACTAGATAAGTTTCAATAAAGTGGATACGACATAGGCATATGTTTGGATTATATAACTACGTAGTGTAGGGCACCTGGGCCTTCATTTGTAAAAGGGATTTAGTAAGTTAGTGTTCTTGTGTTAAGTCATGTTTTTGTTTTGAAATAAGGTCTTTAAGACAATGTTTCAATGTTTTGGGTTGGTTTTTGTTAGGTGGAGTCAGTTTGGAGTCATGTTGTTAAGTTTTATAAAAGTTGCAAAGTTGCACAAGCAACATTTGCATTTTTTATAATTTTGGGAAGATGAATGGTCATATGGTTTGAAAGGTAATTTGAATCATTTTTTCTTGGTTGTACATATTTAAATATGGATTGCAAACTTTGAGGCAAGGTTTTGGTTGAATATTTGGTGATCAAGCAATAAAAGTAACTTCATTTTTTGCAATTTTTAGTGTTAGTTTGCTACTACAACATTTGGTACAACTCCGTATGGTTTGATAATGTACTTGTAACATAGATTTTAGGACCTAAAATGCTTTCTCTCTTCCTAATTTTTTCACCTAGAAAGAGAGAGATTTAGATCTTAAAATGCTAGATGTTCATTCAAATGAGGAAATGTGTGATGTGATATGATGTATAATAAATAAAATAAATGCAATTGACTGATTAAAATGATCTAAAATGCATGCAAAACTAAGATTTATGCCTTGTTTGAAAACATAGTGTGATATGCAAAAACTATGAAATATGCAAAATAGAAAGTATAGGATCAAATCTAAGTGCACCTGTGTGATGTATGAGCTTTCTAGAATGTCTAGAATGCTGATCAAAATTTCTAATTTTTCATAGTGGGACTCATTCACCAAGGGTGGTGAATCAATCCTCTGACTGGTGAAAAAGTGTCAGGAACTGATTTCTAACAGCCAGGAGTTGATTTCTAACAAAATGAAAATTTCTAGATTTTAAGTGGGACTCATTCACCAAGGGTAGCAAATTACTCCTCCCCAAGATTTCTGAAAATTCAAAGGTCAACACTGCTACTCCAGATCTAGAAATGACTGAATATCAGGTTGTTGGGGTCAATTCTATAGAAAATAGGCTGAAAGTCACTCAAATAGCTTGAATGGATGATGAATTGATTTGAAGAGCCTAGTTGACTTGGAATCCACTTTTCAACACCTTTAAACCTGTTAAATATGAAAATCAAAGGCTACAAAGACACATGCAAAGGGGGAAAATGTTGGGGGATTAGTGAATAAGGGTTTGCCTTCGTCAAACCCTGCTTTAGTAATTAAACCCAATTGAAATGAATGGCATGCAATAGGAATGATAAATCAATAACATGGAAGTATTGAAAACTTACCACATCCTTGAATATGCAAATCTGAAGTGATGTCAAAAGGCTACTCCAAAGTGCTTGACAGTGCTTGAATTGAAGATGCAAAATGCTTGATTACTTGAATGCTTGTATGTGGAGAGATCACTTGAATTAGGAGATGTAAAATAAGGGGGAAAATGCCTATTTATACAAATCTTGTTCCTTAGTATCCGTTCATACCTCATCACAAGATGACATGAAGTGAATTTTTAGTAAAATCCTGAAAGAAATTTGAATTTTTTTGAATTTGGGGCTAAGGGGGACTCATTCACCGCCCTTGGTGAATGAGTCCCACCTGGGACTCAAAACCAAGTTTCGGGGAAAATGTCATATTTAATGTTTTTTGTTAGGATAAGACCAAAGAATACACTTAATATAAGTATATGAGGGCATAAAAAGATAAAATAAAGCATGAGAAGGGTGTAAATAGGGAAAATATACCTAGAAAAGCGTGAAATCTAGTTACAAGACTTTACAACACTTCAAAATAGGACTTTTTGATGTATGAAAAAGGTGATTTTTAGGTGAAATTTATTAAATAGAGTCTAGAAGAATGTAGAAATTTCTTACAACACTTCACAACACTTTCACAAGATGTCATTATTTGAGTTTTAGCACCAAAATAAGCATTTTCAAGCCAAGATGTATCATAAAATTAAAGAAACATAGCTCCGACACTATGAAACAAGGCCTAAAATAATATAAAAATGGGAAAGCTCCATTTTTCTACAGTACATTTAGCTCCCACTTTAGTGAGAGAAACTTGCTTCCTCGCACTAAAGTAGCCATGAACATCAAGAAGAGAAGATGGTTTTAATGCACTTACATTAGCAAGATAGAATACAACAAACAAGAGGGATGATCAAGCCCCCAGGATGAAGATCCCATGGCAAATTGAACATAAGGACAAATGAACACACAAGTGTTGAAAATAATTGAGTGAAGCTTCGATCATCAATCCAAATAGTTATGAAAAGAGATCTAGGTTGATTGTTTGAAAAAGTGTGTACTCACTCTAGGGCCATAGAACTAGTTGTTCATGGGGTGAGAAGGCCCAAAAAGTAAGATACATACGCTAGTTGGTATGTACTCACGAAAAAACACAAAAGTGGTTATGGGGAAAAGTCATGCCACTAGTTGGGCTTCCTGCTCAACCATGCTAAAGCTATACCCATTCGATAACTTTAACAAGGTGCCACAAAGCCAAAGAAAATGAAAATGTTTGTTTAAAATAGGATGGCACCATAGGCATGCAAGTTGTGTTATGCAAGGTGGCCAAACAAGTAAGACAGCTCCACATCCATGCAAGTTGTGTTATGCAAGGTGGCTAAATGATAATGAAAAATGTAATGTGTAATATGTTCAAAGGAGTCTTGTTCAGTTTATGCAAGGTCAATCACTTAGGGAACATTGTGTCTAATGTCTCTAAAAGAGGACCAATCAAAGAATAGTTTATTCACAACTTAGGGGATGCAGTGTCACATCAAACCATAAAGAGGAATGCAATATGCTGAGATAGATCACACTTATGAAGGACATCATACACAATGTTATCCACAAAGTGACAAATCCATGACGTCAACGAAAAATCTTCGCTAAGAATGCCAATGAAATAATTGTAATGTATGTCCCCACTTTAAAGGAATTGCTACACATCATTCTGTGAGAAATTACTTGAAAGTAGAGAGAAAGAAAATGCCAAAAAGAAAACAAGAGATGAGAGCCAACTCAGAAAGCTCTATGACAAGTCATATGTTTCGAAGTTAAGATGCGTCATGTTAAGGAAAAAATGTCAAATAAAGAAAGGAAGGGAGTTTCCCCCCATAAAAGAAAACATATCAAACGCATAAGGGATCTATGGATTTGGGGTCAGTATGTTCATTGTTACAGTGTTTTTGTATTTTGTATAAAAAAGCTCAGAACTGTCATCATTCCCCAAAGCAAATAGAACTAGAAGAATGACATAAAGAGAGTGAAAATAAAGGAAAAAGGAAGTCCAATTTGAGTCAACATGGAAGAGACATTGTGGTCTCGACACTTTGCATTGCCCCTAAAGGAAAACACAAGTGAAAAGGAAAATGAAAAGAAAGAAAGCTTTTGAGTCAACATGAAGGAGACGTTTCAGTCTCAATGCCTTGCATCATCCCCAAAAGGAAAACAAAAAACAAAAGAAAAATACAAGGACCATTTGGGTCAACATGGAAGAGACATAGGGCATCTCTACATTTTACGTCATCCGCAAAGGAAAACACAAAACAAAAAGAGAAAAATACAAGGACCATTTGGGTCAACATGGAAGAGACATAGGGCATCTCTACGCTTTGTGTCATCCCCAAAGGAAAACAAAAAACAAAAAGACAAGAAGACAAGGACTGTTTGGGTAAACATGGAAGAGACATAGGGAATCTCTACACTTTGCATCATCCCCAAAGGAAAACACAAAACAAAAATAGAAAAAGACAAGGAGACAAGGAGAAGAATAGAGATACATATAGAAGAAGTGTACAAAGAGGAGGAGACATCAGATGCATGATACAGGGGAACACGATACACACATGAAAAGCAAAAGGAAAAGATAGGCAATGCAGATGTAAGTCAACCATTAACTTAGTTATAGTTTTCTCAATCTTGGATGAACAAGTGGAAAAAGGAATAACAAGGTTAAGAGACAAGCAAATGCATTACGAATGCAAGGCTAGCAATGTCTTGCTTCTTGAATGAGCCGAGATGGGTGATAGGAAAGGATCATGCCATAGTGAGAATAGGAAATCCTACAACTACAATAGGAAAGGTAAATAATATTTTAAGGGATGAGGGGAAAACAATCAGTGTCGATGAAATGATACTTTTTCATTATTTCATTTAAAGTTTGACATTCTTCAATTCGATGACCAAGAACACGATGGTATTTGCAATATGGTATGTTGGAATCAGGAGTGTGAATAACCAACCTATTTGAAGGTGGCAAGAGTATAAGACCTTTTTTTAAAATTAATTGAAGTCTTCATTCACATTAAGGTGGAGGATGTGTAGCATACTTGATCTTTTTCATTTTGTATGGTCGTTTATGTTTACTAGGTTATCCTTTTTCATGAGTAGGAGGTAGGGGACCCATAGGGGTCTTAACATCCTTGTCATTAGAAGTAGGGATTGGTTGTTCACGGGGAAGGAGAATGTGTAGATGATGAGGAGAATTCAAGATGACCTTGCTAACATCTAGAAGTCTCCTAGGTTGAAGAGAATATATGTCAGGATGAGAAGGATCTTGATATCCTAATCCTATTGTATGGGCATTAGTTGATTGTTGTTCAAAGAGTTGATGGATGTCATGTTCATGTTTTATGTCACAACCTTGTTTACTTAACATAGTGAATCCTCTACCATATGTTTCTTCAAGATTGATAGGATTGTTGGTGACTTTGTGCTCATAGAATGGTTGGGATTGTGGTGGTTGAGAGGATCTAGGTTCACTTGAGGGAGGAATCATAGGTCAAGTGTTGATTTCAGGATGTAAATAAGCAAAGTGGTCAGTGGGTGCAACAGGAGGAATATCTTGTGATCTCACAGAAGGATACATGTTTGTATTGGATTTGAGGTTGTTAAGGAAATCATTGTAAAAAAATTTCATGCTAACATCATCTTCTTCGATGATGTCTACTTCACGAGGAGGAAAATCATGAGGAGTTAAAGGAGCATGAGATTATACAATGTCATTAAGGTCATAACAAAAGGTACAATTGGACATGTCTACCAATGATTTCAAGGAGTGCCAAAATTTATTAAAAGAAGATGCCATTATGCAAAGAAAGAAAGATGCAATAAATGAATAAAAATAGAGAATATGTTACTGGAAATAGAATGCAGAAGAATGCTAGGAACGGTGCAAAAGTAATGTCTAAAATATGTAGAGGGACTGATTCGCCCTAGGTGGCGAATGAGTCCGAGGATGGATTTTTTTTGTATTTTTCAGAATTTCAGCAATGATTCAAATGCTTTTCAGAATGCAAAAATAGGCACAAAATGCAGAATTTTTGTTTTTCCAGTGAAATTAAATACAAGAATGAAAACTAAATGAGTTTTTCACTAATGCAGAATGAAAGGTCCTAGAATGCAATAACAAATCAATGTCCTAATTGAATTTAAATGTGAATGACAACTAGGATACAATGTATGGATGCAATCATAGTTTTAGAAACTATTCAAAATTTGGGTTCACCAAAATGTAACATAGATTTTAGGACCCAAAATGCTTGCTCTCTTCCTAAGTTTTCACCTAGAAAGAGAGAGATTTAGATCCTAAAATTCTAGATGTTCATTCAAATAAGGACATGTGTTATGTGATATGATGCAAAATAACTAAAATAAATGCAATTGACTAATTAAAATGATCTTAAATGCATGAAAAACTACAATTTATGCCTTATTTGAAAACACAGTGTGATATACAGAAACTATGAAATATGAAGAGATAGAAAGAAATTTGCAAAACATAAAGTATAGGGTCAAATATGAGTGCACCTGGGTGATGTATGAGCTTTCTGGAATTTCTGGAATGCTGATTATTTTTTATGATTTTTCATAGTGGGACTCATTCACCAAGGGTGGCGAATCAGTCCTTTGAATGGTGAAAAAGTGTCGGGAATTGATTTCTGACAATCGGGAGTTGATTTCAGACAAAATACAAATTTCTAGATTTTAAGTTGGACTCATTCACCAAGGGTGGAAAATTAGTCCTCCCCAATATTTTTGAAAAGTCAAAGGTCAACACTGCTACTCAAGATCTGGAAATGACTGATATCAGGTTGTTGGGGTCAATTTTGTAGAAAATAGGCTGAAAGTCACTCAAATAGCTTGAATGTATGATGAATTGATTTGAAGAGCCTAGTTGACTTGGAATCCACTTTTCAACACCTTTAAACCTGTTAAATCTGCAAAACAAAGGCTGAAAAGATGCATGCAAAGGGGAAAAATGTTGGGGGGTTAGTGAATAGGGTGTTTTCCTTGGTCAAACCCTGCTTTAGTAATTAAACCCAATTGAAATGAGTGACATGTGTATACACCTTAAAATGGTCACATCACAATAGTCTGGTAATTAATTAAATATTTTTAATATTTAATTAAATCTCTGAATTCAATCTGCATATAAATACATCTAAATAATTTAGTTATATTGTTCATTCTTTCATTTCGATTAAATAAATAAGTTTATTTAATCACTTTTCTTATCCATTTCTTAATTAATTAAATAAACATTATGATTTATTTATATTAATTATCATATAATCTTAGCTTGAATATTTTATTCAAATAAAGATTAAGTAATTCTTCTATTCTAAATCTTCAAAATCCCATTCACAATTAAATATTCCAAATATTTAATTAATTCCTCTAAATCTATTCACAATTAAATATTTCTAAATATTTAATTAATTCCTCTAAATCTATTCACAATTAAATATTTCTAAATATTTAATTAATTCCTCTAAATCTATTCACAATTAAATATTCTAAATATTTAATTAAGTCTTCTATAGTCCTAAAATAAAAAATCAAACTCACATAAAATTAAATAAATTTATTTAATTAATTTGGATTATCTTCAACAACCGTGAAAACAAACTTCAAAACAAAAAAATAATTTCTCTATTTTTGAGCAAGGTGTTCCCATGGGTTGAAGACAAACCTCCATTCTTCTCTCCAACCTCCCAACATCTTCCATCTTCCTCTCAACCTCTCCATCTCTCACCATTCAAAATTACCAGACAATCTCACAGCCATTGATCTTTGCCAGCCAAGCTCTTGCCTACAAAAAGCTATAAAAAGGACTGTCGGGTCTTCAAAAACAAGAAGAAGCTTTCATACAGGAAAACTATAGTCAATCATCTTTCTAGCATCCATAGCCTTTAGAATCACAGCATAGCATAGCTTAGCATATTAGCAATCCATATCATGGCTTATCATCTTCATAGCATAGTTTCAATAGCATCCATAATCCATAGCCCCTGTGCATATCCGTATATCAATATTTCACTTCACTAGCATATAGGATAGAGAAGTACTCTTCCTTTGCATACTCGTTCTGCAAGTTGCCATTCTGAGAAGCTTTGCTTACACAATCTGAGAGTAGCAGCTTCAAGAAAATCACTAGAGATAGAGGACAATGGAACGATTCTGAAGAAGCTTTGTTTGATATCTTTTTTATTTCAATTTATTTAGTTTTATTTAGTTTAATGTTGCATTGGTTTGTTTTTACTATTTCATTTTGATACTAACATTTCCCACACACATTTTTGGCGCCCACTGTGGGGCCTTTGCCCCAATTTTAACATCTTTTCACAATTTTTTTTGACAAGTTACGGCTGGAAGAGTGTATTAGCGCATTAAACATGCTTCAGCATAGTTTACACCCATTTTAGCGCCCTTTAACTCTGTTTCAGCGCTCATCAAAAATCCTACAACGCCCATCAGGCATCCTCCAACGCCCATCAGTCATCCTGCAGTGTCCATCAGGAATTCTCCAGCGCCCACCAGGCATTCTCCAGCGCCTATCAGCCATCCTGCAGTGCCCATAAGGCATCCTACAGCGCCCATCAGTCATCTTGCAGCGCCCATCAGGCATTCTGCAGCGCTTATCAAGCATTCTCCAGCGCCCATCAGTCATCCTCCAGCGCCATTAACTTTGTTTTAGCGCCCTTGATGTCTGTTTTAGCGCATTTTTTTCTAAAGTCTGCAATTATAATTTGTAACTTAAGTAAGGTTTGATTGGATCCAACATGATCGCGACCAGTAAGGGATTTAAAAGAATGAACCAATCCTAGGATAGTCACTTAATTAAAAAATGAATCAATCCTAGGATAGACATGGATTTTAAAATGAATCAATCTAGGATAGTCACCACACAATGATCTTGCAATTAAAATTGAACAAACTTGTTTTTGTGAAGCAATATCTTCACTTAGAATAAATCATTGTGATTTGGGTTTTAAAAAGAACTTATGTTTTCTGTCTGTGGCAATAGGTCTATGCTCTCCCCTTAACTGGGTGATCAAAATACCAAACTTGCCTTTTCAATTTCATGCAAATTTACTTTTTGATTACATCTTTTAGAGAGCCTGCTCTTGTGGGAAAAAGTACTCACCCAAGAGGAACGACTCAAGTGGGTTCAAGCCAAAGCCAGGCTATTCCACCCCACTATAAAATTTAAAGAAAATCTGGGGAAACCCTCTTTTGACGGTAGTCTGCAAGATAACCATCCCCAAAGCCTTTTTTCTAAAGGTTGGGAGGTCTCCTGACCTGGAGTATATCATTTTCTGCACCGAACAGAAACCCTTACTACGAACTTAGTGTAGTATCCAACCAAAGTCAATTTCCGAACATCATAATAATCACAGTGTAGGGGAGGGAAGAATCTACCCCCAAGATACTAACCATATAACTTCCAAGGACCGTTTGCTCAGGGGATCCGGTATCCACTTCTGTCACTCTCAGTATGCACCTAGAAAAGACAAAAACATGGGTGCCCCTTTGGGGGTGACACGGTTGTGTGAGTCGACGCAGTTTTAAGATGTGGGTTGTTGATTACTATGGTGACCTACTTGAGTACTAAGAGTGAGTCTGCTTGAACTATCTGTCATGTGTAAAACCTGTGAAAACAATTTTTGAAAAATATTTTGATCATACACTTGATGTTTAGTATAGGACTTAAAAAACAACTATTCTACAATTTGCTTGATGTGTTTTCAAACATTAATTCAATAAAGATCATCCAAAACTCACAATTACATTGATTTCTCCCATGTTAAGAGATTGGAAATCCACAACCTTTGTTAAGAAATCCATTCTCAAACGAATCAAAAATCCAAAGAAATCACTTAGCTACAAGAAACTATTGAAGAAAACACGATTCTTGTACCAAAGTCGAAAGGTTTTACTTAAACATAGAACCTTTATCCATCGATATCATGACTGTGTTAGAGGTTTCACTGATGATTATGCTGTAGAACCTTTATACTCACAAGCTTTCTTTCAAAGAAGAGCCCTTTCTCAAAGGCACAATCACAGTCAGTGTATTCGTTCTTCTTATATTCCTCAACCTACAATTGAATATTCTACTCGTCCCAACCAATTTCTGCAATAGAGAACTCAATCGCATTAGGCATCTATCACAAAATCCATCTTTTTACGAAGCTACAATCAAATGTCATAAAGTGCAAAAATCATTTCTTCTTGATCTTTTGCTTAAATTCCTGCCAATAGGATTTTCATCCTTTCAATCAAGGAAAAACACAAGCTAAAGACTATAAATATTTTAAGTCATAGAATCTTCATTCTATCCTGACTTACATAACCATCAAAAATTGCACTATTTCATTCTTTTGATCAAAAGTTAGTAGAATTTGGGACAAAGCTTATGCCTGTTGTCACGAGATCTCAAAAGCACATAGAAAAAGATGAAAGAGAAGGTACCACAAGCAAAATGGGTGATAATAGTGATAAAGAAGAAAATACATTTCATACTAAAGAGTTAACAGAAGAAAAGCTTCAAGAAGCAGAGCAAGATCCCCGATTCCATACTCTTATGGAAAGAATTTTAGAATGAAACAAAGAAAGATATTTTCTTTCATTAGCTAATCAAGGAGCTAAATTACCTTCTGATTTTGATATAGACGGGATTAAAGAGAATCCTGAAACTCCTCCTAATGACTTTAGTGCCCTTACTCAACAGATAAAATAATTACAAGGGCAAATAAAGGAAATGCAAGGGGGTGCAACAAAGAAATATGTTTTGGATGACATATCTCCTTATCCATTTGATAGGAGTCTTCAAATGATCCCTTTTCCAAAACATTGTGAAATCCCTAAATTTGATAGGTACAATGGAAAAGCTGACCCCATAGAACATGTGAGGGATTTCTGAGATATGAGTCTTGAATTCACTTATGAAGATACCTACTTAATGTGATTTTTTCCACAAAGTTTGGGTGGACAATCCATGGAGTGGCTTTCCAAGATCACTCCCCCCATCAAAACCTTTGAGGAGTTAATAAATCAGTTTATATGACAATATGCATACAACATCCAACACCAGATAACCATGCTTGATCTTTGTAAAGTGAAACAAAAAGTAGGGGAATCTTTCACTACGTTTTTGCAAAGATGGAGAAGATTATTTGCACAATATTCCAGCCCTATTATTGAAAAGGAAAAGATGGATATCTTCATCAATAGCCTAGATCAAGAATTAAGCTACAGGCTTAATCTTCATTGTCCTCATAACTTTGAAAAATTGATTGAAAACACAATTACCATTGAAGGGGCCTTGGTCAAAAGAGGAGTAATAAAACTTGATAATCTGAGTTTATCCAGCAATAACAACAATGATACAACAAGGTTTTGGAATAGAAACAAAAATGTTGTCAATGATGGTATAGTGGAAGCTAACAATCTACAAACAAGACCATCTATCTTCAACCTATCCAATGCTCCACGAAACAATCAACAAGGAAATACCAACCAATAAAGAAACAACAATCAATAAGGACAAAACTCCAATCAAGAAAGCATGACCAATCAAAACACCAAGGATAATCGTGGTAATTTCAATAACAATCTTGGCAATACCCAAACATCAAATCCATCTAGACCTTCATTCTTTTCAAATCGACGGAAGTATACCACTTTGGGTCAATCTCTTGAGTCTTCTCTCAAGGAGCTTCTCGATAGTAAGGTTATCACCTTACCACCATAGAGATATTTTGAGCCACAAGTCAAACCACCATCATGGAATGACTCGTATTATTGCAATTATCATCGATGTAAAGGTCATAGAACAAATAACTATCAATCCTTGCAAAATCTAGTACAAGATTTAATTGACAATGGTACCATCAGAATTGAAGGACATCATACCAATGACGATCATCAAGCATTCAAAGATCCTTTACCAAACTATCAAAAGGGGGAAACATTAGATACCAAAGTGAAAGGTATAAATAATGTTGAAAACAACATAATCTACCACATCTATGCTGATGATCAACGAATTAATGTTATCAAAATCAAGGAAAAAAAAGAATATCAACAAGTTAATGTGACTACGAGAGGACGAGCAAAATTTGTCTTAAAAGGAAGTTCATCTAAGGCAGCTATTCCTTCTCCAAGTCATTATAATCTAGTTGATCAATTGAGAAAAACATCAGCTCAAATATCCATCCTTGAACTTCTCAAAATATCCCCCGTACACAAGAATATTTTAGAAGAAGCTCTTGTAAACACAACCGTAGACACTGATTTGGATGTAAACAAATTTCAAGCCATGGTGGGACATTTGTCTTCCCCCACTTGTCTTTCATTCTCTGAAAAAGATGATGCCTCCATGACACATCCGCATAATTCATCGCTTTATCTTGAAGTCATGATCCATAAACACCGAATCAGATGTGTCTTGATAGATGGAGGAGCCGGTTTAAACATTTGTACCTTAAAGCTAATACATGCCTTAGGAATATCAAAAAATTCCATTGATCCACGAAGGAAAATAACTATCAAGGCATATGATGATGAAGAAAGAGCTTCTAAAGGACTAATAATGCTACCTATCAGAGTGGGACCTATTGTGAAAAATACCTTTTGTCAGGTTCTAGATCATGATCTTTCCTATAACATACTTTTGGGTCGTCCATGGATTCATGATATGCAGGTGGTACCATCAACGTATCATCAATGCCTCAAGTTTCCATATGATGGACAGGAAATAACTATACAAGCTAACTACAATAGCACCCAAACTTGTTCAAATCTCCGAGCAACTCAAGATGCCTTTATGCCATACAATAGGGAGGCTCTTTCTGCTTCTTCTTCCAATTTACAAGGCCAACTACAAGAATTGACAAAGAATCTTGACACCAAGCTACATTTTAAACACAAAGGAGTAGGTGAATATTCACTATCCCTTTCTAGCTTACCTCTTTCTCCAAGGTCACATGGTCAGCCGACCCTATCAAATAAAAAAGATCGCAACAACCTCTACATCCCAAGCTTCTGTGCCAATCACAAAGTTTGACGGACAATTCATTAAAGCTAACACCATCGAGGAAGAAGCCCAAGATAGGGACATCCTAAGCTGGCTATACAAAGATGAAGATGAATCTCTCTTTCACATAAATTTACCTACCGAACAATATGGTAAAGGGTATACCATTATGCAAAGAAAGGGCTATGAAGGAAATGGTCCTATAGGAAAAAGAAAAGAAGGAATTATTGAGCCAATTCAACCTATTTCAATGTATCCAAAAGATAAAAAAGGACTTGGATATGGTAAGAATACATAAGAGTCAACAAAACAGCGAGCACAACAAACTCATGAAGGAGAATCACTTTCAGATAAATCCCATGAAAATGTTACTCTAAAAAAATTTTATGGATCAGTTTTCCAATTGCAGGACAGTTCAGACACTGATTCCAATGAATTCGAATGGGATGATGTCTTTGATGATACATTCTTAACGGAGAAAAGGGTGGATGTCATACACAAATTTGCACCCACGTTCTTACAAGGGGAGGGCACAAGGCCTCCACTTGATTATGTTTTACAAAGTGATCATGACTCAAGTGAGGACGATTTAGATTTTAACAAGATTGATAATCAACAGGAGAATACCATCATAGACCTTGTCCATCATGAAAATGACAACCATATCATGACTTTGACCGCTCAAGACCTTACCCAACCTAATGATTCCATGCCTTTAGTCTATCCAGAACTTATTGATTGGGACAATGATGAGGATATTATACATTTCCTTTGTTCATCTAATCAAGAAAACAATTGTTCCATCGAAGAATCTCATACTCAAGATTTTGAGAGGGAGGGTTTCAAGTATCTTAGCTTCAAAATAAATGAAATAAAAGATGGATCTATTAGTGAAAACCGAAAAACAGCAATGGTAGATCACAACAAGAGAAAAATAAAGAGCGAATCCAACAGTGAAAACCTTTTTGAGGCACTAAAGGATGAGAAACTTGACACTCTTCCAAAACATTATCAAGAAATATCTTTTGTTTTGATTGAGCCCACAGAATCAATCAACAGAAGTACAACAGAGCAGTCAAAAATCTTGCAAATTGTAGCATCATTAACATTGGAAGAAGTACTGAAATTCATAGAGTTCTTGAAGGAGAATCAAACCAACTTCGCTTGGTCATATGCTGATATGCCAGGGTTGGATCCTAATCTGATAATGCATCATCTATCTATAAACACATGGGAAAAACCCGTGAAGAAAAAACTCAGAAAAATGCATACACATGTTGCATTATTGGTTAAAGAGGAGTTAAAGAAGCTTTTAGATGTTGGATTTATTCGGTCTATTGATTATGCAGAATGGATCTCCAATATCGTACCTATTTCAAAGCCAAACAGAAGGATTAGAATTTGTACAGATTTCAGGGATTTGAACAAAGCATGTCCCAAAGGTGATTTTCCTTTGCCAAACATAGATATGATTGTTGATTTAACTACTGGTCATGCAATGTATTCATTAATGGATGGATTTTCAGGATACAACTAGATAAAGATTGCACCAAAGGATCAAGATAAAACAACGTTCACGTGCCCTTGGGGTACCTATTGTTGGAATGTCATGCCATTTGGGCTTAAAAATGCAGGAGCGACTTATCAAAGAGAAATGACCACCATTTTTCATGACATGATGCACACTTTCATGGAGGACTATGTGGATGACTTATTGGAAAAATCCAACATGAGGGAAGGACATCTAGAAATCTTGTCAAAGATCTTTATCAGAATGGAGAAGTTCAATGTTCGACTCAATCCAAAGAAATGTGTCTTTGGCGTTAAATCTAGAAAACTCCTGGGATACATTGTTTCAGAAAAGGGCATAGAAGTTGATCCAGAAAAAGTACAAGCTATAACGGACATGCCACCACCATGAAATATCAGTTAGCTCCGGTCACTACAAGGACGACTACAATCCATCAGGAGGTTTATAGCTCAACTGGCAGACAAAAGCTTACCATTTACACATCTATTGCATAAAAATGTCCCATTCAAATGGGAGGAAAAGTGTGAAGCAGCATCTAATCAGATCAAGCAATATCTCATAAATCCACCACTCCTAATTCCACCAGTTCCAGGAAAGTCGCTCATACTCTATATTTCAACAACAAAAGTATCTTTGGGAGTGTTACTAGCACAGGAGGATTCTACAGGCACGGAAAGGGCCATATACTATATTAGCAGAACTTTAACAAGTCATGAATTAAACTACACTTTCATTGAAAAAGTTGGACTAGCAGTAGTATTTGCTTCCCAAAATTTGCACCACTATATGCTGGCTCATACAGTTAAGCTGATAACTAAAATCGATCCACTAAAATACCTCTTAAGCAAAGCTACCTTAACAGGAAGACTTGCAAAATGGGTAATGATCTTAAGTGAGTTTGACATTCACTATGTAGATCGAAGAGCTATAAAAGGACAGGTCATCACAGATCAGTTGGCCAAAACACCTTTACAAGAAGAAAACCCAATGCACATTGAATTTCCTGATGGAGATGTCTTCACAGCAACAATTAAGAAATCATGACATTGTACTTCGATGGATCTTACACGCAACATGGCTTGGGGGTAGGGATTCTTTTTGTCACACCTGAAGGAAATACCATCCCAAAATCATATCAGTTGATGTTTCCCTGCACTAATAACATAGTTGAATATGAAGCATTGCTCACAGGAATGAAAATAGCATTGGACTGGCAAATTACAGAGCTGCAAATCTACGGTGATTCACAACTTGTCATTAATCAAATCAATGATGATTATCAGACAAAAGATGATAAGTTTCTACCTTACAAGAACATGGTGGACGATTATAAAAAGTATTTTGTGGCAATCAAGTTTTCACAAATCCCAAGGATTGATAATAAAGCTGCAGATGCAATGGCTACAATTGCTTCCTTGTTACAATTACCAAAAAATCAAAAACGGTACAAATTCTTGGTGGAACAATTGTTTTCTCCTGCCTATGATAATCCTGAGACCCAAGTCATATGCCATTTAACCGATTCTGATTCACCTTTATATGGCAAGATTTATACCTATCTGAAAGATAACATCTTACCTCCGGACTTATCTTGAAACCAAAAAAGGAATTTCTTACGCCAATCATCATGTTATACCTTGATTGTTGATATTCTTTATCGACATGGTCTTGATGGTACGCTCATTCGATGTCTTGAACATGACGAATCTGAACAAGCCTTACAAGAAGTTCATGGTGGTATTTGTGGAACTCATTCAAGTGGCTTAACCTTAGCCAAGAAACTTGTTAGAATGGGATATTATTGGCCTACCATGGAGAAAGAATCTTTTACCTTTGTCAAGAAGTGTTCTAAATGCTAGATTCATGGGAATCTTATTCATGCACCTGCACAGGAACTGCAGCCTTTCACTCCAACATGGCCATTTTCTCATTGGGGACTAGATCTTGTGGGAAAAATTCATCCTTCATCATCAAATGGGCATAAATTCATCATCACGGCTACAGAATATTTTACAAAATGGATCGAAGTTGTTCCTTTGACAACCGTGACCGGTAAACAAATCTCTTCATTTATCTTGAATTACATCATCTGCCGATATGGAATTCCTAATTCTATCATCACTGATAATGGGAGGCCTTTCAAGAATCAGGATGTTGATGAATTTTGTGAAAGATTTCACATCCAACACAGATTCTCTACACCTTACTATCCACAAGGAAATGGTCAAGTCGAAGCTTCAAACAAAACAATCTTGAAGATCTTGAAGAGGATGATAAATGATGCCAGTCGTGATTGGCATGTCTAGTTAAATCCAGCTTTATGGGCATACAAAACCAACATCCGCACACCAACAGGAGCTACCCCATATGCCTTGGTATATGGAGCAGAAGCGATCTTACCATTAGAGGTTGAAATACCTTCACTTAGGGTCTCACTCAAAGGATTGATAAATGATGAATACTACCGAGTATCTCGTCTGCAGGAGCTAGAACTGTTAGATGAAAGACGTCAACATGCAACTGATCATCTAAGGGTTATCAACAAGTTATGTCCCATAGCTACAATCACATAGTTAAACGATGGACATTTCAAGTAGGTGACTTAGTCTTGAAAGAAAATCCACGCAATCAACAGGACAGAGAAAAGAAAGGAAAATTTGAGCCAAATTGGCTTGGTCCATTTGTCATCAATGCAGCATATGGTTCAAGAGCATATCAGTTATCTACGTCAGAAGGGGACTTGTTTCAAGAACCAATCAACAAAATTCATTTAAAGAAGTTCTATGTCTGAATCATCAAAAACTAAAAAATACAAAAAAAAAAAAATCAGAAAAAGTCCTGAAAAAATACAAAAAATCAGAAAAAGTCTTGAAAAAGTTGAATAAAAACAAGTGGTGAAAACCTAGCAAACAGGCACTACTTGTGATCAAAATGGGCTCCTCTATCTATTAGATTATGTCTTGCATTCGCATAATGACATCATCTATCCATATCTATCATTTGTACATATCTATCATATCCATATCATCTAATGAGAATCCTTGTGTTTCATCATGGCTTGATGAAATTTGTACATATCCATAACAATTAGGTTGTGTTTACACTGGGGGCAGAAACACAAACTAAACAGGAGAGGGGCAATGAGCTTTTAGAACATCACAAACAGACAAATCACAGTTTGCCAAAACGCAACATGCATTGACACATCAAATCAACCACAATACCAAAACAATCATTCAATACCAATGACATCAAACAACATGGTCAAAACAACGTTAATCAAAACACAAACATCAATGTTGATAACCAAGTTGGATGATCTTAATCTAAATAATGTTTGGAATACTTTAGGAAAAATTTGAATTGTTGGTTGATTTTCTATCATATCTCTGGAGCAATTCAATGATGTACTGAACTAGAAAAGCAAGGAAGGAGTATGATTTTTCTTTGTCTGTTGTTTGTGAGTGAATCATTAGTACTATGCAAATTGGTCGCGAGACATGCTCTACTAAGTATCATTGATGACATTTCGGAATTTGCATGGGAAACGGGTTAACTCTTGTTTGTTTATGCAAGCGATACTCAGGTCATCTAGGTTCAATTATACCTAGATGCTTGTATTATCTTGCTATATCAAAAATCATGAAAGCAATACTCAGGTCATCATTGGTGCTAACATACCCTTTGGTGCTTGTATTAACTTTCAACATTTCAATGCTCTATGATGACACAAAAAGCACAAATAAGCTCTCAGAATGGCAATATTGTATGGATACCCTACATGGTTAGTATAGATTGCATTCATTTTAAAATCTACATTTTGCATTTATAGATTTTCCCAAAACCTGGCAAAATATCAAATGTTTTATATCTTTTCGAATAAATGATTGAGTACATTTTGACATTCACAAAAACATCATCACATACATTTTTCATACATATTTGCATTAGAAAATCATAAAAACAAATCATACATCATAATCAAAGCATTCATGAATTGTACTATCCATCATTTCACATTCATATTCATATTCATTCATCAATAAATTGAAATCATATCATAGCATTGCACTTGCATCTAAGGGTCATGCATACATATACATCATAAGCATAAAATTGGGAAACCATCGCATAAAACATCATGCATATAGAAAATAGACACATTCATCATAAATCATTGCTACATATCATATATCTCGAAAATGAATGTCAAAATTTACAAAGGTGTCACATGATATACATCATCAAAAATGGGACCATATTGGTGTGTATACAAATGTCTCAACCGAATATCAATAGAATATCATGCACAATGCACTATGAAGTACTATCCTCTGATGGTGCTAGTTTGGGACCTGCCCCACCTGTACCTGATGGACCTACTCCACCTACTCCTGATGACCCTCCTGGAGGTAATGGCTGCAATACACCCCTGTTGGTAGCCCGAGAGCGACTATGTGTAGATCGAGACTGTGTATAACTTACTCTCTGCTCGGGTGGCACTGCATCATGATACCTGGTCCTATAGAACTCTGCCTCTCAGGTGGCCCTCGTCACCTCTCTCATCATGTCACCAATCGAGGTACCTACTACTACTCTCTGCATACTGTTAGCTAGGGCCATGGCCTGCTCACCCTGCCGTCTGGCCGTATCTCTCTCGTTTGTCACTGTAGTCAGTTGTCCCTGTAGCTGTGTAACCAAGGCATGTGCCTGTGCTAGCTGACCCTGTAAGCTCTGCACTCTACTCTACAAGGTAGCTATCTGACTCAGCACCAGTGGATCTATTGTAGATGATGGAGCTGAATGTCCCATCCACAGACCACCTCTACCACCACCTCTACCACCATCTCTACCACCACCTCTACCACCACCTTTGCCACCTCTACCTCCACCACTATCACCTCCACTCTCCTCATCACTACTATCTCCATCTCCATCTAACTCATCATCATCATCCTCCTCAGAGTCATCACCCTCTGAAGCCACCTCTCGCTGTCACCTATGTCCCCCTATATGTGGTCTCTGCTCTGCAACTGGAGTGGCAGGCTCATCGGGATCAAATAATCGTGGTGCAGGATGCTCCAACACATACTGACCATACTCTAGATCCATCCCCCTATCAAGAATATTATCTCTGTAGTCCCATGCTTGTACTCCTAAACTGGTGAACTCTGCCACTACTACATCATATGCAATTTGTGGACCCCACACTGTAATCTCATGTTGTCGATGCGCATAAATAGAAGAACCCTGGGGCATACCCTGAGGCCAACCATACTGTCACCACACTCGACCAAAAAAGAAACCTCTCAATAATCCAAGGAGTATGACCAATCAGATATCTGGCAGTAAAAACATAGGGCATTTCCCTAGCATCCTCTGGCCATGCCTCACAATCTACATAGGTTCACCAGCATACTGTATCGAGATCATCCAGATGACGCTGCCAATGATCCAATTTTCCCAACCTCAACTGAGCAATGACATCAATATATCTAAATCTGTATGGTCGACTGGCAGGTCGTTGTCCTTGAGTCAACAGTCGCATAATGTTAAAATTCTCCCATGCTCATATCTGTAATAGTGAACAACCAACGGCTAAACTCCGGCCTCCACCATACACAATATGGTGTAGCTCATCATATAAATGTGCAAGCATGCACGATCCCCAAGCATATTGTGTACCCTGCATCACCATACTCTCAAGTACATGACCCCACCCGACTGCAAAACCCTTTGACCTATGGTCAAGGCACAAAACACCTCTAATGAAACCTGCAAGTATAGAGGGTAAAGGCACATACAAATTTTTCATCGTCGCCCATGAGATATAATATCCTATAATATGATCATATCTGAATATCCACCTCAAAGCATCAGTACCTCCTGCCTCCAGGCCATCAAATCTAACTACCTCACCCATCACTGGAATCCTCAAGATGCAGTATACATCCTCTGGAGTCATGGTAATCTCTCCTGTTAGCAAATGAAAGGTGTTTGTGTCACTGTGCCACCTCTTTGCAAGTGTTGTCAATAAACCTTTGTTGAGACACACTTTAGGCATCTCAAGTAATGAGGTCAGTCCACATGCCTCGATCACATCTCTATCTGCCTGTACAAGCTGCGGAATCAATCTCCATGTCTTCGGGAATTTCATGCCACTAGTTGGGCTTCTCGCTCAACCATGCTAAAGCTATACCCATTCAATAACTTTAACAGTGCCACAAAGCCAAATAAAATGAGAATGTTTGTTTAAAATAGGATGGCACCATAGGCATGCATGTTGTATTATGCAAGGTGGCTAGACAAGCAAGACAGCTCCACATCCATGCAAGTTGCGTTATGCAAGGTGGCTCAATGATAATGAAAAATGTAATGTGTAATATGTTCAAAGGAGTCTTGTTCAGTTTATGCAAGGTCAATCACTTAGGGAACATTGTGTCTAATGTCTCTAAAAGAGGACCAATTGAAGAATATTTTATTCACAACTTAGGGGATGTAGTGTCACATCAAACCATAAAGAGGAATGCAATATGTTGAAATAGATCACACTTATGAAGGACATCATACCCAATGTTATCCACAAAGTGACAACCTTGTTTACTTAACATAGTTTCTGAGTTGGCTCTCATCTCTTGTTTTCTTTTTGGCATTTTCTTTATGAAGGACATCATACCCAATGTTATCAGTTGATTGTTGTTCAAAGAGTTGATGGATGTCATGTTCATGTTTTATGTCACAACCTTGTTTACTTAACATAGTGAATCCTCTACCATATGTTTCTTCAAGATTGATAGGATTGTTGGTGACTTTGTGCTCATAGAATGGTTGGGATTGTGGTGGTTAAGAGGATCTAGGTTCACTTGAGGGAGGAATCATAGGTCCAGTGTTGATTTCAGGATGTCAATAAGCAAAGTGGTCAGTGGGTGCAACAAGAGGAATATCTTGTGATCTCATAGATGGATAAATGTTTGTATTGGATTTGAGGTTGTTAAGGAAATCATTGTAAAAAAAAATCATGCTAACATCATCTTCTTCGATGATGTCTACTTCACGACCTGAGGAAAATCATAAGGAGTTAAAGGAGCATGAGATTATACAATGTCATTAAGGTCATAACAAAAGGTACAATTGGACATGTCTGCCAATGATTTCAGGGAGTGCCAAAATTTACTAAAAGAAGATGACATTATGCAAATAAATAAAGATGCAATAAATGAATAAAAATAGAGAATATGTTACTGGAAATAGAATGCAGAAGAATGCTAGGAATGGTGCAAAAGTAATGTCTAAAATATGTAGAGGGACTGATTCGCCCTAGGTGGCGAATGAGTCCCAGGATGGATTTTTTTTGTATTTTTCAGAATTTTAGGAATGATTCAAATGCTTTTCAAAATACAAAAATAGGCAGAGAATGCAGAATTTTTGTTTTTCCAGTGAAATTAAATACAAGAATGAAAACTAAATGAGTTTTTCACTAATGCAGAATGAAAGGTCCTAGAATGCAATAACAAATCAATGTCCTAATTGAATTTCAATGTGAATGAAAACTAGGATACAATGTATGGATGCAATCAAAGTCTTAGAAAATGTTCAAAATTCGGGCTCACCAAAATGTAACATAGATTTTAGGACCCAAAATGCTTGCTCTCTTCCTAAGTTTTCACCTAGAAAGAGAGAGATTTAGATCCTAAAAATATAGATGTTCATTCAAATAAGGACATGTGTTATGTGATATGATGTAAAATAACTAAAATAAATGCAATTGACTAATTAAAATGATCTAAAATGCATGAAAAACTACAATTTATGCCTTGTTTGAAAACACAGTGTGATATACAGAAACTATGAAATATGAAGAGATAGAAAGAAATATGCAAAACATAAAGTATAGGGTCAAATATTAGTGCACCTGGGTGATGTATGAGCTTTCTGGAATTTCTGGAATGCTGATCATTTTTTATGATTTTTCATAGTGGGACTCATTCACCAAGGGTGGCGAATCAGTCCTCTGAATGGTGAAAAAGTGTCGGGAATTGATTTCTGAAAATCAGGAGTTGATTTTAGACAAAATGCAGATTTCTAGATTTTAAGTTGGACTCATTCACCAAGGGTGGAAAATTAGTCCTCCCCAAGATTTTTGAAAATTCAAAGGTCAACACTCCTACTCAAGATTTGGAAATGACTGATATCAGGTTGTTGGGGTCAATTTTGTAGAAAACAGGCTGAAATTCACTCAAATAGCTTGAATGTATGATGAATTGATTTGAAGAGCCTAGTTGACTTGGAATCCACTTTTCAACACCTTTAAACCTATTAAATTTGCAAAACAAAGGCTGAAAAGACACATGCAAAGGGGAAAAATGTTGGGGGGTTAGTGAATAGGGTGTTTGCCTTGGTCAAACCCTGCTTTAGTAATTAAACCCAATTGAAATGAATGACGTGTATACACCTAAAAATGCTCACATCACAATAGTCTGGTAATTAATTAAATATTTTTAATATTTAATTAAATCTTTGAATTCAATCTGCGTATAAATAAATCTAAATAATTTATTTATATAGTTCATTCTTTCATTTCAATTAAATAAATAAGTTTATTTAATTACTTTTCTTATCCATTTCTTAATGAATTAAATAAACATTATGATTTATTTATATTAATTATCATATAATCTTGGCTTGAATATTTTATTCAAATAAAGATTAAGTAATTCTTCTATTCTAAATCTTCCAAATTCCATTCACAATTAAATATTCCAAATATTTAATTAATTCCTCTAAATCTATTCACAATTAAATATTTCTAAATATTTAATTAATTCCTCTAAATCTATTCACAATTAAATATTCTAAATATTTAATTAAGTCTTCTATAGTCCTAAAATAAAAAATCAAACTCACATAAAATTAAATAAATTTATTTATTTAATTTGGATTATCTTCAACAACCGTGAAAACAAACTTCAGAACAGAAAATTAATTTCTCTATTTCTGAGCAAGTTGTTCCCATGGGTTGAAGACAAACCTCCATTCTTCTCTCCAACCTCCCAACATCTTCCATCTTCCTCTCAACCTCTCCATCTCACACCATTCAAAATTACCAGACAATCTCACAGCCATTGATCTTTGCCAGCCAGGCTCTTGCCTACAAAAAGCTATAAAAAGGATTGTCAGGTCTTCAAAAATAAGAAGAAGCTTTCATACAGGAAAACTATAGTCAATCATCTTTCTAGCATCCATAGCCTTTAGAATCATAGCATAGCATAGCTTAGCATATTAGCAATCCATATCATGGCTTATCATCTTCATAGCATAGTTTCAATAGCATCCATAATCCACAACCCCTGTGCATATCCGTATATCAATATTTCACTTCACCAGCATATAGGATAGAGAAGTACTCTTCCTTTACATACTCATTCTACAGGTTGCCATTTTGAGAAGCTTTGCTTACACAATCTAAGAGCAGAAGCTTCAAGAAAATCATTGGAGATAGAGGACAATGGAACGATTCTGAAGAAGCTTTGTTTGATATCTTTTTTATTTCAATTTATTTAGTTTTCTTTATTTTAATGTTGCATTGGTGTGTTTTTATTGTTTCATTTTGATACTAACATTTCCCACACACAACATGCAATAGGAATGATAAATGAATAACATGGAAGTATTGAAAACTTACCACATCCTTGAATATGCAAATTTGAAGTGATGTCAAAAGGTTGCTTCAAAGTGCTTGAAAGTGCTTGAATTGAAGATGCAAAATGCTTTATTACTTGAATACTTGTATGTGGGGAGATCACTTGAATTAGGAGATGTAAAATGAGGGGGAAAATGCCTATTTATACAAATCTTGTGCCTTAGTATCCATTCATACCTCATCACAGGCCGACATGAAGTGAATTTTTACTAAAATCCCAAAAGAAATTTGAAATATTTTGAATTTGGGGCCAAGGGGGACTCATTCGCCACCCTTGGTGAATGAGTGCCACCTGGGACCCAAAACCAAGTGTCGGGGAAAATGTCATATTTAATGTTGTTTGTCGGGATAAGACCCAAAAATACACTTAATATAAGTATATGAGGGCATAAAAAGACAAAATAAAGCATGAGAAGGGTGTAAATAGGGAAAATATGCCTAGAAAAGCATGAAATCTAGTTACAAGACTTTACAACACTTCAAAATAGGACTTGTTGATGTATGAAAAGGTGATTTTTAGGTGAAATGTATTAAATAGAGTCTAGAAGAATGTAGAAATGTCTTACAACACTTCACAACACTTTCACAAGACGTCGTTCTTTGAGTTTTAGCACAAAAATAAGCATGTTCAAGCCAAGATACATCATAAAATTAAAGTAACATAGCTCCAACACTATGAAACAAGGCCTAAAAGGCTATGAAAATGGGAAAGGTCCATTTTTCTATGGTATAGTACTAATCTACATTTGAATTCATAGGGGAATGAGCTAGCTATCATTTTCAATTGGTTTCACTCATTCTCATCAATTTTGAGGCTTGTTAGAGATATTTTTCTGAAAACGGGTTCAAAACCCTAGTTTTGAGGGTTTGAGAGTAAAAATAATGTTTTGAGACCCATTCCACCAATGAAAATGCTTGATAATTAGTGGAATGGGTGTAGGTAGGTTTTATTTGTATTTGTGAAATTGGTAGGAGCATGGGTTAAGGATTTGGGTAAATTGGTTGATGCCCTAAGCTGAAAACTTCAAGTTTTGGGTAATTAATTATTTGCACAAGCCTAATTAGACCTTTATACAAGCATAGAAATAGTTTTTTGAGGGTTATGTTCCAAAGAAACCCCCTTTTACTTTGAGATATGTTATTAAATGGATTAATGGGTATTCCAAATAGATTTTAGGTTGTGGCTTGGAGGTTTCACCTGAAAGATATGCTACAAAAACCGCTTTTGTTGTGCCATAAGGAAATGTGAAAATTTGTGAGGGAAATCATTGTGTTTATGGTTTTAAGACTTTTTCAAGGGTTTGATTGGGTTAGTTTGTGTTTTCTCACCCTACTCTGCATCAAATTGGTATTAGAGCATATGTCTGATTTGAAGAAGGGAGAGCAAGTGTGAAACAAGAAGGAAAGTATGAAGCAAAAGTGAACAAAATGCCTCCAAAAGGGAAAACCATTGCTAGAGAAGTGAATAAGTTGAAGGAAAAGCATGCTATAGAGATGAGAAAGTTGAAAGAGAGGCTTGCTACTCTAGAAACAATTTAGAAAAGAGGTATGATCATGAGTGATGAGAGTGACTTCAAAGAGGAAGAAGAGGAAGATAAACCTAAGGTGAAGATTGATGTACCCAAGTATGGAGGTAATTTGAATGATGACAAAATTTTGGATTGGATTGCAACACTTGACAATTACTTTGAGTGTGAAGATGTATCTTAGGAATAAAGGGTGAAGATTTCAAAAATAAAGTTGAAGGGTCATGCTTTATTATGGTGGGATTATGAGCAATCTGAAAGGAGAAAGAAAGGTAAGTCAAAAATTGTTTCTTGGGAAAAAATGGTGGAAAATATGAAAGGTAAGTTCTTACCATCTGATTATGCAATTCAAATGTTTAAGAAACTTAAAGGTCTAAAACAAAAAGAAATGGATTTCAAATCCTATACTAAATAGTTTTATAAGTTGATTATAAGGGAAAGTCACATGGAGGATGAAGTGGAGAAGGTTTCTAGGTATCTGAGTGGATTAAGATTCAACATTCAAGATGAGTTAAATTTGAAAAATCCAAGGATAGTTGAGGAATGTTATCAAATGGAAATAAGGGAAAAATAATAACTTAAAAGAAGGAAAGACGAACAAACTAGGGATAGAGGTATCACTTCTAGAGGAACAGGTTCATTTTCTACTCCAAGACAATCATATGAAAGTCAAGAAGACACAAACAAGGCACAAGAACAATTTGTTGATGCAAGAGGTGGATTTAGAGGTAGATTTGGAGATCAAGGAAGAGGTTCACAAGGATTCATAGGAAGGTGCTATCAATGCAACAAATTTGGACACCAAGCATGGCAGTGCAATGAAGGTCAAGCCTCTAGTTCTGATGGAGGAGAAAGAAGAGCTCAATTGGTGCAAGAAGAGGATACTGAGAGTGTAAAATATTCATCACAACATGATACTCCTGAAGTTGGGGAATCACTAATGGTAAGGAGAACACTCATCAAGGCAACAAAGGAGAAGGATCCATCAAAAAGAAGAAAACTCTTCAAAACCACTTGTAAGTGCATAGGTAATGTATGCAAAGTTGTGATTGATTCGGGAAGCATAGATAACATGGTTTCTAATGAGATGCTTTAGAAACTTAGATTGCATAGAATACCACATGACACTCCTTATAAAATTTCTTGGTTGAATGAGGGTCAATATGTTTTGGTTAATGGGCAAGCTTGGGTGGAGTTCAATATAGGAGCGTATACTTGGATAAGATTCTATGTGATGTATTGCATATGGATGTGTACCATTTACTACTAGGGAGACCTTGGAAATTTGGTAGGCATGCAATGTATGATGGTAGGAGGAATACATATGAGATTGAAAAACATGGAATCTCTTTTACTTTGACACTCTTGAAAGAAGATGATAAAGGGAAAATTAAGCAAGTTAATGTGATGATGGTTGGTAGGAAAGAGTTTACAAAGGTAGAGGAAAAGGAGGATAGGAACCTTGCAGCCACTCCTAGACTTGGAGATGTAAGGACAATAGACATGAAGAGTGATCAGATTTTAGAGGGAAATGATATTGAGTTGGTGAAAAAATCTGATTTTTTGAAGGTCGAGGATGAATTGATCTTGGGGATTCAGTAAGGACTTAAGAAGTTTGTTGATATGAGGACAAAAGAGGTGATTCATTCATTGCTTTCAGGAAGGGATAGTGATCATTTAGCTTTTTTCAAAGTAGAGGTTAGTGAACCTAATAATGTAGCAATCATAGGGACAATATATTAGGTGGAAGAGATGACAAGGAAGAGTGAAGAGATCAAAGATGAGTTGCAAAGGAAAAAGAGAAAATTCAAGCACACGATGGGAGTGAAGAAGAAGACAACTTATTGAAAGAGAGGGAGAGACATGGTAGTAGGTAAAGAGGCAGATCCAAGAGAATTCCTAGGTGAAGGACAAATAATGAATCATCCACCAAAAAAACTTTTGTAGTTGGAGCATAACTTAGGTGACAAAGAGTTCAAGAATGCAAAGAATAATGCTAATTTTTAGTACTTGATTCATTGGAAAGGATTTCTTGATGAAGAAAACACTTGTAGATCAAAGGATGCAATGGAAAAGCATGGATTTTTTGTTGCAACACAATCCTCAATGGGACTTGAGTCCTTTTTGCTCAGGGAGAATGGTGTAGGGAACCTAGGCCTTCATTTTGTAAAAGGGATTTAGTAAGTTAGTGTTCTTGTGTTAAGTCATGTTTTTTTTTTCAAAATAAGGTATTTAAGACCATGTTGCAATGTTTTGGGTCATTTTTGGTTAGGTGGAGTCTATTTGGAGTCATGTTAAGTTTTGCAAAAAGTTACAAAGTTGCACAAGCAACATTTGCATTTTTGATGATTTTGGGAAGATGAACGTTCATATGGTTTAAAATTTAGTTTTAAATATTTTTTCCTAGTTGTAAATGTTTAAATATTCCTTGAAAACTTTGATTCAAGGTTCTGGTTGAAGATTTGGTGATCAAGTAATAAAAGTAACTTTATTTTTTGTAATTTTTAGTGTTAGTTTACTACTACAATGTTTGGTATGACTCTGTATGGTCTAATAATGTACTAATCCACATTTTAATTCATAGGGGAATGAGTTAGCTATCATTTTTAGTTGGTTGCACTCAATTTCATCGAGTTTGATGCCTATTAGAGACATTTTCTAAAAACAAGTTTGAAACCATGGTTTTGAGGGTTTGAGAGTAAAAATAATGTTTTGAGACCCATTCCACCAATTAAAATGCTTGATAATTGGTGGAATGGGTGTAGGTGGGTGGTTTTTTGTGTTTATGAAATTGGAAGGAGTAGGGGTTAAGGATTTGTGAAAATTGGTTGATGACCTAGGTTGAAAACTTCAAGTTTTGGGCAATTAAGTTACATAGAAGGTAGGGTTTGAAGAGGAACACATTGGGATGTGTTTGTAATGCTTGGGAATGATTAGGTAGACATATTTTTACATGTTATAATATTTTGGTTGAATACTATAGGTTGGGAGTGTGTAGAACCAATAGGTGATTATCTGCACAAGCCTAATTAGGCCTTTATGCAAGTGTAGCAACAGTTTTTTGAGGGTTATGTTCCAAAGAAACCTAGTTTTCCTTTGAGATATGTTATTAAATGGATTAATGGGTATTCCAAATAGGTTTTATGTTATGGGTTGGAGGTCTATCTGAAACATATTGTATAAAAACCCCTTTTGTTGTGCTATAAGAAAATGTGATAATTTGTGAGGTAAATCATTGTGTTTATGGTGTTAAGACTTTAGCATGGGTTTGATTGGGTTAGTTTGTGTTTTCTCACCCTACTCTACATCACTACCTAAGTTTTCTTGAGAAGATAGTGGTTAAATAAATGTAAATAAGAATAATACTAGGCTAGTGAAATGGAATGAACACCTAGCCTAGTGTGAACACTCTAGCATTCCTAGATGCCCATTCTTCATTTTATATCATGTTGTATAATATATATTTAATATAATAGTAATATATATTAATATGAGGAAGAGAAACTAAATTTTGATTGGTTGTTTCATGTCAACAATCCAAGGATGGCATGTGTCCTTTGGGAGTTATGCTCAAGGTAGCATGCCATTTGATTAAAGATATGATAATTCTCCTTTAAGACCTCTTCAATGTACCCATTACACACTTAAGGAGACAAAGATAAATATAGGGAAGAAAATATAGAGAGAGAGGGAGATAATGACAAACATACAAATAGAAAGGGAGATAAAGAGATAGAGAGGGGTAGAGAGATAAAGAGATAAGGATGAATAGATAGAGATATAGGGAGGGTGATTGATATATCTCTCCCTGTCACTCTCTATATCTCTATATCTCACTATCTATGTCACTCCCTCTTCCCCCCTCTATCTATTGAGTTATCTCTCCCTCTCCCCCCTTTCTCTCTCATTCACTCCATCTCTCCCTCCATCTCTCCTACTCTATATCTCTATCTCTATTTCTCTTTTTATCTCCCTCTCACTCCTCTCTCTATCTCTTTCTATCTATATCCCTTTCTCTCCCCCCCCTCTCTATCTCCCCCTCTCTCACCATCTCTCCCTCCCTATCCCCTATCCATCAGCTCTCTATCTCCATCTCTCTTCCTTTCTCTTCCCATATCTCCATCTCTCTTTCTCTTCCCATATATCTCTATATCTCTCTCTTTCTCTCCCCATCTATCTATCTCCCCATATATTAACTAAGAAGCCATGCAAGCATACAATAGTATATGTTGGTAAAACTATAATAGTGTTTTATTAAACTATAAGTAACACTTATCTTTCTAATGTCAAGCCTTCTTATAAAAATAGTGTTTTATTAAACTATAAGTAGATTATTGTCACCACTCTTCATTCAACATGAAATGCCAAATGTAGCAATTTTTTTGTTGCTTTTGTCAAGTTTCATTAACCAAGCTATTTATTGGGTTGAATAAAGTTGTGTTATGACCCTTCATCTCTTTAAAATAATTATACAATATTAGCGAGATCAAGAAGGGGAGAAAACTAAACTCCTTCAAAATAGGGCTAGTTGTGGATTTGTTGGTTTTCTTTGTATACTATATACTTAGTTCCTCTAGGATAAATAAGTAACTTTTGATCATTTTCTTATTTGTGTATCCTAACTAATATAGAGTAAACTTTTTCATTTTAATTGACTACTACATAATAGTTTATGTGTTGAAAGAATTGTTTCCATTCTTTGTAGTTTTTACATTGGAATACAAATCATATTTAATTTCATGCCAATATAATTCTTTCATAAAGATATTTGTTTGAAATAAGTGCTTCATAACCCATCTAATCAAATCATAATTAACCTATCAAAAAGGAAAAATGAATTTTCTAAAGAAAA
>VDFB02271358.1:355235146-355267615 GCA_007258455.2 Sequoia sempervirens | reverse complement strand
TCAAATTTTTGTTCTTTGTGCTCTATTTTATCCTGCCTTATGTCTCTGGTCATCTATGGTGTTTGGGAAAATCCTAAGGTTGGTGTTTTACCTTCATCTTCATGTAAAACCCTAGTATTCATCTTAAACCTTGGATGGGATCTATTTGGCTATTACTTTTTGGGAAGGCTTTAAAATGACTTAAGCCCCATCGCTTTCTCTAGGCTGGGCCCCCTTTTCTTTTATTTTTTTATTTCCTTCACCTGACTTTTTTTTCCTAAGTCTTTTGTTTGTCTCGTGTTCCCTCGTATAACCTTAATTAAACCCCAACCTCATCCTCAATGCTAACCCAAATTAAACATTAATTGAACCCTAAACCTAACCCTCAGTGAACACTAATCCTAATTGAACTCTAACTTTTTAGTTGAAATATTAAAGTGCCTTAGATTTTCCCATTCATCATCATTTATCATTCAATTCCTAATAGAACTCCAAAAATTTATACTTTTATAATGTTTTAATACACACCTAATATTAAGGGTTCAAGGTCTAAGGGTTTAGAGTTTAAGGGTTAAGGGTTTAGGTTTAGGTTAAGGGTAGAGGGGAGAGAGATAGAGAGAGGAGTGAGAGAGAGAGACCCGAGAGTGGGACAGGGTAGGAGGGAGAGAGACTTGAGAGAGAGAGGGTAGAGGGTAGAGGGTTTTAAGGGTTTGGGGTTTAAGGGTTATGGCCTGAATGCAGAGGGGAGAGAGACAGGACCAAGGAGAGAGAGAGGAGGGAGGAGAGATAGAGTAGAGGCCAAGGGCAGAGGGAGGAAGATAAAGAGCTATGAGAGAGAGAGAGAGAGACCTATGAGAGGAGAGGGGGTAGGAGGGTGAGACTTGAGAGAGGGAAAAAGAGGGAGGAGGAGAGATATGGGGTAGAGGGTTTAAGGGTTTAGGAGCTTCTATGGTTAAGGCTCTAATGTTTACTGCTAAGGGTTTAGGGTTTTAGGGTTTTAAGGGCAGAGGGGAGACACATAGAGGGAGAGGAGTGAGAGATAGATAAAGACCTAAGAGAGGAGAGGCTGTGAGGAGGAGAGACTTGAGAGAGAGAGAGAGATGGTAGATGATAGAGGGTTTAAGGGTTTGGAGTTTAAGGCTAAGGGGTTTAGGCTATGGGTAGAGGAGGAGAGATAGAGGGATTCAAAGAGAGAGAGAGGAGGGAGGAGAGAGATAGAGTAGAGGGCCAAGGGTAGAGCCGAGGGAGATAAGAGGAGGAGAGAGAGAGAGACCTGAGAGAGGGAGAGGGGGTAGGAGGGTGAGACTTGAGAGAGAGAGGGAAAGAGGGAAGGAGTGGGAGAGAGATATGGGCCGGTAGAGGGTTAAACATAGAGGGTAGAGGGTTTAAGAGTTTATAGTTTAAGGGTTAAGGGTTTAAGGTTTACGATTAAGGGTTTAGGGTTTAGGGTTTAAGGGAGAAACATAGAGGGAGTGAGTGAGAGATAGATAAATACCTAAGAGAGGGAGAGACTTGAGAGAGAGAGAGAGGGTAGAGGGTAGAGGGTTTAAGGGTTTGGAGTCTAAGGGTTAAGGGTTTAGGGTTTAGGGTTATGGGTAGAGGGGAGAGAGATAGAGGGATTCAGTCAAAGAAAAAACCCCAACCTTAGGATTTTCCTAATACCATAAAAGAGTAGTAACATAAGACAGGATAGGAAAGGACAGATTCAAAAGATGCAACATACTGTGTTGATATTTCCTTCAATCTTCTTAAGAAGATCCATGATCTGTTTATAAAGGAACTGACTTCATAGATGCATCAAGTTCAATTATCCATCTTTTAAACAATGAGGAAGCATTTCAAGTTGTTGTCAAGCCCCTCTCACCATAACCCTATTGGACAGTCACACATCATAGGAAGGTGAGTTGTTAGGTCACCCACATATGTGACAGGTGGATGTCCAATAAAGATCAAATGAGGATACTATGTGTATTTATTACACATAACAAAAGAAGAGCAATGGTTGAATCAAGATCATGATACAAGTACAAGGACAACACCTTTGCAAGAGCTAGCTACAAGAGACAAAGGGGATTGATATTATTCATTCATGGGTGTACTGGTGAAAGTGAATGCAATAGGTAAAGGTCATTGTCATTGATAAGGACAACCAATGATGCATGCTACAATGGTCTCATGAAGGAAAACAACAAAAACAAAATCTAAAGTTGCACAAGGCTCTATTCAAGGCCTTCACATTCAAACATTAGGTGAAAAAGTTTCCAGATAACATTCAATGCATGATGTTTTAAGGATTAAAGGCATAAAAGGAAAATACATTCAAGAAACATCAACTCTAGTTGACACGGATAATATGCCTATTGAAAACATGCCATTATAAGAGTTTTATGACAGCAATGGAACTGTCATATCATGTGATCGAGATATAATTGCTATGCTCATAACCTTTCATGTAGGGGTTTTGGTCATCATGATTGATCCAACATGGATCATGATTGCATACAAGAAACAAAAAGTTACAAATGACAATTAAGCAGTTATGATTCAAGAGAAGTCTCATGTTGGAAGCCAAGGCCATAGTACAAGTGTATATGAACAACAACTATGAGGTTATGCTACAAGACATCCATGCAGGTTCATGTAGGACATCAAGAATTACAATGGTACAAGTGCATATGAACAACAATCAACAATCAACAACAAGTAGTGAAGGAAGCAATGCATAGTTGTATTTTTACCTTTTCATACCATTGATCATCCATTCCAAAAATAGGCTATAATAGTGAAGGAATATACTTGCACAAGGGTGTTTTAATGAAGATATTCAGCATAAAAACCATCATAAATCATGGTGCTTCAAGGGAATAGAGCATAGTCATGAATAAGAGCAATACCATTCAAGGCTACAGGTTTGTCTTCATGTTATCTATGAATTTGAAAAAATAAATCTACACTGGGTGACAACATGACTATAGCCATGAAATGGATTGCAGTGAGATAAATAATATAAATGGTTGTTGCCACTATCTCATTTTCTCTTTGGATAGTCATTACTAAGTCCTAACAAGTGAATAGCAAAGGGATAGGTGTCAATAATATACCTTCATTTGACAAGTCCTACACTTTTGGTGATCTCATTGACCCAATAAGGCATTGCTTAGAAATCATTTCATATCTTTTTGACAAAATCAAAAAGAGGACTGATGTATCCAATTGTAAGAAGAGATCAATGTTCAAGGGAGGGGTAGTACCATCATCTTAGGTACCACTGTTACAAGATGATAAATGAAAATCCTTTTGTTTGTATGCATGGAGGTCCTAAAGCATACTTTGGGTAAGGTGCATTCATTACATATTTTGGTGAAAGGTTTCCCAAGCATGAACAAAGATCTAGTGTTCCATCAGGCTATGTTGTATGATTCAGTATTTGTTCGTCTTTACCTAGAGCTTGCTAAAAATTGCAAATCAATGACCTATTTTATCTTGGTATTGTGTTGTAGTTATCTCATGCTCCAAATAGTTGATAATGTTGATGAAAAGCCAATTCTATTCAATATTATCCTATTATGTTGAGCTATTAAATGAGATTATCTGTTATTGTTAATGTTGTTTATGATATTGGTGCAGAGGTTGTAAAAACATTAGGGGATCGCCCTCCTGGGTCTTGTAGAGCTTGAAGTGTAGGAGGCTTTTCTAAAGTCCTCGTCAATTGGTCCAGGTCCTTCGAGCTGCCCTTGATTGGGACTTGCAATTCCATAGGTAGATTAGAAGACCAACCTAGTTACATTGTAAAACAAAACCAACACTTCACTCTACCCTTAACCCAAAACCTTAAACCCTCAACCCTTAATCCTTAAACCCTTAAACCATCTACCCTCTATCTCTCTATCTCTCTTCCACTCCCTCCCTCTCTCTCTCAATTCTCTCCATCCTACCCCTCTCCCTCTTAGGTCTCTCTCTCAACCCTTTAACCCTCCCTTCCTTTATCTCTCTCCTCAAGCATCTCCTCCCAGCACCACTCCCTCTCTTAGGGTCTCTATCTCTCTCTCACTCACTCACTCACTCTATCTCAAGTCTCTCCCTCCTACCCCTTATCCCTCTCTTAGGTCTTTTCTCACTCACTCACTCCCCATCTCTCTCTCCCTCCACCCTTTAAACCTAAACCCTAAAACCATCTACCCTTAACCCAAACTCTAAAACCCTAAACCCCAATCACATTTAACCCTCTACCACCCCATATCTCTCTCCCACCTCCCCTTTCCTTCCCTCTCCTCCTCCATCCTAGCCCCACTCCCTCCCTCCCTCCCCTTCCCTCCCTTCCCCTCCCAACTCTCTCTCCCCAAGTCTCCACTCCACCCTTAACCCTAAACTCCAAACTCCTCTACCCCATCTCTCTCACTCACTCTATCTCTCCCCTACCTTTAACCCTAAACCCTTAACCCTTAACCCTTAAAACTTCTACCTCTATCTCTCTCTCCCACTCCCTCCCTCTCTCTCTCCTCTCAAGACTCTCCTACCTCCTACCCTCTCCCTCTCTCTCTCAAAGTTTCTCTCTCACTCACTCCCCATCTCTCTCTCCCCTCTACCTTTAACCCTAAACCCTAAACCCAAACCTTTAAAATATAAACCTTAAACCCTCTACCCTCGCAACCCTCTACCCTCTATCTCTCACCCCTCCCTCCCTCCCTCTCTCTCTCAAGTCTCACCCTCCTACCCCCTCTCCCTCTCTCAAGTATCTCTCTCTATCTCTCTCTTATCTCCCTCCCCTCTACCCTTAACCCTCTACCCTATATTTGTCTCCCACTCCCTCCATCTCTCTCTCATTGAATCCCTCTATCTCTATCCCCTCTACTTGTTAGTTGTTTTTACTATAACCAGGTCAGTCTTCTAATTTACCTATGGAATTGCCAATTCCATCAAGGGAAGCTCGAAGGACCTAGACCAATTGAGGAGGATTTTAAAGACCTCCTACACTTTGGGCTCTCCAAGACCTGGGAGGGTGATCCCTTAATGCATTTACAACCTCTACAACATTATCGTAAACAACATTAACAACAACAGATAATCTCATTTAATAGCTCAACATAATAGCATAATACTGAATAGAATTGGTTGTTCATCAGTAATATCAACTATTTGGAGCATGAGATAACTACAACACATTCCATAGTGTAAAATAGTCATTGATTTGCAATTTTTAGTAAGCGCTAGGTTAAGACAAACAAAATACTGAACCATACAAATTAGTACAACTTACATCAGTGCCATATATCCATTGAGGGAGTCAAATTCATAAACATCTAAGGGTTTATGATAGATTTAACACATAACATATAAGATCCTTGAGAACTTCCTCCAAGATATGACAGGAGATCTTCTGGAACTGCCAGTTCATGGACAGTTCTTGAAGTTATACTTCACTTGAAGTATTCTTTTCCATGAACAGTACTTTAGGTTTGTATATTTTGTATATATTTTGTACATAGTTGGGGTTGTTTTGTCCGAACAATCCCTTTTGGTCGTCTTTGCATCTTGGTCTGCTCTACTTGAGATTCTGGATTCTCGCTTCATTCCAGTGGAATGAACGTCCCCAACTGGAGCCACTGATGGAACTTCAGTATTTTTCTCCTTGTTTTTCACTCATGCCTTGCCTTATGTCTCTAGTCTTTCATGGTGTTCGAGTTTTCTAAGGGTTGGGGTTTTAGCTTTGTCTTCATGTAAAACCCTAATGTTTATTTCATGCTTTGGTTGGGTTCTATTTCAATATTACTTTTGATGGGGTTTTAAAACAACTTATGTAATATCAATTCGTCTAGGCTAAGTCCCTTTGATTTTAATACTTTATTTCCTCCACAAGGTTTTATTTCCTAAGTCTCGGTTGGCCCCATGTTTCATCTTTTAAAAAACAACTTATGTTGTTGTTTACTGTTAGCCTAGTGATGTCCCCTCATCCTTTTTAATGAATGTTTTATTTTGCAGAAGGGATCGAATTCGTGCTACCATTGATCAAATTTCATTCGGATATCAACGGTTTCCCACCATCGCATGATCGGAAGCTGCAGGATTTTTACCGATTGCGATATCGCAGGTGGTCACCACGTGTCCTTATAGGGGATGAAATTGTGCGACTACTGATCAACTACCGTTTGATCTTAGTCGTTCCCCGCCATCCCGCGATGGCCCCACCATAATTCTTTGGTCGATCACAATATCACGAGCGGTTGCCACATGTCTCATCTCATGAAGCCGAAAGAATAAAGGAAATACCGTGGAACATTAATCTGGCCTTAAATACATTAAAAGGCGGCTTACTAAAGTGCTCTTAAGATGAACATGATTCAAATCGACGGATGTGTTATAATCTTGATGGAAAAGCTGTTCGAGGGTTAATGATAGGGCTAATGACTGTGTTGAAGGAACGAGATCATTGATGCTTAAGATCTATGGTTTCCCGTCATCACGTGATCTGAAGTTGTAGTATTTTTAATGATTGCGATATCGCGGGCAACCGCCACATGGACTTCCTTCATAGTGTATGGTATGGTCGGCCCCTTATGGCCATGTCGGCAATTGTGTTAGCGTATTTTGAAGGTAGCTGTCGATGATTTGATCAAAATGAAGGATCGACGGCTCAAATTTAAATCTGCATCAAATATGGTTGCAGTCGTTCGTGCAGCACACGAGTGAGCTTTAATGGTAGATGAGACATTTACTGGCACAATTTGATCAAAATAAAATCAATTCTCCTACTTTATGTGTGTCACAAAGCATTCAGGTATTTTGTGAAGCAGTTTTAGAGCCAAGAGCAAGGTTATGAACCCTGATAGCCGGAGTTTGGGATTTCTGCAAAAAGAGCCGTGAGTTAATTTATGTGTTTCCCGGTCACTCTATGCTTGAATTAAGGAAAATATTTGTTGTACTTATCATAGGGCTTGTTGATAAATGTTTTAGGGCTATAGTTTATTTAAATTGTGAGAAATTGCAATATCTATTTTCTATAATTTCATATCTCTGGTTAGTCCTAGCTATTTGAAGTGTGAAGTTGTAAGAAGCCCTCGTTTTTCCAAGATGGCACCACCCAAGCAACATTCTTGCCAGATTGACTATTTAAAAAGAAACCTGTATGATGATTTTTTGGATCAATTGCCCTTGTCAATGAATAATAGAAAGAAGGAATTGGTTCTGATGTGAGGGAAAATACTAGGGGAGGGGTTAGTATACAATTGTTCCAACATAGCCGATGCTAGGGTTCCTCTCATGGGTTTGGAAATATTCAGATTGTGGTATGGACAGAGGAATTTTCCTCACTCTTTTTCAAATGGATGGATGTATGATATGGGGAAGCTGGTGGTACCGAATGTTTTCCCTGATGTAGACCTACTTAGGGCAATAGCTGCAATATATGACCTTGTCACATGGTAATTAGGGATAATGATGGAAAGGTTTTGTTAAGCATTAATAGAAATGATATTCAACAGATTTTTGACTTGAGTGAACCGAGTGAGGACTTGGTGCCTATCAACCTTGAGGAAATGAAGCAGGAATATGCAAAGTTGAAGTCTCTTTTCAAAGCTAAATTGCTTCCACCTCATCTAGCTAGGGAAGGAGGTTCAAGATTTCATATCAGCCCCAGTGACCAGGAACCTTTCAGATAATAAAATTGTTTTGCAAATCATTTCCTGGCCACTTTTTATTCATTGTGTCAGATTTTGGGTTTCAGTCCTAGTGCGGTGATGCCCATTGCATACATGTTCATGGGGGTGCAAATACAACACCCTAACTTCTCTGTCACATATGACTTTGCTTCTTTCTTGGCTGAGAGGATACATGAGGGGCTGTCAAAGCTACAGAAAAATGATAACGACACTCAATTATTTTGGTATTCTATGTCGATGCATATTTTTTTATTCAAGAATGTTGACTTTTTCTCTAAGAAGATGAAATTAAGGCAATCGGTTGATGGAGAAAGATTGCCAATATAGATATCGACTACAAATTTATCTTGTAATAAGGAAAGCACTAGTTATGTGAAATTTGATTTTTTTTTTGCTTCCAGATTAAGGGCTAGATTGATGGTGAATGTACCTAGGATTCCTGAGGAATTACATGATTTCCTCAGGCCAAAGGGGAGGAAGCCAAAATTAAAAGTCAGTCATAACTGGGGTGACATTACCCCATACCCAGTCAGCACTATTTTGAGGGTATATGGTTTTCAAGCCCCTCATATACTGCCATATAATGTGCCACCAAGAGTGGGGTTTGTAGAAGTTATGTGGCAGATAGGTTGCATCCATGAGGACAACCTCATAGGGAGCGGTAAGGAAACATTTTTCCCTGATTATACAGTGGTATCTGATTTTTCCTTTTCAAAATAAGGTTGGGTGCACTTTGAGAAATTCTTTGAGGATTATCATTTGAGATGTGGTCCAAAGTGATAGCATGATCTTGAGGGTTTCTTTACCCTTTTTAGACAAAGAATAAAGGCTAGAAAGTTTGTGCATGATTTCAAATTTCCTGAGAACCTGATCAGAAATGAGTCTGACCTAAATAAGTAGGAGTTGAACAAGGAGAAATGGATAGCTTATGATAAGCTATTAGATATTGTGCAAAAAATGGATCTGAAATATAATCCACTGTTGGAGTTCAGTCCCCACCATAAGAAAATTAATTTTTATATGGAGAACTTCAAAGAGATTATGGGCACTTTGAGAACCAAAAAAGTAAACTTAAAGTTGAGTCTGGGTGTACAAGAACAAGGTGCCAGACCATTTGAAACAAGGCCAACATACCAGCCTATAGAAAAGTGACCCATTTACAGGAGAAAAAAGGATAGCGGCAATGATGAGGAAGAGGTGGACAAAAAGGGGAAGCAAATTATGAAGTTTCCTTCACAACCATGTCCAAAATTCAAAGTGCCTAGGGAAATTAAGATCATTGATTTAGAGTCATCACCAGAAGATAGTCCCCCATCACCACCATCTAAACCAAGCCCTAAAAGGAAAAGAACTGATCAACCACAAGAGAGTTTGATGGATGAAATTATTATTACTGATCAGGACATGCAGGTTGGTATGCCTTCCCCTCCTAGGCTAGCTGAATTGGTTTTATCTGATTTAGATATGAAAGTAAAAAGTGTACAAGATGCAAGAATTGAAGCATGTAAGGATTTTCTAGACAACAATGCATTTGTAAAGACTCCTATATTCTTGCAATTGGTATGGAGGATGAAATTTGAAGAATATCAAAATAAATGTAAGGAGAGAAGAGAACTAAGACCTAACAGGTCAGACAAGGAGAATGATGAGGAAGTGAAAGCTGAATTAATGGAAGAATTTAAGAACATCACTCATGAGGAAGGTAGAAAATTAGTGAGTCAGGCTGGTGTATTGATTATGTCTGAATGGGACATTGCAGATGCAGTGGCCTTTAAGTCTATTATGAAGTCCAAGCATCCCTTGCAAGAATCTAAAGAAGTCAAGGCAACACTTCAAGATTTTGCTTTCAGTGAAGAGTATGAAACCTTGGAAATTTGGGCATTGGCCCCACAAGGGAGAAAGCCAAATATTACAGATATTAATCCAAATTTCATAGGGGGATTAATAATAAAGAGAGCTTCAGATACCTCAACCACCGAGGCCACTAGTTTAACTGTGAATGTGGCCAAATTGGCCCAAAAGACTGTTGAAAGGGAGGAGGCTGAAAAGAAAAGCCTAATGGAGAAGTATAACCTTTTCATTGAAGAATAAAGCAAGATGCAACAAAGGAATGTTGAGTTGCAAATTGAGGTGGAAAGGTTCAGGTATGGACAGATTGGGGAGACATCAAGTGCTCCAGGGAAAAATACATTACCTTCCACAGTAGGGTCAGTGCCTCTTGCTTCTCCAATTGTTTCCACACTAGGGTCTCCCAGTCAGAATCCTTCCTTCACCCATTCTTTAGAGGAAATTGATGAAGAAACAGAGGGCTCTGTTGATCCTACAAATAATCAGCTCTTGTAAAGAATTGATGACTTACAGGCATCTTTGAGGGTAAGTGACGAGGGATCTCTTTCAAAGAAAAAAGAGATTGTTACTACTGTTTTAAGGCATTTGAATGAAAAGGTTGATAATAAATTGCTATCTATACATTCTTTTTATTTTTTGGTATTAGATGCAATAAAGAATATTGATAGGGATCAGGAGGTAGTGTTACCATTGATTGAAAATTGGATCCCTAGGACTAATGATTTAAATGTCATGTATAAGGCCTCAAGGTTTGATACAAACAATAGGCCCCAATCATTAAAGCCTACTCATGTGTTAGTAAAATCATTGCAAGGTTTTCAGACCTTACCAGATGACTTAAATAGGAAGATTAGGGAGTTGGTGAAGAATTTCAATGATTGGGGTAAGACATTGTTACCTGATATAATTGATGAGCAGGGGAAAATCAAGCCATTCTAGCAGTAGCAGGGTCAGGCAGCTAAGGTCATCATTGATCAAATTAAATTAAATTATGATGACTCTGATTATGACTTGTTGGTGAGCTGTATGGATAAAATCATTAGTACCAACTCATTTTTGGAATCTTTTGAAAGAGATACAAATCAGGTAGCAGTAAAATACACACCTTATAATGCCAAGGTGAATGAGGTAATTAATTTTGATTGGCCGACTGATGAAGAATATTAGAGGTGGGTAGATAAATATTTGACTGAGGAGGAATAAAAGAATGAATTACTAATGAGTGGTAAATCAGATGCTGCAGTTACAACGGCCTCTAGTTTTTCTTTGATGGTGGTCTCGGCGTGGGTTTCTTGTGGTTTTTTGTTGTTGCCTCAATTTTCTTCAACTGACATGATGAATGGGAATATTCTCCAAGGTGATGGTTGTTGCAATTATTTTTAGAATATCACTAGATGCTTCATTTGGCTGGTGACATGTGTACTTTCTAGCCTGATGCTTGTTTGCTCCTTCATTTTATATAAGAAGGATTTCAAGGCCAGAAGTACGAGTTAGCAAGTTAGATAATTTTGGTCAAGTCTAGGTGAAGTTGCAGAGCAAATTGTAAAGTCCGATGGTTTTAGAGAGAAATACAATTTAGGTTCTGAGTTATTCTGTAATCGGTTTTGAATTCATGGGGATTTAATGTTGTATAATAGTACTAGCATTTGAGTTGAAATGATAAATTCAAACTCATGTCTCTCCATTTTACATGCATATCCGAATTTTGAATAAGATGACTAAGGGTTGTTTCATTCATCTCACTGTTGTGGTGTGTATAATCCTTATTTTTTCTTTAATTCAAGGAATTAATTAAAATGCTTGAATGGGATTATAGGCGGATATGTTTTGTATAAGGATTTGATAAGTAGTATTGGGTGAGAATGCATACTAATGAAATTGTAATGCAATATTGTTAGGGATCTTATAAGTTATATGTTATGTATTAAATTTGTCATAAACCTTTAGATGCTTATGAATTTAACTCCTGAAATGGATATATAGCACTGATCTAAGTTGTACTTATTTGTGTAGTTCAATGATTTTTTGTCTTTGCCTAGAGCTTGCTACAAATTGCAAATTAATGACTATATTTTACTATGGATTGTGTGTAGTTATCTCATGCTCCACATAGTTGATATTATCAATGAACAACCAATTTTATTAGATATTATCCTATTGTGTTGAGCTATTCAATGGTATTATCTGTTATGTGTTAATCTTGTTTATGATATTGGTGCAGAGGTTGTAAAAACATTAAGGGATCACCCTCTCGGGTCTTGCAGAGCCAAAAGTGTAGGAGGCTTTTTAAAGTCCTCATCAGTTGGTCCAAGTCCTTCGAGCTGCCCTTGATTGGAATTGTAAATCCCATAGGTAGATTAGAAGACCAACCTGGTTACAGTGTAAAAAACAAACCAACACCCTCTACCTTTAACCCTAAACCCTAAACCATTAACCCTTAAAACCTCTACCCTCTATCTCTCTCACACTCTAAACTCTAAACCTTTCCTTGTATTCTTTTATAATTTTTATTATTCTTATTTATTTTACACTTACATTTACAAATACAAATACATATGCATTTATTTTTTTCATTTATTTCTCATGTAGTTTAATAGTTTGATTGATTTCATATTATATGTGTTGAAGACTTTAGAATTTCAATTATATTAATTTATGGATATGTTGTATCTATAACACTACAAAACCATATGCTCTTTGCATTTACACTTGCATTTAGAAATACACATTTATATACATAGATATAAATTTATTTAATGATATGTTGCATTTATTGTTCTAGGAGAGCATCCAAGTAATTGCATTTACATTTACATTTAAAAATACATATACATACATATTATTACATACATACATACATACATACATACATATATATATATATATGTCCATGTGTGTGTGTGTATGTATATCATTTATATTCAGTGTTTAGAAACAACCCATTAGGTCTGCACATGGATAAAAATTCATAAAATCATATCTCCCATACATGTTTTGTTGAAACCTAGGCTTGAAACTCTCATTTCACATGCTTTTCTTCACAAAACTCTTGAGGACAGCAGCTATACCTTCTTTATTTCTCATCCTACGACCTGTTCATGCATCCTACAATTACAACAGTATCCATGGGGTCTCTTACACAAGCTACAGTAATCATAAAAAGTGTAAGAGCCCCTTTATATCATGTTTGGACTACAAACCCTCAAAAATAGGGTAACCGGGTTGTATGCAAATAAATGAAGCTTTCTAACTCAAATCAATGCATTAAGCCCTCAAATCATATTCAAATCAAATCTAACACATATCTTCATGACCTGGAATTGATTTCACATCAAAATATGGCTGCATGTGACCGTACAGCGCTGCATAACAAGAAAAATATAAAAAATTTGAAGAAAAACACAAATTTTTGAATGTCAAGAGCTTCTATTTTAAATCCTCAACCATCAAAAACCATTGCAATGATCACTTTATGCCTTTTAAAGGATTTTACATGTCAACCATTGAACAACCACCTCTACAACTAACTTTTTCCTCTTTTATGATCACATGAAACATAAAACACACTAATTTCAAGGTTGTTAACATCACTATTGAAATGTTTTAATTTTTTGACCTTTCAAACATTAAAAAGTACATCATTAAATTAATTATGTAATGGCATAAAAATTAAAAACATCATGAATTAATTATGTAACCACATAAGTCAAATATAATTCTATCAAGAAATTAATATCAAATAGATAATATAATCGCATAACTCAAACATTTCAATGTCATTGATCTTCTTCTTCATCCAACTCTTTGTCTGTATCATCCGATCCAGATTCGACATTGTAAGTATTGGTCATATCATCATCATCATCGATATCAATTTTGATAATGTCATCATCCACATGGATATCATCTTCATAAACATTAACTCCTACATCATCATGATCTAGTTCCTCCTCTTCGACATCTTTGTCAAGGAAATCATCAACTAACTATTCATCCTGATCATCATCTACATCATCTTCTAGTTCTTCGGTATCTTCTTCTTCCACCACATTATACTTTACTGGACTTCCTCTTGGATCATTTATAACAACAAATGACCAACCTGGTTTACCTGGAACCTCTGAGTAAAATTCCTGCTCACATTGGCTTGGAAGAACATAGGGCTCATTTCCAACTCACTCGATCAACCTTGTATTAACCATGGTAAATCTATTATCATGTTCAATAATAGTTCTCTCAGGATCATTTTCATTCAATCTTAGCCTGTACCATAGGACCATGAACAAAATTAATCTAAAGGACTTAAAGTTACACTCAAGTATATCATCCAAAATCCCATAGTATCGATTTTCTAAGACTTTTGGATCTCTGTCGCTTATAGATGAAACATTAGTCACCTAAAAGACTGCAGTTATACCAGAATCAAAAGTTTTCTTCATGTCATCCAACATTTTGATTCAGAATTTATGACCATTGCACCACATAGCCTTGTGGTGTTTCACCTGCAATATGTCAAACATGTAAAAATTATTGCAATATCGTTAGTTGATAAACATATTTATTCTTGGCCGAATGTATGCAAAGAAAAAAATCTCAAATATATATACATCAATATAATTGAAAATAATTAAATAATATGGGTGATTAATATAATTATACGTACCTTTTTATCTCTTAAACCATATATGCTAAATCAATTTCCCTTTGTGTAACATTGGAATATCTATTACGATGAGCTTCTTTAACCAATGAAGCCACACCTTCCCATGTTAATGCGCGACCAAATTGTTGACATAATTCAATCCATACCATCATCTAATCAAGATTGTTGGCGATGTACAAATGTAGTGCATCCCACTCTCAATCAATTGTATCAAAAAAAATTGAAATTCACAAACGACGTATAATTAGTTAAATACCACAGTATACAACCTTAATTTATAATTGATGTATATTGAAGATTAAAAATTAAATAATTACAATATACATAAAACCATATGTAAAATGTATTCCAATTAATCTCCATGACCATCTTATAATTACCTCTCACTTTCCTCAATCTACCTTTCCCCATCAGGTACTCCCCTTCGAATTTGTTAATGGAGTTGGGATCCCAAATGCGATCTACATGGATCTTTGTTGCAAAATTAGGAAGATGTTCACTAATGTATAGCATGGTCTGCATACCATATATCCCTCCATCATAGAACCCTCAGGATGTGCTCTTTGTCTAACCAAAGCCTTCAAAAATTTCAAGTTCCTCTCAACCATCCACATTGACCTTGTGTGTACAGGTCCACACAATTCAATCTCCTCAACTTGGTGTATGAGGTAGTGTTCTTGTGCATTGAAAAATGTGAAGGTAGACACTTTTTCATTTCACACATTAGACGAGGAATTTTTTTCTTCCAATAATTTATATCTTCTTTATGGATTTCTTTAGATGGCAACCATCTACAAGTGATTCAAGGCGCAAATATATTAATGAGATTTAACAAAATATACAATATATTACATAACAAGTAAAACAAATGGAAATTATAAGATCTATACAACGAATTGAACAAATATCACTACTTACCTCATTTATTTTCCAAGATCATATATAACTTGCTTGACATTGTTGTCAAAGTTGTCTGGGAGAGATAGAGGTAGAACATACAAACAATTATAAAATATCTTTTTCATTATTTTTCCAAAAGTAGTAAACACAATACACTTAAAAGTACATGCATTATACAAGTGTATATAATATACCAGAATAATTACCTTAATGAAGGTATGGCAATCATGTGTTTTCATCCCTGACCCAAATTCACCTTTCTTTGTTATTATATTGTTTATGTTCGTAGCAAATCCTGTGGGAAATTGAATTTTTCGTATGACTTCTTTTATAACATTGTTTTGCTGCTCTGTTAATAACCAAGGAAGGGCACTTATATTAATTTGGTCTCCATCGCTATTTAATTGAATGACATTTTCATTGCATGATTGGCTCGAATGTCACACTACAAATTTATATAATTTTTTCTTTGTCATGCCTTCCATCCAATATTTTCCATAACGTTTTTGTTATATTTTTCCGATATGATTGTATCAAATAAATGCACAATTTGTAGCTGCTCATAGTAGGGAACCTACTAAATTGTCTGGGATAACTTTTCAGTCCCTGTGGAAGCCGACCATTAATGCCTTGAGACCTTCATGAAGCATATAAGTTAAACAAATTAACAATGACAATCATTGTCAATTACAACATGAGTAAACACAACACAATATAAAAATATAAATTCAAAACATATCATATATGATAGATAAACAATTTGATCTGATGTATAACCTTGACGATTAATTCTATTATATTTCAACTTCCATAGGCGAGGTGTCATTCTTCGTGGTTTTGATGTAGTCTCCTCTTTTCCATTGAAAAGATGTTTTTCAGTAGTTCGATACTTATGATTTCTATGGAGGAAGTGCCTATACTCATCAAACACCTACTTTCCTAAACTTGTTGAACAACGAGATTTCATCTTGGGACCACAAATTGGACATGCAAATTTTCCCTTTGTTTGAAGACCTGCAAGATCATATATAATTGGATTAAATATGTCAATTTTTATAATTATATATAATGAATAGATTATTTTAAAAACATGCATGATATCTACTTCATCAAATTAAATATTGTTAAAGTGTAGTCAAACATTATAACATACCACAAAAATGTGTTAGCCCTGGGGCATCATGAATTGTCCATACAAGCATTGCATGGAATTGAAATTGTCTTTGTCTTATTGGTCTAGAGACGTCATACATAGTGACGCCATTCCATAACTTTAGTAACTCGTCGATAAGAGGCTCGATATATACATTCATATCTTTAACTTGGTACTTACCTAGTTGAATGAACATAAACATTACATAATTATTATAACCATTTTACTACAATATATATAAATTAATGTATATGACTAGTGAATGAAAAAAATATAAGTCATTATGCAACAAATAAGACAAATGAGATGCTACTACGTTAAAGAAAATTGATGTAAACAAATACCTGGAACAATCATTGACAACATTATGTGCTCCCTCTTTATTAACATCCATGGAGGAATATTATTATTGATAACAAAAATAGGCCACACCAAGTAAATAGATCTCAGCTCTCCAAATGGATTGACACCATTCGCGCCCAATGAAAGAATGAGATTACGAGGTTCTTCTTTAAAGTGTGGCCATTTTTCCTCCATGTCCCTAAATGCATAACCATCTGCAGGCATTCGAAAAATGTCATCTCCACTTCTATTATGTGCATGGTAATCCATAAATTGCGTTAAGCTTTCGCACCTAAATAATCATTGCATACGTGGAATAATGGGAATATAACGAAGAACCTTGCGAGGCACCTTTTTTGTTAGTTGATCTGTTCAATATCTACTGATATGACATTCTGGGCATTCTATTGCAAATTCTTATTGTTTATGATATATAATACGATCATTGGGACATGCATCTATTACTTGATATTCCATTCTAATATCTTTCATAATGGTAGATAAATATCGGTATGAGCGAGGTAAAATATTTGATGGTGGTAACAAAAATTCACCAATCAATCTACAACAAGAAATAATTTTTTAATATAAATAATATTAATGGTACATATTTCATCATTTATTTACTAGTGATGAACTAACAACAATTAAATTAGATGAAAAAAGATGACATATATGACATACCTTAACATCCGTGAGATTGCTATGTTTGATAAACCATTCATAACCTTCAAGTTCAACAGCAACAATACAGCTGAGAGATAAGTTATTTGGGAGCCTTCATAAAGGGGCTCATATGCCTTCTCAAGTACAGGTAAATCATGAACATCATCAAAGTCATCTCGATCATCATGATCAGCTCTACCACTAAATGTGTCATGGATCAATGTATTTGTACCATCATCTTCAACTGTGTTTTCTAGCGCATGATCATCTTCTTCCATAGGATCATTAACTTCAACTTCAATATTCATAGCTCCATGTTCGTCTACTTGCAAAACCACATTCTCTGGGCTGTGATAATCCATATCATCTTCCCTAGGGCGCCCCACCTTTATAATAATGATAGACACAAATAAACCATGATCATGATCAACTGATTATATATATATATATAATGTTAAAATGATCTAAACATTTACAAATTCAATCAATATAAACACATATAATTAATGAAAAACTTACCAATGGACAATAATCATGCCCCCCTTCAATGTGACCATGTTTCCTACAATGTTTCTCAGCTATTGTGATTAAAAGTCATCTTGTCTTTAAGCCCTTGCAATTATTGCAAGGACAATAACATTTCCCATCACCCTTTCTTTTCAATCTAGCCCACAATCTATCAAGTGTCTCTTCATTTTGTTCTAGACTAATATTATTTGACATGATTTTTCTTTACCAAGCTTGACTATTTAGATCTTAAAAAAATATCAAACTCACACTCCAATCATTTTTATTCATAGAAAGGTAACAAAATCTAATAATTCTAATATTTTACACCAAAAAAATTTGGCATTCAACCACCCCTGCAAAAGAGAAGATAGTCTAAAGTTAATGACCCCAGAAAACACTTGAAAATGCTAATTCCAAAACTTATTAAATTCTGATTTTACTATGATTTCCAACCGTTAAGACTCCTAAAATTAGAATATTGAATTTGATCACAAACTTCCTACAATGATGGAGGTAGCGAGCTAGTAAGAGCAAGTGACCCATTCCTAAGGAGCAACAAGTCAGAATCATCATTGCTAATGTCAATATGGATTTATTCTTTTAGTTAAAGATGCAATGTGTCACTTCTTATGACGAGCTTATCCCTAGGGCCCTCAACATTGAGAGAGCCCTAATCACACAAGGAAGTACACACTAGTAGAATTTGGAAAATAAATGACTAGGTGACTAAAAATTTTAGTCACAACAACTAAAAATGACTAAATTCTACTCATTTTTTGCAACTTAGATATAAATGAGTAAATAAATTACTAGTTTGGTTGTTGATTAAAAATTATTTAGTCACACAAATAAAAATGACTAAATAGTTAGTCATTTATTTAGTCACAATCCATTTGAATAAATCATTTAAGGAATCAAGAATATAGCCCACCAAAATACTCTAAAACTTTAATAAAAATACCCTAAAATTTTTGTCAAAATCTTATTTTTAGGCGTAGCCCACCAAAATGGAGTTTTCATTTTAATAAACATACTCTAAAACCTTCGTCAAAACATTATTTTCAAGCATAGACCGCCAAAATGGAGAATTTTTTCCGTAAAGAATGACAGAGAACGGTGAGGAGATGTGTGTGAAAGGAGGCATAGGATTCATTGTTGCTTATCTCATTCCTGCTCTGCTCAACAAATCTTACATTGTTCCCGCTACTATTTGTAATCTAGGTATTTACTTGACATATATTTGCATAATCTCAAATTCCTTCAGAGGCTTTTGAAGTATCAATGTATCCTATATAGGGTTTACAATGATTTATTTTAATTAAATAAATAAATAAATGATGTATTTCCTTGTAATTAGATAATGTGGAGATCCCCTAAATCTGCCCCAGCACACTATCTTCTTTGGCACTGTATTCATTACTCCAGCTACAAGGGTTTTGCATGTGACATCTTTAATATATTCATAACCATGGATTTTAAATAGATCTCATTCTTTGCTTTAATCCTTTTCATGGTAACCCTTGAGTTCCATAATCCACCTTCAATCTCTTCTAAGAACGGTGTCTTAAGCTAGACTGCATAGTATGCATATAAAGCAAGTATTTCATAACTTCCATTGTTCCAAACCACCACTCACTGCCTTGCTTAAAATGTTGCCTCCATAAGTACAATAGCATGTTTTAAAATCATGGTTGCCAGTGATTGACCATTAAGATCACCACTTTCATCAAGATATAATGAGATTTTTGTCTTCAAACTCAAGAGTTTATGCAAGATAACATTGTGAATTGTTTGTTGTGTATGATTTGATTTTCTTGCACATTTACTGCTTTGCTAACTTCCTTTAAGACTGAGTATTGCACCCTCAGCTGCAATCTCAAACAGCTAACTCGCTATCACTTGAAGATTCCTTTCATGAGTATCATTCTATAAAATCAAACTATGCCCTATAGACTTCCTACTTACTACAGGGGACTCATTGTTTCATGGTATTGTAGATCTTAAGATCCTTCAACCTTATTGACACTACTTCATAGTCCACAAGATATTATTCACTATTCTCCCATCTTTGATGAGTCTCAAAACTCTGCTCAAACATACAATCCACTACCTCCATTATACATTAATGACTAAGAAGAAACATTGAACCTATGATTACCACTATTACTTCATTTTTACAATCATTCCTTGATTGCATTTTCCTTGTCTAACACTACCAAAAGCATTTGAAAAACCCTTAAGGTTAGCAAGGGGGTAAGGAAATTCACTGTTAAAACCTCCACTTTACTATGCAAGGTTTGAACTTTATTATCTTTGTCACTGCTCATCCTCTTTTTGACTGTCACATCTCAAGTGACTGTCATTCTTCTTACCGTAGATTGCATTTACAAATGTCACTAAGCTACATAGTGTGCTTGTTATTGGCTACAATCTTTAGATTGCAAGATTTTTTTATTACCTACAATGTCTCAATCTTTCGGTATTGCAACCTCACTAATCACTATAGTTGTTTATGTTTCTCACGGAGCCTAGGGTTTGTACCCTAATCATGCTCTTACCAATGCTTGTTGGTATTAAAAAACAACCTTAAATCTTGGGTCAGAAAATTAGATGTCTTGACAAAGTTGTGGTATGATCTTGGATTGTATCCTAGAGTGTGTGGGAAGCTTGTGTTTGATCATTAAGGTATGTAAACCTGATCAGGGAAATGTATCCTATATATCATGGGTCTTGCTTTAATACTTTCCATATTGGTTATTAGCAGATCACATTATTATAGTTTGTGGTAACCCAAGATTGCATTCAAGTATGTAACAAACTTGGTTTGTAGTTTAAGCTATACACTTTTAAGTAACATTCATAAGGTTTAGAAAATCTTGATCACTCTCTAGAATAGCCCATTAAACATGGGTTGTGCTTGAATGCACTACATAATTGATATAACACAACCACTTTGCATATCAACCAAAGTTATAGGCTCTTTATTGCAGCAAGAGGTAATCACTCTTTGATCATGTTATAACTATATCCTAACCTATTAAACTTGAGACAATCTGAATGCACCCAATGATGATTGACACCTACATTATACAACCTAAATTAACTACATTATATGAGTTCCTCCATTTCTATCACAACATAGCCACATTAAACTTGGGTCACACATGAATGCATCATGTATTTGTTATAACACAATTGTGCCACATGACCAATAGAGTTATGGATCACATAATTACAATCACAATAATTTTTTCTTTGGTTGTGATCTTATGGTGATTCCACACAACAAAATCTGGACATGAAATTCTCAAAACCCTAAACCTCTAAAAATGAAATCTGATGAGATGTTGCTTTAAAATATGATTTTCAAACCTGGAACTACAAAGTTGACTTCACAACTGAATTTTGCAAAAAGACAATGACTACCCTAAACCTGGTGATATCTTCTTGAATTTTTTCTGATTTTACCCAAGAAAATCATCCTTAGTTCTCTACAAACTGTCTCAAGTAGAGAAAAACACTGTCGCAATAAATCAGGCATGAGCTCACTTTTCTTTATGTCGGCCACAATTTTTTTTTTCTATTTTCATGTTTGTCAAAATTTTGATGAAACTAATAGTTGACATTTCGACGAAACCCAGGTTCGTCAAAATTTCAACTAACATCAGGGATAAACTTACAAAATATTGAAAATTACACATCAAATTTTACAAGCACCTGACGATACATCAAATTATACATATTTCATTGGATATTTTCATCAGATTTTGCAGTCAAATGAGTTAGTGTGCAAAAGGGTAGCAAACTTCGATGAGTAATTACATAGAAACCATGGCACTTAGAAACACTTCATCTAAGGCTATAGGATCACATAGGGTCCCTCTACAATAATATCTCTTGGGTTTTGATAGCTCCAAGTCATTTTCCCATGGTCTACAGATTTTAGTTGATAGAAAACGGGTCAATTGCATGTAATGTAAAGTTGGAAAGTGGTGTAACATTCATTTTTTTCATCATAAGACCAAACCAGCTATTCCAACATCTCTGTATGGGTGGTTTTATGCTAAGAATGGTTCTCTTTTTTACCCAAACATGTTGAAATAGTTCAAGCCACATTCTACTGGTGAAGTCTCTTAAGAAACCAAACTACAAAAGGGCAAAAAGTTTGATGAGTTATTAGTTAGTGTTGGTGTAATTAAATGTGTTGTACCTTGTCCTAGGTTATGATTACACCTTAGTTAAGTTTACTTAGGGACCACATAGGAGGTTTTTGGATATTTTCCACTTTTGGTGGACTTGACATGTCATTACTTTATCACTTCCACCTTTTGTGGACACATCATGTGATCATCTCTCCACCTTTTGTGGGTGATCCACCTTTTGCGGTGATTATCGCATTATCACTTTTCCACTTTAGGTGGAGTGATAGCTTTTCATAGTTGTCTCATGTCATAAGATTACGACACTTGTCATAATCTTATTCCCTTCTATGTTCTCACCTTGTCTATATAACCAAGGGGTCTCTTATGTACTTTTGTACTACTCATTCCATCATATTTGCATTATTGGCAGAATATAGTTTATTCTTGTCATATTGTTTCTATCTCTCTTATGCTTGTGCTTTCTATTAGGCCTCTAGATCTTGGGTGGCTACCTTCATAGCCAATTCTTACAGTTAGAAACCATGGAACTTGGAAATACTTTTTCTAAGGATATGGGATCATGTAGGGCCCCTCTGCAAATACCTCTCTCAAGTTTTGATAGTTCCAAATCATTTTCCCATGGTGAACAAATTTCAGTTGATGGAAAATAGGTCAATTGCTTGTAGTGTAAAGTTTGAAAGTGGTGTAGCTTTCATTTTGTTCATCATATGACTTAACCAAATGTTCCAAAAAGTTTGTATGGGTGGTTTTATGCTAGGAAAGTTCCTATTTCAAACCCAAACATGCTGAAATGGTCTGAGACACATTCTACCGATGAAGTCTGTTAGGAGACCAAAGTGCAAAAGGGAAACAAAATTTAATGAGCGATTACTGAGAAACCCTGACACTTGGAAACACTCTATTTGAGGCTATGCGATCATGTAGAGCCCCTCTACAATAACCTCTCTCATTTTTTTATAGCTCCAAATCATTTTCCTGTGGTCAACAGATTTTAGTTGATGTAAAACAGGTTAGTTGCCTGTAGTGTAAAGTTACAAGGTAGGTTTTTTTTGTTTTGTTTTTTGTGTGGCCGAACACTTAGCACCAAAATATCTAGGTGGGAACATCTACACTAGGTATGGTCACCACACTTCGATATTAAAGGTTCATTGTATTTCCAATGCTCTTATGATATTTAATAAGACTTGCATGACTTGATTTTTTGTTTGTGAGAATTAGTTGTTACTTTCCATTTTCTTTTGTCAATAGTTTTATGATGTTTTATTTATCTACGTAATACATGAAGTATAAAGCATACAAGTGAATGGTAGCATCAAGCACACATTTGGAATGGTAGGTTTCTTCCTCAATGATATAAAGCATGAAGCATATACATGAAGCATCAAGCATACAAATGAATTCCCTCCATGAAGCACATGAAGAATGAAGCATGAAGAATTACTATATTTATATGATTTATTTAATGTTCAATAATCTTATAGGAAAATCATTTTCAAACTTTATTATATAATTACAATGATATAAAAGAAGAGTGCATGGAAAATACTTGGATTTTAAATATTTGAATTAAAACATCTACAAATATCTATTGAAGCATGGATTTATAATGCAAATATGGACACCATCAATAAAAATGATCTATATTAACCAAAAAGCCATGTAGGCATACATCAATATATCTCGATATAAGTATAAAATATATACAAAATAGCCATATTGGTTGTACCATAGAAAAATGGATCTTTGGACATTTTCATGGTCATTTAGGTCTTTTTCCTGTGATGCTTGGCTTATTTTTCTTAGATTTAATGTTGTAATGTGACTTATACATTCACATTAGGTCTTGAATATTCAAATTATTAAGACTTTATGATGTCTTGTGAAGGTGTTGTGAAGTGTTGTAACACATTTCTACACATTTCTAGACTCTTCTTCTTATAATTTATCTAAATATCCCTTTTTATAACTTACCAAGTTTTATTTTAAAGTGTTGTAAAGTCTTGTAACAAAATTTTACACTTTTTTAGACTTTTCCTCACTAATTACACTTTTCTTATGCTTTATTTGGCCCCTTTATCCACTTAGAGGCCTTAATTAAGTGTATTTTGAATACAAACCCAACAAACATCATTAAATGCAACTTAATCCTTGACACCCACTTTCATGTCTTGATTGGGACCCATTCACCATGGGTGGCGAATGAGTCCCTCTTGGCCCAAAATTCAAAATAAATTCAAATTTCTTTCAGGTTTTTATTCATTAAGACCTTACGTCAGCCCGTGATGTTGTATTTTTGGGAAATTAGGGCATAAGTGCATATAAATAAGTGTTTTTCTATCCATTTTAACTGCCATTCACCTATTCATTCAAGTATTCATTCTTTCATCCATTTGAGCATTATATCATCATTCGATCAAACAATTATCAAGCATCTTGGAGCAGCCATTGACATATCTTCAAATTTCAACAAGGGTTTGTTGACTTTATGAAACTTGCATGTTATTTTTTCAACATTCCTTTTTCATTTCATTTCTTTATCAAGGGTTTGATTACCAAAGTGGGGTTTGACCAAGGAAAACCCCTATACTCTAACTCTTAACCATGTTTACCCTCTTTGCATGTGTGTTTGTAGGTCTTGTAGGTAGATTTTTCAAAGAGATAGGTGTTGAAAACTGGTCAAGTCATCAAAGCTTTTCAATTCAACAAAGACCTAATTCAAGCTTGGAGACATCATTTAGCCCATTTTTTGCAGTTTCATTTTTGTCAACCTGACAAGACAAGTATAGATCTAGACTCACAGAGTTGACTTCAAAATTTGCAAATTTTTGTAGGTGGACTGATTCACCATCAGTGGTGAATGAGTCCCACTGCCAGGATAGAGAAAGTTTTTTCTGAGGTTTTTAGTTCTGGGCATCCTGAAACTTGTTTCATTAGAATTCACCAAAACTTGGACTAATTCACCATTAGTGGCGAATGAGTCCCAATGGTCATCAACAGTAATTTTTGAAACATTATAGAACCTTCCAGTATCAACATTCTACTTCCAGGTGCACTCCATTTAATTTTGTTAAGTTTTATTTTCATTTGTGCATGTTTCTAGTTCATGTTTGCATATCACACTATGTTTTCAAACACTTCATATTTCTTAGGTTTTGCATAAATAATCAATCCATTTTATCAATTTTTTGTATTTATATTATTTCATTTAGACATAATTTCATTGTACTTGCATTATTTTGAGTGAACCACCTATATTTTGTGTGGGGTCTATCTCTCTCCTTTAGGTGAAAAACCCTAATTGAGCAAGAGAGTCATAGCATCCTACACCCAAAAATCAATGGTTCATTTTGGTGAACTTACATATTGAACATTATCTTTCTGATTTACATATGCATTTACATCCTAGGACTCATTGCATTAGCTTTTGCATTACTTTTCCATCCTAGGGTTTACAACACTGCATTAGTGAATATCTCATATAGATTTCATTTTTGCACTTCAAAATATTAAAAATACTAAAATTTTGCATTTACATCCTATTTTTGCATCAAAAAAGCATAAAAATCATTTTAAATTTTCTAAAAAATATCAAAAAATTCACCCCTAGACTCATTCACCACCCTAGGCAAATCAGTCCCGTTGCACATTCTAAACTACATTTTCTAGCATTTTTTGGGCATTTTCTACTATTATATTTTGTCATACTTTCTATTTTTTTTTTTTATTCTCTTTCTTGCATATTAGTTTACTTTCACCCATTGTCATAATTGTTTTTTCCTTTAATAAGTTTTGTATTTCATTAAAATCCTTAGTGTACATGTCAAACTGTGCCTTTTCATTTTCCCTTGCTTGTGTTTTACTTTTGGGGATGATGCAAAGTGTTGAGACCACAATGTCTCTTCCATGTTGACCCAAAGGTTTCCATTTTCTTTTGTTTTCGCTCTCTTTGTTTCATTCTTCTAGTTCTATGTATTTGGCGAATGATGCTAGTTCTGAGCTTTTCATAAAAAAAATTGCAGCAACGAACATACTAACCACAAATCCATAGATCCCTTATGTGTTTGGTATGTTCATTTTTGGTGGAAACCCCTCTTTCTTTTGTTCCTTTTTCCTTCGCATGAAGCAGTCTTATTTGGAAACGTATGACTTGACATAAGGGCTTTCCAAGTTGGCTCCCATGTCTTGTTTTTTTTTGCATTTTTCATTGACTACTTTAAAGTAATTGCTCACAAAACGGTGTGTAGCAATTCCTTTAAAGTAGGGGCATACATTGGCATTATTCATTTTGCATTTTTCTTGGTTCTTAGTGCAGCCTTCTTGTTCCATATGATGTGTTTGTCACTTTGTGGATGACATTAGGTGTAATATCCTTCATTAGTGTTATATATCTTAGCATATTGCATTCCTCTTGGTAGCCTAATGCAACGCACTACATCCCCTAAGTTGTGAATATTCTATTCTTTGATTGGTCCTCTCTTGGAGGCATTAGACACAATGTTCCCTAAGTGATAGACCTTGCATGAACTAAACAAGACTCCTTTGAACATATTTTGCATTTTACGTTTTTGCATTTTACATTTACATGGCCACCTTGCATAACACAACTTGCATGCCTGTGGTGCCATCATGTTTGTTCATGAGTTCTAAGCATATGAAGCTTTGCTTGTATCATGAAGCATGAATTGAAATTTTCCTTTGTGGCACTTTATTAAAGTTATCAGGAGGTATAGCTTTAATATGGTTCAGTGGGAAGCCCATTCTAAGGCACGAATTTCCCCATAGCCACCTGTGTGTTTGTGAGTACATACCAGCTAAGCATGTGTTTCTCACCTTTTGGGTCTTCTCACCTGGAAGACAACCATGAGTTCCATGTCATGAGCCTCTTTTTAAAAACTTTAGACATATTATAATTTTGTGTGGTAATATTAGGTAAGTGGTTTTATACAATTAATTTATGTGTGAAGAATGTAGAAAAAAAATATTAAATACACACTCTTTATAATGAACAAATAAAAGTTAGCAATATTAATAAATAAGTGTTTCATTAATAATTTCAGCACATGATGTTGGAGAAATGGAAAAATAAGGAATAAAATACTTTTGAATAAAAATTAATTCATTATGTGACAAGTGTCCCCATCCTATCCTAAGCATTATTAGTTAGCACAATCTTTCATTATACTTAATTAATAAAATTAGCCACTTTCACAAGTCACATTAATTTAATATAATACATCATTTAATCTAATTGATTAGGATTAAGGAGATGTCACTATCCTCCATAATCAATTAATAAATTAATCCTAGATTAATTGATTAATTAATCTTCATTATCTTTTTCTCAAATTTAAAAAATAATTCTTTTCTCCCTCACATGTGACTTGCATGCACAAGTCACTGTCACCTTACAACTCATCCCCACTCACCCTTGTATGGGAGTTCACACCATGCATGTGACATTTCCTCTTTGAGCCATTTGGCTTCCCCATGTGTGCTCACACATGGTCAAACCCCCCTCTCTTACATGTCATAGACATGTCATTATCAAGCCACCCTCTCTCTTACATGTCATAGACATGTCAACATCTCCTCTACCCAAGGTGTGCTCACAAACAAAAATTTGTATTTTAAAATTAGAATTCTTCTTCATAGGGTTATTTGAGCTTGTTTTATTGACTTTAGGGTAAAAATGAACCCCTAAGATGAGTACCTATGGGGTGGGAGGTTATTGAAAACATAATATGACCTTTTGGGAAAGTATGAACCTCTAAAAAGTCACTTAAAGAGGAGTGACGAGTTTTATGGTCTTGGGAAAGGTGTGGGGACTTGTCATATCCACCTCTCCCAAGGTGTGAGGACCCTTGGCTCCTCTCCCCATGCCATGTGAGCCTATTTTTAAATCCTTCTCCTTGTGATACTTGTCACAAGATGAGGCTATCAATCCAAACCCCACCTTCTCAAACAATCCTAGCCATTGAATCAATCTTCAATCTTAGCCCTCCATTTACCTCCCCTCAAGTCTATAAATTGAGTCCATTTCTTCTCTCACCAATGACACATAAATTCTAACTTATGCTATCACTTTGAAGAAGGATTGAAGGAAGGATAATCTAGTTAAAGAAGGTACAAGGAGAAGATTTGGAAGAAGATTTGTTGCAACTCCATCAATATTCAGGTTTCCTTCCTTTTTATTTTCTTTTAAAAATCTAGTTAAATCTAGAAATTAGTTAGAATCAATCTATTACATTATTGTTCTTACCATTCTTTGTTTTTCCAAACTAAATCTAGATATAAATTAATTTCCCTATTTTTTTCCCTCTAAATCAATATATTTTAAAATAAATAAATTTATTCTCATCTATGTTTATTTACAAAGAATTTTCTTTTACTTTTGTTAATGTCATTACAAAAATAAGTTAATTTTTATAAAATAAAATTTACAAATAAATGAATTATTATTATTGATAAAATACATATGGGTTTTTATATTAGAGTTCTTTATAACATTTAATTAATATTCTTTTAATTTAGTTAAGTCATAAATAAAATAGTTTTTTTTTTTTTTTGAAATTAGATTGGCCTTTAAAAATAAATAAATTGATAGAATTTTCAAAAGGGGTATCTATTGGATAGATTAAATAATAAATTATTTGGTTTAATTAACAATCAAAGGATGGGATTATTCATTAAATGAATTCAAATTATTAAATAAATTCTATGAACTTATTAATTTTAATAATGTTACTCTAATTTAGTAAGGCAACAAATTAACTAACATCTCTGATTGATGAAGATTTGGCCCAAACCATGGTTCTATGAGATAGTATTTAACTTCCTTTGAATAAAAGATAGAATGATTACTAGATATTGTTGAATATAATCAATAAACTTGGAATATACCTCTCTTCTTCATAAAATGATGATAAACTATGAGTATGGTCCTAGTTATAGAAGATTTTAAAAAAATAGAGGAATGACATCATCTATATATTATAACAATAATTACAATTCTATGATAACAATTATGACTAATAGACATTAAATTTTAAGTTTATTGTTTTACTAAATGGTAAGTAGTAAAATTGAATTCATGCAAACAAAATACCATCTAACTCAAGGCATTAATAATATCTCTTTAATAAAATTGTTTTCTTGTTATGCCACAAACTTAACTCTTAGATTTATTGTTATTCTTCAAATAAACTTTCTATCCATGCAATAAATTCATAAATTTGCAATAAACTTAATTCTTCAACATCATGGATATTCTTTAAATTAATTTTCTCCCTTAATATGCAAGTAGATTCAATTCTTTTTAAAACAAGGTTGATTCATTTAATTACAACAAGGGCATAATGTATAAATCATTATATAATCATTAGAATATTATCAAGAATAAACTTATGCAAAATTAATACAAACCTACTTTAGATAGATCATCAATCTTGAGGAATTAGTAGTATAACTTATACAATTAGAATCAATGCTCTTATTATATTAATACATTGTATTTTTTTTTATCTATCTAAGACATTAGTGAAATTACTTATGCAATTAAAATCAGGTCTTCTTTATTTGGAATTATTTATTCATGCAATTCCATCAAAATTAATAAACTTTTTGTCTTGAAACAATAGATTATGCCATGAAGTCTCCTTGAGTTGGAATTATTAGATGGATATTTATCTTGAAAATATTAGTGATACAAATTAAATCAAAACTACTTTACTCTATGACATGGATAGATTCAACTTTATTTTCTAGGAAATACTAACATTGCAAAACAATTAGATTCATACTATCTCTGAATTAGATCACCCATCTTGAAGAATTTGACATTATGTTTAAGTGTTTTTAGTTCATAAATGGATTTGACTATTCAATTCATTGTTACAAAAAAAATTACTTTCATAGGATATAAGTAGATGCAATACTTTTTTCTAGAAAATGTACTTTGAAAAAATAGTTTTTTACTTTTAGTAAGTTCATTTAATTTTACTTCCTTAGCAAAAAGGTATAAATCTTTTATATTACCATTTAGTTTATGTGAACAAGCTACTTTTCTTATTTTTGATAATGCATTTAATTTCCTTCTTAGATAGAAAACTTAAATAAGAGGAGGAAAACATAAAAATCAGCAATGTTTGGTATTAACGGTGCCTATGACTCACATTTACAGGTAATGTTGTCACCCTTGATTTATTGCACTTATAGCCTAATAAAGCTGCAACAACGACGTTTGTGGCATCATCCTTATAAATTGACAGGGAGTTATAAGGATAATTTTGGAGTTAAAATCCAAGGGGTGGGAAATCCCTCTTGGATCGATAATCTAAAAAAAGATAATACTATAATGGACTTACATCCGCTAGTGAAAATCATATAAAACCCCAATAAGGTTTGGGCATGTGAATTAACTTTTTAATTCTTTTATCTTTGATGATTTGTTATTTAATGGGAAAGGGTGATGTGACTTATAGGAATTTAGGACATAGATGAATTAGGAAACAAGCAAAATATCACCATCAATATTTATGCTTTATATGCTCCCTTATGTGGGTAGCAACCGAAGATAAACTCTCTGGGGCAATGGCCCTAGAAAGGGTCGCGTACCCACAAAACAATTTATGTGAAACAATAGATTAGAAAATAGAACTACATATTATATGCCTTGATCTCGTGTTGAAATGGTGTATGTAGGCAATCTAGGGACGGAGTTGTCCCTAGTACGCAAGCGCTCAGGGCGGGGATTTAGGATTGGGTTAAGCGTGTTTACTTTGTTGGTCTTGTTAAGATACCTTGAGTTAAAGAAAGATAAATAAATATTAAAATTGAAGTTGGAAATTACTTGTTATACTCAGAAGGAATCCTAGATGGATTTGCTTGATTCCCTGAGGCTTTAGACCAAATTTCGAGGTGTGACTCAAGTTTTTACTATTATCTCACATACTCATAAGGATGTTGACCTTGGTGCACTCCTAGTAAGGGAGTGTAGTCTTTAGAGAGTGACTTAGGACCTGGATGGTCCCAATGAGTCTAACTCTCTAGCTAGAGAATTTTCTAACCTATGTGGTTAGATGTCTACCTTATTTGGATAGATAAATCTTAGTCCCGTATGGACATGAGCCTAACCCAAATGGTTAGATGCCTATCCCAGATGGATAGATGAGTCATGGTCTCGTATGGACATTAACCTAACCTGTATGGTTAGATTCCTATCCCATATGGATAGAAATTCCTAAGTATACAACTAATTGAGAAAGACATTAAGAGATTTACTTTGATACCAAAAAAAATAAAAATAGTGAATTTTTGGATTAAGGAAGTGTGGGTCTCTACATTCCATCACCCTGGAGTGACTATGCATTTTTTTTTAATAAAGAGCCTAGGTCTGATCCACAACTAGTTAGACAAACGATCAAAGCTTGATCTGACCTTTCCTTTTCCTTTTTGTTTTCTTTTTCTCTTTTATATGTGTGTTCCTTTGTTCTTATGTTTAGTTTACCATGGGATCTTCATCCTAGGGGCTTGATCATCCCTCTTGATCATTGTTGTCTCATCTTGCTAGCATAAGTGCATTTAGATCCTTCTCAATATGTGTGGCTACTTTAGTGTGAGTTTGAAGCAAGTTCATCCTCTCACTAAAGTGGGGGCTAAATGTACCATAAAAAAATGGATTTTTAGACATTTTCATGGTCATTTATGTATTTTTCTTGTGATGCTTGGCTTATTTTACTTAGATTTAATGTTGTAATGTGACTTATACATTCACATTAGGTCTTGAATATTCAAATTATTAAGACTTTATGATATCTTGTGAAGGTGTTGTGAAGTGTTGTAACACATTTCTACACTTTTCTAGACTCTTCTTCTTATAATTTATCTAAATATCCCCTTTTTATCACTTACCAAGTCTTATTTTAAAGTGTTGTAAAGTCTTGTAACAAACTTTTACACTTTTTTAGACTTTTCATCACTAATTACACCTTTCTTATGCTTTATTTGGCCCCTTTATTCATTTATAGGCCTTAATTAAGTGTTTTTTAATACAAACCCAACAAAAATATTTAAATGCAACTTAATCCCTGACACCCACTTGCATGCCTTGAGTGGGACCCATTCATCATGGGTGGTGAATGAGTACCTCTTTGACACAAAATTCAAAATAGATTCAAATTTCTTTCAGGTTTTTATTCATTGAGACCTTAGGTCAGCCTGTGATGTATTTTTTAGGAAATTAGGGTATAAGTGTGTATAAATAAGTGTTTTTCTATCCATTTTAACCCCTATTCACCTATTCATTCTTGCATCCATTTGAGCATAATATCATCATTCAATCAAGCAATTATCAAGCATCTTGGAGTAGCCATTGACATATCTTCAGAATTCAACAAAAAGGGTTTGTTGACTTTATGACACTTGCATGTTATTTTTTCATCATTCATTTGTCATTTCATTTCTTTATCAAGGATTTGATTACCAAAGTGGGGTTTGACCAAGGAAAGCCCCTATACTCTAACCATTAACCATTTTTCCCCTCTTTGCATGTGTGTTTGCAGGTCTTGTACGTAGATTTTTCAAAGAGATAGG
>VDFB02271358.1:355125421-355235046 GCA_007258455.2 Sequoia sempervirens | reverse complement strand
TTAGATGCCTATCCCAGATGGATAGATGAGTCATGGTCTCGTATGGACATTAACCTAACCTGTATGGTTAGATTCCTATCCCATATGGATAGAAATTCCTAAGTATACAACTAATTGAGAAAGACATTAAGAGATTTACTTTGATACCAAAAAAAATAAAAATAGTGAATTTTTGGATTAAGGAAGTGTGGGTCTCTACATTCCATCACCCTGGAGTGACTATGCATTTTTTTTTAATAAAGAGCCTAGGTCTGATCCACAACTAGTTAGACAAACGATCAAAGCTTGATCTGACCTTTCCTTTTCCTTTTTGTTTTCTTTTTCTCTTTTATATGTGTGTTCCTTTGTTCTTATGTTTAGTTTACCATGGGATCTTCATCCTAGGGGCTTGATCATCCCTCTTGATCATTGTTGTCTCATCTTGCTAGCATAAGTGCATTTAGATCCTTCTCAATATGTGTGGCTACTTTAGTGTGAGTTTGAAGCAAGTTCATCCTCTCACTAAAGTGGGGGCTAAATGTACCATAAAAAAATGGATTTTTAGACATTTTCATGGTCATTTATGTATTTTTCTTGTGATGCTTGGCTTATTTTACTTAGATTTAATGTTGTAATGTGACTTATACATTCACATTAGGTCTTGAATATTCAAATTATTAAGACTTTATGATATCTTGTGAAGGTGTTGTGAAGTGTTGTAACACATTTCTACACTTTTCTAGACTCTTCTTCTTATAATTTATCTAAATATCCCCTTTTTATCACTTACCAAGTCTTATTTTAAAGTGTTGTAAAGTCTTGTAACAAACTTTTACACTTTTTTAGACTTTTCATCACTAATTACACCTTTCTTATGCTTTATTTGGCCCCTTTATTCATTTATAGGCCTTAATTAAGTGTTTTTTAATACAAACCCAACAAAAATATTTAAATGCAACTTAATCCCTGACACCCACTTGCATGCCTTGAGTGGGACCCATTCATCATGGGTGGTGAATGAGTACCTCTTTGACACAAAATTCAAAATAGATTCAAATTTCTTTCAGGTTTTTATTCATTGAGACCTTAGGTCAGCCTGTGATGTATTTTTTAGGAAATTAGGGTATAAGTGTGTATAAATAAGTGTTTTTCTATCCATTTTAACCCCTATTCACCTATTCATTCTTGCATCCATTTGAGCATAATATCATCATTCAATCAAGCAATTATCAAGCATCTTGGAGTAGCCATTGACATATCTTCAGAATTCAACAAAAAGGGTTTGTTGACTTTATGACACTTGCATGTTATTTTTTCATCATTCATTTGTCATTTCATTTCTTTATCAAGGATTTGATTACCAAAGTGGGGTTTGACCAAGGAAAGCCCCTATACTCTAACCATTAACCATTTTTCCCCTCTTTGCATGTGTGTTTGCAGGTCTTGTACGTAGATTTTTCAAAGAGATAGGTGTTGAAAAGTGGTCAGCAAGTCATAAAAGCTACTCAAGTCAAAAAAAGACCTAATTCAAGCTTGGAGACATCATTCAACCCATTTTCTACAGTTTTAGTTTCGTCAACCTCACAAGAAGACAAGTACAAATTTGGACCCATAGAGTTGCAGATTTCTATAGGTGGACTGATTTTCCATTAGTGGTGAATGAGTCCCACTACCAAGCTAGAGAAAGTTTTTTTTGAGGTTTTCATTTCCTGACATCGCGAAACCTATTTCAGTAGAATTTACTAGAACCTAAATTGATTTGCCATCAGTGGAAAATGACTCTTGGTGGTCATCAACAGTAATTTCTAAAACATTCCAGAACCTTCTAGTATTAGCATTCTACTTCCAAGTGCACTCCATTCAGTTTCATTAGGTTTTTTTTCATTTGTGCATGTTTCTAGTTCATGTTTTCATATCACACTATGTTTTCAAACACTTCATATTTCTTAGGTTTTGCATAAATAATCAATCCATTTTATCATTTTTTGTATATTTATATCATTGCATTTAGACATAATTTCATTGTACTTGCATTAGTTTGAGTGAACCATTTAGATATTGTGTGGGGTATATCTCTCTCCTTTAGGTGAAAAACCCTAATTGAGCAAGAGAGTCATAGCATCCTACACCAAAAAATCAATGGTTCATTGGCTTACAAGAATTCCATATAGGCATACAATGTAAAGTATATGCAATACAAAATATGTCTAAAAATGCCATATATGCATACAACAAAAGACCCCAATCAAAAGTCATTGCCCTCCAAGTGAATGAAACAAATGGGTGGCCTTTGGTGGTCGGTTGGATGATGATACGTATGACACTCATTTACCCTGAACTCAAGGGCTACTCCTCCTAGGGTTTAGTTCCTCATCAAGCCTTATATGTTACAATAACAAGTAAATTATATAAAAATTACATTAAAAAATGATATATTTAACAAAATAAACACTTACCCCACTAGATGATCTCTCTCCTCATGTAAAATATTTGCATGCTCATGCAATGGCATGCCCAAGTCCTATAGAAATCATCCAAATATAAATTAAATTATGAATCCATAGTCATTTGGTTTTTCACTAACTAATAGCTATAACAACGAATGTAATTTGAAATTTACAAATCTACCTGATACCCCTGTGAGAGGCATCCAACTGTCTATTGTAAAAGTTACACCTTGCTCCATTACCCTATCAACATCTGGAGGTGATTTTTCTTCCATCATCTAAAAATAAAACATAAAATTATTTAATCACAAAAAGTAGAATAGTGATGTAGGTCATGGATTATAATGTATGAGATAATCAACAAAACTTTGAGTACTTATTGAGCTATATATTTCTTACTATTATGCTTACTACTTGCCATGTCCATAGCTTGTTTGAAAGAACCTATTTAAGGCTTTTATCCATAGCACCAATGCAGTGAATTGTTTCATAAAATGCTTTGGTAGACATGTGTGAAAAATGTGGTGGCATAGAGAAGGCACTAAATTGATCAAAAAAATGCCTCAAAGAAATGTGGTCTCATGGTGATGGAATGTCATGGAAAATCACCATGAGACCACATCTCTTTGAGGAATTTTTTTCAAACATTTCATTTCATTTTGTGAATGCCTTGATTTTTCACTCTATTCAAACATGGACAAACAAGAAAGCGTTAGTTGTTTAAATACAACAAACAGACATTCCTATGAGATACTTGAACATACTAGTTATGCAAACATATAAAAGCATATTCAAACTCTATCCCATAGTGGGATTGGTGTTCCTTTGATGTGGAAAGAAATCCCTTTCCCAATCCCTTTCGATTATCTCCAAGATTGTTGATGAAAGTGATGTTTTTGATGTAAAATATGATGATTTCTTAGCTAAAATGATCAAATGAGGATGTTATGAGATTAAAAATAAAAAATCCTATATTAAGCTTTCATATGATGGTGGAGTGATTCTTAAATGGCTAGCATAAAACTAGGTCTAGAAACTAAATAACTAAAATGGAGAAAATGGTCTATAGCTATGGATGAAATTGTGTATAATGTTGATGCATAAAACAATGGATCCATATTCAATAGAAAATCCATCTATAAATAGGGTTGAAGGGTTGAAGAATGAAGATATTAAAGGAATGTGGGATTAAACATAGGACCAATAGCCTTGTGACACTTGTCACAAGGCTAATGAAAGCCTAACGAGGTATTTGTTGAGCATTTTTTGAAAAATGTGAAGAGTTAATGTTTGTACCTGTGAAGGGTGAGGGGGGTTTAAGAGAATTGAAGGCATGTTAATGAGGATGTAAGAGAAGTTAATTCATTTTTAAGGGGAATTAAGGGCTTTGTAAGAGGCTTAAATGCCTTTGGAAGAAGCATTGAAAACCTTGTAAGAAGTTTAATTGCCTTTGGGAGGGAAAGTCAACAAAAGTGGCTTAAAGGGAATATTCCCTAGAATATTCCTTTGTGAAGATAAATAAGGTAATTACTTATTTAAAAGAATTGATTTTCTTGTGCAACTTGGTTAGTTGACCAACAGTTGACTTAACCAAGGGTAGGGTTAAAGGCTAGGGAAATGGGTAATAGAGATTAGAGGGTGATTAGGTTAATTAATTTAGAATTAATTAATCTAAGTGGGATTAGGGGTTTTTATGACATTTTCTAAATAATTATATTTATTTAAAAAAATGAGAGGACATAAGGGATTTAATTAAATAATCTGATTTATTTAATTAAATTAGATTAACATTAGTAAGTTAATCTAATAAATTTCTTTATTTGATTAATAGTAGAAATTGATGAATTTAACTAAATAATAAGATTTATTTAATTAAATGGTCGGTTTAGAGGTGATTTAGGAGGAAGTGATGTTAATTAATCAGAATTAGATGATTGGACTATTTGACTGTCTACACCTTCTCTATGCTATTATGTTGAGATGGGATGGATGGTATAGTGTTTTCTTGGTTACGAGATGGAGGGGGGTCATAAGATGAAGAGGGATGGGTGTTTTGATCATGAGGCGAAAAGGATCATTAGATGGGGTGGAAGGTATACTTTAATACCACATTTCAAGAGCAATCAAACAATGGAGTGGAAGAGGTACTTTGATTTGGACATGGAAGGATCTCACTAGATGAAGTGGGGAGAGGGGATTATGAGAGGTGGGGTGAAGGGATATCTTGCTCTTAAGATGGAAAGATATCATTAGATGAGATGGAAGGGATATGTTGTTCTTGATTGGAAATGGGATCATGAGATGGAAGGGGATCATATGATGGATGAGAAGGGTTTCCTTGATCTTTAAATGTATGGGAATCTATGTTAGCATGATTTGGATTAGAAGATGGACATAGTTCATTTGATATGGATGGTGTCATGAGGGAGGAAGGTTTTATAGACTCTTCAACTTGGATAGATGGATTGATAGGGGATTCATTTAAGATTTAGGGTATTAGTGTTTATCTTGATGTGGGGGTGATGAAGGTGGATGCATGATATGGGAATATTGCACTACTTTGTTTTTACATGGGGAAACAACCACCTTCGCAAATAGTCCTTGGAGGAAGTTATTATGAGAAACATGGGATGACTTTGCTTGATAATAGTGGGGTGATGTGGATTTTAAGTATGTGGGATATGAAAGTGGAATAAGAGTTGGAAGCTTCCATGGATTGGTAAATTGAGGATGAGGATTTGAGGACCTTGAAAAGGATTTGGAGGAGAATTTTTCCTAAAGTCTTGGTTTATATTCTTAAGGCAGTGAGTTTTTTGAAAAGTGCCTCAAAGAAATGTGGTGTCGTGGTGATGGAATGGAATTCCATCACCATGACACCGCATTTCTTTGAGGCACTTTTCAAAAAACTCACTGCCTTAAGAATATAAACCAAGACTTTAATCACCATGACACCACATTTCTTTGAGCTACTTTTCAAACAACTTAATACTTTTCCTATCCTATTTCCTACTATTATGCTTTGATATATTTTTTCCAAGCATCCATAGTTTGTTGGAAAGCACCTATTTTAGGCTTTTAGCCATAGTAGCAAGAAAGTGAACTGTTTGATAAAATGCTGGTGTAAGTGTTCCAAGGCTTTCTTGCACAACTAGCTAAGAAGACCTTTCCTTGCCTTCGTCTAGGAACCTAATATCTTCTAGGTCCTTATTAGGCTTATATGATTAACTAAGTCCTGATCCAACTCCTCTCCAAGAGTCTCACACCTTGTACTTCACCTTGAAGGACTAACACCACTTTGTTATATGCAAACTCTCTCCTACACTTAGAAGACTCTAAGTGCCAACATCACACAAAACATTGAATTGATTGTAGGGGTTCCAAACATATTGGAAACATGCCATGTACATCCAAATGGATCCTTCTTGGAGGATCTCCAAACTCCTTTCCTACCAGTTTCAAGAATTGGTCTTGAGGGGGCCTAATTCCTTGTAGCACTTGACAGAGACCTTTGCTTCATTCCTGCCCAAACTTTCCAAAAAACTTGAAAAACCAATTCCACATTCAAATACCCTTTTTGATTTTCTGAAGGATTCAAAATATTCTAGACTCCTAAGTCCTCCGTACACTGGTTTCCTATTATCTAGGTTAACTCGAGTAAAAAGACCTAATTATTAGGACCTCACTGATTTCTCACTCAAAACTTAGTCAAATGGATTGATAAAGCCTCAATCCTTTTAGCATGTTAGGATATGTCTATACCATACCTGGAAATGTACTTTCTTCATACTGTACCTCAATCCCCTGCCTAAATTCTTCAATTCATTACTGTCAAACCTCTAATCGAGCACTCTAAGCTCACCTAGGGCTTGACATTAAACACAGATGTTCCACTCTCCATGACTCCTAACTCTACATATGTATAGACCAATGGCTCCCCAAACACATCCATCTATCCTCAGGAAAATCCCATGACTAGATTTCATGGGGGAGCCATAAAAAGACAAGCTGGTCAGGACAGGACCAATAAAACCCCTAAACCTTAACCTATCTATTCAAGACACCAAAACAGCTTAAATCAACTTACTTGTAGAATGGAAAAAGTTTAGAACTATCCTATTAACATGACTCTAACACTAAATCAAAACATCCAATTCACTTAGTATCACTGTCACTCAATAACACTCGGAGTTCTAAAAAAAAACAGTAATTGCAGAGCTATCTTCTATTACCAAAAACTTTGATTACAATCTCCTTTTCTTGAATTCGAGCCTCCTACATCTTAGATGCCATTCACCATGTTTGTAGGGTATGTTGGTCAATCCCCCACTCCTATCCTTTAGGGGATCCTATGTAACCGAGTTGCATGCAACATTTGCCATAATGGCAAATGTTGTCATGACAATTTTGTAACAACATTTGGCAACTTTGTCATTATGCCACCTTCCTAACTCTTAGGACCTCTATCTCCTATATTTCGAGTAACCAAATCCATTAAAGGCCTCATGGCATCTTTCTAACATCATTCATGTGTTTAGAACACATTTAAGACTCAAATCCCAACTTAAGCTACTAAGGCTAAGCAATGTAAAAACTATTAATCAACAACTAACTTTGGTGACCTTAGTCCTAATCACTAACTCACCTAGCCACAGCAATGACCTTCTAAGGTCCAAAACAAACATACAATTACTCTGACTTGGCTAATGTCAGATACAAGCCCAAAATATCCTAACTATGGAGGTTAGCCTAGGTGTGCTCCTGCACCATCCTCCCCAAAACAAAAAAAAATTCATTCCACCCTTGGATTGAGTAAGTTGAGATCAATGCCCAACTTCTTGAACTCTGGTTCTTTGATCCATACTGCATCAGCATCAGGTTGACCTTGCCACTTGATCAGATGTTCCTTGTATTCCTTGGTTCTAGTCTTCTTGTAGACCCTAGTATCCAGTATACTGTCAACTTGCTTGACTGTAGTAGAAGGTAGTTAGAGCTCTTCCACATCATGGATGACTTCATTGAGGCTTTGATCCATGTATGGTGGTGGTCCTTTGTAATGAACTAGGTCTACAATGTTGAAGATAGGGGATAGTCAACTATCTTCTGGTAGCTCCACTCTAAAAGCATTGTTCCCATACTTTGCCAAGATAGGACAGGGACCTATCCTCTTCATCTGCAACTTGTGAGGGACTCCCTTCAGTAGTCTAGACTTATTTAGATGTATCATCACCAAGTCTCCCACATTAAATTGAACTTCTCTTCTACGCTCATCCACCTTGATCTTATGCTTCATGGTGTTTTATGTCAATGTCTTCCTGACTGTGTCATGAATCTCCTACATTGCATAGGAAAAATCATCAGCATGTCCACTTCCCTTAACTCCTTCCTTTAAGTATCTTAGTTCATAGACTCCTCTAGGATGTAGACCATAGACTATTGCAAAGGGACTCTTCCCTGTTGACCTATTCACAGTGTCATTATAGGCATATTCAGCTTTTCCAATCAACTGATCCCATTGTTGACCATACTCCTTGGTCAAGCACCTTAATAGATTTCCAAGGCTTCTATTAACAACCTCAGTCTGACCATTAGTTTGGGGATGGTATGCAGATCCAAAAGATAAATTAGTGCCCAATCTCTGCCAAAGATTCTTCCAAAAATGACTCATAAACTTGGTGTCTCTATCTGACACTATGCTCATAGGTAACCCACAAATTCGTACTATCTCCTTGAAGAAAAGAGAGGCTATTTGGCTGGCATCATTGGTTGTCTTACATGGCACAAAGTGAGCCATCTTACTGAATCTGTCCACAACTACATAAACACTATCCATGCCTTGTTTTGTCTTGGGTAACCCAACTACAAAATCCATACTCAAGCATTCACATGGCCTAGTAGGAATAGGTAGTGGTTGGTATAGGCCTGCATTTGAAGAAGTACCCTTGGCCTTTTGACATACTATACAACTTTCCACATACCTCCTAACATCTAGATTCATCCTTGGCCAGTAATAGAACCTTTGAACAAGTTCTTGAGTCTTCGTGATCCCAAAATGACCACTCAATGCACCATTATGCTTTTCTTGTATCAAATTCTCTCTAATAGAGCCTCTAGGGACACATAACTGATTCCCTTTAAACAAGAGATCACTTTGCAAAGTATATTCAGCATATCTACTATGAAAATGATTCTTGTATTCAGCACATACCTTATAAATGTCTGCAAAATCTTCATCATCTGCATATAGATCCTTGAAATGATCTATTCCCATGCTCCTCAACTAAATCTCTTGGATGGTAAGAACTCTTCTACTCAAGGCATCTGCCACCTTGTTGAGTACTCCTTTCTTGTGCTTGATATTAAAAGTATAAGCTTGCAGGTATTCAACCCACTTCATGTGTTTGTGACTCAATTTCTCTTGTGAATTCAGGAAACTAAGTGCTTGGTTGTCGGAATACACTATGAACTCCTTGGGAAGCAAGTAGTGCCTCCATTTCCTTAAAGCCTGAACCAATGCATACATCTCAAGGTCATAAGAAGAATACTTCTTCTTGGCTTCACTTAACTTTTCTGAATGAAAAGCCACCGGTCTACCCTCTTGGCTTGGAACAGCTCCAATAGCCACATTGCTTGCATCACACTCAATAGTGAATAGCTTCTCAAAGCTTGGCAACACCAAAATAGGTTGGGTAGCTATCTTTTCCTTCAACAACTCAAAACTTTTGTTAGCTTGCTCATTCCATACAAATCTAGTCTTCATCCCTCCTTTAATGGTATCCAACATAGGAGCACAAATAACACTAAATTGTCTTATGAACTTCCTATAGTATTGAGCAAGGCCATGAAAACTTCTTACCTCTGTTGTTGTCCTTGGAGTAGGGCAATTGAGGATGGCTTTCACTTTGCTAATGTCCATTTTCAGGTTGCCATGAGATAATACAAACCCAAGGTACACCAGCTCTGTCTTGATGAATTCACACTTCTCTAAGTTGATCATCAATTTCTCCTCATGTAGCTTCTTGCAAACCAACTCAATCTGTTTGAGATGCTCTTCTCTTGTTTTGCTATAAATCAATTTATCATCAAGATATACCACTACAAATTTACCAATGTAGTCTGTGAGGACTTCATTCATGACCCTCATGAATGTGGAGGGGGCATTAGACAACCCAAATGGCATAACAAGCCACTCATATAAACCCTCATTGGTTTTGAAGGTTGTTTTCCACTCATCTCCCTCATGTATCCTAATTTGGTGATAACCACTCTTTAAGTCTATCTTGGTATAATACTTAGCTTCACCAAGACAATCCATTAGGTCTTCAATCCTAGGGATAGGGAACCTATATCTAATGGTTATCCTATTTATGGCCCTTGAATCAGTACAAAGCCTCCAATCTCCTCCCTTTTTAGGTGTTAGGACAGTGGGTACGACACATGGAATAATGCTCTTTCTAATGAGACCTTGGTTTAGGAGTTCTTGTATTTGTCTAGCTATTTCCTCATTTTGTTGAGGGGTCATCTTGTAGGCTGCCTTATTTGGTAGGGTAGCCCCTGATATCAAGTCTATCCTATGACTTATGGCTCTTTTAGGGGGTAATGCTACTGGTTGTCCACTGCTTACAATGCCTTCATAAGTTTGCAACATACTCTGTATCTCTTTAGGTAATTCTGGCTTCTTAGCTGCTTTGTCATTACTTACCTCTCTTGGCCTTAACACTAATGCATAGCCAATTCCTTCTCCTTCTTCCAAGGCTTCTAAGAACTCTTTTTCACCAACCATGAGCAGATTAGGACCTGTTGTCTTCACCTCTGCATCCTCTAATAGTGACTGAATTTTGAATGTTACCTTATCCTTCTTGAAAGTATAAGAGTTCTTGGCTCCATCATGCATAGCTTGGCGATCAAATTGCCATGGTCTACCTAGGAGCAAGTGACATGCATCCATAGGTAACACATCACACAAGACTTTGTCCTTGTACCTTCCAATTAAGAACTCCACCCATGCTTGTTCATTTACTAAGACATGTTGGCCTTTATTGAGCCATGTGACCTTGTAAGGATTGGTGTGGGGTATCCTTGTCAACTTTAGTTTGCTGACTACTTCCTCTGACACAATATTGTTAGTAGACCCTGAGTCAATGATGACTCTACATACTTTTCCCATCATTTTGCACTTTATCCTAAATAGGGACCTCCTTTGGCTTGGTTCCTCCTTAACCGGCTCTTTTATCAAAGTTCTCCTCATCATGAGATTCTCACCTTCCTCTGAATTTATTGGTACCTCAGAATATTTCTCTACTGCATTTGTCTCATCATGAACTAGATTAGTTCTCTTATCACCTCCTTGATAAGTACTACCCTTCTCTGGACACCTATAGGTAGGGTGTCCCATTTGATTGCAGTGATAACACTTCATATTGGCAAAGTGATTGCCTCTTCCTTGTCCACCACTTCTTCCTCTAAAGTTAGAGCCTCTTCCTCTACCACCTCTACTAGAGCTTCCTTCTTGCTGCTCAGAGTACTTGACTTCTCCTTGAGCCCTTGATTCTAAACTCCTTCCACCATAGCCACCTCTTTGTCCTCTACTGTCTTTTCCTTTACCTCTACTCTTGGAGGTTTGCTCTTGCTTCCTTTTGCTTTTCTCCTCTATCTTCAAGGCCATTTGATGACTTTGGCGGATGGTTTTGAAGTTCACTAGACTCATGTCTTCTTGAATATTTGAGTCCATTCAAGTACCTTGCTAGCTTGATGCTTTCATCTTCAATCACCTTTTATCTTAGGCACAACTTTTGGAACTCCTCAGTGTATGCTTGGACATCCAAATCTTTTTGTCTAAGATTATGTCTCCTCCTATGCAACTGGACTTCATAGTCATCAGGTAGGTAGGTCTACCTTACTTTATTTACCATGCCCTTCCATGTAACTATAGGACCCTTTCCTTCTTTTTCTCTTTCATTTTGCACAAACTTCCACCACGTGAGAGCTGAACCTCTCAACCTTGACTTGGCCACCATGAATTTTTGGACCTCTGAGATACCATCACATTCAAAGTGATTCTCAATGTTTTCTATCCAATCCATGACTGAATCTGGGTCCATTTGTCCACTGAATAGTGGCACACCTTCCAAAGCTTTGCCACTTAAGGCCTTTAGTGCCCTCAAGAAGGGTTCTTCAGGAAGAACAGGGTCAGGTGTTGGAGCTTCCTCCTCCAATTCCAATTCCTTTTCCCTCACTTCTTTCTCTTCCTTTTGATCAATTTTAACTTTGACCTTATCAGTTTTGTCTTGGACTTCACCCAAGAGCTGCTCCATTTGGGACAATCTTTCTCTTAGCAATCGATTATCCTCTTCTTGTTCTTCTACCTTCTTGGCTAACTCAACATTAGTCACCATGGTTTTATCTTCCACTGGTGTATTCTCTCCTACTGATTCAGTGGGTTGCAACATCAATCACAAGCCTGATCAAACTTTTCTCTGATACCAATATGGTGTAAGTGTTCCAAGGCTTTCTTGCACAACTAGCTAAGAAGACCTTTCCTTGCCTTCGTCTAGGAACCTAATATCTTCTAGGTCCTTGTTAGGCTTAGATGATTAACTAAGTCCTGATCCAACTCCTCTCCAAGAGTCTCACACCTTGTACTTCACCTTGAAGGACTAACACCACTTTGTTATATGCAAACTCTCTCCTACACTTAGAAGACTCTAAGTGTCAACATCACACAAAACATTGAATTGATTGCAGGGGTGCCAAACATATTGGAAACATGCCATGTACGTCCAAATGGATCCTTCTTGGAGGATCTCCAAACTCCTCTCCTACCAGTTTCAAGAATTGGTCTTGAGGGGGCCTAATTCCTTGTAGCACTTGACAGAGACCTTTGCTTCATTCCTGCCCAAACTTTCCAAACAACTTGAAAAACCAATTCCACATTCGAACACCCTTTTGGATTTTCTGAAGGATTCAAAAGATTGTAGACTCCTAAGTCCTTCGTACACTGGTTTCCTATTACCTAGGTTAACTCGGGTAAAAAGACCTAATTACTAGGACCTCACTGATTTCTCACTCAAAACTTAGTCAAATGGATTGATAGAGCCTCAATCCTTTTAGCATGTTATGATATTTCTATACCCTACCTGGAACTATACTTTCTCCATACTGTACCTCAATCCCCTGCCTAAATTCTTCAATTCATTACTGTCAAACCTCTAACCAGGCACTCTAAGCTCGCCTAGGGCTTGACATTAAACACAGATGTTCCACTCTCCATGACTCCTAACTCTACATATGTATAGACCAATGGCTCCCCAAACACATCCACCTATCCTCAGGAAAATCCCGTGACTAGATTTCATGGGGGAGCCATAAAAAGACAAGCTAGTAAGGACAGGACCAGTAAAACCCCTAAACCTTAACCTATCTATTCAAGACACCAAAACAACTTAAATCAACTTACTTGTAGAATGGAAAAAGTTTAGAACTATCCTATGAACATGACTCTAACACTAAATCAAAACATCCAATTCACTTAGTATTACTATCACTCAATAACACTCGGAGTTCACAAAAAAAATAGTAATTGCAGAGCTATCTTCTATTACCAAAAACTTTGATTACAATCTCCTTTTCTTGAATTCGAGCCTCCTGCATCTTAGATTCCATTCACCATGTTTGTAGGGTATGTTGGTCAATCCCCCACTCCTATCCTTTAGGGGATCCTATGTAACCGAGTTGCATGCAACATTTTCCATAATGGCAAATGTTGTCATGACAATTTTGTAACAACATTTGGCAACTTTGTCATTATGCCACCTTCCTAACTCTTAGGACCTCTATCTCCTATATTTCGAGTAACCAACTCCATTAAAGGCCTCATGGAATCTTTTTAACATCATTCATGTGTTTAGAACACATTTAAGACTCAAATCCCAACTTAAGCTACTAAGGCTAAGCAATGTAAAAACTATTAATCAACGACTAACTTTGGTGACCTTAGTCCTAATGACTAACTTACCTAGCCACAACAATGACCTTCTAAGGTCCAAAACAAACATACAATTACTCTGACTTGGCTAATGTCAGATACAAGCCCAAAATATCCTAACTATGGAGTTTAGCCTAGGTGTGCTCCTACACCAAATGCTTTGGCAGACATGTATGGAAAATGTGGTAGCATAGACAAGGCAAAGAGCTATTTAAAAAAAAAATCTCAAATAAATTGGGTCTCATGGTGATGGACATCACAATGAGATCACATTTCTTTGAGGAATTTTTCAAACAACTCATTGCCTTGTCTATGTTATTGCTTACTATTATGCTTTCATAGATTTTTTCCAAGCATCCATAGCATAGACAAGGTAGTGAACTATTTGAAATAATGCCTCAATAAAATGTGGTCTCATGGAATTCCATGAAAAGAAAATGCTATTGGTAGCTACTCCTAGTTATTAGTTATGCTATGTGAAGTAATTGCATCATTGCTTATGTTGACTTTCTAAAAAAACTATATTGTAATTAAAATTTTGTCATCTATGAACATCTAGTTATTAGTTATCCAATTTAAATTAATGCTTTGAGTTTGAAAGATGTGCAATATAATGTAATCAACTATATGAATATAAAATACACAAATCTATTAAGTACAATTCAATAGTTAAACACTTTAAATTCTATTACCTCAGTGAAGGTTTGAACTCCACTACCACTAGGAGGTGTTGTCATGAAACCTCCAATATTAACCTATTCAACATCCAAAATCAAATATTAGAATACCATTCATATAAAAATATTATTCACATGTAATATTTATAATTGTTTACTAGTTACATACCTCAGGTTTAGATCCAGTGGAGTAAAAAATAGGTGAAGGGCCAATGAAAGCAGTATCAACACTATGACCTTAAAATTTTATTACAATCATTAAACTAAATTAGTTAATATTGCATTTTAAAAATGAAATTAATAAATTAAATTCAATGAACAAGCTAACATTTACTTGATTATTGAGGTTGAAAGCCTCATTCAAGATGACATCTGCCATCGCCAACTAGGCAGTTGCAAATGTATCCTACGCACCAACCTCTTGACTATATGTGAGGTTATATGTATTGGCCAACCCACAAACCTAAAAGGAATGCGGTGGAACCTTACCCCCTTGAACTCTCCCCTAGCTGATAATGTATTGCAAGACTCACATGCTAGATGATACTCTAGGTTAGAGAACTAATAGATTATAGAGTGTCCACCGTAACACTCTCCTTCATGGTGAAAGGGATAGAAACATGCTCATAAGTTGGCCTAGCGAGTGCTCGTCTTGCTTGTTGTTGAGGATCAATATGTGCACTTATTCTATCTTGTGTCAACCCACTGCCTCTCCCCTAAAAGTCTCGCATATCAAAATAGTTGGGGATTTTGTTGAGGATGAACTCGTAATAGGATTTCCTCAAGAAATATTGGGGGACCTCATTATTGTTGCATGGAGGATGGTAAAAAACCATCCACCACCTCTTTCAAAAATTTGCATTTATCCCTTGGTGGTTGTGTTGGTTATTTTTTTAGAACCAAGCTGATCTCCAGAATTACCTATGGATTTTTCTTTTTCCAATAATTACTAACTCTAAAGGGATTGGCCAACGAATGAGTAAAAGTTGTAAAACTCTTACTCCTACACTTTGGGCTCTGTGAAACTTTGGTGGGTGATCCCAAAATGTATACTCAAGGATTGGTGTGAGGTATGTTTAGATACATTGTAAACAATAGATAATCAACTCAGCAATATAGTGTGTCAAAGAGTTGGTAGTTCTTTTAAATAACACACTATATATGGAGAATGAGAGAAACAAAACTCATCGTAGCATAACTACAATGGTAACCCATCTAAAAGATTTGTAAATAAAAAGTTATTTGCTAATAAATTGACCTAGGAACTGAATTGTGAGTAATCTACTAAAACCAAATCCTAATCCTAAATACGAATTTAGTCTTAAACTATGCAATTTGATAATGATTCAACAATAGCATCATGTAGCTTAATAAATACTGCATTACATCACTTCCCTATAATATCCTTGACCACTACTTCTTGAAAATATCCTTAGCACATAATTCACATGAGTCAACAATATCATTCAATCAAGTACACTAATACATTTAATCAATAAGCAAGAATGAAATTTCACATCCATTGTAAAGCAATGGAGACAAATCAACACAACACTTGACTATATTCATTCATAACTTGTATAACCATTACAAAGTAGAGACAATGGCCATGAAATTTGCATCATTTTTTCTCCAGATGAAGGAGATTCTAGGAGATATTATTTTTCTCCAGTTTATGTATAGTGTAATTTTTGAACAAAATGGCTTTGCTAGGTTTTAGGCTATTTTTGAAGTTTCAAATTTAAGTGATGTAATATACTTTACTAATAATGGAAAGGCAGATTCAATCTACAATTTAGGATGAAGAATGCCATATTGTTAATGTCTCCTTTATGTAATACAATGATTTTTTAATCAATATAATCAAGGATGGTTGAGATTTTCATTGCATATTTGTTGTGATGAATATTTATCTGATGGATTTTATTCAAGGAATAAATTAAATTTATCTTTTAGTTGAGCATTGAGAGCATTGTTATTATGTAAGGATTTGAAAGTAGATTGACAATATGTCCTTAAGTGGCTGAATTACTGTAAAGCAATGATGTTTCAGAGGCCATTGAATTAATTTTTATGTTATTATCAAGGGATTATTTCAGCTTGACTTTGTTATGGATAATACATTGGCTTAGTAGGTTTCCTTTTTTGTAAAACTTGGAAGGAATAACCATATTTTAATAGCAAACCATTCAATCCTATTGTTCCTATTTATAGGATATTGATATTTACCATGTTCTCCATGCTAGTTAATGAAGGTTTCCCAATATCTTAGCCAATGTTGAGTGATATTTCATGTTTCTTGGCATATTCTTGTGAGAGCATTATTTTTTGAGAAATACCCTATTGAGTGTGGGTGTAAATCATTAGGTGTTGCTAAAAGGGTCACCCCCTAGGTCCTACAGGGCCTAAACTACAAGGGAAATGTGTTCCAATCTCATTTCCTGTTCGTTAGCCAAATCCTACACTAGATCTAAGCATGAAGTGTGGCTTACTTCTAGGATTTAGTGAATCTATCAATTTGGGGAACCAACAGATTGGTGACTTTGCTGGGGATTTTCTAATTTTAAAGTATCTACTTCAGATCTAGTACAGTAAGAGTCTAGTGTATTGTTATTCTTTATGGTATAAAGAATAATTGGTTCTAATTATGTTGTAATAGTCACATAAGTCACTATTAGTAATATGCGTGAAGTCTTGGTCTATTATATTACCTTGTGTTGGGTTATGTTTAGAGCCTTTTCTGAGATCACATGTACCAAGTCAAAGTATAATCAATTTCTATTTCCCAGCATCTAGGTGGTGACTCTGAAGTTTCTAATATTAGTGTTAAAATAAGCTCCCAAAAGGAATGTGAAAAGAAAGGTTCTAACATATTTGACACCATGAAAAAGACCAGAAGCTACGCTAAGAATCATCTTGAACATAATTTGTCACTCAAGCTTGCAAAAGACAAGCAGCCACTATGGGTGAAGAAAACTACTAAATCAGGTAAGTCCATTGAATCCCTTGTTGGTTCATCTCCTACTTTGAATAATAAGGTGAATAGTGCTAACATCCAGGGAGAATTACATGAAGTTGAAGGGCCTAATGTTGATCAAGGGAGTTTTCCTATTGAGAAATTTTTTGATAATGAATTTGATATCTCAAGAGAAGAGGATAGATGGGGATTTTGGGATAGTAGTAAGAAGTTCTCAGAACCTTTAACCCCAGAAGCTGGGTATGTTTTCAATGGAGTAAATTTCAAGCTGAGAGGAGAGTCTCCCCATATAAAAGTACATATTTCCCTAGAAGAAGACCCAATAGAGCAAGCCTATTATACTCCTACACCTAGTGAGGCTAGGAATATCTTAGAAAATGAAGAAGACATAGATAATGGCATGTTAGCCTTATAGTAGGAAGAACGGAGGCTTAAGGAAGAAAAAGATAATAGACTAGAGGAATAAAAGGAGAAGGAAGATAGGATTCGAGCTAAGAACTTGAAAGAGATGCTCAAAACAAAAAATAGAGAAAATAAGAGAAGATGTTGCTAGGCGTAAGGCCTTTAAGGAAAATGTTTCTAAATTTGTTGCTCAAATTACCCATGAGATTCCTAAAGTGTTAGTTCAAATGGGAACCTCTGTTGTTAATACCTATACCACATTTGTTTTAACTTCCAAATCCCCAGACCCTTCTGCTACTGCTAAGAAAATGTCATTCATAGATCATGTGAAGAAGCCCATTGATCAACCAAAGAATACCACCTACAATACCTTCAAAAATATCATCAATACAAATACCCATATTGCATCCATTAAAACCCCCAACCCAATGCTAAAATTGATCCTACTCCATCCAATACACCTCCAAATCCTAAGCTCTTGAAGTTGCAATTACAAAATGATAAACTGCAAGATGATTTGAAGAAAGCTGAAATACAAGCAACTAATGTGGAAATAGTTAGGAAGATTTATTTTCTTAAAATGTCCACACCTACTCCAGAAGTTTCAAACTCTGTACAAAATAGTAGCGACTCTCAAAAGAAGAAGTCCAAAGGACATACTCCTAGTGGAAGGGGTGGTGGAGATCAGGGTGGTGAAGGTGGAGGAAACAATAAGAATAGGAATTCCTATTCTAAAGATGATGAAGGGAAAAATAAAGGTGGTGGTAAGGATGGAGAGGGAAAAGGAAAGGACAATAATCAATTTGATAGTCAAAAGGATGATGAGTCCATAAATTATCATAGGGATAGAAACACTAGAAGACGGTTGCATGTTGATAGATACCAACAGTTGTGTTTCATTGGAATACCTAGGTATCCTAACCCTTTCCCTAAAGATATCAAACCTACCTTAGTCAATTTTTTTGGAAACAATGCCTTGAGTGGTGAAGACCATCTCAAAGCAATTGAAAATTTTATGGATGACTTTGAGGTAGAAGTAGAAGATGTCATGATGAATTTTTTTATGCAGTCTCTCATTGAAGATACTCGAGAGTGGTATAGGGGTTTTCCTGTCGAGAGAATTGTCTCTTGGGAGGAATTCAAAAGGGTATTTAGAGAGCAATATGGTGACAAGACTGATTCAAGTTTCTTGTTGAATCAATTCAACAATATTGCTAAAGGTTTTAATGAGTCTGTGGTTGATTTTAATACAAGGATCTAGAAGCCTAGGAAGAGGTTGCCTTCTCATCTACGATTGAATGCCAATATGTGTTTGGTAAATTATTGTGAATGCTGATCCTAGACCTACACAAACACAAAGAATAAACACATTATTAGTCCAATATGCAAGTTCAAAACAACATTCCCCATGAAATTCATTTGAAACATGAAAACAAGAAATAAATGAAGAAAACAAGTAAAAAAAGCTATTAAATCCTAGTTTAATGTCCAAACTCTCAATCCCATGGGGGAATTGGTGCCATTTTGATGTGGAAAATGGCCCTTTCCCAATTCCTTGCAAACTTGATGATCAATGGTGAAGATTTGATGCTCGTTGGTGAAATCTATCCATAACCTAGCTATGAAATAATAAAAATGGATGAAAGTGGATGAATATTACTCAAAACATGAAGATGATAACTTTGCTCAAGTTGTGGATGAAAATGCCTAAGATTGTGGATGAACTTGTGGATCCTAAATCCAAATGAGATCCTTCTATTTATAGAAGATAATGATGGAGGATGAGGAAAAATGGATGAATGTGGGATCAAACACCAACCAATAACACAATGCTACTTGTCAACATGTGAGTGGACAAAGGTGGAGCACATTTGGATGAATGTGCACATTAATGTAATTAGGTGGAAATTTGGAATTTGGAGAAGTGACAAGTTGGAGGGAGAGAAGAAATGAATTAAATGCCACTTGGCTCAAGAAAAGGACATGTAAGATGCCTTTAATGCCTTGTTGGATGGACAAGTACTTTTGGAGGGAGATTTCAAATTTGGGGAATATTCCATCCTTTATGCCTTTTTGAAAGAAAAATGAAGATTTATTAATTATTTAACTTGATTTTCATGAGAAAGTTGCAAAAGCTAGAGGATTTGATGGATTTAAGATCAGGATTAATCAAGATTTGATTAATTTAAAAGGAGATTAGCTGATTTGACAATTTGATTTAGATTTTAGGATTTAAATAAACCAAAATGAGAGGAATAATGGATTTGGACTTAATTAAATAAAGTTTGATTTATTTAATTAAAGAGGATGGTGTTAGATTAAATCAAAAAAAAGATTAATTTATTTAATTTAAGGAAGGTGACCTTAGAGATTAATCAAATAAACTAAATTATTTAATTAAAAGAGGGACTATAAGATTAATTAAATAAAGTGATTTATTTAATTAATAGGAGATGATGACTTAATTAGATAAAATTGATTTATTTAATTAAGAGATGAAATGTGATAAATTTAATTAAATAAGGGGTATTCAATTAAATGACTAGCAAAGGAGATGATTCAGGATGAACTGGTGTTAGTAATCAAGATCAGGTGTATAGGATTAATCAATATATTTTTTGTGTCTACATTTTTCCCCTCTTTGAAGCAATGTGTGCACTGCATTGGTTCAAAGAATAACCTTGCTGAGATCATAATTCAAAAAAAATCAACTTTTTAGATGCCCCATTGTTTCCTTAGTGAACAAATTATTTTGGTATACTGCCACCTTGAGAGATTGGACAAAAATTTGGATTCTTGGGTGATATCGCAAAAAAAAAGAGGACAAGCTACCTGACGGGTCCATAAAGGCTCCAGGATGCCAAAAACACACCAAGATGCAAAAAAATGATGCAAAATGAGCCTCGGTTGGATGAAAACAGGATTGAGAGTCCAAAACCCTAACTTTTTTTCTTATATAGTCTTCAAGGGGCCACTTCCAATTCATTTGCACATTCAACCTTTAGAGATTTCCTACTTTTGAGCTTTGACCTTCATTTGAGATGGTGCAACGAGGGCTTCCACATCACATTTCAGAGCGAGTGCGAGTGTGCCAATGACTACCAGGCACAGGACCACCAGTATGTGACCCTAACCCACCTTGTCCTTTCAATTTTTGTGCACATTAAATAGGGTTAAAAGTCAAACTAAGTCAAGCGGTGTTGTTTGGCACCGCTAAAAGCTTAGAATTAGTGTCACACATCCTTAAAGTGTGCCACTTTTACAAACTGTGATGTCACGTCGCAGTTTGAGGCCTAGGGGTCAAACTCCAAATGGTAGGGCATATGAAAATAGTGTCATGGTGAGCCAACTAGGAATTTGGGGTTTAGGGTCAAACAGTGCCACCGCAGCAGAGCTTGGAATTTAGAGGGTTCTAGCAGTGCAATTTGTAGCCTTCAAATAGTGACACAATTTCAAACAATGATGCATTTGTTGTTTTGGTCGCGAAAACTTCAAACAAGATCCAATTTTCTTATGAAAATTGACACTATAACTTTACTGGTGCGGTAGGATGTAGAGCTAGTACATTCATGTGAGCATCAGTCCTCAATTTTGAGCAAATTGATAGGATTGCACGAGTTGCTCCAAGAGCACCTTAAGGCAATAGGGCTATGGTACATCTGCACTGACCATCAAGACACATCTAGGCATGATGATAGCACTAGTAGAGCAATGGCATAGTGAGACGTCATTGTTTCACTTCCCTACAGGTGAGGCAATAGTCATGCTATAGGATGTTTGGTGCATTCTTCGATTGCCCATCCATGGACAGTGGGTCATTTATGATGTGGACACTGAGATAGATACCTATTACGAGGTCATGGGACTTGACGAGATCATTTTGTTGAGGGACTGATTGAGCTAGAGCAGTATAGAAGCTCAATGTCACCATTCTGATTCATCATGGCAACTATTATCTTAGGATTTGTCACACTAGATCTTAATGGTTGATATTTCAGTCTAGGATGGGTCTTAGCCAAGGAGAGGATGCTCCATAGGAGGGAGTGCTTTTTGTTTGGACCAATGATGTTGGCCTCACTATATCATGATTTGCACAAGTTTTCTTACTGTGACAACAGGGTGATCGAGGCTGAAGTTACTCTCCTACACATCTCAGTCTCGGAGCTTATTGTCATGCTCTGCCCATGATTTATTATGGTTTATGTGGAGCCAGATGATCCAGCAGTTTGGTGGTACAGGGGTGGGTTGACATTTACACACATAGGAGCAGCTAGCATCCCTCACTAGAGGAGGGTGATTGACAAGATGACAGCTTTTACATGGAGGCCTTGGCTTGGGATGCCCACCTAGTATGATGATATTCAGTAGCTCTTCTTTGCTAGGTAGGACAGAATTATGCAGGGCATGGAGTACACGATGATCGAGCATTATCTACTAGATTGGGTGGCTAGGCAGTTTGGAGATGTAGAGGACAAGCTCGATGACCAATACATGGCCATATTTTCCAGCACTACAAGGGAGACTACATGGGGTCGGTCGGTTCCTCTAGAGGATGTCGTGGATAGCTTCAAACAACTATTTGTTGGGCCGTGGCCATATGATTAGGCTGAGGTAGACACTAGTACCACACAGGCATACCAAGATTGGTTTTTTCTTCCCATTAGATTGACAATTCTTGGGGTAGCTTTACCTTGACGGAGACCCCAAGGCTGGATAAACAAGGTGGGGGCAAGGAGGCTGAGGAGATGGGGATGGAGATGAAGATGAAGGTAGAGGAGGAGGTGGACAACTTCCCGACTAGCGAGGGTAGAGGGATGGGAAAAGATACCAGCAAAGAGATGCCCTGAGGGACCCAAAGAAACCTCTAAGAGATCAATAGCAGCCACCACCACCTCAACCAGACTAGAGGGATGCTCTTATTCAGCAGTTGCAGGCACAGGTTGCCACACTAACAGCTGAGAGGTATCAGGTGAAAGAAAAGTGAGATCAGGCCATACAATAGAGACAAGCCACTGAGCTACAACTAGCACAATAGACCGGCTAACGCCAACGATTTGAGAGCACATAGGGCAGGATAGTTCCAGCATGCATGAATCAAGATGTAGTGAGAGATGCAGAGTATTACCAGGTTCATTACCATCAGGCAGTGCCTCAAATAGCCTGTGGGCTAGATTTCCAATAGCAAATAGGGCAAAGGCAGGATCAGCCCAAGAGACAGCTGGGTGAGGGGAGCATCCATTAGCGCTAGCTCACATTTTGATCAAAGACACCATTCTTTTTGAGATCCATGGTCTTTTTTCTTATAGCCCCGTAGGAATTTGTATACATTGATTGATTCATACACATTTGATCCTAATTTGTGCATGATTTTTTTGATTAACTGGCATGGTACCATGTTAGTACGGAAAGAATAAAGAAGAAAATAACATCCAACAAGCTTACATTATTAGAGATGATGATGATGATGATGATGATTTGCTTATCAGGAATTGGGATTTTAAAAGGGCTATTTACCTTATGTTTGATAACACACATAGGCATGATGCATCAAGGTATAAAGAACCAAGATGGTGTTGCACCTAGTGTGATGGACTTTAACTCAAAAATTAGATAGGAGTACTCTTGTTCACACCAAACATATGGAACCTCATTTAGAATGTAGTTCAGATATTTCAAACATCTCATACCAAAACATAGAAAGGTGATCCTTCCTATGTGGTGAACAAGACACCTAAAATAGCCTCCCTACAAACCAAACAAAGCATGCATAACAAGGTTATATTACAAGAATATCCAACAAGCACAACAAATAAAAATATAATGATCATTTCCCCATTCCTTTCTCTCCAAATCCCTTTGTTTGGACATCATCAAGAGGCCATTGGAATGAGCACAATAAGATAAGTCAAAATAAAAAGATCAAGTAAACAAACAGGCTAATGTTTTTCATACCACTAGCCAAGACTAAACTACGATGAAGCATGATGTTGATGTCCATTGTAGGAAGGATGCATCCTAGGACATGATGTTATTAGATGATTTGGGACAAACTAGATGATGAGCTATTAGTACCAAGAGTTGACCAACTTGTTTACCTATTGACTTGGACTTGAGACTTTTGACATTTGAGTTTTCACTTTTAAACTACTAGACTTGTTTCTTATTGTTTCTCCAAAGGTTGAGGATGGAAATTGATTTATTGTGAGTGAATTTTTATTTTGGGTGAAAGCAAGATGGGGACGGATGGATTTCTTTTCAAATATTTGAATGTTTTTTATGTTTTGAAATGTTCTGAGGCTATTTTTGGTATTTTCAAATGTTTTGCAAATGTTTTTGTTTTCAAATTTTCCAATGTTTTGGGGTTTTTCAATATTTTGACCAATAGTCTAACCTAAAGACCTATCTTAGGGGCCTCAGGGGCTTATCAATAGATTATCCTTTCCTATGTTTTACATGCATAGACCATGTAGTTCGACTGACACAGACTTGATTATTGATGAGATATGAATAAATGGATTGCCATTTTATTATAACGGACTCCTAAAGGACTGACCTAAATGTCTCAAGGGATGATCAAAGATCAACCTTGCCTACGTTCAAAGCTCAGAGACCTGTAGTTTGACAAGACGACTCTATTTTTTTATTTTTTTGACTGACTTTTTGACCTGCTTTTGGATTTTGATATGTTTTGAATGTTTTTTGATTTTTTGATTTTATGAATGTTTTGGGATTTTATGATTTAGAGAAGACTTCAAGAATATACATGAATCTAATCTAATGAGAACATGCCCCCAACGTGATACAATAGACTACTCTGATACAAGTAGGAAAAATTGACCTTGAGAATGGGTTGAGTATTACTAAGAGGGATCATGACACAAACATAGGATCAAGCTATGATGTGGATGTGGATGGGTGATGGATGGAGATATGGAATGTGATGGATGATGGAAGCATGATGGATAGATGATGCATAACAATCCATGAAGATCCTAGTGGATGGAAGGTGCTTATTTACACAAGATGCCTATTTTCCAAGTTTTCACCAAGGTACTTTCCCACAGTGCCACTGAAGTGGTTTTCACTAGAGGATAATTTTTCTCTTTACTATTTTTAATCATTTTTCTAATTTTTTGGATTTTTATGTTTTTTTTTTTTGTATTTTTGGTTTTATACCTTGAAATTTTAGGCATAAATTTTTTTGAGATGGGCATTATTCATGGGCTCTTGTAGAGGTTCTGCTTCTAGTGTTGATAACTAATATTCCCTTGACTTGTATCTTGTTGTGATGACGAAGGGTCCCAACCAATTAAGTTCAAACTTTCCCTTCTTGTCTGGATTTGGAACATTTTTCTAATTCTCCAGCTTTAGTACAAGTTCTTTGACTTGGAAGGTCTGACTCCTAATCTTCTTGTTGTAACTTCTCTTGAGGTGATTTTGGTAAACTTGCAAATGGTTTAAGGCATCCATGTGTCATTCATCTAGTAATTCCAACTCATTCAGTCATGATACCCAGTATTCTTCATCTATGATGAGACTCTGCAATGATATCCTCAGGGATGGGAGCTGGATCTCAATGGAGAGTATGGCTTCTAATCCGTAGACCAGGGAGAAAGGGGTGGCACCTGTTGGTGTGTGGATGCTTTTTGGTAGGCCTATAGGGTAGGATTCAGCAGGTGCTAGTCACGACTAGCGTCGTTGACTATTTTCTTAAGGATTTTCAGGATGGTCTTATTGGTAGCTTCAACTTGGCCATTTCCTTGGGGATAGTATGGAGTGGGAAAGTGATGTTGGATTTTGAACGTTTGGCATAGGTCACAAACATCTAGATTTTTGAAAGGTGTCCCATTATCTAAGATAATGGCTTGAGGGACACCATAGCAAAAAATTAGGTAGTTTAGAATGAGCTTGGATATCTTCTTTCCTGTGATATAGGTCATGGGAATGCATTCTACCCACTTTGTGAAGTATTCAGTGGTGGTGATGATGAACTTATGTCCATTGGATGAGGTGGGGGTAATTTCTCCAATGAGATCGAGCCCCTACTATGAAAAAGGTCCAAGGTGTAACAATCGAGTGGAGCTCCTAAGTTGGTGCATCGATGAGATCCCCATGTTGCTAACACTACAAACACCTTTTGACATAATTGTGTGCTTCTCTTTCCATTGTAGGGCAATAGTACCCCATCCTTAGTAGTTTCTTAGCCAAGGTCATACCACTTGAATGTGAACCACAAATATTGTTATGTACCTCAATTAAAGGGTTCAAAGCTTCCTCGATGTTTAGGCAATGTAAAAGGGTTCCTTCAATGCTTCTATGGTATAGGGTATCTCTTAGGATGACAAAATGGGATGAGTTTTTAACAAAGGCTCTTTTGAGGTTTGGGATTATATCTACGGGGAGGACTCCTATTCTCAGGTAGTGTATATATCATGGTACCATGGATCACTAGGACCAATGATTTCACACACAAATTCAGACTCTAGTACCTAAAATGTAGGCACGAGAATTTGATCTACGAGGAATTCTTGCTTTGGGACATTGTGTGGGATTTCTAACAGCGATCCAATTATAGTCATTGCATCTATCACTTTGTTGTTTGCTCTTGGTAGCTGTTCAAATGTGATATCAATGAAGAAATCCTTGAGGCTTTCCACTAGTTTCTTATAGGGTGTCAACTTGTCCTTTTTTGATACTCATCATTTACATGGTTGATTACGAGCTATGAGTATCTGTAGACCTTAAGTTCCATGATATGCCACTGTAGTACAATTCTCAACCCTATGACAAGAGCCTCATATTTTTTGATGTTATTTGTGCACAAGAATGATAGTTTGTATGATTTAGGTATGTAATCCCTGCTCCCGATCCGTGTTCTATGTAGGATCCATAAAAGTATATTTTCTAGTGATCCGCTATACTTAGGTTGAAGATGGATTCACCAGGGAATTCACAAGTGGGTTCTCTGAGTATATGGGTGCTTCTGCCAGTTGGTCTACTATTTCTTGTCCTTTAATGGCCTTACATTCCACATACTCAATGTCATGCTTTGTCAGGATCATAACCCACTTAGTTTTCCTTCCTATAAGTGTTGCTTTAGAAAGCAGGTACTTGAGTGGGTCTATCTTTGCGATGAGCTTTATCTGATGGGCTAGCATGTAATGTCTAAATTTTTGTGCTGCAAACACAACTGCTAGACAATATTTTTCAATGGATGTATAGTTCAACTCATGTCCCACCATAGTTCTACTAATATAATAAATAGCTCTCTCTTTTCCATTTTCATCATGTTGTGCTAAGAGAGCGTTGACAGTTGTTGTTGATATGTATAAGATCAAGGAGTTTCTTGGAATTGATGACATGAGGATTGGCATCGTAAGTAAGTATTCTTTGATTTTTTTGAAGGCCTAGTCACATTTCTCATCCCACTTCTATGCTACCCCCTTGTGGAGTAGATGAGAATAGGGGATAGCCTTATCTGCTAGTTGCACTATGAATCGGCGGATGGATTGGAATCTTCCTTGTAGGCCTCTTAGTTGTTTCAATGATTTTAGTGCCTCCATTTTGAGGATGGCCTTGACCTTAGCAGGATCTATTTCAATCTCTCTCATAGACACGATATACCCAAGGAGCTTCCCTAACTGTACTCTGAAGACACACTTCTTTGGATTGAGTCTGACTTTGTAAATTCCTCTAACCAATCAAATATGGATCCCAATGTTGCTATGTGATCTCATATTTTCTTGGATTTAGCCAATATATCATCCACATAATCTTCCATAATTTTATGAATCATAACATGAAATATTAGTGTCATGGCCCTCTGATAGGTAGCTCCTGCATTCTTCAACCTAAACAACATCATATTCCAGCAATATGTCCCCCATGGGAAACTGATAGCCATTTTATGTTGGTCATCTTTTGTTATCATGATCTAGTTGTAACCTGAGAATCCATCCATCAAGGATAAAATCTCATGTCATTCTGCCATATTCACAAAGATATCAATGTTTGGAAGAGGGAAGTCATCCTTGGGACATGCTTTGTTTAGATCTCTGAAGTCCATGCAGATGCAGATGCCCTAAATGGTCTTTGAAATAGGTACAAGGTTTGAGACCCATTCTGGATAATCAATGGGCCATATGAATCTTGCATCTAGGAGCTTTTGTAATTCCATTTTGACCAACAATTCTATCTAGGGATGCATTTTCCTTATCTTTTGTCTCACTAGCTTTGCTTCAGGATATATAGCTAGGTGTTGCACCACAACTTCTAGATCAAGCCCAAGAATGTCAGCATAGGTCTATGCAAATTTTTTCTTTCTTTATTTTAGGAACACAACTAGAAGTTCCTATTCTTCTATGAGAAGTGACTCTACATAGAATGTTATGTGTGGAATTTCCTCTATTCCTAGGTTGACTGGATTGCACTTCTCTACTAGGACCGCTGACTTCTCCTAATGAATAGAACTAAGAGGAAGATTGAATCCTTCATCCTCCAGTGCCTTAGAGAGGTTTTCACCATTGGATGCAACCTTCATTTTTACTATTTTTGGGTCAGAGAGTGCCACAGTGTGCTTTTCACTCAAATACCTAGAGAGTATTCTCATATTTTCACTTTTACGACTAAACGATTCAATCATTTCCTTGTAATAGGCATGTGTGTCTAGTATGATGTCGAACCATTCCTTGTGATCTATGTATGGTATAGTATCTTGCAATGCCATGAATTTTGAGAGTGCCTCATCATTTTCAAATGTGTCCAAAATTGGTGGTCCTCATTGGTTGTAATCAATGACTTGGGGATAGACTAGGTTTATTTCATGGGTTTGGTGGTCTGACTCAAAATACAAGGTACTAATCATGAGAAGGAATGAATCCTTGAAAATAATAGGCAAGTATGTTATGGGGTCTTCATCACTACTACACACATTAGTTATGTCAAAGGTAAAGTTGTCTATGACTTGACCTATGGATACTGGTAATTGAAGGGCAGATGTTGATAGATGAGGGGGAGTTTTTACCTTTCTAATCAAGGAACCTTTTCCAAGTATCGTCACCTTCAGAGGGGTACATTCAAGGCCAAGATTCCTCATACGCTTCTCTGGAATGAGAGGTACTAGAAAACCATTGTCATTCTATCCAAGTTTCTTGTTTCTGTTATGGCCCATACCAAGCATCGTTTGTAATCTTTTTCTGCTCTCATCCATGGGAAGATCAGGAATGGGCCTTTCGTCTTGGTATAGCAAGCTTGATATGTCTTTCTCATCTACTATTTCCTGACTTGGATTCCCCCAACATTTGAATCTAGGCGGGTCTGCTATGAAGGTATGGGATAATTTTTTGGCTAGTTGGGGTTGCCCATGAGTCCTGGGAGATTAAGGTAGCTCTCCTATGATGAAGGAACTTTTCTTCATTCTATAATCCCCACACCCATTATCTTGGATAATGACCTCGATTTTGGATATATCAGGAATGGCAGATATCTTTGTCTCAAAATTGGAGGCTAAAGTAGTTGGGTCTACATACAAAGTTGTGGGGCCTTCATCATTCTTTGGGACTTGGGGGATTTTATAGTATTTGGCTTCCAAGTTCTTGTAGTAGGAAAAGGGCTTGAGATCATCGTGTACCATGACCTATTAATTTTAATATCAAAATTTAATGCACTGATGAAAGGTTGATGTGACTGCTTGCATCTCATGGATCCATGGAGGTCCCAAGAGGATGTTGTAAGGAAAATCAAGGTCAAGAACCTAGCATGTGGTTTCATAATGGCTAGCCCTACTTGAATAGGGAGCTGAATAATGCCTTGAGACACTCTTTCCTAATCATCATATGCTCTAATTGTGATGCCTTTCCCCTTTTCAATAGCATCCTCTGAGAATCCAAAATTCTTTATTAGTTTGAGGGAACAAATATTTAGACCTGCACCCCCATCAACCAAGACCCTTTTGACTTTGCTTTTATGAACAAAGACTTCAAGGTGGAGTGCACAATTATGAGATGGTTGGGTGGGGAAGTCTTGATCATAAAATTTTAGGAGACTTGGGGTGGTGATATTTCGAACCATAGCTTGGAACTAGTCAACATCTAGATCCGCAGAGATGGTGGATGAAGCCAATGCTTCCTCTAGGATTTTTCTATGTGTTGACAATATCTTCAGCAACTCCATGATGGAGATCTGATCAGGGGTTCTTTTCAGCTGGTCTAGGACATTGTAGCTGTTTGGAATGAATTTTGGATTGGAGATGGATACCCTACGTGGTTGTGATGGTCCAACAATGGTAACATTGTCGTCGCGTGTGTTGACTCCACAATCAACTTTGGCTCCCTTTATATTAATAATTGTGACCATTTCATCTATGGATGCGACAAAATGATCATACACATTGTTTACATTCGCATACTTGGTCTTTTCAAGGTTGTTCCCTTGGTTATGATCTAGCATCAGATTTGTGTATATTTTTAGGTCCTAATTTCTAGTTGGTTGCTAAACATTTATGATTGTTTCATCGATGAGGTCTTAGATAAGATTTTTCAACCTCATGCAGCTGGCTATTGCATGCCCCTTGATTTTGTGAAAATCACAAAGGTGGTTTTCATTGTACCATGGTAGTTTCACTAGTGGTTCTTGATAATTCTCATAAGTGGGAATTTTGATGAGATTTTTCTTTATCAGTTTCTTCATGACCGATTCAATTGGTTCCCCAAGGGCTGTGTACTTTTGCTTGGGGGGATTTTTGTTTCACAGAGGTGGTCCCCCTTGATTGTTCAAATTGTTGATTTGATTTTTGGGTGGTTGTTGTGATACTATGTTTGCTTGTGTTTTTTTGATTGTTTTCTTGTGGTTGTTGCTATGTTTGGGTGTTTTGTTTTGGAGCACTAAATATGACCTTGGCATCGACCACACCATCATTGGTGACATTTTTTTTTGCCCATGTGAGAGTTTTCTCATTATAGTTGGTGGATGGGAAATTGTCTTGATGTTCTTGATACATTGGTGCCCCCACTTGTGCAATAAGGTCTCATCCAATGTTGAGCTCCTTGGGGATCAAATGATTGTATGTGGTGATACATTGCATCTTAAGATGAAATGCCAAGGTTTTCTCAAGATTGGAAATGATGGTGCAAAATTTTTCTTCTGGTATGGCCCATTTTCTCCTATTGTCCTTGGATCACCATCATTGTAGGAATGAAGTGAATGATTCCCCCTTAGATTGTTTAAGAGTAGATAGTTCCTCTAGATTGACATCCATACCTATATTGAATGCGTAGTTTTTTATGAATGTGTCTATAATCTCTTGGAAATTTTTGATGTCAAGAGGAAGGCAAGAGAACCACTCCATGGTGGGACTATCCAAACTTTGAGGGAATAGCTGCATCAGATACGTATCGTCATATGCAGCCTCCATGCAATGTACTTGGAATTCCCTGATGTGATTTTCAGCGTTTCCCATCCCACGATATTTGTCAAATCTATGGATTTCAAACCCCTTTGGGAATGGTACCATTGCAAGGATCTTGTCAAAATGATAGAGGCACAAGTTTCTTGGTGTTTTTTTGGTTTTCCCCGATTGAAGATCTAGCACTTGCTGTGAGAGCAACTTGATTTGTGTCATCACGTCGTTTTGTGGATCGGGAGGTGGAGTGAACATGTTTTGAAGTGGTGTATTTGTTCGAGTGATGGGTGGAGTGTTAGGCACATTGATGGAATTTTTTTGTAAGATTTGCTATGTGATAAAGGTTTTCTAATATGCCTGCATTTTTTGTTGTTCCAACAATGCTTGTTGTTGGTCTTCCTGCTACTATGCCAACAACGCTTGTTGTTGATCTTGTTGTTGTTGTGCCAACAATGCTTGTTGTTGGGATAATAGTTGGGATGCTTCCTATTGTGCTTGATACTATTGTAGGGCTTGTTGATATGCTTTTTGTTGAGCTACTTGTAGTTGTGCCTAGTATTGAGCTTGTGCTTGTTCTTGTTGACCTTGATATTGGGCTTGTACCTGAGTTTGAGCTTGCACTTGTTGAGTAGCTTGTGCAGCCTGGGCAGCCTATGTAGCTTGTGCAGCTTGAGCTACTTGTGTAGCTTGGGTGGCTTATTTTTGTTGCAACAAAGCTTGAGCTTGGACAACCTGTTATGCTTGTTGTTCTTTTTGAGCTTGTTGTGTGGTTTGAGTTGCTTGCGATTATTGAGAAGCTTCTTGTGCAACTTGTGTGTTTTGTGCTTATTGAGCTTAGAACTATTGAAGTTCCTTTTGATAGGCCTATTCTGCTGCTTGCAACATGATGCTATATTGATTTCCCACATTTGGTCTTGGTGGTGGTGGTGGTGGCGGATTTGGAATGGTGTTTGTTGTTGTGATGAGAGATGTCATTGTATTGATGATGCAGATTTGTGTAGTGGATGGTGTGATTGATATGCTTGGTCCTTGAGAGACCACATTTATGGATGGTGTAGTGATTTCTTGTGTTTCTTGGATGGTTGCCACCTATTGTGATATCGATGGAAAGATCATAGGATTGTGTATGATGTTTTGATTTATGATCAAGGGGTTGCTTTGATTCTATTGATTGATGGTTGGTAAAGGGGGGAGCCCTAAATTGAGGAGTGGTGTGGATATTAATGGAAAGGATGGAAGTGGTCAAAAAATGGGTGGTGTGTTCCCTTGAGAGAATGATGATGATGAAGGGTTAAAGATTCCCCCTTGTCCAAATAGCCCACTTTCTCCTTGCGAAGTCATCAGGAGAGAGATTTGTGTGTTGAGAGGATATGTTGGTATTGCGTGAAAAGAGGATGGGTCATTGTGGTCATGAAAGGTGAGTAGAACATATGGTTGTAGTGGATTCAATGGGAAGGATTGACCCAAGATGGTGTTTGCATCCAAATCTTGGTTGTTCACAAGGGGATGTGTTTGAAGTGCATGAACCAATGAGCTCCCCTTGTTAACAATTGGTTGAGTTGGAGCAATGGATGATGTGATTTGGGGGATGGTTTGAGTGATGCTTTGAAATGGAGGTGTAGATGATATTGGGGGCATAATCCCAAGAGGCTTCTCCATAATAGTGCTTACATCATAGTAGAAAGGGAGTTTATCCCCTTCTTTTTCAAATTCTAGCATGTATTGGGAGGGATTAAGTTTCATCATGGCATTGGCAATTTTATGTGTCAGGATTTTGGACCATTTCAATGTTTTCATCTTGAGTCATCCCTAGAACATTGTTGGCAATGTCCTCAACCTGGCCACCTTCCTCTTGGGAGTCTTGTGGGAGTGGAGGAATATTGAGCATGGGATTTCTAGACCCAATGCGATTTATTTCGGAAGCAGTTTGACTCAGGTCACTCGAAGTAGATGTTTCTTTGTTTGTTTCCATGTTCTTCTTGTGTTGAGATCTAGTTCAGACCATAAAATGAGGATCAATTTTTAGGAATGGGAGGTGAACCTCTAATTTCTTAGATTGATCTAAAATTTAGGTACAAAAAAAAATTCTAAGATATTGAGGATCAAAGGATGATGAGAATGATAATGAAATTTGGATGATTTGGTGAATGATTGGAACTCTTAGGAAACCTTGAAGAGGATACTAAACTTTAGGACTTTGGGAATGATGTTTGATTTGATTTTGGATTGATTTCATTTCATTTTGATTGGATTTGGTTTGGATAATGAATTGATAAACTCTAAGAGGTTGGATATTGTCTTAGAGTAAACTTGTCCTCAAGATGATAATTTAACTAAGTGTGTAAAGAAAGATTCATCTATACACACCTAGTCAAACAAGATGATTTAGATTTTGATTTCAAAGGATTTTCCCAAAGTTTAGCATGAAGGATGTTTTCAATATTTCTAAGAGTCGTTTGTGAGGTGAATTTGATTTTTATGTTTGAAGGATGGATGAGAGTTTTTATTTTGATCCTAAGAGACTTAGAGAGACTTTGTTTACTAGACTGAGGTGTTGAAGAACATGCTAATACTTCCTATTTGAGATACTCAAACCTTTGAAAGAGACTTGTATTTTGACAATAGTAAAATGAATACAAATTTGGATTGTTCCTTGATGCACATTTGTAAAAGTTGAAGGTCAATCTTTCTCTAAATTCATAAAGAATAGACAAATGTTTCTTACGAGCTTTTTGACTAAGACCTTTGGACTTTGGTTTTCAGATCTTGATCTTTTAGGAAATCATTTGAAAGAGCACATGTGTGGGGTCCAATTGTTTCTTATCTTTTCTTAATGAGTTCATTTTACCACAAACAAGTTCTTGATTAGTTGTTCAAACTAAATGTCTAATGTCTTAATTTCTTCTCATCCAACAAAGTCCATTATGTGGAAATCAAGGAAATTAAGGAAAAAGTTCCCTAATGTTGACTTTAGTGAGAGAAAATTCAAATATAAATTCAAATTCTTAGAAGCCTCTAAGGATAGAATCCCTAGAGCAAGCAATAACACTTGGATTTTTTCAAAGATATTTGCTTCCTCTAAAGGGTTTGAAATTTGATGATCATGTTGAATGTTTGTTTTCCAATGTTTTAGATCCAAGAAAATGCACAACCCTATGGATAGTCAAGAGGAAATGTTTGTTGAATCCCCACTTGGATAAATCCATCTACACTTATTCTTGGTGGATGATTAAAAGCGTGACCACATTGAATCCCCTCCATGACACTCACTTCTACATGTCAACCAAGCTTTAGTACCCATGAAACTTCCATGGCATACTTCTCATCTCTATCAAGAACCACAAAAATGTGGGGCAGCTTTAGAACGATCGTTCTTGCACCAACAAATAGATAAGGATTTGTGCTTTTAAACAAATTGGTTCTTAGTAAGGGTGATTGGGGACATGGCACCTTGCGAGCATCCACCAAGCCACTAAAGGATTTAATCAATCCTACTAGGGGCTCTTATACTTTTTACAGTAATACCCCATTCTGGAATACACTATACAACTAAGACCTACATACCATTGGACTTGACGATTTAGTCTTATCCTTTTATATACCATCCCAAGTGAAAAACCAGTTCAAGGAGTTACCTTTGAGTTCTCCTTTCGGATGTGTCTCTTAGGAAGGACCCTCTAAGGGTAAACAAAAGTGAGCAAGAACATTTGTGTTTGATCAATCTTTGTTTAAGTGAACAAAGAGAGAACACACGCGATATATTCCACTCACACTAGCAATATTTTGTTCAACTTTAAGGATGCATATTGAAGTGTGAAGGAAATTACTTACACAACTTAATGTCACCAAAGGACTTTTGATTCTCAAGATCACTGTGAGGCATGAGAGAATTGCATATGTCTTTTAAGTGATATTACTTTGTATAAGAAATTACAAAACACAAAAGCACATGTTCATTTTAACCTTTAAGGCAAGAATGGGTTCTTTTTAAGCACCAAGATCAAAGTGTGAGATTTGCTTGTTCAATTTTAAAACCTCAAAAAAAACTCTAGTAAGTTCCTAAGGTTCTTTTTAATCCCTTTTTTTTGTTCTTTTTAAGCCCAAATGAAAATTATTGAGTCCTAAAAAGATTGAAAGTGACAAAGTCCTTAGAAGTGGGATTATAATTTTTCCCCAAAGTATTTAAAAATACTTGATACAATAGAATAATGATGCCATAAGAATCTTTTCTTCCGTTTCCTACTTCCCCTTTTGATCACTCCAACCTACAAAAATTGGTTAAAACTACAAAAACAAAGGCCAAAAGCCAGTTAAAAGGTAAGGTGATAAAAATAAAAAATAGCACAGGTTGAAAAAAATTGAAAACTACCTTTAACCCCACCCCAGTGGCGCAGTCTATGATGGCAACGCAGTTTGAGAGATGTCAGTGGCGCTCTGGTGAGACTAGTGGCTTTATTTGAGAAAAAAGTAAGTGTGATTGAGGTGTTGTTTTGCAAAGCAGGGTAGTTTGGAGTTTGAGTTGGCTAGACCAGGTGGAAATGGTTTCTAGCATTATAGTTTGCAATTTAAAAGCATCACTAAATAGCGTCGTTGTACTGATAGCGGTGGAATTTGACTTGGCAACAGTGTAGTTTCTTGTAGACACACAAAATTTAAAAAAATAGCATAATTTGGTGAAAAAATATGTTAATTTCTTCAACTCATCCCTCCTAGTGCCAAAAAGTGAATGGTAATCCTAGACCTGGACAAACACAAAGAAAAAACACATTATTAGTCTAATATGCAAGTTAGAAACGACATTCCCCATAAAATTCATTTGAAATATGAAAACAAGAAATAAATGAAGAACGCAAGTAAAAAAAGCTATTAAATCCTATTTTAGTGTCCAAACTCTCAATCCCACGGGGGAATTGGTGTCATTTTGATGTGGAAAATGGCCCTTTCCTAATTCCTTGCAAGCTTGATGATCAATGGTGAACATTTGATGCTCCTTTGTGAAATTTCTCCATAACCTAGCTATGAAATGATAAAAATGGATGAAAGTGGATGAAGATTACTCAAAACATGAAGATGATAACTTTACTCAAGTTGTGGATGAAAATACCTAATATTGTGGATGAACTTGTGGATCCAAAATCCAAATGGGAGCCTTCTATTTATAGAAGAGAATGATGGAGGATGCGGAAAAATGGATGAATGTGGGATCAAACACCAACCAATAACACAATGCCACTTGTCAGCATGTGAGCGGACAAAGGTGGAGCACATTTGGATGAACGTGCACATTAATGCAATTAGGTGGAAATTTGAAATTTGGAGAAGTGACAAGTTGGAGGGAGAGAAGAAATGAATTAAATGCCACTTGGCTCAAGAAAAGAACATGTAAGAGGCCTTTAATGCCTTGTTGGATGGACAAGTACTTTTGGAGGGAGATTTCAAATTTGGGGAGTATTCCATCCTTGATGCCTTTTTCAAAGAAAATTGAAGATTTATTAATTAATTAAATTGATTTTCATGAGCAAGTTGCAAAAGCTAGAGGATTTGATTGATTAAGATTAGGATTAATCACGATTTGATTAATTTAAAAGGAGATTAGCTGATTTGACAATTTGATTTAGATTTTAGGATTTAAATAAATCAAAATGAGAGGAATAATGGTTTTAGACTTAATTAAATAAAGTTTGATTTATTTAATTAAAGAGGATGGTTTTAGATTAAATCAAAAAAAGATTAATTTATTTAATTTAAGCAAGGTGACCTTAGAGATTAATTAAATAAACTGAATTATTTAATTAAAAGAGGGACTATAGGATCAATTAAATAAAGTGGTTTGTTTAATTAATAGGAGATGATGACTTAATCAGATAAAATTGATTTATTTAATTAAGAGATGAAATGTGATGAATTTAATTAAATAAGGGGTATTCAATTAAATGACTAGCAAAGGAGATGATTCAGGATGAATTGGTGTTAGTAATTAGGATCAGGTGTATAGGATCAATTAGTATATTTTTCATGTCTACAATTACTATAACACTTTTGATGCAAAGATGAGTTACCCCTTGTTGGATAAGAATTTGCATACATTGAGGAGGCTTACAAAATGACCAAGCACATTGAGAATATTACTAGAGCAACTGGTAAAGTTGGCAGTAGAGATGATCCAAGAGTCTTTTGAAATCCAAAAAAGGAGGATAAAAGTTTGGGTACTAAAGTTGGTACTCTTGAGGATAAAATAGATAGTTTCATGAAGACTATAAATGACAAAATTGCTAGACAAGACAAAGTTCAGTCAAAAAACTATCAAAGGAATGAAGACCTCCCCGGTTGTAGGATCACCCATATAATACCAATTGGTATAGTGGGAAGCCTATTCCTAATAACCAAAGAGCTACTCAGAATAAGGTCCCTCTCGATCCTCTGTAAAAGAACTCAAGAAATTTTTCTAATGAAACCCCTTGGTGTATGGTCTTCCAAATGCCTCATTCTCCCCATCAATGTGTAGTTGCAAAAATGGTTGAAATGGATGATGTACCTGAAGAGTGTGATCAGTTAAATGAGGATGATATTGATATAAATATGATTATGGATGGTTCGAATTTGGCTAACAATGAGTGTTCATTTGATATGGATCCTCATGAAATGGATGTAGATGATCAAAGGAAAATTGCCAACACTGTTGGTGTAATTAATTATTTAATTACACTTTGCATAAGTTTACTTAGGCAATATTTTATTTCCTAGGTTGCATTTAGTAATGCTTATCTAATTGAGTTGTCTTTTTTCTCAAGATAAGATTAGGTTTGTGCATATCTTTCCTTTTCAAAGGATTTTGTATCATTTGTAAATCAATTACAATCTATAATCAATATTCTAGTTTTGCTTGCAAATTCTTGCTCAATGGTTTACAAAACATCAATTTTGTTCTGGATATCTCTTGCACATGATAGGTGATTGCATGCAAGTCATTCTTGGGGACTGTGAAGTTGGTTTTTCAACTTCTATAGGGTATCAGAGCTCTAGACCTATGGTTGCTTGTTCGTGATTTGAAGATATTCTCTCACAACATTTTTTTTGTGCAAGGGTTTCAAGTCAAGTTGATTTTTTGTGGATCTGGGGGTCACCTAATTTTCTGGGCATTTTTGGACAAAACAGACCTTGCCATTCAATCCAGAATGCTCAAAAACCCCTATTTTCATATAAAATTTGTCCATTTAGGACACAGTTGAACCAGAAGGAAAAAAAAATTCCTCAAGGTCATACGGCCCCAAGGCACGCTTCAAGAGGTGAAATTTTTTCAAAAAAAAATTTAAAAAATATAAAAAAATCAAAAATAAAATGCAATTTTTATGCGGCCAGTTTAAAAAGCATGCGCCACCGGATCTCAACCCGGTGGCCACCACTTCTACCACCACCACTGGTGGTCACCACCGAGCGTCGTCGAGCTCCCAAGCCCCGTCGGCTCAGCTCCAGCACATGGTCCTTTGGAGGACCGGGAGCCAGCGCACTAGCCCCTGCCAGTCTGCAACACCCGCCCTAGTCATGTGGGTGACCAGGGGCTTAGCCATAGGCCCTTCCAGCCCCTAAGCGCCAGTGGCTGGTCACGTGTAGAATCGAGGGCCAGAGCCGAAGGAGCTTATTTTTTTGCACCTGTTTAGTCTGGAAGTGTCCTTTTACAGGGCTTTTTTTCTTTTTGGCATAACTTTTGCAAGCAGAGGCCTTTTTTTGAAAATGAGATATCGTCGAAAAGTTGGTTTGACGAAGTTCGTAATGGTGGAGGTTTGATTTTTTGATTTTTTTGTTTTGATTCCTTTTTCACCTATCAAATTCCAAGGTTGTTGTTTTCACTCCAGGAGGTGCAACTTTTGCGTCCTGACTTCATTTTGTGAAAACAAATAAGCATTGGAAAGCTAGTTCAATGCTCTACACAGATCTCAGACCTCTTTTTTCTAATTTTTTTTACTAGGTATCTAATATTCTTATTTGATCTCAGCCTTTACCTTTTTAGTTATTTTCTTGGGAAGCATGCAATCAGGCTATGTTTTTGAGATCAACGAGCATTATTTTTTTATTTGAGAGTATATACTATTGTTTTCTATCATGGATACACATAATATTGCACCCCTAACTCCATTCAACTATTTTGGTTAGAAAAAACAAATGGAGATTCATTTGAAACACAAAGGGTTGTACAGGGTAACCATGGGTATAGAAATTGAACCTACATGTGCTACTAAAAAGAGAAAGTGGTTTAATAGATGTAATGAAGCTTATGGTGCCTTATGTCTATCTCTTTCATCTGACCTTATTTTTCATATTGATTCTTGCACTACACCCAATGAGATTTGGACTACTTTAGAGTCTTTGTTTGGGTTCAAGCAGGATACTATGAGAGGATTTTAGTTAGAGAATGAGCTTATTGGCTTAAATCCTAGGGATTTTGATAGCATCCAGGAGTTTTTCACCAAACTCAAGTCTCTTAAATTGCAGTTGTCATAGTGTGGTGTTCAGAAGGAAGACTCTCAATTGATATTTTCCATTCTTTCTAAGCTTGGACCAGATTATTCAATTTTTGTATATACCTTTTATGCCACTAGGGATGCACTTGGTATGAGATTCACTATGCCATATTTTGATGAATTTTCTTCATCTCTCACTCAAGAGAAAGCTAAGTTAGCTAGCATGGGCACGGTGAAACCTTCTTCATCATAGGCACTTATTGCATCACAGGAGCCCAAAGATCATAAGGCTTCTATAGGCAAAGGCAAGAAACATAAACAAAAGAATTCCAAACCTCATGAGTAGAAAAAGGAGTCCTCAGATTCATCCTCCTCTTCTAAGGTGAAAACATATAGGAAGGAGAAGGGTCCATGTGCATAGTGCAAGAGGGAAGGACATGTAGAACATAATTGATATAACAAGGACATTGATGAGCTAAATAATTTTCTTCAAAAACATCAGATTGATTTGCCTTCTACTATTTCTGCATCATCTTCTTCCCCTCATTCTTCTTCAGAGTAGCATGACAGGGGCATAGCTGGTTTACATACTTCATCAAATATGAAGGGACATTCTCTTTGTGCTACTTCAGGTCTTGGATCAAGGAGATGGCTTCTAGATTCAGGAGCATCTCATCAGGTCTTGGAATCTTCACAGTCTATGTTCACTTCCTTTGAGCCTTGCGCTATGTCTCCTATTTTGATGGGAAGCAATACTTACATGAGTGTTACAGGGAAGGGGTCTATTAGTTTTGGGACAACCCCTTTCAGGATGTCCTGTGTTTCCCTCACTTGACAAACAACCTCCTTTCCATATATCATATCACACACGGAGGCAATGGGAGATATGTGGAGTTCACACCTAATTCTGTTATCATCAGAGATTTGGAAAGTAGAGAAATTATTGCTACTGGGCTGGTAGATCACTCATCTTGGTTGTATTCCTTTGCAGAGTTTGCTACTGATGGTGCTTTTGTTCCTATATTTTTTCATCACACTTATAGTGTGAATCATCATTCAAAGGAGACATTTTGCTTCTTGAATATTGGTGTTATCACTTCGGACCCAATTCTTGAGCCTTTTGTTCCACCTCTTGTTGTATTTGTTAATACTTTTATGACTCCAGATGTGGTTTCTTCCATTTTAGTGCAGCAAGACATAGTTGATCATTCATCTTTGGAGGTTTCTATTGAGTCTTCACCTACTTTGACTTCTTCATTTGATGAGGTCACACCTGCTTCTGTGGAGACATCTTGGGCTACACCTTCACCTTTAGAGATTGCATTCATTTGGCCTCTTCCCTCTCACTTCTTTCAGGAGATGCGGTTTCTTCAATTTTTTTGGAGCTACTTCATTCTCAGGGGCTATGTGATCTCTTCATTCCTCTCTTCTGGGGGTTCATTCATGTATCATTGTGATGGATGGTGTCCTTACGAGGTCTTATGGAGTCCTCCATCTTTCATCACTTAGTTTTTTTTTCCATTCCATTTTGGGGAGGAGTTTTGTTCCCACGTGGTTTTCTCCTTTACCCCATTTGATTTAGTTTGCATTGCATTTGTAAATGAGTACCTGATCAGGCCTTATTGTTGGGACTCATCTTTTCATAATAATTTTCTTCTCCCTAAGTTGCACTTATTGGGGGGGTGTTGGTGTAATTAATTATTTAATTAGACTTTGCATAAGTTTACTTAGCCAATATTTTATTTCCTAGGTTGCATTTAGTAATCCTTATCTAGTTGAGTTGTCTTTTTTCTCAAGATAAGATTAGGGTTGTGCATGTCTTTCTTTTTTGCATGCTTTCCTTTTCAAAGGATTTTGTATCATTTGTAAATCAATTACAATCTATAATCAATATTTTGGCTTTTCTTGCACATTCTTGCTCGAGGGTTTACAAAACATCTTCTTTTTTATTCTAGATATTTGTTACAGGTGATAGGTGATTGCATGCAGGCGATTCTTGGGGACTACAAGGTTGGTTTTTCAACTTCTAAAAACACATACCACCAACAGGTTCTCTCAAATGAGGATGTTGATAGTGACGATGAAGTGTATAATTTGGAAGTAGATGAATATGATGTATCCCTGAGAAGACCTTCTGATGAGGAGATCACAAGATACATTATGGATTTGGTTATTCAAGCTAGAAGCTCATATCATCTAATAAATAGAGCTATTGGTGGTGAACAAGGAAATCTTGTTGGTCTTTTCATTAAGGAACAAAATGTCAAAATCAAAGATCACAAATATGATGGGAAAGAAGAAGCAATCAAAGCTAAGGAAAATAGGGGAGATAAAATCTGGGCTAAGAAAATAGATAAGCTAAATGCTAGTGATGAATCCAAGTCCCCTACTGCAAAGGTGAAGACACAGAAGCAAGATCCTGAAGTTTCAAGGAAGGATGCTAAGCCTAGAGTTGAGACATCCAAGAATCAATAGGAGTAACATAGAACAAGGTATGATCCCTATAGAATTTCCTAAGTACACACCTGTTGATATGTTTTAGTTACTTAGCCAAGTTAAATTTTATTTTCCCCTTCTTGAAATGATGAGAATAGATGAACATAAGCAAAAGGTATCAACCCTTATCAATGGTGCTATTATAGCCTGTAATGAGTTGGTGGTGCCCACTCCACCCAAAGTGAGTGAGAAAGATAAGAAAGAATTCAGGGCTAGAAGCAGGGGGTTCATTGAAAATGAAATTGACACAATGAATTATATAGGGAATACAGAGCATATTTTTGAGTTTGGTCTTAAGTTTTAAGTCTATATCCATGCATGTAATTTTGATAATAGGAAAGCAATATAATATAGAATGATGCAAATTTCATGGCCATTGTCTCTCCTTTGTAATGGTCATACGAGTTATGAATGAATATAGTCAAGTTTTGTGTTGAGCCCAAAGTGTAGGAGTAGGAGTTTTGTAGCTTTTACTTGTTCATTGACCATTCCCTTTAGAGTTACTAATTTTTGGAAAAGGAAAAATAGAAATTTTTTGTTATTTTGTTCTCATTGTCTCTCCTTTGTCCATTTCCCATCGCTAATTGTTGGCTATTCTTTTGAAAGCAATGAGCGATGGTTTCTTTTGAGTGATAGTTTTTATTCAATAGACATGTGAGTAGTCAAAAATGCATTTTCAATTTTTTTTTGCAAAAGCAAGATTAATTCTTGCTCCCTATTGGCTAGGAAAACTTTGGATAGCTCATGACAATTCTCCAACTCTCACAACAACATCACTCATCTCCATTTTGGGATGGAAGAATGAAATCAAATCAAAGATGGATCAAAGTTCCATCACCCATCTCTATTGCGAGATTTATTTGTCTCTTGCAATCAACGATGGCTTATTTTGAGTGAGAAAAACTTTTGAAAATTTATTTATTTATTACGACATCGCTCATCTTCATTTTGGATGGAAAGAGAAAATAGAAAATAGTGATGCCTTGGTATGCACGATGAGAAATTTGAAGGGAATATTTTAATGATTTTCAATATATCAAAAGGCATCTTCAACTATTCTGCATTCTTTGGGGGAAATTAAACCAAAAAACATAATCACATTTTTTGGCTTCAGGCCGATTTTTAAAAATATGTATAGGCTACAAAGTGCTCTTTTATGCTCCAAAAAGTTTCCAGAACTATTTATATTGCCTGGAAAGCAATTTGGGTGAATTTTTATACATTTTATGGCTACCAGTGAGGTGAAAAATGCCTGAAAACTATTTTTTCATGACCCAAAAATTAAATTTAGCATATGGGTAAAATTTTTACCTATAGTGAAAGTAATTTTTAGCTGTAGGGTAAATAATGATGAGCCTTCCTAGTAGAGAATATTTTTCTGTTATAGGTCAAGAAAATGCAAGGGAAAATGCAAGATGTGTGAATCAAAGGGCAGATTCAAGGAGTCTTCATGAGATGGAAGAGATTACAGATCAAAGGAATATGAAGGACCCAAGTGTCACATGAAGATGTAGTTTTAGGGTTTCTTCTTCACCTTCTTATTCTCATTTTTTCTCCAGCTAAAGGAGATTTTGGGAGATATTATTTTTCTCTAGTTTTTGTATAGTGTAATTTTTGTACAAAGTGGCTTTGCTAGGTTTTAGGTTTTTTTTGAAGTTTCAGATTTAAGTGATGTAATAGACTTTATTGATAATGGAAAGGAAGATTCAATCTATAGTTTAGGATAAAGAATGTCATATTGTCAATGTCTCCTTTATGTAATACAATGATTTTTTAATCAATATAATCAAGGATGGTTGAGATTTTTATTGCATATTTGTTGTGATGAATGTTTAGTTGATGGTTGTTATTCAAGGAATAAATTAAATTTAGCTTTTAGTTGAGCATTGAGAGCATTATTATTATGTAAGGATTTGAAAGTAGATTGACAATATGCCCTTAAGTGGCTAAATTATTGTAAACTAGTGATGTTTCAAAGGCCATTGAATTAATGTTTATGTTATTATCAGGGGATTATTTCAACTTGACTATGTTATGGATAAGACACTGGCTTAGTAGGTTTCTTTATTTGCAAAACCTGGAAGGAATCACCATATTTTAATAACAAATCATTCATTCCTGTTTTTCCTATTTATAAGATATTGATATTTACCATATTCTCCATGCTAGTTAATGAAGGTTTCCCAATATATTAGCCAATGTTGAGTGATATTTCATGTTTCTTGGCATATTCTTGAGAGAGAATTATCTGTTGAGAAATAGCTTGTTGAGTGTGGATGTAAATCATTAGGTGTTGCTAAAAGGGTCACCCCCTAGGTCCTACAGAGCTTGAAGTGTAATGAAAATGTGTTCCAACCTCATTTCCTATTTGTTGGCCAAATCCTACACTACACCTAAGCATGAAGTGTGGTTTACTTCTAGGGTTTAGTGAATCTGTTGATTTGGGGAACCAACAGGTTGTGCCAATTGATAAGAAACCTCTTGCTATTGAGGTCAAGAGTTTTATTTGTATGTGGGTTAGTGAATAGTGAACACAAGTCATATTTTGTAATTTTGTAAATTTTTACTTGTTTGTATGATAGTTTATCTACATAAAAATATCTACACTCCCACTTCTTATCCATCCAGCCACTTAATTGTTTTTTAATTGCATCTGCATGTGTTAACATAGCTTGAAGTAAATTTGTAAGCATGGTTCTTTCTAAGGTTGAACTTACAGGATCATTCAACTTTGCAATTAACTCAATTTATTTTTTGTTATTTTCAATTTCCCCCATTAAATTATGTTGAGTTCCAAAAGGATGTTGAGGAATTGTTGGAGGAGTTTGTTGTTATAGTTGTTTATCAGGATTTTCTTGGTGTGCTTGTTCATGAGGAGAAGAAGGATTTTAAGGAGGAGAATCAGGTGGATTTTCAACTCCTAATAATTAAAAAAATTAACACCAAAAACATATTAAATCTACCTATTTAACAACAAATTCATAAAAAAAACAATAAAAACTTACTCCTTTGAGTTGCCCATCGACATGACGACATTCTGGCAAAGAAATGGAAAAATTGGATGAAGAAAATTGATGAATTTGAGGTCTCCACAATGGAAGGGTTTGCAAGCCACGAATGAAAAAATATGATAGTCAAAAATGATTTGGATTTTCTTTTTTTTCTTATAAAGACTCATAACATGCTTGCATTATAACACAAGCGCATTATAGGCTCGGTGTGACCAAGCCTTAGGCTAGGTCACACCAAGCCATAACACAGGCACGTTATAATGCACTTGCATTATGGCTTTTCAATTTTTTTTGAAAAGTTGGCCACTTTTTGGCCCCCCAACTTTTTGCACCCACACACACTAGGTTTTGCTCCCCCTACATGCTTGGACCTAATTATGCATCTAATTTCTGAATTATGCATTTAATTTCTCAATTTAAAACATCTAGTAGAAAATCAAACATGCGAAATCAAAGTATGCATTTAATATTTTCCCCCAACACTTGCTCCCAAAAAAGAAGGAACCTAGTATAGGGTGCCCTACACCCTAGACCAACATTTTTTAATCCAAATTTTAATATGTCGATGTCGGTAACTTATTTTAATTTATAATTTCAACTGTTGGCCATCAGTATTTGATTTTTAGGAAATTAAAAGAATTGCATATAAATACCTAGTCACTTTCACCATTTTAATCCTAAGAAAATCTTTTGAGCAAATTGAAGATCTTAAAATCAATCAAGGGAAGAATTATCAATATATTATAACATTATGTCATTCAAGCATCATATCAAGTTTTATGTGAGTTACATTCAAGTTTTTTATGTTTTTTTTTTTTTAGTACTAACATTTGTAGGTCTTCAAATCAAATCAAATCAGGCAATAAGGAACCCTTCAAGGTGACTAGTGTAAGTTCAATCCATTAAGGAGATCATATATGAGTGGTGAATTGCAACAAAGTGTTAATTAATTGTTTTTTTCTCATTTAGCCTCTATCCCTCAAAAGGATAAGCTCTCTTTATCATCAATTTTTCCATTGTGGAGGTAGAAATACCAACATGGGGTTTGATTGAGGCAAGCTCTTATATGGCACAACCCTTCCCCTCTTTTCATGTGTGTAGGTTATAGCTATGAAGTTAATTGGAGGAAGATTTAATACAATTTTCTCATTCATGCATCAAAACCCTACAAGTTGAAAAGTTGCAGAATCTATATTTTCTCATCAACTAATGAAGTTCCTCAACAACCAAACCCAGAGAAAATGAGCTATAGATTGGTGTCCTAAGTCCTACATTTTTAGATCAAAGGAAGGAAGTGCATATTCTAGGACATCCTTGTGCCATAGAACAACAAGAATCATATCAAATTTATGTGAAAGGTGCATTTGTGTCGGCACTCCTCATTTTTAACCAACTAAAATTTGTTTGTCTATTTCTAGTTTGTCATAATTCATAATAGAACATTGCATTTTCATATTTTACCTAGTTACATAATTGCATAACATCAAAATCCAATCTCTAAGGTCTTGAATGAATCATATCCAAGGTTGATTGACTCACCTTTTAAGTTTCAATTCAATCTCAGAGTAAGTGCACAAAAATGAGGGGCCAAAAGGGGTCTTAAGTGGCCACTTTTTTAAAATCAAGAAATACTGACCTTGGATGAGAAATTGAGGATAGTTATACTCAAAAGTTTAAGATGCAACAAAAACAAGGACTGTAGTGCTCCAAATGTAATTTCTAAACTACTAATTTTATTTGAAAATGGTAGAGATTAAGGGGTTCAAAAAAGGTACCCACATAAATTGGCCATATTTTTTTCAAAAAAACATAACATAGTGTCTATTGTGGGTACCTTAAAAGGTTAACTATTTTTTTAGTATTTTTAAAATCACTTCGATAAGAAATTAGCTAACATCATGTAATTTATGCCCGAATTTTCTAATAATTATTTAATAAATATATAATTTTTTTACTAATTTTCAAAGTAGACACATCCTGAAAAATAGAAATTTGATCGTGCTACTCCTATAATTTTTGAAAACTAATCAAAAATCATTTTTTAATATGTGTAAAATGGAATCTAATTTAATAAAATGTAATTTATTTAGAATTTAAATGAAAAAGTAAAAAATACCAAACATTGGTTTTTGACAAAAAATGGATACACCAACAAAAGAAATTAAAGATGAAAGCCTTATCATTGTCAAAATGTGAAAAAATTACATCGTTAAATAGCTAGAAGAGACCTTAACATTACCTAGATGTTTTTTTACTTGACCTTGAACACATGCAAATCTGATGGTTAGCGCGAACAAGATTATGTGAAATTTTATAGAATTTAAGCAAAAACACGTTTTTGGGCATTGGAAAGGAAGTCCAAACCTTTGGGTTGGAAATCCTAAGAAAATCCAAGCCAAAGGCTTGGGGATTCCCAAAGCAGAAGAAAACATGAGCATGTTATAACACGCTCATGTTACGTAACAACTTTGACAAAAAGTGAGAGCATTATAATGCACTCATGCTATGTGTTATTTTAATTTGTTTTTGTGTATGTTTGTATAAGTGTATGTTTTATGTATGTATGTTTGTATATACTTTTGTATGTTTGTATGTATGTTTGTATGTATTCTTGTATGTATGTATGTATGTATGTATATTTGTGTGCTTGAATGTATGTATGCTTGTATGTATGTATGAATGTATGTATGAATGTATGTATGTATGTATGTATGTATGAATGTGTGTATGTTTGTATGTATAGATGTATGCTTGTATGTATGTATGTATGTATGTTTGTATGTATGTTTGTATGTATGTATGTATATTTGTATTTATGCTTGTATGCATGTATGTATGTTTGTATGCTTGAATATATGTATATGTATGTTTGTATGTATGAATGTATTCTTGTATGTATGTACTTATGTATGAATGTATGTATGGGGTATGTGCAGGATCATGGGGGTCCAAAAAGTGGCGATGTGAAAAAAAGACATTTTTAACACGTCCAAAAACGTGAAATTCATGCCTTTGACTTTTTGCAGGCTAAGGTACAATATCCATAACGGATATCCATTAGAAACAAATATTTTTTTTGTCTAAGTCAAAAAATTTAAATCCGTTGGGTTTGGGCCCGGCCAATTTTTTATTTTATATATTATAATAATTTTTTAATATATTTATTATATGCAACATTAAATTAAAAAATATTATAATAATGTTTTTTAATTTAATATTATATCATAAAATATTTAATATATTATAATATTGTCTTTTATTATAATATTTATATAATATTAAATATTATATATTAAATTTATTATATTTTATGATTATATTATATTATTATATAATATTATATTATTATGTAGAAATATAACATTATATAATAGTATTATATTATTATATTATATTATAATATAATATAATATTATAATAGTTATAATAGTTATAATATATATAATAATATATATTATATTATATTATATTATATTATTTATAATATATAATATAATATATATATTTTATATTATAATTAAAATATATTATAATATATTATATATATTATATTATATACTATATATTATATTTTTATATGATACATTTTAAAAAAAATATCATCAATTAACCCGACCATATATTAAAAAAATATAAAATAGAAAACTGATATCCATTTCAAAACGAGTTTTTGTTTTCTATGTTATAATTTTTAAAAAAAAAAACTAGAGCTCATATTATATAATAATATATTATTTTATAATAATATAATATTATATAATAATATAATATATATCATACATAATATAATGTATATTATATTATATATTATATTTTTTTTATATCATATATTTGAGAAAAACCACCACCAATATCATATGGTCGAGTCCTGGACCCAACCATATATTAAAAATACTTTAGAATAGGAAATGGATATCTATTATAAATGGATATTTGTTTCCTATGTTACAAATTAAAAAATGAAAAAACCTGAGAGCTCACAATTAACTAGTTGTGGGTGGGTTTTTCTCTTCTCCAACTCGGATATCCATTCCTTGGATATCATTTTTCCCAAAATCAATCAAATTTCAAAGGTATGTTTGGATTTTTGTATTTTTATTCAATTTATATTCTTTTTGCATTGTATTTTTTTGTTTTAGTCAAAAAAAGGGTAAATTTGATAGGTTTTTTATTGCATTAAAATCATTGTTAATTTTTTAAAAAATTATCAATTAACAGGTTTAAAATGGATCAACATGAAAACCCAAACCCTATAGAAGATGAAAATCCAAACCCTGATCCTACACAAAATGAAAATCCTCCAAATCCCCCTTCACTGCAACTATTGTTTCCAAATCAAAATATGCCAACAATACATGAGTCTATTCATAGAAATTTAGATTAATTAAGAAAAGTATGTCAAATCTATGAGACACTCAATGAGCTATCAAACATGAAAAGAACTTTGGAAACAATCATTTCAAATGTTGAAACTTTGGAAACTTAGCATAATAGATTTACACAATGGCGAAAGGAACAAAGACAATTTTATGTCGATGGGTTATCATATGATGAGGTGAAGGAACTTGATATTGAGAAAGCCCAATTAGCCTAGTTATTCATCGATCAAAGAACATGATAGCCTGTTAATGTGCAAAAACCAAAATTTTCAATTAAATGGTGCACCCATATAGGCATATTAGATCATTTTTGGAGATGTTGGTGGATGGTTTCTGATAAACCACCCAATAACAATCTTGATGTCCCTCAGTATTTTCTCCAAAAATTATATGTTGAGTTTGTGCTAGGGAAACATGTCAATTACTTTGACATGCAAGATTTTCAGGGTGTTGGTAGAGGGATGCCACTAGATAGACCTAGAACACGCTGAGTCACCGGGTAGTTCATCCTCCTCCACCTATTGCTACTATGACTCCACTACCATACCCTGAGATTTTTGTAGATGCATGGACTCTGAGCATTTATGCATTGCATTCATTTAGTGATCATTTGGTCACGCAGAGCCATCATGTTATGCAGCCATTTTACGGTGCATCCCATCATGGTGGTGATGCAGCTGATACATTCCAGCATGATGGTGGTACACCTACTGCATTATTGATATAATATAGTACATGTATACTGATGTTGATGTTAAATTTGTAATTTATAAATGATGGTATATAAGTTTCTATTTACTAGTCTATCTTATCAACCATTCACATAATTAATCTAATTTGTGGTTTGAATTGTTATTGTGCAGGAAACTTCAAAGCAACTAACTTCTTCGAGGAGGCTTGATTTTGATGATCTAGCACAGAATTAAGATATGCTATAGATTGATATGTACTTAGGATTTGATAGATCTTGAGATGGCATATATGCCATATTTTGTAAAACATGTTCTAAGTAGGCATATGCCAAGTTTGTATATGCACAAACACAATTATTCTACAATTTGATATATAAGAATTGATATCTGATATAATTTGTTCCTCGTGTGCATTTCTTTCTACTTTGAATTTTCAAAATGGAATGTATAATTATCTTAAGAATGGTTTAAAGTTATGATTGATAATGTATGTTATAGATTAATGAAATTGCATTTTAATAGAACCTATGAATTACAATTGGCAATCCATCTATGCTAGAGTTCATTCGTATTAAGGTTCACATACATTATATTCCATGAGACCATATTTTTTGAGGAGTTTTTTCAAAAAATTCATTTCCTTTTCTATTGTACCACATTTTTCATGCATTTCTACCAATACATTTTTATCAAACTCTCAATTTGAGAATACCCATGATTTCAAACTTTGTTGAATGAATTTACATTTGACATTTTTTTTTTGAACTCGTGTAATGAAGTGGGCAACTAATTTTTATTTCAAAAGAAGTTAAAATTAATGAAAAATGGATACAACTTAATGAAATATATGTCATGTTATAGTGTTCATTTGAAAGTAATATAATCATCTTGATAAAAGTAAATGTTAGCCAATATTCATTCAAGCTTAATAACATGTAAACGGTATATAATCATCTTGAATAAGAATCATTATCTTTCAACCATAGGGGTTTGATGCAACCCTCAAACAAAGTCCTTACAACTGAACAAGATACATGTTCATTAGATTGTTCATGTGAAATCTATACAATAATCACGATCAACAATTAAGACATCACTCAACCATCATGCAACCATGAAACAAAACCAAATGACTGTGATACTACAGTTAAACAAACCAAATAGAACTCCATGACTTGCATGTTATTTGACCTTCAACATACAATTTGTATTATCGTAATACACAACAATGAATGTTGCTAACCATAATGCATCAATAAGAAAACTAGGCATAATATATGGGTATGTGTATGCTAGGAATGGTCCCTTTTTGCACCCAAACATGTTGAATCACTCTGAGCTACATTGGATCATCAATTTCCCTTAAGAGTCCAAAGTGCCAAAAGGAAACAATCTTTGACGGATTATTACCTAGAAACCATGACACTTACAAACTTTTTATCTAAGACTACGAGATCATGTTGGGACCTTCTTCAATAAACTCTCTTGGTTTTTTCTATCTTAAAGGAATTTTTCCACGGTGACGAGTTTTCAGTTGATGAAAAAGTTGTAAGATGCAAGTAGTGTAAAGTTGCAAAGTGGTGCAATGTAATAACCCTCGTGTTGCTGTTACTTTCTAGATACTCTTTTATCCTAGGTTGTGTACTTGAGACCATGATGGTGATTGTTTCACCAGTTTTACTTGTGTGGATTTACTATTTAGTTTGGTTGGATGCACATGATACTGCTTATGATGATTTATGACATATGATATGTGGTGTTTATACTATTTGGATATGTTATTGCTTTTTAAATGAGGTACTATGTTGTGATGATGTGGTTTTAATGCTTAATTCTTGATATGGCTTATGATGTGTATTCTAGTGGATCTTGGTGAAAGGACAAGGTAGAATCACTCGCTCACGAGTGCCCTGCTATGCCGCGACTACATTTCACAGTGTTTTTGTATTGGAGATTTATATGTTACTTGACATTGGTTTCATGCAGGATGCAGGTACTAGACATCAAATCCACCTGTGTGTTAGGTCTGAGTGTATCCCACAAACCCAATGGGTATGAAGTTTTAAAAAGGAGTTGATAAGTGTCCCCGTCTAAGTTTGTCACCCTGTTGTTGTGCCTAATAGTGTCATTGTCCACAATACCATCTTCGCCTCGGTATTGTTTTGTGTTGGTCATTTATTTTTATCTATGTTTATGTGATGTTCTAATTAATGAGTATGTTTGATTTTTCTTTGGTAGCTTATTAATGTTATTTAATTAAGATAATTAAATAGTTAGACGAATGTGTTAAATTAATTGTTATATTTAAATTCATTAAGTTTTATAAGTTGCTAAATTAAATGTTGTTATTTATTTAAAGGATGATTAAATAAATTGGGTGAATAACATTGTTATAATTATAAATAGTTATTTTGTAAAATGAAATAATATAATTTAATGATTTGATGATTAATTATTAAGTTGAGGATAAATATTGAAATAAAGATATTTTTTATTAATTTTTGTGTGATAATTATGAGCTTTAAAATTAAATAAGATAAAAGCGAAAGATTTTATTCAAAATATATATATATATATAGGAAAAGAAGAAAAAGGTCGAATGCATGTTCACTTTTGATTCAAAAATTAAAAAGGCTATGGAAACTTGCTACTTCAATTGATTTTTGTTTTCAAAAATTAAAAGAGTTTCTTTTTAATTAATTGAGAGGAGAAGAAGTTTTCAAAACTTGTAATTTTGGGTGTGGTTTTGAAGAAGAAACTTGTCTGCAAAATACTCTGGCTCTCTTGTCTTTCTCTGTAAAAAAATTTATACAAAATTGATTTCTAGGAAAAGAATTTGAAAGTTTGTTGAGGAAGGAGGAAGAAATTGGTGAAAGGTTGTTTCGAAAGAGCAAGGAGAAGTTTGTCATGCACGTCACTCTATTTGTAGAGTGTAGGACTCCAAGTTCATTGATCACTATCCATTTTAAATGTTGTTAAAAATTGAATGTTTAGATCAGTATTTATTTTGGTGTTCATAGTTTAATGGTTTATGTCTTCTTGGAAAACTAAAAAAAAATAGCATATCTTAGCATCAATTGAAATTTTCATTAGACATGTACCAGTAGTTCTTAGTAGGGCGCCAATTGGGTTTTACTAGACATTCTATTTTGCATATTGAAGATTTGATTATTGGAATCAAATGAAACCCAAGGCCCATTGGCCTATGTTCTTGTTGAAATTACATTATGTTACCTATAAGATCTGTGCACTACAAAAATATTTGTAGGTTTCTCCTTCATTTGTTTAGAAAACCCTATTGGAGATGTCAGCGCCATTCGTTATAGTCTAGGTCTGATGTTTCAAATCATAGGTTTCTTTATAACCCCAATTTTCCCCATACTCTGAGTTTTTAACTTCTTCCATTTGAAAATTTATTATTTTTCTTCTGGATTCTATCTTTTATGCCATGTATCTTTCCATTCTTATGTAGCAATATGATTTATTTTGTTGAACTTAAGCTATACTTTGAGATTATAAAATTTGGAACATTTAGAATGGCGTTAAAAATTTATTTTTGGAAAGTTGAAATGTTTTGTTTCAATTAATATATTTTACAAAGTGAGATTTTTTTAAACCACACCTCTTCCTATTGTTGGGCTGCATAGCAACCATACCATGGTTGCACACAACAGTCTAAGAGACTATTGTGTGTAGCAGACGCTTGGTTGTTGTGCACAACCTACAAGGGTTGCACATAATAGTCCAAGCAGCTGCTAAGCACATCAACCCCTTGGCTATTCTGTGCAGCCTTTGGGTGAGGTCGTGGCCTTCCCTGTTGGGGAGGTTTGCAGCCTCCTCAAATTTTCTTTTAATTTTTTTAATTTTTTTTTTTATTAATTTATGTTAAATATTATATATATATATATATATATATATAATATAGACATATATGTAAATATATATGTATATATATACTTACATGTAAATATGTAAAGCATATGATGTTTACTTGACAATGCCTAGTTATATGCTGCAATTGGCTGATTTGAAAAGCAAGTGTATTTAATAATTACATTGAAGTATTTTTATTAATATATATATATATATATATATATATATATAAGTTGGATAAACTAGATGTTTACTTCTCATAGAACATATTATGCAATTGTTAGTTGCAAACTGTTAGATTGTAATTTTACAATTTGGAGAAATTGATTTTAATATTAAATTTTTCTCAAATAAGTTTATTTTTTAAAAAATGAGTTAGATTGTTGTTATGGATACTTTGTAAAATGTGATTGTTGTTTTAAAAAAATTCCACGTTTGTATCTGTCTCTTGAGGTTTTGTAATTGGATTATTTCTTGTTTTCCCCATGGGTCATTTTCTATTTACTGGAGTTGGTTTATGGACATGTGGGAACCCTCAAGGTCATATTATCCTCTATAGGATTTTGAGGTTATTTGGTCTTTAGGCTTCTAGAGGCGAGAGTAATCTGTTGTTTATTGAGATGTCATTTGATTTAGTGTTTGAAAAAAAATTGATTGTAATTGTAATCTTGAGTTTATGCTTGGGTTGTACCTATTTTCATGAGTATCTATGCATGTGGCTATTGGCAAGATGATTGTGCCTCGTGTATGTTTGAGTTGTGAGATTTAGTACTTCTTTGTGTTGGTACAACCCCTTGGAGCTTTATTTTTGTGGTTTGGGATTCTAGGGAGAGTGGCAAGGGAAAGGGAGAGATCACCGAGACATGGGGAAATAGCATCAAAGCAAGATACAGTAGTGGCGGGTCACATGAGAGACCTACTGAGAGCACGACCTCCCACATTTGATGGTTTTGGTGGGGGACTAGAGGCAAAAAAATGGTTGATTGATCTGAATAGATGCTTTGCTATGCATCCCTATGGTAGTAATACCAGGGCTAGGTGCACCGTCATGCACCTTAGAGGCTTCGCATCCACTTGGTGGCAACTTGAAGAGAAGAAATGGCATCTTGACATCAATATGGTGACTTGGGAATTGTTTATGGAGAGATTTAGGGCCTCTTTCCTTTCTGATCACTAGAGGCAACACAGGGAAAATGAATTCCATGAGAGTTGAGACAAATGACAATGTTCATTTAACAATATGAGCATCATTTTTATGAGCTCAAATAGTATGTAGTAATTGGCAATGATGAGGCAATGCTTGTGCAGTACTTTGTCAAGGGATTAAATGCTTGAATCAGTGGTGGAGTTCAATTCTTCGAGCCAAAGACAATGGAGGTAGTTGTTGAGAAGGCTCGTTTAGTAGAAGAAAACTTGGAAATGGCATTGGGAGGCCACACAAGTGTTCAGATCGGTAGTGCACCAGCATTAGGTTATGGTTCTAGAGGTGGATAGCCTCAAACTGCAAGGTCTTCCAAGAGTTATTGTGCACCTTCTAAGGGTGGTCAACAACAATAGTAGCAGTCACAACCAAAACAAAATAATTCACATTCTCAGCAGAGTGGAAGATCGCAGGCCAAAAAGAATCAAAATTGGCAACAAATTCGGCAGAACCATTTTGAGCAGCCTGCATAGAGTACATAGTCGACACCCAGTTGAGGAAATTTTCAGCAGTCAAATGCATCATCTAATGGAAGAGATTTTGGGTGGGGCACAGGTTGTTTCTCTTGTGGGCAGCAAGGACATATTTCCAGACAATGTCCACAAAGGAACACTACATGATTTAGTCAGAGACTAGCTACTTCTGAGCTAATAGTGGGTGATGCGGGTAGATCACACTAGGTGTTTAGGGCAATTGACAACCATCAAGTTGAACATTAGGGTACTATAGTTGAGACTTCAAGTGTGTTACAAGGCACTAGCATTTCTATTCTCTTTTATTTTGGAGCATCAGATTCATTTATCAATCCTTCAATGGTTGAGCATTTTAGACTTGTGGTAGTAAGGAAAGAAATTAAGTCGCAGGTTGAATTGGCCTTCGGTGCAAAGGTAGTTTTTGAGTCGCTCGTTCAGGGCTACAATTTTCAAATTGGGTCACTCGTGACTATGGTGGATCTCTGAATCCTACCTCTTGGTTCATATGATGTGGTTCTAGGTATGGATTGGTTGAGTTCCCATCGTGCTATAATTGATTGTTGGTGCAAGGTTGTGCATTCTGTTGACAATTTAGGTAATGAGGTTGAGGTCATTGGTATATAGAGACCTATCTCACTATGGTTGATCTCGGCCATGCAATTGAAAAGATGTTTCCGTTAGGGGTGTCAGTTGTTTGTTGTGTCAGTCAATGACTTGGATTTGGGAGAGATTCAAGAGGTCTCATTGGATGACTATCCTCTCCTTAAGTAATTTTTTTATGTTTTTCTAAGTGAAATTCTAAGGATTCCACCAAAGTGTGATATCGATTTCAGAATTGATATTATACCCAGAGTTGAGCCTATATCTCAGGCTCCATACTGGATGACAACACAAGAATTGTAAGAGCTTCATTTACAGTTGGAGGAAATTTTAGAGAAAGGATTCATATGTCCTAGTTTTTCCCCTTGGGGAGCACAGGTAATATTTGTGAAGAAGGATGGTTCACTCTATTTGTGCATTGATTACAGACTACTTAACAAAGTGACGATCAAGAACTGGTATCCTTTGCCAAGAATTGATGACTTTTTCTATCAGATAAAAGGTGCTCAGGTATTCTCCAAGATTTATCTTAAGTCTAGTTACCATCAACTGTGAATAGTTGAAGTTGATATACACAAAACTGCATTTCACACTTGTTACGGGCATTATGAATTTAGTGTTATGTTGTCTAGGTTGACAAATGCACCATCAGTTTTCATGAGACTGATGAATGGAATCTTTTGAACCTACTTGAATAGATATGTTCTTGTGTTTCTTGATGACATCTTGGTCTACTCAAAATCAATGGAGGAGCACGAGGAACATTTGAGACTAGTGTTGCAATGCTTGAGGGACAATTAGTTTGCTAATTTGGAAAAGTGTGAGTTTTATAAGACTAAAGTGAAATACTTGGGTCACGCCATCTTAGGTGAAGTTATCGTAGTGGATCCATCAAAGATCTAGGCCATCATTGATTGGCCAACACCCAAGAATGTTCCAGAGAATTTCAATTTTATGGGGTTAGCGGTCTACTATCAATAGTTCGTTCAGGGTTTTTCAAGGATCGTACATCCCATCAATTCTCTTCAGAGGAAAGGCAATAAGTTTGTTTGGTCAGAATAGTTCTAGTTAGTGTTTCAGGCCCTTAAGAAAAAGTTCACTAGTCCACCTATATTAGTTGTTCCTAATCCTACTAGGGATTTTGGGGTGTGTACAGATGCTTCCTTGGAGGGCTTAGGAGCCATCTTGATGCAATAAGGACGTGTAATTTATTATGAGTCTCGCAAGCTCAAGGATCATGAGCTAAATTACCCCATGCACGATTTGGAGTTAGTCACAGTGGTTCATGCCCTTGTGAGATGGAGGAACTTCTTATTGGGTCATCGGTTCAAACTTCATAATGATTCTTACAGCTTGCAATACATCTTTACGCAGCCGAACCTAAATTCCAGGCAGAGGAGATGGATGGAATTCCTCTACGAATATGATTTTGAGGTCAAGTACATTCAAGGAAAGCAAAATGTAGTGGTGGATGCTCTAAGTCGGCAGAGACATGAGATTTCTACAGTGACTCTCGGGGTGGATTTGAGGAGTCACGTCCTCACAGTACTTCCCATAGATAGCTGGTATTAGGAAGTGAGATCGAAAATTGAATCAAGTAGAACTTTGGAAGGAAAATTTTTAGGTTACTCACTGGAGTCTAATGGTCTTTTGAGGTATTTGGGTCATATGTGTGTGCCTCCTATAGACGGTCTTCATACTCTAATTATGACTGAGGCACATCGGGCTCCCTATTATGCTCATCTAGGAATTAAGAAGATGTATGTGGACCTTCATGCACTGTATTTTTGGGCTGGCATGAAGAGAGATATTGCAGATTTTTTGGTGAGATGTTTAGAATTTCAAAGAGTCAAGGTAGAACACCAGCATCTCGCAGGCCTTTTACAACCTCATCTCATTCCAGAATGGAAGTGGGACAAAATATCAGTGGATTTTATTATGGTTTTTCCTATGACTTCTCGATGACATGATGCTATTATGGTCACGATTGAAAAATTGACCAAGGTGGCACACTTCTCCCCCATCCGATCATCTTACATTGCTTCTTCAGTTGCTAGAATTTTCATGGAAGACATTTTTTTTTTACACAGTATTCCATGAAGGATAATTTCCAACAGAGATCCAATGTTCACTTCTGCATTGTGGACATCCTTGTAGTGTGCCTTAGGGACCCAGCTGAATTTCAGTTTTGCATACCATCTAGAAACAAATGGTCAAACTGAAAGAGTCAATCAGGTTCTTGAGGACATGCTTTGAATGTACGTAATGGATCAGCAGTTGCATTGGGAGGATTATTTGCATTTGGTGGAGTTTTCCTACAACAATGGATATCATAGGCCGATTGGTATGGCTCCCTTTCAAGCACTATATGGTCATCCTTTTCAGACTCCATTAAGTTGGGACAGTCTTGAGGACAGAGTTCTCCTTGGACCAAAAATTATTCAAGACATGGAGCAACAGGTAGCTCGTATCAAAGAGAATCTTGTGGCAGCACAAGATAGGAAAAAGTACGCTAATACACATAGAGTTGACCGTCAGTTCTCTATTGGTGATCAAGTTTTCCTAAGAGTGTGACCACGAAAGAGCCCAATCCATTATGGAAAGGGTTCCAAGCTCGCGCGTCACTTTGTAGGACCATTTGAAGTTTTGGAGAGAATTGGCCCTGTTGTTTATCGCCTAGCATTATCGCCCAGTCTATCATGGATACACGATGTGTTTCATGTTTCTATACTTAGGCCTTATTATCCAAATGTTTCTCACGTACTTGGTTGGAATGCTCTACAGGTCAAGGATGAGTAGCTGGCACTTGAGCCCGTGGTCATGCTACAACATCGAAGAATCACTCTCAGGGGCAGAGAACTTGAATAGGTGCAGGTTCAATGAGACCCAAATGATGAGACTTCAGCAACATGGGAGGATGCATCCCACATCAGAGAGGCTTATCCTTATTTTTTTAGTGGCTTCCAGGAGTAAGCCATGTTCTAGGGGGGAGGATGTAATACCTCTCGTGTTGTTTTTACTTTCTAGATACTCTTTTATGTTGGGTTATGTACTTGAGACCATGATGGTGATTTTTTCATCAGTTTGACTTGTATGGATTTTCTATTTAGTTTGGTTGGATGCACATGATACTACTTATGATGATTTATGACATATGATATGTGGTGTTCATACTATATGGATATGTTATTTCTTTAATGAGGTACTATGTTGTGATGAGGTCATTTTAATGCTTAATTCTAGATATTGCTTATGATGTGTATTCTAGTGGATCCTAGTGAAAGGACAAGGTAGAATCACTCGCTCGCGAGTGCCCTGCTACACCGCAACTACATTTCACAGTGTTTCTATATTGGAGATTTATATGTTACTTGACATTGGTTTCATGCAGGATGCAGGTACTAGACACCAAATCCACCTGTGTGTTAGGTCTGAGTGTATCCCACAAACCCAATGCATATGAAGTTTTAAAAAGGAGTTGATAAGTGTCCCCGTCTAAGTTTGTCACCTTGTTGTTGTGCCTAATAGTGTCATTGTCCACAATACCATCTTCGCTTTGGTATTGTTTTGTGTTGGTCATTTATTTTTATCTATGTTTATGTGTTGTTCTAATTAATGAGTATGTTTGATTTTTCTTTGGTAGCTTATCAATGTTATTTAAAATTAAGATAATTAAATAGTTAGACGAATGTGTTAAATTAATTGTTATATTTAAATTCATTGAGTTTTATAAGTTGCTAAATTAAATGTTGTTATTTATTTAAAGGACGAATAAATAAATTGGGTGAATAACATTGTTATAATTATAAATAGTTATTTTGTAAAATGAAATAATATAATTTGATGATTTGATGATTAATTATTAAGTTGAGGATAAATATTGAAATAAAGATATTTTTTATTAATTTTTGTGTGATAATTATGAGCTTTAAAATTAAATAAGATAAAAGAGAAATATTTTATTTAAAATGAAAAAAAAATAGCAAAACAAGAAAAAGGACAAATGCATGTTTTTCGATTCAAAAATTAAAAAGGCTATGGAAACTTGCAACTTCAATTGATTTTTGTTTTCGAAAATTAAAAGAGTTTCTTTTTAATTAATTAAGAGGAGAAGAAGTTTTCTGAACTTGCAATTTTGGGTGTGGTTTTGAAGAAGAAACTTGTTTGCAAAATACTCCGGTTGTCTTGTCTTTCTTTGTAAAAAAACTTATACAAAATTGAGTTCAAGGAAAAGAATCTAAAAAGTTGTTGAGGAAGGAGGAAGAAATTGGTGAAAGGTTGTTTCGAAAGAGTAAGGAGAATTTTGTCACACACGTCACTCCATTTGCAGAGCGTAGGACTCTAGGTTCATTGATCACTATCCATTTTAAATGTTGTTCAAAATTGAATGTTTAGATCAGTATGTGTTTTGGTGTTCTTAGTTTAATGGTTTATGTCTTCTTGGAAAAAAAAAATAGTGTATCTTAGTATCGATTGAAATTTTCATTAGACATGTACTAGTAGTTCTTAGTAGGGCGTTGATTGGGTTTTACTAGGAATTCTATGTGGCATATTGAAGATTTGATTACTGGAATCAAATGAAACCCAAGGCCCATCGGCCTGTGTTCTTATTGAAATTACATTCTATTACCTGTAAGATTTTCACACTACAAAAATATTTGTATGTTTCTCCTTCATTTTTTTAGAAAACCCTGTTGGAGATGCCAACACCATTCGTTATAGTCTAGGTCTAATGTTTCAGATCATAGGTTTCTTTATAATGATAGTTTTTCCCATACTCTGAATTTTTAACTTCTTCCATTTGAAACTCTATTATTTTTCTTCTATATTTTTTCTTTTATGGCGCGTATATTTCCATTCTTGCACAGTAGTATGATTGATTTTGTTGAACTTAAGCTATAATTTGAGATTATAAAATCTAGAACTTTTAGAATGGCGTTAAAAATTTATGTTTGCAAAGTTGAAATTTTATGTTTGAATTAATATATTTTATAGAGTGGGATGTTTTTAAACCATGCCTCTTCCTATTGTTGGGTTGCATATTAGCAAACCATGGTTGCACACAGCAATCTAAGAGACGGTTGTGCGCAGCAGACACTTGGTTGTTATGCATAGATTGCAAGGGCTGCACATAGCAGTCCAAGCGGTTGTTGAGCACAACATCCCCTTGGTTGTTGTGCACATCCTTTGGGTGAGGCCGCGGCCTTCCCTATTGGGGAGGTTCATAGCCTCCTCAAATTTTCTTTTAATTTTCTTTTAATTTTTTTATATTGTTTTTTTTATTAATTTATGTTATATTAATATATATATTATATATATATATATAGAAATATATGTAAATATATATGTATATATATGTAGATATATACTTACATGTAAATATGTAAAGCATATATGTTTACTTGATAATGCCTAGTTATATGATGTAATTGGCTGATTTGAAAAGCAAGTGTATTTAATAATAACATTGAAGGCTTTTTATTAAAATATATTTATAAAAAAAAAGTTGGATAAACTAGATGTTTACTTCTCATGGAACATATTAAAGAGTTGTTTGTTGCAAACTATTAGATTGTAATATTAGAATTTTGAGAAATTGATTTTAATGTTAAATTTTGCTCAAATAAGTTTATTTTTAAAACATGGAGTTAGATTGTTGTCATGGATACTCTGTAAAATGTGATTGTTGTTTTAAAAAAATTCCATGTTTGTATTTGTCTCTTGAGGTTTTGTAATTGGATTATTTCTTGTTTTCCCCATGGGTCATTTTCTATTTGTTGGAGTTGGTTTATAGACATGTGGGAACCCTCAAGGTCGTATTATCCTATGTAGGAGTTTGAGTTTATTTGGTATTTAGGCTTCCAGAGGTGAAAGTAATTTGTTGCTTATTGAGATTTCATTTGATTTGGTGTTTAACAAAATTTTGATTGTAATTGTGATCTTGAGTTTATGCTTGGGTTGTACATGTTTTCATGAGTATCTATCCATGTGGTTGTTGGCGAGATGATTGTGCCTCGCATATTTTTGAGTTTTAAGATTTAGTACTTCTTTGTGTTGGTACAACCCCTTGGATCTTTGGTTTTATGGTTTGGGATTCTAGGGAGAGTGGCTCTATGTGGGGGCCGGAAAACAAAGGGGCAGCCTAGATAACCCACACTAGAGTTAGTGTAATAAGTGATAACTTAATTAAATGAATTAGGGGGAATGGGTAGAAATAGCATTAACAAGATAAGTAAAGATGCCTCATCCACCTGTTAGGGCTTTCATAGACTAAGGGTGGGCTGAGAAGGCTGTGGTTGGAAAGACCATTACCTCGTCTCCATGAGAGGTTAACGGTTTCACATGAGTCACCCTATGGGGCCAACACCTAGAGAGGAAATCAGGATAACCATTTATGGGGTTCAACGCCTAGATAAAGGCATCTAGGATAACCCATGTTAGGACTATGCAATGACACTCTCTCCTAGCATTCCCTTGATTTTTTATCTTTGCAAGCCTCTAGAAGTGGTTTATTGATGTTGCGATTTCCTTTTTGTTTTCATATCTCTTTGGTTGGAATTGAGTCTTGTTGGTTTTTGTTGGATAAACTTGGTCAAGAATCCTTCCCTATCTACTCCTACCATGGGGGTGGTCAAGTGGAATGTGCTATGCATCTCGTTGGGTCCCCTGTCAGCAGTCATCCAATACATTGCATTGCTTTTCTAATGCAACATGATCCAAAGATTATCTTGTTGCCAGATATATATTTTGTATATAAGTCATACTCTTGTATTGATGTATTACTCCCACACCTGTGTTGGAAAATTTCATGATGTAAACTCATGTAATTATTCAATGTGATGTATTGAAGGTAGATGTAATGTATAATTATACTTTGTATTTCTTTCTTGATCTGTGATAGTGGTTATCGCCATATGAACATGTCGTATCTATGGAAATATGTTTATTGTATTCCCATTATTATAATATATGGGTGTAAGGTTATTGTATTTAGCTATTCTTGTTCATATTGTTTAATCACTTGTGAATGTTTTAAAATTAGAGTTGTGTTGAATGAATAGTTTATATTAATGAAATTCAAAAATTTTGTATATTAACTTTTCGTTATGGGTTAGTATGTGTAATGCTACCTCGTGTACCCCAAAGGACTTAGGAATTTAACTTATATTCATTTAGTTGAATTGTATGCATTGGAATCTTAACATACATACCTTGTGTGTTTTAAAAAAAAAAGGTGTGCTAATAGTTGTCCTTTGGGGTTTGTGCAACAGGGTGTCACATGCAACTTTCATTCAGCAACTTTAACAACCAAATGGATTGTTCCAACATGTCTATATGGGTGTTTTTATGCTAGGAATAGTCCTCTTTTGCACCCAAACACACTGACTCACTCTAAGCTACATTGGACCAACAATTTCCCTTAACAGTCCAAAGTGTTAAAAGACAACAATCATTGAAGGGTTATTTCTTAGAAACTGTGATGCTTACAAAATTTCTATCTGAGGCTATGGGATTGTGTTGGAACTATCTACAATAACCTCTCTCAATTTTTTCTATCTCAAAGGCATTTTCCTGTGGTGATGAGTTTTTAGTTAAGGAAAAAGTTGTCAGATGCTAGTTGGTGCAACTTTCATTCTACAACTCATACAACCAAATGGACTATTCCAACACATTTGGATGGTAATTTTATACTAGGAATGGTCCTCTTTTGCATCCAAACATGCTAAACCATTTCAAACTACATTGGACCGGTGATTTCCCTCAAAAATCCAAAGTGTTAAAAGGAAGAAATATTTAAAGGGATATTTCTCAGAAACTGTGATGCTTACAGACGAGGATCATGTTGGGACCCTCTACAATAACCTCTCTCAGTTTTTGCTATCTTAGAAGTGTTTTCCCATGGTGACGAGTTTTCAGTTAAGGAAAAAGTTGTCAAATACAACTAGTGTAAAGTTGCAAAGTGGTGCAACTTTCGTTCTACAACTTACGACCAAATGGACTATTCCAACACATCCATATGGGTATGTTTACGCTAGGAATGGTCCTCTTTTGTACCCAAACATGTTGAACCACTCTGAGCTACATTGGACTAGCAATTTCCCTTAAGAGTCAAAAGTGCTAAAAGACAACAATCTTTGAAGGGCTATTTCTCAAAAACTGTGATGCTTACAAACTTTTTGTCTAAGGCTATGGGATCATGTTGGGACCCTCTACAATAACCTCTCAATTTTTGCTATCTCGGAGGTGTTTTCCTGTGGTGACGAGTTTTCAATTGAGGAAAAAGTTGTCAAATATAAGCAGTATAAAGTTGCAAAGTGATGCAACTTTCATTCTACAACTCGTACAACCAAACAAACTATTCCCACACATCTAGATGGATACGTTTACACTAGGCATGATCCTCTTTTTCACCCCAAACAAGCTGAACCACTTCAAGCTACATTGGAATTGTGATTTCCCTTAAGAGTTTGATTGACCTTCGTTTAGAAACAAAGGGAGAACACATGCAATAAATTCACTCACACTCACACAATTTGTTCAATTTTTAAACCCAAATTGAAGCGTGTATGGGAAATTCTTTACGCAACTTAATGTCACCAAAATCCTTTTGATTCTCAATATTTTCATGAGGCACAAGAGAAGCGCATACGTCTTTTGATGATATTACTTTGTGTATGTAATTGCAAAACAATGCAAACAATTGTTTATTTTAAATCCTCAAAGCAAAAGTGAGTTCATTTTAAGAGCACCAAATTAAGTGTGACAAATTGCTTTGTTCAATTTTTTAATCTCAAAACAAACTTTAGTAAATTTGAGTCCTAATGTTCATTTTAAGCCTTTTTGTAACAAGAATTCAAAAGTTCTTTTTAATGCCCAAACGAAATTAGTAAATCCTAAGCATAAAAAGATGACAATTTTTTTCCTTAAGAGGAGTAATGAATCCTCCAAGAGTGTTAAACAAACACTAGAGTGTTTAAAAAAACTTGTTTTTGTGAGATGAAATCCTCATGCTTCTCTTCCTTTTCGTCTTTGATCTATCCAACCAACAAGAAAAATTAGTTATATTCTACCAAATAGAGGTCAAAAAGATAGAAAATAGTCAAAAGAAACATAATTTGACAAAAATCACGTGCTTCAAATAAAATTCCACTTCATACTCCCCTCCAGTGGTGCAATCCACGAAGGCATCACAGTTTGATTTCCCCAACGGTGTTGTATAGCAATGCTTGCCAATCATCATCGCTCTGTAACCAGACCAGTGAGCATGAAGGCATCGCAGTTTTAGCTAGCGGTGCAGTTTGGGTTTTTGAAAGATTCTCGTGGGTCTATTTAGTTCAGCAGCGTAGCTTACAATTCAAACTTTCTGGGCGGGAAGACTGAGGCGTCGCAGTTTGAATTTTCAGTGGTCCTATATAGCGATGCTGGAGAACCAGCGGTGCTGAACAATGACTTTAAACTTCCAATAGAAAAAAAAATTAGTACACAAAGAAAAACGTGGAGTTTTTGACAAAAACATGATTGAAATGTGAGATTCCCCTCCCTCTAGTGCCAAAATGTGAACCTAGATCCTAAACCTGCAATAATACAATAAACAAACAACAAATTAGATTCAAATGCAAGCTAGAATGTAGATTTCTCAATAAATCCATTTAAATTGCAAAAGGGAAAGGAAATGAGATGAAAAACACAACAATAATTAAAACATATCAAATCCTATTCTAAAGCAAACTAAATTCTCAATCTCTTGAGGGAATTGGTGCCAATTTGATGTGAAAATTGGCCCTTTCCCAACTCCAATGATGCAATGGTGATTTGATGAAGAAAGTTGATCCACTTTGTTGATGATTGATGAGTGCTCCAATAGAAAAATCTGCATAACATAGCTATGAACTCACTAATATGGATAAAGATTGCTAATAATTTGAGCATAATAAGTTTACTCAAATTGCAGATGATAGAAATGAAGGATGAGCCTCTTATAATTTATAGAATGAGAAGATGAAAGAATTCCCAAAATAGAGCAATGTGGGACTAAGAATTAGCAAATGACAAAGTGCCACTTGTCAATGGGTGAATGGATGGAGGATGTGCAAGTTTTGAAGATTGTGTCCATAAATGCATATATTTGAATTTTGAATTTGTTGAAATGACATGTAAGAGGGAAATATGGCACATTGAATGCCACTTGGCTCAAGGAAAAAGGACTTTGTAGGTGGAGTAAATTCCTTGTTGGAAGAACAAAGTCCACTTGGATTTTGAATTCAAACTAGAGGAATATTCCTTAAAAGATGTCTTGTTGAAGAAAATAGAGATTTAATAAATCAAATAACTCTATTTTCATGTACAAGTGGTAAAATATGGAGGATGGGACATGAAGAGAGATTAAATTAATCAAGGTTAATTAATTTAATGAAGGGGTTAAATGATGTGACCTATTTGACTTAAATTTGTGGATTTATTTAAATCAAAAATGAGAAGAATGTGATAAAGAATTAATTAAACAAGGATTTTTTATTTATTTAATTAAAAGAGATTGTGTTAGATTAAACTAAATAAGGTTTTAATTTATTTAATTTAATAGATAGAATTTAGGGATTTAATCAAATAAAATTAATTATTTAATTAAATAGGATAATTAGATCATAATGGTTAATTTAATTATCAAGAAAGGGTGACTTAATTAGATAATTGATTTATTCAATTAAGAGAAGAATATTGATGAATTTAATAAAATAAAGGTATTCGATTAAATGGTTGGACCGAAGGATGATTCATGATGAAATGATGTCAGTGGTCAGGATCAGGTGTCCAATGTCAATCAGTACATTTTACGTGTTTACATTTTGCCCCTCTTTGAAGCAATGCACTCATTGTGTTGGTTCAAAGAATAAATGGTCTCGATCAAAGCCAGAATTTTTTTTCATTTTCAAAATATTTCCCCACTGCTGCCCAATGAGAGAAAACATGCCAATATATTTCCCCCTCGAGAGATTGGACGAAAATTTTTATTTTTGGGTGATCTCGCAAAAAAAGAGATCAAGGTACCCGATAGGTCCAAAAAGGCTCTCGGAGGCCAAAAATACACTAAAACGATGTAAAATAGGCCTTAACAAGACAAAAACAGGTTCAAGAGTTCAAAACCCTTGCAGGATAGCCAAACAGGGTGATAAAACCCTAATTTTTAGGCTTAAAAAGGCTCTGAGGGGTCACTTTCAATTCCTTTTCACACCACCCTTTAGCAATTGTCAGATTTGAGCTCTAACATTCTGACAAGATGGTGTAACAACAGCTCCCGATGCACATTTCCAATCGAGTCTGGACATACCAGCGACCACTCAGCATTGGGGCACTAGTAAGTGATCCTTACTTAAGCTTTGTTTTTCATTTTTTGCACTCATTTATTGCTTTTAAACTTAGTTATTTTGTAGTAGTGCTATATAGCGCCACTTAAAAAATAAACTGCTCCACTCGGTGTTAGATTGCACCGCGGTGGTGGAGTTTGAAGTTTGAAAACAAATTTCAAACTCTGATGCTCATGCCCCTGCCAGTGGGGTCATTTTAAAGTGCGATGCGACGATGCTCTATTAAACAGGAATCTTCTCAAATTGTGCCGCTCGAGAGAAAAGTGCACCATGGCAGTGTTCTTTTAGAGTTTAGCCCTCTAGTGTCATAGTTTGGACTTTTCAAACTGTGACGCCTTCACAGATAGCGATGTTGGGATGGTTTTTTGGATGCCCAGAATGAATTTTTTCAAAAAATTTAACATGGTGACATTTCCTAGTACAAGATGCGGCGAGGGAGCTCTACTCTCGGGAGCACAGATCGTGAGAGATCTTTGGTTACCTACAAGACCTCAGTGAGAGAGATCAAGATTGACTACGAGACATGGGACTATGGTTCATTGCATACGCAGTGCCTATGCGGACCCACCTTGGGATGATGTTAGCACTTGCCGAGAGATGGCACAGTGAGACCTCGTCCTTCCACCTTCCTACCAGTGAGGCTACCATCACCCTAGAGGACGTGTGGCGGATCCTCCAATTTCCAATTCACGGGTGGCGCATTATTTATGACATGGATGGTGGACAGGATGCTTGTCACACAGTCCTTGCTACAGAGGATGTTATCTACTGTGAGGGTCAGATTGAGCTTGAGCATCACAGGGCTCTGACTTCTCCCTTCTGCTTGGTTGTTGCGGCTATTATTTCAAGTCTTGTTTCCCCAGATCGACGAGGTCGGTACTTCAATCCTAGTTAGGGACTCTGCTGGGAGCGCATGGTGATGCGTGACATGCCAGTTCATTTTTCTTGGGGCCATGTTCTTCTTGCTTCACTCTACAGAGACTTACATGAGTACGTCTACCTCAACAGCAGAGCACTTGAGGCAGGTGTTACACTCCTCCATGTGTGGGCGTGGGAGCACATCATTGTTTTTCGGCCGCAAGTTGTTGCAGTACCGATGGGGCCTGATGATCTCCTAGTGTGGTGCTATAGAGGTGTTGTGTCTTTTACACACACAGGCGAGCACAAGATTCCTCACTAGAGGAGGGGCTTGGATGAGATGCAGACTTTTACTTGGTGCCCATACCTTGGTCACTCTGAATGGGTCGACAATACCCAACAGATCTTCTTTTCCCATCAGGACCGATTTATGTAGGGGCAGGAGCATGCTACGGTGGAGAGATACCTACCAAGGCGCGTCTAGTGCCAGTTTGGTGAGCCACAGGACCAACTAGACAATGACTATGTGGCCATATTTTCCCGCACCCTATCACAGGGTTCGTGGGGGCGATACATTCCTGCCTCGAAGGTCGTAGATAGTTTCTGACAATTGGTGGCCCAACCCTAGGTATATGATCAGGGTCCCGCAGATCCAAGTGTTACTCGGGCTTATAAAGATTGGTTACAGCCACCCCTACATTTGACAGTTCTAGGAGCACTCCTCGCTTGGTGGAGATCGAGGGGTAGAGGGGGAGGACGAGGATGGAGAGATGGTGCACAGCAGGATCAGCTGGGTAGGGCTCCAGTTCAATCAGGCTAGGATAATGTTCAGATGCAAGATCAGGAGTAGGTGCCAGCTAGACAATAGGGGTAGGTAGATGCACTGCCACAAGCCGAAGGTGAGGGTCAGCCTCACATGTAGCTCGTACGAGAATAGCTAGCAAGGCAGTCGGATCCCAGAGACACGCTGATTACATAGCTACAGGGTCATGTTCAAACCTTGACAACAAAGAGGGATCAGGCCAGGGCTGAGAGAGACCAGGCTAGGGCTGAGAGAGACGAGGCCATTTTACAGAGGCAGGCCACAGAGCTACAGGTGGCCGTGGAGATGGGCTGGAGATAGCAGTTGGAGAGCATGGAAGCCTCCTCCTCTCAGAGCACACTGTCCCTTCGGTCTTATAGGGAGGTCGTCCGGGAGGAAAATTATTATCGTATGCACTATCATCAGTTTGTACCCAGAGCAGAGCGGGCCCCAAATTACTCGCAATGGACTAGCTATAGACTAGCAAAGGGTCATGGTGATAGAGACAAGGGCAACAAATAGAAGGGATAGGCCTCATTTTGATCGATACATCATTTTTTTGTGCCATATGGGCTCATTTTTTATAGCCCAATGGGCCTTTTTTTACTTATTGACATACATGTACAGTGATCTAATTATTTTGTATTATGACAGTTACCTGATGATGATATATATATGAGATGATGATTTTGATATGATGTGATGTGCATTGTTTATTTATGCTTTTATGGATGGTTTTATTTCTATATGCTATGCAATCATGTTATGGTGTGATGCGATGAATATATGGATGCAATTTCTTTTCTGATGATGTATGCATTATGGATAGATCTTACATTATGTTGTTTAATACATGATATGCAAATGGATTTATATGATATGTGATGTGAATGGATGATGATGTATGTTTAAAGTCTATATGATGATCTATGTATGTTGATGCAAATGATATGATATGTGATATGAAATGGATGATGTAAAATGAAAAATGATATGGAGATGATCTATGGTGTATATGCAAAATGATATGTGAATCATGCTTATATAAAATGATTATGGATGGATGTATGCTTTCAATGTAATGGGTTTTTTATGTTCCTATTATGATTTTGAAATGTTTAATGTAATGAAATGCAAAGATGATTGTGATGTGATTACTTATGGTGTGTTCTATATGATATTGATGACTAATGGACAATATGTATGTTTTTATGATTATGTATGATACAATGTGAATGCAATGGCCATGTTTTATATGATATGTGTTGATGATGTAAATGAGATGTTTTTAAGATGCTTAGAATAACAAATATATTATCCTAAACATGTTAAATGATAATGTAAATGTATGTGATACATTTTAATGTGATGTGATGTAATATATGAAATGGTATGTTAATGTAAAGTGGTATGGTGATGCTTTATACAAAATGAACGTAATGTGGGAGATGACTTTATGATGTTTATGGGATGTGGATATGTATGCTTATAATGTGATGGATTATCTATAATGTTCTCGTACCTATTATGTTTGATTATGGAGTAGATGGTGATATGAAATGATTATGAAATTTTTATGCAAATGAATGTTATGCGATGGTTTATGTAATGAATGCAATGTGATGGAAAAAGTGGATGTAATGTGATGAGAAATGGATGTAAATGTGGTAAAAAAAAAGGATGTGCTTATTTATGGAAAATTCTTATAATAACATGTTTATATGATGATGGAAATGCAATGCATATGTTTCCTATATGATATGTTTATGCAATATGCTAATGATTTGTGGATGCAGGATCGATGACAATGATGATGATGATTAACTGTCATAGTACCTTGTTAGTGTGATGAGCAAGAAGGGATGAAAGAGAAGTCATTTCAACAAGACATAAGATGATGAATATGCAAATGATGATGACTACTTGCCGAGGAGTTAGGATTTTCAAAGGGAAAATTTTCTTATGTGTGATAGCACACATGGTACAATGCATCAAGGTATAGAGAACCAGGATAGCATTGTACCTAGTGTGATGGAATTTGACTTGACAAACAGATAAGAGTATTCTTGTTCATGCCTGACATATGGAAACCTTGCTAGGATGCACTTTAGAAGTTTCAAAACACCTCGGACCAAAACATGGAAAGGTATAACCTATCAATGCAATAGTCAACAAGTTGCCCAAAACACCCTCCATACATATCTAACAAAGCAAGTATTCGCCAAGGTTATATTACAAGAACGTCCAACAAGCACAACAGACAAAACATAATGATCATTGCTCAATTCCTGTTTGTCTAAATCATTTTTCTGGATATCATCGAGAGGTCCTTGGAATGAGCGTACTAAATAAGTCAAAAAACAAAGATAAAGTAAACAAACAAGCTAATGTTCTTCAATACAGCTAACCAAAAGGGGATGTGTTATTAAGGATAACAACCGAAACTATTGCCAAAAGATAATTCCCATTGTAGGAAGGATACATCCTAGGACATGTTAGTGGATGGTGGCATGCCATTTATTTTATCCAAAGTGTTCTTTCAAATGATTGATATGGGACCAATTGGATGATGAGCTATTGACACAAAGATTTGACCAACTTGTTTTCGTACTGAGTTAAACCTGAGACTTGATGTTTTGAGTTTTTTACTTTCTACCTGGTAGACTTGTTTCTGATTGTTTCACAAAAGGTTGAGGATGAAGATCATTTATTATGAGTGGTTATTTCAGGTGTAAGCGAGATCAAACAGATGGATTTGTTCAAATATTTGGATTTTTTTTGGAGTTTTTTGCAATGTTTTGAGGCTATTTTTGGTATTTTTTGAGATTTTACAAATGTTTTGATTTCCAATTTTCTAATGTTTTGGGGTTTTCTAAGATTTTGACCAAGAAACTAACCTACAGACCTATCCTAGGGGCCTTGGGGGCTGATCAACAGATTAGCCTTGCCTACATTATACACGCAGAGACCACATAGTTCAATTGACGACTGGACCGATTCACAGATGAAGAAATACATGATGAAATGTCAATTTATTATGACGGACTACTAAAGGACTGACCTAAGTGTCTCGGGGGATGATCAAAGATCAACCTTACCTATGTTCAAGGCTCAGACACCTGTAGTTCGACAAGATGACTTCGTTTTTGACTTTTTGACTGATTTTTTGACCTATTTTTTGGATTTTGATATTTTTTCAATGTTTTTGGATTTTCTGATGTTTTGATGTTTTTGGATTTTCTGATGTTTTGATGTTTTTGGATTTTATGATGTTTTTATGTTATTGGATTTTCTGATTTTAGGACTTCAAGAATATACATGAATCCAATTTGATGATAACATGCCCCCAACATGATGTAATAGACTACTCCAATAGACAAACTGACCTTGGGAATGGGACAAGTAGTACTAGGAGGGATCATGATACAAATAGTAGACCAAGCTATGGTGTGGATGCGGATGGATGAGTGATGGATGGAGATCTAAATGTGATGGATGATGGAAACGTAATGGATGGATGATTCAGAACAAACCGTGAAGGTCCCGGTGGATGGAAAGTGCTTATTTACACAAGGCGCCGGTTTGCTAGGTTTTCACCAAGGTACTTGTCCAAAGTGCCATCGAAGTGGTTTTCACTAGAGGACGATTTTTCTCTTTACTGATTTTTTTTAATCCTTTTTTCTGATTTTTTTGGATTTTTTTTTTTTTATTTTTTTGTTGTCACCAAGACGCCTATTTGCCAGGTTTTCGCCAAGGTAACCATTTCTTTAGGACATTTTCTGATTTTTTGATATTTTGGTTCTATACCTTGAAAGATTAGGCATAAAAAAATTTGAGATGAGAACTATTCATGGGCTCTTGCAAAGGTTCCCCTTCAGGTGTTGATAACTAATATGCCCTTGACTTATAGCTTGCTATGATAACAAATGGTCCCAACTAGTTGGGTTCAAATTTTCTTTTACTGTTTGGATTTGGTACATTCTTCTGATTCTCCTTTAGTACCAGTTCTCTGACTTGGAATGTTCTGCTTTTGATTTTCTTGATATAGCTTCTCTTGAGTCTATTTTGATAGACTTGCAAATGATTTAAAGCATATATATGCTGCTCATCCAAAAGCTCCAGCCTATTCCATCTTGATACTCGGTACTCTTCATCTGTGATGAGGTTTTGCAATGATATTCTTAGTGACGGGAGCTCGATCTCAATGGGGAGTAATGCTTATGATCCATAGACCAAGGAGAAGGGGGTGGTGCCAGTGGGTGTGCGGATGCTAGTTCGGTAGGCCCAGAGGGCAAGATTGAGCTACAGATGCTAGTCACGACCTGCATCATTGATTGTTTTCTTGAGGATTTTCAAAATGGTTTTATTAGTGGCTTCTTCTTGGCTATTTCCTTTGGGATAGTATGGGGTGGAGAAGCGATGTTGTATTTTTAATTTTTCACACAAGTTGTGGACATCCTAATTCTTGAATGGTGTCCCATTATCTGAGATAATGGCTTGTGGGACACCGTAGTAGAAAATGAGATAGTTTAGGGTGAAATTTGATATCTACTTCCCAGTTATATATGTCATGGGTATGGCTTCTACCCACTTGGTGAAGTACACAGTGGTTGTTATGATGAAAATGTGGCCATTAGATGAAGTGGGAGTGATTTTTCCAATGAGATCGAGTCCCACTGCGAAACGGGCCATGGTGTGATGATGGGATGAATCTCTTGAGTTGGATGGATGAGGTCCCCATGCTGATAACATTGTAGACACCTTCTAACATAATCATGTACCTCTCCTTCCATTGTAGGCCAATAATACCCCATCCTCAGCAATTTCTTGGCTAGCATCATTCTACTCAAGTGTGAACCACAGATACCGTTATGTACTTCAGTTAAAGTAGTCAATGCCTCCTCGACATTTAAACAGTGTAATAAGGTTCCCTCTATGCTTCTACAATATAAGGCATTTCCTAGGATGACGAATTGGTATGCCTTTTTCACAAAGGTTTGATTTAAGGTTGAAGGTAAATCGGTAGGTATGACCCCTATTCATAGGTAGGTATAAATGTCATGGTACCAGGGATCACCGGGACCAACGATTTCACACAAAAAATCCAATTATGTTACCTCGAATGGTGGCACGAGAAGTTGTTCTACCAAGAATTCATATTTTAGAACATTGCGAGGAATGTCCAATAGGGATCCAATCATTGTCATGGCATCTGCTGCTCTGTTGTTGGCTCTGGGTATCTGCTCAAATGTGATCTCAATAAAGGATTCCTTGAGAGTCTCCACTAGTTTCTTCTATGGAGTGAGCTTATCATCCTTAGTCTAGTACTCATCGCTCACTTGGTTTATTATTAGCTGAGAGTCTTTATATACCCTAAGGGCCATGATGTGCCACTGTATTGCTATTCTGAGACCTATGGTTAAAGTCTCATATTCTGCAATGTTATTAGTGTAAGGGAATGCTAATTTATAGGACCTTGGTATGCAGTCCCCTTGTGGGGTTATAAAGAAGACACCAGCTCCTAATCCATGTTGCATGTATGAGCCATCAAAGTAAAGTTTCCAATGGTCAGCTATGTTGAGATTGAAGATGGATTTGTCTGCAAACTCTGAGATGAGAGGATTCTTTGAATAGATTGGTGCTTCTGTAAGCTAATATGCAATGACTTGGCCTTTAATTGCTTTTCGCTCCACATATTCAATGTCCTACTCTAATAGTATCATGACCCATTTAGCCATTCTACCAGTGAGCATTGCTTTTGACAGTAAGTACTTGAGAGGGTTGATTTTGGTGATGAGTTTTATTTTGTGTGCCAACATGTAATGTCTGAATTTTTGTGAAGTGAATACTACTGGTAGACATGCTTTCTCAATGAAAGAGTAGTTTAGCTCATGACCAACCATTGTTCTAATGATATAATATATGGCCCTTCCTATCCCATTTTCGTCGTGCTGAGCTAGGAGAGTGCCAAGGGTTGTTGTTGTTTCTGAAACATAGAGAATTAATGGCTTTCTTGGGATTGGTGGCATTAGGACTGGTGGTGTAAGTAGATATCCTTTGATCTTATGGAAGGCTTCTTCATACTTGTTATCCCACTTGTACGCTACTCCCTTGTGAAGTAGGTGAGAGTATGGATTATGTTTATCTGCCAGTTGTGCTATAAATCTTCGGATGGACTAGAGCATGCCTTGGAGACCACTCAAGTGTTTCAATGTTTTGGGTGCCTCCATCTCAAGCATTGATTTTACTTTTACTATATCTACCTCAATACCTCTCATTGACACTATATATCCTAGTAATTTTCCTGATTGTACACCAAAGACGCACTTCTTTGGATTTAATCTGACCTTGTATTCTTCCAGCTTGTCAAAAATGGTATTTAAGGTTGCTATGTGATCCTTCCTCTTTCTAGATTTGGCTAGTATGTCATCGACATAATCCTCAATAATTTTATGGATCATGTCATGGAAGATTAAGGTCATGGCTCTTTGGTATGCTGCTCCTGCATTCTTCAAGCCAAATGGCATCATATTCCAACAGTAAGTCCCCCATGGACAAGTGAAAGCTATTTTATGTTGGTCTTCTTTAGCAATCATTATCCCATTGTATCCTGAGAAACCGTCCATCAAGGAAAGCATTTCATGTTTCACTGTCATGTTTACGATCATGTCAATGTTTGGCAATGGGAAATCATCTTTTGGACATGTCTTTTTTAAATCCCTAAAATCTATGTAGATTATGATGCCCCCATTGGGTTTTGAGACGGGAACCAAGTTTGACACCCATTCTAGATAGTCTATTGGTCAAATGAATCCTGCATCTAATAGCTTCTTTAGTTCCATTTTGACTAGCAGGGTGATCTGAGGGTGCATTTTCTTGAGTTTTTGTCAGATAGGCTTTGCTTCAAGATATATTGCTAAGTGATGAACTACAATTTTTGGATCGACCCTGGCATGTCTACGTAGCTCCATGCAAAGTTAACTTGTCTCTCCCTCAAGAAAGCTGCTAGGAGTTCTTGTTCCTCTGATTGTAGTGATTCTACATAGAATGTGATGTGTGGGGTCTCCTTTCTTCCTAGATTAAGTGGATTGCACTTTTCTGCTAGGACTGTTGATTTTTCTTGATGAAGAGTTGTGAAAGGAAGATTGAATCCCCCATCCTCAGGCACCTCAGAGAGGTTTTCACCGTTGGATGCGTCCTTTCTTTTTACTTGTTTCATGTCAGAGAGCACCACAGTGTGGTTTTCACTCAAGAACTTAGAAATGATTCTTAATTTCTCACTTTTGTGACCGAGGGATTCAATCGTTTCCCCATAATAGGCCTATGTGTCTAGCTCAATGATGAATCCTGCTTTGTGATCCCCACATGGAATGTTATCATGTAGTCCCATGAATTCTAAGAGTGCCTCATTATTTTTGAATGTATCGAGAACTGGTGGTCCTCGTTGGTCATAATCGATGAGTTGGGGGTAAACTAGGCAAATTTCATGATTTTGATGGTCTGCCTCAAAGGATAATGTGCTAATCATGAGAAGGGTGGTATCCTCGAAGAGCCTAGGTAGTTTGGATATGGGATCCTCATCATCGCTACTACTATAGACGTTGGTTATATCAAATGTGAAGTTGTCTATGACTTGACCTGTAGATACGGGTAAGTGAAGTTTGGCTGTGGATTGTTGAGGAGGATTATTGACCTTTCTAACTGGAGGACTTCAGCCACGTATGGTTATACTTAGAGGGGTACGTCTGAGGCCAATATTTTTCATTCACGTCTCCAGAATGATAGGTATTATAAGCCCATTGTTATTTTGTCCAAGTCTCTAGTTTCTATCATAACCCATTGCAACCATCATTTGCAAACCTTTGCTTCTATCATCCAATGGTAGATTGGCTATTGGTCTATCATCTTGGTATAGGAGATGAGACAGATCCTCCTCTATGACTTCTTGTCCAAGATCTCCCCAACTTATGAAGTTGGGATAGTCTTCAAGGGATGTTTGAGATGTGGAGGCTTCATTTGCTTTCGGACATCCTCATGATCTGGGAGATTGTGGTAACTCTCCTACCATAAAAGCATTTTTGGGAATCGTGTAGTTTCCGCAACCATTATCCTAGATGATGAGTTCGATATCAGAGATGGTGGGAATGGCAGGAGTGGCGGGTGTCTCTATCGCAGAAGTGGATGTGAGAGTGGTTGGATCAATGTACGGTGTTGATGGGCCTTCAACTTTTTTAGGTACTTGAGGGATTTTGTAGTATTTTTCCTCAAGGTTCTTACAATAGGAGAATGGCTCAGGATCTCCATGGACGGTGACCTCTTGTCCTTCATATGTGAACTTGACACATTGATGGAAAGTTGATGCTACAACCTACATGGCATGTATCCATGGACATCCTAGGAGAATGTTATAGGGTAGTTCGAGGTCTAGGACTTGATAGGTGGTTTCCATGATAGTTGGCCTTGCTTGAATAGGGATTTTGATTGTGCCTTGGGAGACTCTTTCCTGATCATCATATGCTCTGATTGTGATACCTTTTCCTTTGTTGATGAAATCCTCTGAGATTTTTAACTGTTTAATGAGCTTGAGGGAAAAAATATTCAAGCCTACACCTCCATCCACCAAGACTCACTTGAATTTTCTTTTCTATACTAGGACTTCTAAAATGAGTGCACAGTTATGAGATGGTTGAGCGGGAAAATCCTGATCAGAGAATGTAAGGAGGTTTGGAGTGATGATGTTGCCGACCATAGCTTGGAATTGTTCCACATCAAGATCTACGGGGATGGTGGATGAAGCCAATGCTTCCTCAAGGATTTTCTTATGGTCAGATAAGATTTTTAACAACTCCATGATGGAGATTTGTGTTGGGGTTCTGTTTAGCTGATCAAGGACATTGTAACCATTGGGAACAGATCTTGGATTTGACATAAAAAAAAAAAAATTGGTTGGGATGACCCTACAATAGTAACTTTTCCACCTCTTGTGGTGACTCCACAATTGGTATAGGCTCCTTTGATAGTTATTACTGCACAGTATTCATCTAGGGAAGCAACGATATTTTCATATACATGATTTATGTTTTTGTAGGTGCCTTTCCCCTTATCCGTGTTATTGTTTCCTTTATTTTTATGGTTAGGCATCAAATTCGTGTATATTTTGAGATTTTGGTTCCCTATTGGTTGTTCCACATTGATGATTCTTTGATCGATGAGGTCTTGGACTATGTTTTTTAGTCTCATGCAGTATTTTGTAGTGTGCCATTTGATTTTGTGGAAATCGCAGAGTTGATTCTTGTTGTGCCAAGGAGGTTTAACATTTGGTTCTTGGTAGTTCTCATAAGTAGGGATCTTGATAAGATTTTTGTTTAGTGATTTCTTCATGATGACTTCAAGTGGTTCCCCGAGAGTGGTTTACTTTCTTTTGGTGAACTTCTTGTTTCATTGGGGAGGTCCTCTTTGGTCATTGATGTTATTGATTGTCTGGTTGTTAGGTTGTTTTTTTATTGTATTCACTTGATGATGATTTTGGATTTTTTGTTGAGGTGTGGGTGTGTTTTTCCAAGGGGCGCTGATGAAAACTTTGGCATCGATGACATCATCATTGGTAACATTTTTGTTTCTTTCCCATGTACGAGGTTTTTCATTGTAGTTGGTTGGTGGGTGATTATTCTGTTGTTCAGGATATGAAGTTGATCCTCCCGATTGTTTCATAAGGGATCGTTCAATGCTGAGCGCCTTAGAAATCAACTAGTCATACATGGTCATCCCTTGGACCTTGAGATGGAATGCCAAGAGGCCGTCAAGGTTGGATATGATGGTGCATACTTGGTGTTCCTCGGGCATGACCCACTTGCTTTGATTCACCTTGGATCACCATAGTTGTAGGAATGAAGTGAATGATTCATTCTTACCTTCTTTCAAACCTGATAGTTCTTCAAGATTGACATCCATGGTGATATTACATGCATAGTTTTTTATGAATGCGTCTATGATTTCTTGGAATGTCTTGATGCATGTGGGTAGGCGAGAGAACCATTCCATAGCGTGGTCTACCAAACTCCTATGAAATAGCCGCATCATAAAGTTATCATCATATGCGACTTCCATGCAATGAACCTAGAATTCCCTGATCTGATCTTCAGGGTTTCCCATCCCACGATACTTGTCAAACTTGGGGATCTCAAATACCTTTGGGAATGGTTTCATCACAAGGCTCCTATCGAATGGGTAAGGGCACAAGTTACTAGATGTTCTTGTAGTTCGCCCTAATTGAAGATCGAGCACTTGTTGTGAGAGCAACTTGATTTGTGTTTTCACATCATTTTGTGGATTAGGAGGTGGGATGAAAGTGTTTTGAGGTGGTTCACTTGTAGATGTGATGGGTGGATTGGTTGATGTGTTGATTGGTGATATCTCTACATTTTGTTGAGCCATGTATGCCTGCACTTGCTGCTGTATAAACAATGCTTGTTGTTGGTCTTGTTGTTGTTGTGCTAAGATTTCCTGTTGTTGATCCTTCTATTGTGTTTGTTGTTGTACCAACAACGCTTGTTATTGGGCTGCTAATTAGGCTACTTCTTGCTTCTCTTGGTATTTTTTTATTGCTTTTTGATATGCTTGTAGTTGTGCTACTTTTTTTTGTGCAAGAAATTGTGCTTGTGCCTGTGCTTGTTGTGCTTGATATTGGATGTGTGCCTAAGCTTGAGCTTGAGCTTGCACTTGTGTTTGTGCAGCTTGAGCGGCTTTTTGTTGTTGTTGTTGCAATAAGGCTTGTGCTTGTGCAGCCCGTTGCACGTATTGTGCGATTTGGGCAGCTTGAGCATCTCGTGCCACTTGAGCGGCTTGTTGGGTAGCTAGTTGTATGACTTGTTGAGCAGATAATTGTGTGGCTTGTTGAGCAGCTAATTGTGTGGCTTGTTGAGCAACTAGTTGCGCAACCTTTTTCTTTTGTACTTGCGGGAATTATTTTTGATAAGCAGCTTGTTGAGCTACTGGTAATGCCATGTTGTATTGGCTTGATAAATTGGATCTTGGTGGTGATGGAGGTGGTGGTGGATTCAGAATGGTGCTTGTGGCGATGATGAGTGGTGATGTTGTGTTGGTGGTTTGAGTGGTGAATGGTGTGATCGATGTGGTTGGTCCTTGGGAGCCCATGCTTTGAGATGTTAGGGGGGTGGTTGATGATGTCGTGATTTCTTGTGTTGTTTTCATCTGTTGTTGTGATATCAATGACAAGTTTTGAGAGTTTTGTGTGATGTTTTGATTGATATTTGGTAAAGGTGGGAGTCCCAAGCCAAGTAGAGGTGTGGATAATGGTGGTAATGGTGGAAGACGTGAAAATGTAAGGGTTGTGATCTCTTGAGAAAATGATGTGGTGTTGAAAATTCCCCTAGGTCCGAACATGTCTCCTTCTCCTTGCGAATTTATGCAGAGAGAAGTTTGGGGTGTTGCACGGAAGGATGATGATGATGGATCATTAGGATCATGGAAAGTGAGGGGCATACTTATGTAATGGATTTTGGGATATGTTTTATTCCAAAATGGTGTTTTCATCCAAGTATTGATTATTAACAAGGGGGTGTGTTTGAATGGCATTAAGGAATGCATTCCCCTTATTAACATTAGGTTGAGTTGGAGCAAAAGATGTTGTGATCTGCGGGATGTTTTGAGTGATGCTTTGGGATGGGGGTATAGATGAGATGGGGATTGTGGATGAAATTGGAGGCATAACCTCCAAAGATGGTTCCACTATAGAGCTCACGTCAAAATCATAAGGTAATTTGGTCCCTTGTTTTGCTAGTTCGAGCATGTATAGTGAAGGGTTAAGCCTCATCATGATATTGATGATCTTATGGTTCTCTGGATTTTGGATCATTTCAATGATTTCTTCATGTGACATCCCAAAGGTAAGATCTTCTTCTTGAATTTCCTCTTGTGGATTTTGTGATGATGAGAGAAGACTTGTCAAAGGATTGCTTGATTCAACAGGATTCATTTCGGTGTTTGTTTGTCTTAGGTCACTTGAAGCAAGTGTTTCTTTGTCGGCTTCCATGTTCTTCTTGTGTTGACATCTAGTCTACACCATAAAATAGGGATCAATTTTTCAAGAATATGGGAGATGAATCTTTAATTTTTTGGATTGATCTAATTTTAGGTATAAAAGAGAAAAAAATCTATTATAGCTTGAGGATCAAAAGGTGATATGATGATGATTCAAGAGATGGATGATGTGGATGTTTGATCTTTTGAAAAAAAACTTGAGGGGAATGCTAGACTTTTAGGACTCTTGGATATGTTTTGGATTTTAGATTTTGATTTCTTGGATTGTCCTTGACTTGATTTTTTGGTTTGCTTTGATTGAACAAATAGATCCTAAGATGTTGGATGATTATATAAGGGATAGATTTTCTCAAAGGATGATAATTTGAATGTGTGTAGGGAGAAGGATGCATGTACCCACACCTATTCAAACAAGATGATAATTTAACCAAGCATATGAAGAAGGATGCATCTACATATACCTAGCTAAATAAGATGGTTTGATAATTTTGACTAAGCATATGCAAAAGGATGCATCTACACATACCTAGCCAAAGATGATTTGATAAAGATTTCAAGGATTTTTTCTCAAGGATTTGATGATTTTGATTTTTTCCAAAAATCCTAGCATGAAGGATAATTTCAATATTTTTTGAAAGATGATGGTGAGGTGATTTTTGGTTTGATGTTGAAGGATGGATGAAAAAGATTTTGATTTTGATCCTAAGATGTACCTAAAAAGACACTTTGTTTACTAGACCTAGGTATTGAAGAGCATGTAATGCTTCTATGGACCTCTATAACTAAGAAGTGGTTCAAATTTTTGTTAAGTGTTTGTTTCCAAGTGTTTTCAAACAAGCAAAGCATTTTTTCACCAAGAATAGGCACAACCCTATGGATATGAAAGACAATATTTGTTGAGTCCCCACTTGGACATGTCCAGCTACGCTTATCTTTAGCGAATGGTTAGATGCTTGACCCCACAAGCTCCCCTCCACGTCACTCACTTATACGGGGAAGCCAAGAATCAACACCCATGAAACTCCCATGGCATGCTTTCCATTTCTACTAAAGACCGTAAAAGTGTGGGGCGGCTTCAGAATGACCGTTCTTGCACCAACAAATAGATCAAGGATTTTCACAATTCCAAAACATGGGCTTTAATTAGGACTTTCCATTCATAGGAGTTTACCCAACGTGGCGAGAGACCATTGTTTCCCTTCTCATCGGAGCCAACCGCATTATATTGGCGTTTACTCCAATACCCACATTTATATCCCGACTGGAAATACTCTCGGGTTCAAAGTGTTACCAGTTGAGTCGTTCCCTTGGGTGGGTACTTTTTCCCCAAGGCAAGCCCTCTAAGATAAACAATAGCGAGTAAATGTATTCATAGTTCGATTGACCTTCGTTTAGAAACAAAGGGAGAACACATGCAATAAATTCACTCACACTCGCACAATTTGTTCAATTTTTAAACCCAAATTGAAGTGTGTATGGGAAATTATTTATGCAACTTAATGTCACCAAAAGCATTTTTATTCTCAAGATCACCATGAGGCGCAAGAGAAGCGAATACGTCTTTTGATGATATTACTTTGTGTACATAATTGCAAAACAATGCAAACACTTGTTTATTTTAAATCCTCAACGCAAAAGTGAGTTCGTTTTAAGAGCACCAAAGTAAGTGTGAAAAATTGCTTTGTTCAATTTTTTAATCTCAAAACAAACTTTAGTAAATTTGAGTCCTAATGTTCGTTTTAAGCCTTTTTGTAACAAGAATTCAAAATTTCTTTTTAATTCCCAAACGAAATTAGTAAATCCTAAGCATAAAAAGATGACAATTTTTTTCCTTAAGAGTAATGAATCCTCCAAGAGTGTTAAGAAAACACTAGAGTGTTTTAAAACACTTATTTTTGTGAGATGACATCCTCATGCTTCTCTTCCTTTTTGTCTTTGATCGATCCAACCTACAAGAAAATCAGTTATATTCTACAAAACAGAGGTCAAAAAGATAGAAAACAGTCAAAAGAAACATAATTTGACAAAAAGCACGTGCTTCAAATAAAATTTCATTTCATACTCCCCTCCAGTGGTGCAATCCATGAAGGCGTCGTAGTTTGATTTCCCCAGCGGCATTGTATAGTGTCGCTTGCTAGTCAATGTCACTCTGTAACTGGACCAGTGAGCATCAAGGCATCACACTTTTATCCAGCGATGCAGTTTGGGTTTTTGAAAGATTCCCATGGGTCTGTTTAGTTCAGCGGCGTAGTTTAGAATTCAAATTTTCTGGGTGGGAAGACTGAGGCATCGCAGTTTGAATTTTTAGTAGTCCTATATAGCGACGCTGGAGAACTAGTAGTGTTGAACAACGACGTTGAGCTTCCAGCGGTGGATTTTTTCTGTAGACAAAGAAAAACACAAAGTTTTTGACAAAAACATGATTGAAATGTGAGATTCCCCTCCCTCTAGTGCCAAAATGTGAACCTAGATCCTAAACCTGCAATAATACAATAAGCAAACAACAAATTAGATTCAAATGCAAGCTAGAATGTAGATTCCTCAATAAATCCATTTAAATTGCAAAAGGGAAAGGAAATGAGATGAAAAACACAACAATACTTAAAACATATCAAATCCTATTCTAAAGCAAACTAAATTCTCAATCTCTTGAGGGAATTGGTGCCAATTTGATGTGAAAATTGGCCCTTTCCCAAATCCAATGATGCAATGGTGATTTGATGAAGAAATTTGATCCACTTTGTTGATGATTGATGAGTGCTCCAATAGAAAAATCTGCATAACATAGCTATGAACTCACTAATATGGATAAAGATTGCTAATAATTTGAGCATAATAATTTTACTCAAATTGTGGATGATAGAAATGAAGGATGAGCCTCTTAGTTATAGAATGAGAAGATGAAAGAATGTCCAAAATAGACCAATCTAGGACTAAGAATTAGCCAATGACAAAGTGCCACTTGTCAATGGGTGAATGGATGGAGGATGTGCAAGTTTTGAGGATTGTGTCCATAAATGCATATATTTGAATTTTGAATTTGTTGAAATGACATGTAAGAGGGAAATATGGTGCATTGAATGCCACTTGGCTCAAGGAAAAGGGACTTTGTTTGTGGATTAAATTCCTTGTTGGAAGGACAAAGTCCACTTGGATTTTGAATTCAAACTAGAGGAATATTCCTTAAAAGACGCCTTGTTGAAGAAAATAGAGATTTAATAAATCAAATAACTCTATTTTCATGTGCAAGTGGTAAAAGATGGAGGATGGGACATGAGGAGAGATTAAATTAATCAAGGTTAATTAATTTAATGAAGGGGTTAAATGATGTGACCTATTTGACTTAAATTTGTGGATTTATTTAAATCAAATATGAGAAGAATGTGATAAAGAATTAATTAAACAAGGATTTTTTATTTATTTAATTAAAAGATATGATGTTAGATTAAACTAAATAAGGTTTTAATTTATTTAATTTAATAGATAGACTTTAGGGATTTAATCAAATAAAATTAATTATTTAATTAAATAGGATAATTAGATCATAATGGTTAATTTAATTATCAAGAAAGGGTGACTTAATTAGATAACTGATTTATTCAATTAAGAGAAAAATATTGATGAATTTAATCAAATAAAGGTATTCGATTAAATGGTTAGACGGAAGGATGATTTAGGATGAAATGATGTTAGTGGTCAGGATTAGGTGTCCAATGTCAATCAGTACATTTTACGTGTCTACAAGTAGCAATCTTTGACAGGTTATTACTCGAAAATCATGTCACCTAGAAACAATATGTCTAATTCTATGGGATCACGTAGGGCCCCTCTACAATAATCTCAAATACACTTAAGTCATGAACTACACACATGAATACAAAGTATACCCATGAAAACATGTAGGTCATAAAGTATACATTGGAATACTCATAAGTGACAAAGTATACACATAAGTTGTAAAGTATACACTTGAATACATGTAAACTATACACAATATGCATGATATTATCATTCAATAATTGCTATCAAATATAGGATTTACAAAATACCACGTAGCTATACAATAAATGGCCCTACTACATAGTCATTTCCCAGTAGGGGAAGGAAATAGATCATGTGTTGCCTTTGTGGTCGGCACACTCTTCCACAATAGTAGCATATTGGCGTTCTAGAGTGACAAACACTTGTAAAAACCATCAAGGTAGGAGTTAAACTACATACAATAGAAAAGATGCTTAGAATACCAAATCTATATTATTATAAACAGCCTAAGTGATGATGAAATGGCAATGAAAACTAGAAAAGATGCTTAGAATAAAAAATTTATATTATTCTAAACAACCTAATTGATGATTAAATGGTAATGCAAACTATTAAAGATGCTTACAATAGCCAATCTATATTATTCTAATATGTCACATACCTCTGCCAAAGGATCAGAGTTGGCTATTGTTATAGTAGCTCCATGATTAATCATTCCAAGAACATTGTAATATACTTCGAATGAGAAATATATATGGTCACAATAGAAAAGATGCTTAGACTAAAAAATCTATATGAACCTTACCAGATAAATAATGTCAAAATGTGATGAACAATATCATATTTGTCCCATACAACAAATGATCTACTACTCAAGTGTACACTTGAAGGGTTATCTCTTACCTTCAGAGTTTCCAATAATGCTTCATGAACAACACTACTAATTGTCCATATTTTTTTGTTTTTGGTCTAGCATGATGTCTCAATAACTTAACATTTGTTGTTATAACAAGGTGTGAATACATGAGAATGGTTTTGTATTTCTCATAGTTTTCAAATGCAGGTATGTCATTCTTTCTAATCATATATGTTTGCAACCAAGTTCCAGAAATAACAACTGAACCTATGTGATTATAAGTTTTTATCAACATCTCAATATACTTAGAATAACATATATATATTTTTTCTAAACAACCTAAATTATGACGAAATGCTAATGCAATCTAGAAAAGATGCTTAGAATAACAAATCTATATTATTGTAAACAACCTAAACAATGATGAAATAGGAATGCAATGAAGTTCAAGAAACAACAACTGAACCTATAGGATACATGAACCCATCATCATTTGTCATCAATTATGTTAATTTTTTCTTTCCCTGTACACATCATGCCAATTGTAGACATGAAAATATACCGACATACTTGATCCCAATTATTAACACCATTTCATCCTAAATCATCCCTCAGTCTAACCATTTAATTGAATACCGTTATTTGATTAAATTCATCAATTTTCATCTCTTAAATAAATAAATCATTTTATCTAATTAAGTCTTTCTCTCGTGTTAATTAAATCAATCAATCTAATCTAATTAACCCTATATCTATATTTAATTAAATAATTCACTTTATTTGATTAAATCTCTAAAGTCTATATTAAATTAAATAAATTAAACCTTGTTTAATTTAAGTTAACCAATCATCCTCTTTTGTTAAATAAAACAAAATATTTATTTAACTGAGTCTAAAATCACATTCTTCTCATCTTTGATTTAAATCAACCTATAAATCTAAATCAAATTTGTCACATCATCTAATCTCTCATTAAATTAATTAACCTTTGATTAATTTAATCCTAATGCAAGTCCCATCCTCTAGCTTTTTCCACTTGCGCATGAAAATAGATTTAATTCATTTATTAAATCTCTATTTTCTATCAACATGGCACAATGGAGGAATATTCTCTCAAATTTGAATTCAAATCCAAGTGGACTTTGTCCTTCCAACAAGACATTTACTTCACCTAATAAGTCATTTTTCCTTGAGCCAAGTGGCATTTAAGACATTTATTTTCCCTCTTACAAGTCATTTCACTAATTTCAAATATCACCTAATTGCATTTATGGGCACATTCATCAAAATGTGCACATCCTTCATCCATCCATCTCTTGAAAAGTGACATCTTTCCATTGGTTGAATGATAGTCCCACATTGCTCCATTTTTGTCATTTCTCCATCTTTCCATTCTACAAATAAGAGGTCTCTTTCCTCATTTTATCATCCATAATTCGAGAAAAGTTAATATAATCAAATCCATAGCAATTCTCATCCATTTTTATCCAATCTTAGCTAGGTTATGCAAATTTTCATCTTGGAGCATACTTCAATCATCAACAAAGTGGATCACTCTTCATCACCAGTCAACATTTCATCGTTGGAGTTGGGAAAGGGCTAATTTTCACATCAAATTGGCACCAATTCCCCCATGGGATCAAGAGTTTGCTTGTTTAATTAGGATTCAACCTTTCTTTATTGTTTTCTTATCGTGTTCTTCATCTCATTTCCTAATTTAACCTTTGTGAATGGATTTCATGGGGAACTTAGATTCTAACTTGCATTACAATCTTCTAATGTGTGGGTTCTTTGTGTTTTGAAGGTACTAGGATCTTGGTTCACACATTTGGCACTAGAAGGAGGGCTGACCAGAAGTTCTAATCATGTTTTTTCATCAAATTCTATGCTTTTCCATTATTTTTGTGTCTCTATAGGGAACTCCACAGCTAGCTGACCAATGTCGCTATGCAAAACCATTGGGAATCCAGCGTCGCTATATAGAACCACTGCAAATTCCAAACTTCGACGCTTTGATGTTCCCACCCAAGATTCAAATTTCCAAAGTGCACCGCTAGTTCTGTTTCCACCCGCTTGAAATTTTAAACTTCAAACTCCACAGCTGACTAAAATAGTGATGCAGTCATGCTCTTTGTCCCTACTACAAAGTGAGGTTTACTAGTAAGTGATGCCATATAGGACCCCTAGAAAGTTCAAACTACACCACCTGTGCAAACTCCACCGCTGAGGGAAAGTAAAAAGATAAATTCATTTTTTTATGACGTGACTTTTTCAATTTTGATCATGTGGGTTATTGCATGCTTTTCTGACCTCTGTTTTGTAGATTTAACTAGTTTTCTTGGAGGTGGACTTGATCAAAGTGAAGGAGAAAAGAGGCATGATGACATCACTTTCTCATAATACCAAGTGTTTTTTAACACTTTAGTGTTTTTTTAACACTCTTAGAGAATTCACAATTTCTCTTAAGAAAACTTGTTATATTTCATGCTTAGGACCTACTAAATTTCTTTTGGGTTCTAAAAAGAACATTTCAATTTTCACAACAAAGAGCTTAAAAATAACTTTAGGACAAACTTACTAGAGTTGGTTTTCAGATTTAACAATTGAACAAGGAAAATTCAACATTTGATTTGGTGCTATAAAAAGAATTCACTTTTGTTTTGTGGTTTTAAAATGAACAAGTACTACTTTATTTTGTGATTGCTTACTCAAATTAACACCATTGAAAAGACATATGCACTTCTCTCACACCTCACGGCGATCTTGAGAATCAAAATGCTTTTTGGTGGTCTTAAGTTGGGATAAAGTGATTGCCTCCAGACTTCATTTTGGCTTTTAAAAGTGAACAAAACATCTTGCGAGTGTGAGTGGAACATATTGCGTGTGTTCTCCCTTTGTTTCTAAATGAAGGTTGATCGAACTACGGGTATTTTTTCTCACTATTGTTTTTAGAGGGTCTTCCTTGTGGGAAAAAGTACTCACCCAAGGGAATGACCCAACTAGTAACACACTAAATCCAAGTGTATTTCCAACTGGGATATAAAAGTAGGTACTGGAACAAAGGCTAGTATCACACAATTGGTTCGAATGAGAAGGGAAGCAATGGTCTCTCACCTCAATGGATCAATCCCTACGAACATAAATTTTGAATTAAAACCCTTGTTGTAAAAAGGCCAAAATCCCTATCTATTTATTTGTGCAAGAATGGTCATTCTTAAGCCATCCCACACTTTTATGGCTTTTAGTAGAGATGGAAGGTATTCCATGGGAGATTCATGGGTATTGATGCTTGGCTACCCCAAAAGAAGTGTTGGGCCGTGGAGGGGAGCCAGTGGGGTCAAGCATCTAACCATCCACTGAAAGTAAGCATAGTTGGAATTTTCAAAGTGGTGACTCAACAAATATCATCTCAAATATCCATAGGTTTGTGCTTGTTCTTGAAATCAAAAAACATTGCTTGATCAAAAACATTGGAAAACAAACATTTAACATGAAATTCAAATCTCAAACCCTTTAGGAGAAGGAAATATCCTTGAATGAATTCACATGCCCTTGCTTGCCCTTGGGATTCATATCCTTAGAGGTTTCTAGGCACTTGAATTTTATCTCAATTTTCTACTACTAAATTAAACATTAGGTAAATCTTGCTTTGATTTCCTCAATTTCCACATAATACACTTTGTGGGATGAGAAGAAATTAAAACATTAGACATCTAGTTTCAAAGCTTAATCAAGAAGTGTTTGTGGTAAAATGAAGTAATTAAACAAAGACTAAAGACAATTGAATCCCACATATGTGTCCCAAATGATTTCACGCAAGATCAAGATCGAGAAACCAAAGGTAAAATCTCTTAGTATAAAAGATCACAAAAATCATCTCTCAACGTTATACGAATTCAGACGAAGACTATTTTTTAACTGTTATAGAAAAGGTTCAAGAAACAATCCTAGTTTGTACTCGTTCTATTATTGTCAAAACCCAAATATTTTTAGAGAGTTTGAATATCTTGTTTAGATAAAAGCATGTTCTTCAAAACCGAGATCTAGTAAAGCAAGTGTTTTTTTAGGTAAACCTAGGATCAAAATCAAACCTTCATCCATCTTTGAACATCAAAACCAAAATCATCCCATCATCAACTCTTTGAAAATCTTGGAAAAATCCTCCATGTTAAACTTTGGGAAAATCATTTGAAACCAATCCAAAATCATCTTGTTTGATTGTGTGTAGATGCATCCTTCACATATTTAGTCAAATTATCAAATCTTGTCAAAAAATTTATCCCTTGATAAACATCCAACATCTTGGGATTTAGGAGTTCATTATCCAAAATCAAAATCAAACCAATCAAAATCATCTTGTTTGGATAGGTGTGTTTAGATGAATCCTTCTTCTCACACCTAGACAATTTAGCATCTTATGAACATAATCTACTCTAGGACAACATCCAACCTCTTAGATTTTATGAGTTCACCATCAAAATCAAAATCCAAATCAAATCAATCCCAAATCAAACATCAAAATAAAGTCCTAAAGTTTAACATACCCTTCAATATTTTCTCAATAGTTCCAATCACCCATCAAAAATCTATCTTACATCCATATTATTATCACCCTTTTATCTTTAAATAATCCTTAAAAAGTATCTTTTGTACCTAAAGGTATATCATTCTAAAGAATTATAGGTTCATCTCTTATATTCTTGAAAAATTGATCCCTATTTTATGGTGCAAACTAGATCTCAACACAAGAAGGACATGGAAGCCCACAAAGAAACATCAAACTCAAGTGATCTTAGTCAAACCAACACTAACATGAATCCTGTTGGATCAAGAAATCCTACAACCAATATTTCACTCCCTCGAGACCATCAAGAGGATGTACAAGTGGAAGACCTCACAAAAAACCCTCTTGGTATGACCCAAGATGAGATCAATGAGATGGTTCAAAATCCTGAAAATCATAGGATTGTCAACATCATGATGAAACTCTATCCCCAACAATACATGCTCGAACTATTAAAACAAGGGAATAAACTCCCTTCTTATTATGACATGAGCACCATTGTGGAACCACCTTCAAAATCATTCACACTTCCCATATCATCTGCAATCCCCATCACATCAACATCCCAATTTCAAAATATCACTCATCCCATCCCCCAAATCACATCATCAATTGCTCCAACTCAACTGATCGTTAACAAAGGGAGTGAATTTCTCAATGCATTGCAAACACACCCTCTTGTAAATAATTAGGATTTGGATGCAAACACTACTTTGGGTAAAACCATCCCCCAAAACCCATTACATACATATGTCCCCCTCACCTTTCATAATGACCCATCATCATCATCATTTAATGCAACACCGCAAACCTCTCTTCCCACGACCTCACAAGGAGAAGGTGACCTATTTGGACTAGGGGGAATTTTTGACCCATCATCATCATCATTTCCCCAAGGGAACTTACCACTCACTTTCCTGCCACTCCCACCCTTGCCATTAACATATGTCTCACCTCTTGGTTTGGGGCTACCACTGACTCCACCGCTCATTCAAAAGCCCCCCCAACCATCAATCAAGGTATCATATGAAATCCTCACCTCTTTCCATCGATATCACAACAACAGATGGCAACCATCTCCATATCACGAACAAACAACACATTATCTATCACCCCTCAAAACATGGTCTCTCATGCACCAAGCATATCAATCACACCATCCACCACTGCGGTGCCCCTCATCACCACAACAAGCACCATCCCAACTCTACCACCACCACCACCACAATCAAACACACAAATTCAATATAGCATTGTGTTGCAAGCTACTCAACAAGTTGCTTATCAAAAGGCACTCCAACAAGTGTAAAATCAACAAGCCACACAACTAGTTGCTCAGCAATCCACTCAAGTCGCGTAAGCCACGCAAGCTGCTCAAGCTTCCCAAGCTGCATTACAAGTACAACAAGCACAACAAGCACAATAGGATGCTCAATCCAAAATCTTATTGCAACAACAAGCTACACAGGGACAAACACAAGCTCAAGTTGCACAAGCACAAGCACAAGCTCAGGCTTAAGCTCAAGCCTAAGCCCAATATCAAGCACAAGCGTAGATCTCACACAACAACAAGTAGCACAACAACATGCATATCAGTAAGCATTGAAGCAATATCAATAACAACAGGAAGTAGCCCAATTAGCAACTCAACAACAAGCGTTGTTGGCTCAACAGCAATAGCAAGCTTAGCAATAGGCCTTAATAGCACAACAGCAACAAGACCAACAACAAGCATTGTTGGTACAACAATTACAAGTATATTTGGTGCAACAACACATGCAAACACCATCCATCAACATACCAACTAATCCACCCATCCCACCAACAATTGAACCACCTCAAAAAAAATTCATTTCACCCCCTAATCCACAAAATGATGTGACAACACAAATCAAGTTTCTCTCACAACAAGTGCTTGATCTTCAGTCAAGGCGAACCACAAAAACACCTAGCAATTTGTGTCCTTATCCATTCGACAAGAGCCTTGTAATGAAACCATTCCCGAAGGGATTTGAGATCCCCAAATTTGACAAATACCATGGGATGGGAAACCCTAAAGATCACATCAAGGAGTTTCAAGATGGCGATCCAAGGCCAATTGGAGAAAATGGGCTATGTCGAAAGAACAACAAGTGTGCACTATCATCTCCAACCTCGACGGTACCTTGGATTTCCATCTCAAAGTCCAAGGGATCACCACATACAATCAGTTGATCTCCAAGGTGCTTAACATTGAATGAGCCCTTGGTACGCAACCAACAACACAAACATATCCTAATCAACAAAGCAACCACCCATCTACAAGCTATAATGACAAACCTCGCACATGGGAAAGAAACAAAAATGTTACCAATGATGGTGTTGTCAAAGCCAAAGTTGTCATTAGTGCACCTCGACAAAACACACCTGCACCTCAACAACCCTAAAATCACCATCAAAACAATCCCCAAGCTAACATAATAACTCAGCAGCCAAACAATCAAACCATCAACAATGTCAATGATCAAAGGGGACCATCCCAGTTAAACAAAAACTCCCCCAAGAGGAAGTACACTACCCTTCGGGAACCACTCAAGGTCATCATGAGGAAATTGATAAACTAAAATTTCATCAAAGCTCCCACATATGAGAATTATTAGGAACCGGACGTAAAACCACCCTTTTACAATGAAAATCAACTCTATGACTTCCACAAAATCAAAGGGCGCACCACTAATAGTTGCATGAGGTTGAAAAACCTAATCCAAGACCTCATTGAACAAAAAAACATAAACATGGAACAACTAGCTGGAAACCAGAACCTCAAAATATACACGAATCTAATGCTAAACCATAACAACAAAGGCAATAATAATAACGATAAGGGGAAGGGTACCTTCAAGAGCGTGAATCATGTGTACGATCATGTCATCTCATCCCTGGATGAATATTGTGCCACTATCACTATCAAAGGAGCCCATGCTGATTGTGGAGTCACCACAAGAGGTGGAAAAATCACCATTGCAAGTTCATCTCATCCAAACAAAGCACCCGCGCCCAACCCAAGATATGTTCCCAGCAGCTATAATGTCCTTGATCAATTGAAAAGAACCCCAACACAAATCTCCATCATGGAGTTGCTAAAAATTTCATCCTCCCACAAGAAAATCCTTGAGGAAGCATTGGCTTCATCCACTATACTCGCGGATTTGGATGCAGAACAATTCCAAGCTATGGTTGGAAACATTATCACTCTGAATCTCCTTACATTCTCTGATCAAGATTTTCCCACTCAACCATCTCACAACCATGCACTCCATTTAGAGGCCCTAATGCATAAAAATAAATTCAAGCGAGTCTTGGTGGATGGAGGTGCAGGTTTCAACATTTGTTCCCTCAAGCTCATTAAGAACCTGAAAATCTTAGAGGATTCCATCGAAAAAGGAAAAGGCATCACAATCAGGGCATATGATGATCAAGAAAGAGTGTCCCAGGGAAAAATTCAACTCCCTATTCAAGTAGTGCCAGCTATCATGGAAACAAACTGTCAGGTCTTGGACCACGACTTACCTTATAACATTCTCCTAGGACGTCCATGGATCCACACAATGCAAGTAGTAGCATCAACCTTTCATCAATGTGTCAAATTCACATATGAAGGCCAGGAGGTCACCATCCATGGGGATCCTGAACCATTCTCTTACTGCAAGAACCTAGAGGAAAAATACTACAAAATCCTTCAAGTACCTAAAAATGATGAAAGCCCATCAACACCATACATTGATCCAGCCACTCTCGCTTCCACTTCTGTGATAGACACCTATGACTCTTGCCATCCCCACCATCTCTGATATCAAAGTCATCATCCAGGACAATAGTTTCGGAAACTATACAATTCCCAAAAAATTCCTTTGTGGTAGGAGAGTTACTACAATCTCCCTGATCACGAGGATGACCATAATCAAATGAAGCCTCCACATCCCAAACACCCACTGAAGGATATTCCAACTTCAGAAGTTGGGGAGACCTCAGCCACGAATTAATAGACGAGGACCCATCCCATCTCCTATACCAAGACAATAGACCAGCATTCAATCTACCAATGGATGACAGTAGCAAAGGTTTGCAAATTATGCTCGCAATGGGCTATGACAGAAACCAAAAACTAGGGAAAAATGACAACGTGCTCCTAGTACGTATCATTTTGGAGACGTGAACTGGAAATCTTGGCCTTGGATGTACCCCTTCAAGTATAACCATACATGGCTGAAGTCCTCTACTTAGAAAGGTCAATAATCCTCCATAGCAATCAACAGTCAAACTTTGCTTACCCGTATCTATAGGTTGAGTCATAGACAACTTCACATTTGACATAATTGATGTTTGTAGTAGTAGTGATAATGAGGATCCCATAACCAACCTACCCATGCTCTTCAAGGACACCACCCTTCTCATGACTAGCACCCTATCCTATGAGTTTGAAAACCAAAACCATGAAATTTTTCTAGTCTACCCACAACTCATCGATTATGATCAACGAGGACTATCAATTCTTGACACATTCAAAAATGATGAGGCGCTCTCATAATTCATGGGACTATGGGATAATATTCCATATGGGGATCATAAAGTAGTATTTATCATCGAGCTAGATACATAGGCATATTATGGAGAAACGATTGGATCCCTCAATCACAAAAGCGAAAATCTGAGAATAATCTCTAGGTCCTTGAGTGAAAACCACATTGTGATGCTCTTCGACCCAAAAATAGTAAAAAGAAAGGACGCATCCAATGGTGAAAATCTCTTTGAGGTGCCCAAGGATGGGGGATTCAATCTTCCTCTTAGAGCTCTTCATCAAGAAAAATCAGTGGTTCTAGCCAAAAAATGCAACCCAGTCAATTTCAGAATAGAAGAGACATCGCACATCACATTCTATGCATAGTCATTACTATCAAAGGAACAAGAGCTCTTGGAAGCCTTCCTAAGAGAGCGACAAGTCAACTTTGCATGGAGTTATGCTAGCATGCCAGGGCTCAATCCAAAGATTGTGGTCCATCACCTAGCAGTCTACTCTAAAGAAAAACCTGTCAGACAAAAACTAGGAAAATACATTCTCAGATTTCTCTATTGGTCAATTTGTAATTGAAAAAGCTACTAGATGCAGGATTCATTCGGCCAATAGACTATCCAGAATGGGTTTCAAATCTAGTTCTTGTTTCAAAACCTGATGGAGGCATCCAAATTTGTATGGATTTCAGAGATCTAAACAAAGCATGTCTGAAAGATGATTTACCATTTCCTAACATTAACATGATAGTATTATGACAACAGGACATGAAATTCTTTCTCTAATGGACGGTTTCTCTGGGTACAACCAAATAATGATTTCCAAAGAAGACCAACACAAAATTGCCTTCACTTGTCCATGGGGGACCTACTACTGGAACATGATGCCATTCAGCTTGAAGAATGTTGGGGCCACCTACCAAAGAGCCATGACGTTAATATTCCATGACATGATCCACAAGACTCTCGAAGATTATGTTGATGACATACTAGAAAAATCTAGAAAGAGGAGAGATCACATAGCAACCTTGAGTGCTATTTTTGACAAGCTGGAGAAATATAAGGTCCATTTAAATCCAAAGAAGTGTGTCTTCCATGTATAATCAAGAAAGCTACTAGGTTACATAGTGTCAATGAGGGGTATTGAAATAGATCCTGCAAAGGTAAAAGCAATCTTTGAGATGGAGGCACCCAAAACATTGAAACAATTTGGAGGCCTCCAAGGCAGGCTTCAGTCTATCTGAATATTTATAGCACAATTGGTAGAAAAGAAAAATGCATATTCTCACCTCTTCACAAGGGTGTAGCATACAAATGAGATGAAAAATGTGACGAAGCCTTCAGCAAAATCAAAGAATATCTTCTCACACCTCCGGTCCTCATGCTACCGATCCCAAGAAAGCCACTATTCCTCTATGTATCAAAAACAACAACAGCCCTTGGTTCTCTTCTAGCTCAGCACGATGAAAATGGGACATAAAGGGTCATCTATTACATCAACCACACAATGGTCGGGCATGAGTTAAACTACTCATTCATCGAAAAAGCATGTCTAGAAGTAGTGTTTTCTTCACAAAAATTCAAACATTACATGTTGGCACACAAAAATCATCACCAAAATTGACCCACTCAAGTACCTACTATCAAAGGAAATGCTCACTGGAAGGATGACCAAGTGGGTCATGATTCTATATGAATACAATATCAAGTATGTGGAATGAAAAGCCATCAAAGGTAAAGTAATCACAGATCAACTTGTAGAAGCACCCATGTACTCAAAGAATCCACTTATATCAGAGTTTCTAGATGAATCCATCTTCAATCTTAGCATAGCCGACCACTAGAAACTCTACTTTGACAGCTCATACATGCAACACGGATTAGGAGCTGGTGTTTTCTTCATCACCCCACAAGGGGATTGTATACCTAGATCCTACAAATTGGAATTCCCATGCACTAATAACATTGCAGAATATGAGGATTTAACCATAGGTCTCAGAATAGCAGTGCAGTGGCACATCATGTCCCTCAAAGTATATGGAGACTCCCAACTAATAATAAATCAAGTGAATGGTGAATACCACACAAAGGATGATAAGCTGACTCCATACAAAAAGTTGGTAGAGAGACTAAAATAATCATTCATCGATACCACATTTGAGAAAATTCCTAGAGCAAACAATAGAGCATTAGACGCCATGGCAACGATTAGATCCCTACTGGACATCCTTCGCAATGTCCCGAAATAGGAATTCTTGGTAGAGTAGCTTCTTGTTCCCGCATTCAAGGTACTAGAGTCATAATTTGTGTATCATTGGTCCCAGTGATCCATGGTACCATGACATTTATACCTACTTGTGAATAGGGATCCTACCTATTGACTTACCCTCAAGCCTAAAAATAACCTTTGTCAAGAAAGCATCCCAGTTTGTCATCCTAGGAAACACCCTTTACCGTAAGAGCATAGCGGGAACCTTATTATGCTACCTAAATGTTGAGGAGGCATTGACTGCCTTAACTAAGGTGCATAACAATATTTGTAGTTTTCACTCAAGCGGAATGACCTTGGCCAAGAAATTGCTAAGGACGGGGTATTATTGGCCTACAATGGAAAGAGAGGCACATGATTATGTAAAAAGGTTCCTACAATGCTAGGAGCATGTGGACCTTATCCATGCTCCAGCTCAAGAACTTCATCCCATCACCACACCATGGCCCTTTTCACAGTGGGGGCTTGATCTCATTAGGAAAATCACTCCAACCTCATCCAATGGCCACAAGTTCATCATAGCCACCACTGAGTACTTTACCAAGTGGGTGGAAGTCATCTTCATGATGTACATCATAGGAAAGCAGATATCTAAGCTCATCTTGAACTACCTCATATGCCAATACGGTGTTCCCAAAGCTATTATCTTAGATAATGGAACACCCTTCAAGAATCAAGATGTTCGTGACCTATGTGAAAAATTCAAAATCCATCACTTTTCCACTCTGTATTATCCCCAAGGCAATGTCCAAGCAAAAGCCACCAATAAAACCATTCTAAAAATCCTCAAAAAGATAGTCAATGATGCAGGTCGTGATTGGAATCTATAGCTAAATCCTACCCTCTGGGCCTATTGAACCAACATCCGCACACCAACAGGTGCCACTCCCTTCTCCCTAGTCTATGGATCAGAGGCAGTACTACCCATTGAGATCAAGCTCTCATCACTAATAATATCATAGAAAAACCTCATCACAGATGAAGAATATTTAATATCAAGACTGAATGAGCTAGAGCTACTAGATGAGTGGCGTATAGATGCTTTAAATCATTTGAAAGTCTATCAGAAAAGACTCAAGAGGAGCTATAACAAGAAGATCAGAAGTAGGACTTTCCAATTTGGAGAACTGGTACTAAAAGAGAATCAAAATAATGTCTTAAATTCAAACAACAAAGTAAAATTTGAACCCAATTGGTTGGGACCATTTGTTATCACAACGAGCTATAAGTCAGGGGCATATCAATTATCAACACCCGAAGGGGAACCTCTGCAAGAGCCCATGAACAACTCCCAGCTCAAAAAGTTTTATTCCTAATCTTTCAAAGTATAGAACCAAAAAATCAAAAAAAATCAAAAAAAGTCCTAAAAAAATGGTCACCATCATGAAAACCTAGCAAACAGGAATCTTGGTGACAAAAAAAGAAAAAAAAGAAAAAAAAAAATGATGATCAAAAACAATAAAGAGAAAAATCGTCCTCTTGTGAAAACCACTTCGGTGGCACTTTGGGTAAGTACCTTTGTGAAAACCTGGCAAACAGGTGCCTTGTGTAAATAAGCACTTTCCATCCACTCATCACTCATATGTTTAGCATTCGCATCATAGCTTAGTCCTGTGTTTGTGTCATGATCCCTCCTAGTACTACTCGGCCCATTCTCAAGGTCATTTTTTCCTGCCTCTATCGAAGTAGTCTAGTGCATCACGTTGGGGGCATGTTCTCATCGGATCGAATTTGTGTATATTCTCAAAGGTCCTAAAATCAAAAAAATCGAAAAATATTAGAAAACCAAAAAAATCCAAAAACATCAAAAAATCAAAAAATCAAAACATCCAAAACATATCAAAATCCAAAAACAAGTCAAAAATCAATCGAAAAGTCAAAAAACAAAGTTTTCTTGTCAAACTATGGGTCTCTAAGCCTTGAACATAGGTAAGGTTGATCTTTGATCATCCCTCAAGACACTTAAGTCAATCCTTTAGGAGTCCGTCATAATAAATTGACAATCCATTCGTTCATATCTCATCAATAATCGAGTTTGTGCCAGTCGAAATACGTGGTCTCTATGTGTATAACATAGGCAAGGATAATCTGGTTGATCAGCCCCCGAAGCCCCTAGGATAGGTCTTTAGGATAATCTCTTGGTTGAAAACTGAAAATCAAAACATTTGAAAAATATCAAAAATACCAAAAACAACCTCAAAACAGTTCAGAAAACTCCAAAAACATCCAAATATTTAAAAAATCCACCAGTCTCATTTCTCTTTCACTTGCATTAAACATCACTCATAATAAATCAATCATCATCCTCAACCTTCAGTGAAATAGTTGGAAACAAGTCTCACAATTCAAAAGTGAAAACTCGAAACGTCAAAATCTCAAGCCTAGGTCAGTATGTAAACAAGTTAGTCAACTCTTTGTGTCAGTAGCCTATCATCCAATCAGTCCCATATCAAATCATTTGATATCATCATGTCCTAGGATGAATCCTTCCTACAATGGACATCAACTTCAGGCATCACAATAGTTTATTCTTGGCTAGCGGTCTTGAAGAACATTAGCTTGTTTGTTTGCTTTATCTTAATCTATTGATTTATCTTATTGCGCTCATTCCAAGGACCTCTTAATGATATCCCGAACAAAAGGATTTAGAGAGATAGGAAGGGGGAAATTATCATTATCATTTTATCTATATTCTTGTTGGATGTCTTTGTAAAATAACCTCGACAAATTCTTGCTTTATTAGGTATGTATGGAAGGTGTTTTTAGATATCTTGTTGACCACATAGGAAGGCTTGCCTTCCTATTTTTTGGTCTGAGATGTTTGAAGTACCTGAAGTGCATCCTAGTAAGGCTTTTCTATGTCAGGTGTGAACAAAGATACTCCTATCTGATTGTCAAGTCAAAGTCCATCACACTAGCTACAATGCCATCCTATTTCTTTATACCTTGATGCATCATACCTATGTGTTTTATCAAACATAAGATAATTGGCCCTTTGAAAACCCTAAATCCTCGGCAATAAATCATAATTATCATTATCTCATGTCTTATTGGAATCTCTTGCTTTCTTCTATCTCTTTCTTTTCGCACTAACATGGTACCATGACAATTATTCATTATCATTGCATCCATCCTACATCCATAAATCGTCAACATATTGCATATTGAATATCATACCATAAATTCATGTACTACATTTCCATACATATAGATTGGTTATTCTAGGCATTACATAAATCATACAAAAGCATCCACCATATATAAACACGAAAAGTACATATCACATAAATATCATAAAACATCTGCATCATCATACCATACATAATCATAGCATCATTTGCATCATCCCATAACACATATAAGAATCCATTACGCTATTGCATACTCATCATCTATCATAAAAAATCATCATCGTAGCATCACATCATTTCCATAACATCATAAAATGCATATCATACATAAGGAAATTACACACATTGCATACTCTAGATCTGTTAGTCTAAGCATAATGCATATCATAACATTTTACATACATCCTGAAAAGTGCATCAGAAAAAGATACAAAAAAAAATGCATCCATAAACCATTTACACCATCATATAGAATCATTACATAAGTATATAGAAGATAAAGACATCCATAAATTCATCTCATATTATATCGAATCAAAATCATCATCAAAATATGTACACTTTCACAGTACAAAAGAATCGGATCAAGTATCAAATACATAAGTACAATTGGCCCATCGGGCTATCAAAAACAAGCCCAAAGGGCACAAAAAGAATCGTGTCTTTGATCAAAATGAAGGCCTAGCCCTGTTGGCTACTGCCCTCACCACCTACTCTATCCCCATGGCCCTCTACAGGTCTATGGCTGGTCCTCTATGAAAAATTAAGAACTCGTCCTACTCTTGGCATAGCCTAATGGTAGTGCATCATGTAATAATTGGCCTCCCTATATGACCAAAGTGATATTGTGCTTCAGGAGGAAGAGGCAGCCATGCTCTCTAACTATTGTCAGCGGCCCATCTCTGCTACCACCTGTAACTTTGAGGCCTGCCTCTACAAAATGGCCTGATCCCACTCAACCCTAGCCTAGTCCCTCTCAGCTGTCAATATCTGTATCTGGGCTTGTAACTATAAAATCTACCCATCCCTCAGATTTGGTTGTAGAAGAGGTTGCACGTGAGGTTGATCCTCACCTTTGTCTCTAGGCAGTGTTACAACCCGATCCTGATGCCCATCCTATCTATCATGCTTCCCATGATCCTAATCATGTATCGGGACATCCTGGTGGGGTCGATCCTATTGATATCTAGCTAAATCGGTGGATCCTGATCCTTGACTAGTTGATCTAGTGTTGGTCCCCTGCCACCCTGATCCTGATCCCTGTCTCACTGACCTCATCCTACCCCCTTCTTATTTCTCTCCATCGAGCAAATGGTGTACCTAGAAATGTCAATCTGAAGGGCGGCCTGAACCAGTCTCGATATGCTTATGTGGTCCCAAGATCTACCTGACCCTAGTCATATGGCCACTTCCTGGCCACCAGCTGCATAAAGCTCTGAATTGCCTCATGGGTAGGAATATACTATCCCTAGGAGCTCTGTGTCATCATCTTAGCAAAAATGACCACATATTGATCATCAGGCCTATCCTGCAGCTCCCTAAACTATCTCTAGACCCAACCAGGTAAGTACATCTCTAGTATAGTGTGCTCTCGCCCCTACATCAAGCAGTCTTGGCGAGCAAAGAATAACTGTTGCACATCATCAAACTAGGTTGGTTGTCCAAGGTAGGGCCACCATACAAATACTCGCATATCATCAAGGACCCTCCTCTAGTGAGGAATCCTGTGCTATCCTATATGAGTGAAGGAAAAACCCCCTCAGTACCGCCAGACCACTGGATCATCTGGCTCTATTAGAATTGGGACAACTCAAGGATGAAGTATAGGGATGTGCTCCCATGCCCAGATATGTAGGAGTGTGACCCCCACTCTGAGTGTTCTGCCATATAAGTAGGCAAACTCATGAAGATCCCTATAAAGAGAGGCTAGCAAAACTAGCCCCCATGCAAAAAGTGTCAGTCATCATTGAACCATATGCTCCCAAGCAAGCCCCCATCTAGGACTGAAATATCGGCCTCCCCGATTTGGGGCAACAAGACCAGATATAATGGTTACAATAACCAAGCGGTAGGGTGACACGTTGGGCCTATGGCATGCTAACTCAATTTGACCCTTGTAGAATACAATCTGGTCAGTACCCATAATGTCAAAGCAGGCCTCTCTCCCAGCATCCATGTCGTAGATAACTCACTCACCATGGATCGGCAATATCAAGATCCACCACACATCCTCTAGCATGACCATGGCCTCGCTGGTCGAAAAGTGAAATGAAGAGGTCTCATTGTGCCACCTCTTAGCAAGGTTTGTCATCATGCCTAGGTGTGTCCACACAGGCGGTGCATAGGTGATGTACCAAAGTCCCATCTCTCCTAGGCACTCCTCTCGCTCAGACAAATCTTGCAAGTATCTGAAAATCTCTCAAGATCGATGCTCACGCGAATAGATCTCCCTCACCTCCTCTTACATCAAGGAAGTCACCATGTTAAAAATCATTGAAAAAAATCTTGATCGTAGCTTGACCTAGCATCCCAAAGTGACTCCAACGTCACTGCCTATGAAGGCGGTGCAGTTTGTAAACTTTAAACTGTGTCGTTGGAGCCTTCAAAATCCCAAATTGCACTATGGTGGCTTAGTTTGTAATAGCGTCAGAGTTTAACCTGGAACCCTAACCCTAAAGAGCACCATGGTGGTGCAACCTGCAAAGGCGGTGGAGTCTGAAAATTAACCCTAAATTTAAAACTGCACTATGGTGTTGGACCTTGCAATGGCAGTGTAGTTTGAACAATAAGTGTCACAGTTTAAAATTCTAGTGGGCCTATATGGCATTGCTCCTAAAAACCTAATTTTCAAATGTCATAAATGCATGTGAAAATCAAAAAATCAAGTTGGGTCAAGATGACTCACCGGTGGTCCAGTGCCAGGAAGTCTCTAGCATGTTTGTACGCTGTCAAAAATGTGCATGGGGAGCTGTCATTGCACCATCTCACCAAGGTGTCAAAGCTCAAAATTGCAAGATCTCTAAAGGCTAAATGTGAAAATCAATTGGAAGAGGACCCCCTGAGGCCTATTTAAGCCTAAAAATTAGGGTTTTCTGACCTTGTTTAGTCATCCAGGAGGGGTCTAGGCCCCCTTGTCTGTTTTCATCCATCCAAGGGTCATTTTGTATCATTTTTTGCATTTTATCTCATCTTTTGACCTCCTGGAGCCTTTCTGGATCCGACGGGGACCTTCTCCTCCTTTTTCGTGAGATCACCAAAAATTCAAAAAAAATCATCTGATCTATCAAGGGGGCAATATATTGGCATGTTTTCCTTCTCCAGGGTAGCAATGGGCAAGTTTTGAAATCAATTTTTTTGGCTTTTGATCGAGACAGTTTATTCTTTGAACCAGCGTAGCAAGTGCATTGCTTCAAAGAGGGGCAAAATGTAGACATGGAAAATATACCGACATACTTGATCCCAATTATTAACACCATTTCATCCTAAATCATCCCTCATTCTAACCATTTAATCAAATACCCTTATTTGATTAAATTCACCAATTTTCATCTCTTAATTAAATAAATCATTTTATCTAATTAAGTCTTTCTCCCTAGTTAATTAAGTCAATCTATATGATCTAATTAACCCTATATCCATATTTAATTAAATAATTCACTTTATTTGATTAAATCTCTAAGGTCTATCTATTAAATTAAATAAATTAAACCTTGTTTAATTTAAGCTAACCAATCATCCTCTTTTGTTAAATAAAACAAAATATTTATTTAACTGAGTCTAAAATCACATTCTTCTCATCTTTGATTTAAATCAACCTATAAATCTAAATCAAATTTTTCACATCATCTAATCTCTCATTAAATTAATTAACTTTTGATTAATTTAATCCTAATGCAAGTCCCATCCTCTAGCTTTTGCCACTTGCACATGAAAATAGATTTAATTAATTTATTAAATCTCTATTTTCTCTCAACATGGCATAATGGAGGAATATTCTCTCAAATTTGAATTCAAATACAAGTGGACTTTGTCCTTCCAACAAGACATTTACTTCACCTAATAAGTCCTTTTTCCTTGACCCAAATGGCATTTAAGACATTTATTTTCCCTCTTACATGTCATTTCACTAATTTCAAATATCACTTAATTGCATTTATGGGCACGTTCATCAAAATGTGCATATCCTTCATCCATCCATCTCTTGACAAGTGACATCTTGCCATTGGTTGAATGATAATCCCACATTGCTCCATTTTTGGCATTTCTCCATCTTGTCATTCTATAAATAAGAGGTCTCTTTCCTCATTTTATCATCCACAATTTGAGAAAAGTTATTAGACTCAAATCCATAGAAATTCTCATCTATTTTTATCCAATCTTAGCTAGGTTATGCAAATTTTCATCTTGGAGCATACTTCAATCATCAACAAAGTGGATCACTCTTCATAACCAATCAACATTGCATCATGTTGGAGTTGGGAAAGGGCCAATTTTCACATCAAATTGACACCAATTCCCCCATGGGATCAAGAGTTTGCTTGTTTAATTAGGATTCAACCTTTCTTTATTGTTTTCTTATCGTGTTCTTCATCTCATTTCCTAATTTAACCTTTGTGAATGGATTTCATGGGGAACTTAGATTCTAACTTGCATTACAATCTTCTAATGTGTGGGTTCTTTGTGTTTTGAAGGTACTAGGATCTTGGTTTACACACCAACCAATAGTCAGATCCCTCTTCATTCCCCTGTGGTGTTGCAATTGCATAGACATGTCCTAGTTATACAAGATCTGAAAGATGATCATAATCAAGTGAACTTTCCATTACATCTTCTAATGAGGATTGTGGTATAGATAAATGGGTTAGGTACTGTGGAATCCAAGTATCTACCCATTCACTTGACTCGCACTAATCCTAATCACACTGAATACAATTCAGACAAAAAAAATCCATCTCTCATGTCCATATGGTCCATGCACTCGCATCTGAGCTTTGAAATGAATAAATTTTTGAAGAATCTCTAATTGTTTGACATTCCATTCAGTCTCCCGATGTGCCCTTCTCAACCAACCAAAATAACCTACACACTTTTGAATCAAGTGTCCCTCCTCGTGATAGTGCATAAATACACCAATCCACAATAGAACATGCATCACTGAATGTTGCACCACCTCTGATCTTCATGTGTTCCTTAACCAAAGCTCTCTTCACACATGCACCTACGCCATCATTCTCACCTTTTCCATTCCTAGCTTCAAAAAAACTCCAAATATGTGGTACACCCCTCTCTATATGCATCCTAATCAACCAATAAAACATGTGAGCATTCTTGAATTGTCTTGTGTAGTTATCTAACCAAATCAGATGTTAAACCATTGCAATTCCTTTTTCTTGCAAGAACTCAAAAAAAATTTCAAAAAAATGTTGTACAAACTCAGATGAATGAGATCTATCATCACTCATGTAAAAATGGTACTCCTTGATTATCTTCTTGTCCTTTTTTGTACTATTAGGGGCATGCCTATATGTTATGTGGAAAAAAAAAGCAATTTGAATAGAACTATAATATTGTGATTGAACTTCATTTTGCGGTTGCAATGTGTAATTTTTAGCAAAATCAACTATAGATACAATAGTTCCAATGGGGAAAGAGTCCTTACACATCCTGAATTGTCGATCCAACAACTGCAACCTGTGGCTATGCCTTGTATACTTATAGAAAAAGAAATTCTTAAAATCTGAAATAAAATTAGCAATACTTACCTCTCTTGCAACTAACTGGCATCTAGAACCCTCACCTCCACTCTTCAATGTTTATTTGACTGTCTCAAACTTTTTTTCTCAACAATTTTGTTACCAAAATCATGATTTTTTCCCTCATGAAAGCATGTTACAAACTTCAATAAACCACCACATTGCAAACACGTTTCATTTAAACAATCATTTCTATAAAATAAGCAACCATCACCTCTAATGCATAAAAATGAATCTAATAACTCATTGGATGACTTGAGAAGTTGCACTGCATGACATTTCTGCAACATTTCATCAATATAAATAGTAGAACAAATATGGCATAACAATTCATGATACATTGGAAACTCAACATGGTATTTACAATATGTATTACGAACCTTAATAGGAACACAATAAAATGGCTTGAAAGACTCAAAAGCCCTTTGTGATATTTGCAAATGTGGATGTTCTTGACAAAAAAAATTGTAAAAAATTGTTTGGCTACATTCCAAAAAATGTTTAGGATGCAATGTATGATCTTGATTACCAATTCATAACTTTAAAACATCCTTTAGATTTGCTAATACTCTAGAGTGAAAATTCCAATATTGTTCAATTTGCATCTTTATATTATCAGTTATCTTTTTATCAACACGTGGAATCTGTAGACATGTAAAATATACTGATTGACATCGTGCATCTGATCTTGACTTACTAACATCATTTCTTCCTGAATCACCCCTCAGTCTAACCATTTAATCAAATTCCCCTATCTGATTAAATTCATCAATATTCGTCTCTTAATTAAATAAATCATTTTATCTAATCAAGTCAATCTCTTTTGTTAATTAAATCAATCTGTCTGATCTAGTTATCCCTATTTAATTAAATAATCAATTTATTTGATTAAATCTTTAAATTCTATCCATTAAATTAAATAAATTAAAACCTTATTTGATTTAATCTAACACCATCCTTTTAATTAAATAAATCAAAATCCTTATTTAATTAGCCTCTTATCATATTCCTCTCTTATTTGATTTAAACAAATCCATAAATCTAAGTCAAATAAGTCACATCATCTAATCTCCTGTTAAATTAATTAATCCTTGATTAATTTAACCTCATCTCATGTCACATCCTCTAGATAATGCAAGTTGCACATGAAAATAGATTTAATTCATTTATTAAATCTCTATTTTCCTCACAAGGCATCTTTTGGAATATTCTCTCAATTTGAATTCAAAAATTCCAAGTCAACATGTACATCCAACAAGGCATTTAAAACCTCTTACATGTCCTTTTGAGCCAAGTGGCATTTATTGCATTTTCCTTTCCCTCTTGCATGTCATTTCAACAAATTTGAATTTCAAATATTGGCATTTATTGGCACAAACCCCAAATCTTGCACATCCATCATCCATTCATAGCTTGACAAGTGGCATCATATCATTGGATGAATGTTAGTCCCACATTGCTCAAATTTGGACATTCATCCATCTTAGGATTCTATAAATAAAGAGCTCATATCCTCATTTATCCATCCACAATCCATGCAAAGTTACCATGCTAAAATACTTAGCCATTTCCATTCACCAATCTTGAGTTCTTAGCTAGGTTATTGTAGATTTTGGCTTGGAGCTCTCACCATTTGTCAACAAAGTGGATCAATCATCTTCAACATATCAATATTTCATCAAAGGAATTGGGAAAGGGCCAATTTTCACATCAAATTGGCACCAATTCCCCCATGGGATCAAGAGTTTGCTTGCTTAATTAGGATTCAATCTTTATTTTGCTATTTCATTGTGTTTTTCATTGTTTTTTTCCTAATTTGAGCTATGTTAATGGATTCCATGGGGAATCCTTGTTTTAGCTTGAAATTCCTTGTTTAACTTGTTTACTCATGTTGTTTTGCAAGTACTAGGAGAAGGGTTCGCACAGAATCCTCCCACTAAAAGCCCATGTATCATTTTGAAGAGCACTATTGATTCCTCCTCTTCTTGAGATTGTTCTATTCAATGTTTTATGATTTAAGTTAAAATCAATACAAGTTTGTCTCATTAAATGAGAATTTCTCAAATGATGGCTTACTAGTGAGCTTGTGATCACTCTTCGTGCAGCCCTTTTATTTTTTTCCTTACTAGTCTTTCCAATAGAGGTTAGAGCATTAAAAAGATTTTTTACAATAAGACTATTTTTTCTGATTTTTTTGTGAGATGAATCTTCAATTTTTTTTAATAATGGTATCATTTTGTAAATGTTAAGTAATTGCACAAAAAATTGACATTGTTCGGCTAATGTCTTATCAGAAAATAATTCATTAAACATTTTCATATCCTATAAATGAACCGTTCATTGTGACTTTTTTCCTTCAAGATTATCAATTATGTTCTCATCTATTTCAACCAACCATTTAGGGGTTCTTTTGTAATTAGGTGTTACATAAGTTTCATCTTCAACATTTTCAATGTTATCAACATTTTTATTTTCAAGTATAATGTTATTAACATTTTCATTCTCGCTATTTTCAATAAAAATTTCATTTTTAACAACATTTTCATTGTCAATAACAAATTCATTTTCAACATTTTCAATAACATTTTCAACAACATTTTCATTCTCAATGTTGTTCACATTTTCATTTTCAATTTCAATGTTTTTATATTCGATTTCAATATGATGTTCAACATTTTCAATTTCTATTTCATCTTCACTTGAATTAACACTTAATGGTTCAGAAGAAGCTTCAATTTGAATATTTTGCATACCTTTTCTTCTTTTCCTATGACTTTCTCTATCTTTTTCTCTATGTGCTTCAATTTGATCTATTGTAAGTTTCTTTTTACCTTTTCCCTTACACCGACTATTTCTCCCCATTGCACAAACACAAAAACACACACAAATGATTGGAATTCTAAAAAAAGTGTTAGAGAATCTTTGAAAAGCTGAATTTCATTTGATGCAGACAAAAATCACAAAAATTTTGCAACAGAAAGAATGTAGGGACCATTGAAATACTCAAAACGATCCTATTTTTATTTTTTATATAACTTACAAAATGGATATCCGTTATGTCTTCCAATCAACATACCCACAAGTCTTCTTCACAATCTAAAACTAGAGGAAATGGATATTCGTCTATAACAGATATTTGTTACCTCTAGTCTTCAAAATAACAATGTCATAATATATATTTTTGTTATATATTAATTTACTATGTTAAATTATTATATAATAATATATATTATATTATATTAATTTATTATATATATTTATATATTATATATAATACATTAATATTATATTTATTTATTATATATATTTATATATTATATAAATATTATATATTAATATTATTTTATATATAATATATACTAATATATATTGTTGCTCGTCCAAGTGAGTAACCTATAACAAATAGAACGAATATCTATTCATAATAGATATCCGTTATTTGAATTTTAAAAATTATTATTTCTTATGATATATGATATATATTTACTATATATTAATATTTATTATATATATTAATTTTATACTAAAATATAATAAATTTTATATTAATATATATTATCCCACTCTCCTCTCTCCCACTCTCTCCCACTCTCTTCCTCTCACCCATTCTCTC
>VDFB02271358.1:355085745-355125321 GCA_007258455.2 Sequoia sempervirens | reverse complement strand
TTGAAGCAATCGAGTGATATACATGAGGAAAGCGTCATTAGTTATCTTATAATTGTCCTTATAATGCAACTGTAGCTGTGGGTAACACTCATACGCTTTGAATTGGCTATTTCAAAGTCCAACTTCCCCTTTGCAAATCAGTCCTTTGTACTTAGTAAACCGTGCTAGGATATAAACTATGTAGGAACTCATATAGAAGGTCTTGGTCTTTTCCAAGTTTCTTAACTGGAAATCAATGTTATCACTTATCAATTTTGCCCAATTTATTGCTTCCATTCCCAATACGACCTCCTCTACGTATGAAAACATCCATACCTCGAAGAAAGCTCCCTGAGAAGTACCCATAATCCTGTTCAGCATGTGAATCATGTCATTGTATTCCTGTTTAAAGTCTGTGTAAATTAATCTCTTGGGCAGCTTAGAGCGATGCCTTTTTGGTTCTTTAATCCAGTTGGAATTGACTATGTCCATACAAGACTCTTTGGCTCGATCAAACATGGTTTGTGATTCCTCTCGGGTCTTGTTCAACATTTTATGACGACGAGGAATACCAAACACCTCTCTGACTGAATCTTCTGTGAAGTATGCCAAAGTGATCCCGTTAGATGCTTTAATGGATCTTGTCTGTGGATTGTATCTTCTGGCGCATTCAACCATCAGCTCACTGCATTGAACTGCAGGTGGAAACCTTGCTGCTTGGTGAAGTCTGCACTTAACAATGTTAGTTGCAATAGGTGTGGGCATTTCATGCTGAGTACCAAACATCCTTTTCTTGTGTTGTATTGCATTGAACTGATCGAAGTTGGTATCTGCTACCTTCTTCCATTTTGACGATAGTTGGGATTCTGGATAGAATTCCTTGAGAACTTCCTTCACCTGGATTTTTCTAACTCCACCTACGTTTTTTGAAGTAGACATTGTGCCTGTACGAAGCTCGAAGTTAGAATATTTTCAAAATTAGAATATTTTCAAAATTTGCAAAAAGGCGATTTTATGGATGGAGAATAATTAAATAAATTAGTTTAAAAATTCTAGAACTCGACTGCCTAGGCTGGTTGGAGAATAAATTTCAATAACATAAGATTTTACCAGCCTTTATCTTTTAAAAGATCATTCAAAGAATTTTTAAATAATTTATTGGACTTTTAAAGCTGAAAACTGAAGTTTTTGTGCAAATCCAAGATAAAAATCTTTTTTCCTTCTTCAAAATTCGCCAGCTATGACTCTGCAGATGATTGAGAAATCTGAAAATAGAAGAAAAATGTCCAACCTTATACTCTGGAATCAATGTAACTTGCAGCTCAAGAAGAAAATAAGAAGAAGAAGGAGAAGGATGCCTTTGTTTGAGAGAAGTTTGCCTGTGAAAAACTTAACCTGTGAATAATGAAAAATAAACTCACAAGCACTTCTTTTATAATAAAAAGTTTCCTTATTTGCCTGGGTCGACCTCTTCTCTGATTGGGTGCTTTGTTTTAAAACGCAAAAAGCAATCTTATCTTCTTTTTTTTATTTTTTCAAGGCGCCCTCTCTTGCTTGCTAAGTTTTTATAAAAACTTAAGTTATTTTGTTTCCCTTTTGCCTTTTAGAAAATTTGACTTTTAAGTGGACTAATCCACTTTTCAACTGGATTTTTCTTTCTACCAAGGTAACTCTTTTGCCTTAGGAAAAATTTCGATTCTCTCCTTGGAAATTCGACTTCTAACTGGAATTTTCCTCTTTTCAAGTGGATTTTAACTTCATCTTGGAATTCTTGAAGTCCAATTCGAATTTTTTACTTGCCTTAGCCAATTTTCATCATTTTTCCAACTGGATTTCGAATTATCCAATTAGATTTCCTTGTACTTGGCAAATTTTAGCAAGACTTTTCAAATGGACGAATTTTAACTGGATTTTTCCAAGGTTTAACTAGATTTCATTTTGATGAATGGATTTTTCAAATGGATTTTCAAAGATTCAATTGGGTTTCCTCATGGGCACACTTCTCCAGCCTTAGGCGAATTTCACCATAATTTTCCTGCTTTTTACTTGATTTTTCGTTGATTTTTTCCCTCTTGAAGGTACGATTTTTCAATTGATTTTTCCAGATTTTGCATGCACTCTTTTTTGCTTTTCTCATCTCTGCATTCGCCTTTCTCATGATTTTTCCGATTTTTTAAGATTTTTTATTTTATTTTTGCCTGCTTTTCAATTCCAAAAGTGGAAACTTTCGACTCCACTGCCTGTGAGACCTAGCACTTTCTAAAAATAGAAACTTACTAAAATAGCAAAAGCAAAAAGCAACTTCTAAAATAGTAAATTCTTAGATTGGTCCAAATGCCAAAATGAAAAGCAAAGCAAAGCATCCCTAAAAATTAGCGGTCGGGAATTGATGGTGCTAATGTTTATCCCTCGGGTTTCCACTGGTCTCTAAGCAATCTCTATCATGTTTATGTCTCGGCCAGCCCAAATTCTCAACTTAGCTCGGGTGATGACTCCAGACTTTGACATGAAATTTTCAAGGCACTAGAGATTATGAAATTGCTACTCAAAGCTAAACCCTAAGACCAAACCGGCGAGGGTCCCCATTTGCAATGGGGCGATGTGTGAAATAGGTCACAACATTGTGTTCCAAATTTAAAGCCAAATTCAATGGATAAGACTAAACTTGTAGGAAACAACACAATAACTTAAAAAGATGCATAAATGTACAGGTTCCAAAACAATAACAAATTATTTCAAATTTTTGATTATTTATCAATAGGTAATGCCCAAGGAATTGTAGTGCTATTGCAGTGAGAATGTTTTAATGATGATGCGGTACCACAGGTGCATTTGAGCATTATCTATGCTTATAGCTATTTAAAATGTAGCGCAAGCTAATCCTCAACACAGAAAATAACAGATAAATTACACCTCAAAGAAGTTCATTTCAAAAAACCATTAGGATGAAGAGAGAACTAAACCTGCATATTAGTCCATTTTTACTCCAGCCTATCTCCCTAATGGATTCTATGAGACATGATTTCTTGAGAAAAATCCTCAATATTTTGTATATCCCATCTATATACCCTCCATAGTTCAATATGGCCCATGGGAAATTCTCTCTTGTTTCTGGCTTTTTATCTTATAAATGCCTCTAGGTTGTTTTAAAATTTATAGGATACTCCAGGAATTCCCTGCTGCGTCTCTATCTAACATAGCCAACACAAATTTAGTTAAAGACCATATACGGATGTGCTTCATCTGGGTGATATCCAGAGGCATTGCCATAGCATGGTTGTATAATTGCAGTATCCATTGTAATTCATGACCTTAAATCATTCCCTCACCCCCAGTTACTATCTAGATTCATTCAACCTGCAACAGAATCAGTTATCTCAAAGAAAAAATTTCAATTTGCATGGGTCAAGTGCAACATTTTTTGAAAAAGAGTAGAATACAGATTCATCATACTAGATATCAATTGTGAAAAATATCATAATATATATACATTTATATATGCACATAGATTGATGTATTAGTCTACAGTACTAATTTAAATGGAGATCCACAAATATATATAGTTCTTTTTAACAGTTACAAATGGCCTCATTATTATACGGTAGATAGAAAGTTATGAAATGAAATCTCTAACAAACTTATTGGACTCATGATCAAATTAGCATATGTCAACAATCTAGACAGGATGATTGTTTCCAAGGTGAATAATGACAACTCACCGTAAATATTTCACTATTATCATGATGTATAATGCCTATCAACATTGACATGTTGGCACTGACAAATTGTTAAAAAAAAATTAGTAATATTTAGAGCAAATGGTAATTTATAATTCAACTTTTCCACATTGTGTCTTGATTTCTGCAAAATGTACATATTTGCTTTTGTATGCTTTTCTTAAATTATAATACTTTTATATTATTGTAGTAACACATCCACATAATATCATATCTTGATGCCTTTAAAAAAATTCCATAACTATGTCTTAGCTCAAGGTTGTTTGCTTATGATATTCAAATCTCGAGAAGAAAATATGATTATTTAAGTGTTCTGATGGGATGCACCGATTTAGAATTTTATGGTGTGCACTGGTGGTAAAAGTATTTACTATTTAGTACAGGAAAGCGCATAGAGTGGCCACAATTTTGTTAAAAAATAGATGAGAAAATAACAGATCTGGTTTAAAACTGTCATGACAATGTTAATGGAAAGATGAGTATGCTAATAGCCAGATCAAACAAGAAGATGGAAATTGAGACAGAGCATTTCAAACAGACTTAACTCCAAGTTCAAGAAGTTCAACATATTCAAACCCAAGAAGGCCTTGGCTCCACAACAAAGCTTATAACTGAATCCTCAAGAGGTCATTGGATTCAATAGTAGATATTTATTCTTATATGCTATGAAACAACTCCTGTGCATTTGGAATGGCTATTTATTTGTACAGAAATTAGAATTTGACTAAAAAATTTAGAAGGGATGGCGACCCTTGCGATGAATCATATTTGGTCAACAATCCTAATGATTGAATCGGTTAGCCAACAGTTAGGTAAGAATAGTAACATGATATATCCAAGCATCTGAAGAGGATGGTGTCATGACTAGAGTGAACATGAGCTCGGAAGGTGGTGTAATATTACATGAACCAACAGTCTCATGATTGTGGAATGATTAGATAATGACACAATTAATTGCAAGATAAACCAATATTATCAAAAAGAATAGTGGCATGATTGAATGAGATAGGTCAATAGTTCTATCAGTGATAATGGCATGGTTCTTTGAAAGTATGCCAATAGTCCTGTAATAGGCAATCAATATCCCAAGTGTCCCATACGGGGTAGTTGTATGATCCACTTAGATAAGCCAATAGTTTTATCAGCAATGATAGCAAGATGCGCTATAACTGTCCTGCATGTGATGGTAGCAAGAATTGAATGAAAATGCATTAGAATTATAATGATATATTTATTCAAATTACCCTCTGCAGTACTAATTCTCCCACTCTTTAACTCATTTCCTACAGTGCTTCAAATTGGGATTAAGCAAATTATCAAGCAATACAAAGTTTCAGACAAGATTGAAACAAGAACATGGCCCAAATATCATTTTTTTCTTTAAAACAAAGAGCAAAACAAAGGAGAAGATTTCACTTTGCAGTCTATGAATGAGCATCGAATTGGCATTGCTATCCTTAGAAGGGAAACTTCCCAGGCTTATTAATTATGGATCCTCTTTCCCAATTATACCAATAATCACATCAAGCAAAATTAATAAACATATAATTATGAAAGCAAATTCAAAACGAACCCTGTAATTTGGCAACCATTCTAGCGTTGGGGATGCCATGGCATTTCCAGCTCCTCTTTTTCTCCTCCAAAATACCCCTTGAAAGATTTTCCTTCCCATTAATTTTCCTTTGAAAAAAAAATTCCTTCGAACTTTTAAGCCCCACTTCCTACCCAAAAGAATGCAAGTGGCAAGCATAAAACCAATTTCACAACCTTCGGCCAACCTTTAGCCACGATAGGAATGCATGCAAATTGTGGAAGGTCTGACACGTGAGGGGAAGAGACTAATTTTTGAGTTTATTGTTGCATATTTTATATACTTTGAGATTTTATTTTATTTCTTTTTAAGTAATTTTATTCTTCTCTTTCCCTTTTTTAAAAAGTCAAATAAGAGTATTAAAATTAAGATATAATAATATTTAATGATAATTTTGATTTTGATTTCTTTATTAAAATAGTAGTAATATTAAATTAAAATTTTATTTATTTATTAATTGTATTTCCTTTTTCCATAACAATATCAATTATATTCCCATGTCGATTTAATTTATTTGGCTTCCATTATCTTTTGTGGTGTTTGTTTATTTATTACTATTTACTTACTTGAAAATTTAAGTAATCTATTATTTGAGGTATTTTTTCTTTGGCCATTATCTTTTGCGGTATTTATTTTCTTTTTATTAGTTTTTGCCTCTATTTATTCTATCAAGTCTCCTCGTTAACAGTTTCTCTTTAAATTTCCTATCGTACTTGCAACAAACATATGTGATATGGCCTATGCATAGCAAGTTGAAGCAAAAAAATAAGATTCCAGGTGAGTGAATCAATGATGACAAGTTAAGTTATAGAAGATCTTAAAGAAAATAAAAAGTTGCTGAATTAATCAAAGTGCCAAAACAATTTAACTTTCTGAGCCTCTTGCAAAACTCTAGAAATTATTGAGTTACTTGCTTGTGGGTTTTTTTGCTTCTGGTCTCTTTCTTTCAAGAGCTATCAAATATTGTTATTTGTAATAGTTTCAAGTGTTTTGATGAGGTTTGGTATGCATAGTGTATTTGATAAATTTTCAGAATTTTGATGGCATTAGAGACTTATTTGCTTTTGCGCAAGAGCTTTAAATTATAAGCTCTCTACCAAGAAAATGTGAAGGCACCTAGAAGTAGCTTAGTTTTCAGTTTACGTGCTTCTTTGTTTTTATTTTTCTCTTCTGGGGAGATGTTTTGTTATTTGAAATAATTTCTAGAGTTTTGCAAGGAGCTCAGAAAGTTAAATTGTTTTGGCACTTTGATTAATTCAACAACTTCTTATTTTCTTTAAGATCTTCTGTAGCTTAAATTGTGATCATTGATTCACTCACCTGGAATCTTTTTTTTTTGCTTCAACTTGCTATGCATCTATAGGCCATATCACAGATGTTTATTGCAAGTACAATAGGCTTTTAATTTTTTGTCTTTTTGATGTCAAAGGGAATGCTATATAGGTTACTGTTTGTCTCTTAAAACATGAGATGGTTACACCTTCCCTAGAATTCAAAAATTTTGAGTAATTTTAATGACTTTGGCGGCATTTAGTATGCTTACCAATTTTTTTAATTTTAAGCATTTAGATGGGGTTAGAAGCTTCTATGTTTGAGCCTAAGATCTTCTCTGGATTAAGTTGTGTTGAATGATTCTCCCATCTGCAATCTTGTTTTTGTGCTAAAACTTAACACACATGGGGGGCATTTTTATTCTCTGGAAATTTAAATGTTACATTGGAGTTCTTTGCATGTATGTTGGGTTGTTTTTTTAAGTTTTGGAGTCTTGGACTATAGAAAAACATAGTTTAGCTCATGTTTCATTTTTGTTACAAGGATGATAGGGTTTTAAGGTTTTATGTTTTTAGTTTTTGTCTTTCTGATGTTGAAGGAAATACTATATATGTTATCTCTTGTCTCTTAAGAAGTCTAGGTTGATGACACCTTGCCTCTCAAGAAATGGGATTTTAATATTTTAGTAAGCCTTTCCTTCTAAGGAGTGCTTCTACTTCTAACTGTTTATGCTCCATTGAAATTTCTACACATTTTAGCCTTTAAGGTATGTTGATTCATTTTACTCATTTACTGAAATTTCGAATCATAAGCCTTCATTAGTCAGTTGAAACTTGCATGTTTCAAGTTGTTTCTTTGTTCATATCTTTTCTTTTTCATATTCATCTGCTTTCATCTTGTAATAAATAGGTCTGTTTTTTTCAACACATTCTTGCTGCAATACTTAAATGGCAATAAAACTCTTATTCTTGAATTTTTCTTTAATCTCCTTTGCATATAGTAACTGCTTCATCGCTAGAATTCATTGACCACTAACTACATTTTTATCTGCTTTCTCCTTTGAATCTAAATGAATTACTCTCTCCGGCGGGAACTCGATGCTTGCGTCACTTGTTTAAATTGCTTTTCATCACAATATTACTCATGGGATACCCTCTTACTAGAAATAAAAATCACTTTACCATCTTCCTTGAAAGTATCATCAAAATCAAATAAACATGATAATATTTAACTATAGTTTATAAAAGAAATCATTAACATTTTAATCCTTTTTATTTTTTCTTGACATCAAAATTGAATAATAAAAATCCTTATTAATAAATAAACAAAAATAAATATTATTTATTAAAATTGATTAATGATACAATTAATAATCTAAAAACAATTATTATAATCATTAATTCATTTACATCTTACTAACTAATTTAAGCAATAAATATTAGTACCTTACTATTCTACTATTCTTTGCTAATAATTTATTAACTTTAATAATGCAATTATTAATAGTTTGGTGGGCTCACTTAAATATTTAATTATGGAATCTATAGTGTAATCCATAAACCTAGGTATGCAAATATCTCTATATTAATAAATATATACCTTACTATGAATTTGTAAGAACCATAATATGACTAAGACTTCTAGAGATGATTCTTCGAGAATGCACTCTAATAGTGATATAGTGCCTAAGTGCATAATTAAGAGAACTCTGATAGGATAACCGACTTTCTTAGAAAAATCTAATTCATATAGTATTTACTTCATTCTGATTTGATTCTTACTAACTATAACAATATCACATTTATTATTGACGATAATAAATTATAGGTTGGTAATTCCCTTGGCATTATCACCAATACCTCTTAGACGAAAATTTTAAAGTCAAGTGCCAACCTTACACAAGCAATGTAATTAGCTTCGTTGACCAACAATTAATACTAAATCTTTTCTTGATATGGTACAATGACCCATATAGTTCATTTGAGCTAACTTTAGGTAATTAATGAGTCTAACATTTAACCATTAGAGTATTAATCATAAGATATAATACAATAGCTAGAAGCATCTTCCTTACACTACTTGACTTATGCGCATGTCACTAAGAATTGTGGGCAAGGTACTTGAAATGGACCCAAGGTCTGAACTCACATAAAAATAAAATAAAATAAATACTTACACTAAGGTTCAGATTGAAAACCTAGCAAAATATTACTTCCAATTTAATTTAAGTTACCATATAAATTTAATTTAATTTAATTAAGTAGATTAATTGAGGCTAGGCCAAATATTAACTTAATCACATCATTCAAAATCCATTAATCAATGTAAAATAACAAACCCATTGTGACACACAAATCAACCAAACGACTTACCCAATTGTCACAAAGGACAAATGCGGAGAGGCACTACATCTTGGATAAGTACCATGATTAATACCTAGAAAACAAGATTCATTCATAAGATCAATTATCTCTATGTATAATTAAACTTGGGGGAAAGTTATATTATCATTCATACCTTTTATCATTACATGACCATCCATCTAATCCACATCATTTTCATCCAGCTTCCCTGCCTAGATCTTGATAAGGACTGGGGCACAAAATTAAAACATGCTATGGAAAACTCTTGATATTTCCATCCTTTTTCTATGCACCATCAAACATCACACAAATGACTAAAAAGTACTATCCAACCCATATCTTGGAGAATACATATTATTCATATGTGACATATTCCTTAGAGATTACATCCTAATCATCCTCCCATCCTCTACCTAATAAGTTCCTTATCCTTTTATCGTTATCACATGTCTTGGCTTTCCCTTATCATTGGTTCCAAACATCCAATCTATTCCACCTATCCAAACATCCCTTCGTAATCTATCTAATCCCAAAATTAATCCATCCAAATACAATAATATTAATCTAGATAATCTTTCTACGTATTCTAGTGCATCATCCAAAACATCCCTTCAATTTATTCCTAGCCTTGTTGCAAACCCTAATCCATTTTAGTCCCATAATCATCATCAAGATATGTCTTTCCCCATTCTTGTGTTATTTCTTGGATGTATCCTTCATATATCAACAATATCGTCATCATAATCCTCAATCAATCAATCGGTTTCCATCTTAACTAGGGGAATATCAAGTTTGTATTTGTAATGTCATATATGCGTGGTTGGTTTTTTGTGTGTATCTTTCATTAATTTTAATTTTCATGGTCCTTATAGTATATATCACCCCATCATTAAACATAAACATAGGCACCAAACATCAAACATGTTCTTTAAAACCTTCAAAAAATACACTTGAAATGTACACTTTCAATGTAAAACAATAAAAACCTACATCAAGCTTGATAGTTCATAGATTCATTTCCATCCTTTTCAATCATGAAAATATCCTTTTATTCCATCACTTATCTTATATGGGATGTTTTCATCTCAAAACAAAACATGATCCAAATCCATTCTTTAGCCTTTCTAAACCTTGGCATAAGATATTACTACTATGTGTTAGTTAATAGTTGCTTGTATTTTTCTTTGGTTTATCTTTTCAATATTTTGACCTATATTATACCTACTCAAGGTTGCCAATATAATTTCATATCATATCATGGTGTGCTTTGATTAGTATACATTGGGGCAAGGTCTTTTATTTCTATGTGTTGTGTTTGATGACAATCTCATCATGGACCCATCAAGAGTATCAAATTACTTGTGAGTGTTGGGGTATCCTCTTGTTTGTTGTTTTCTTGAGATTCACTCCATGAATTAGATACATTGTTAGCTTGGTCTCATTGTGATATGGTTAAATGTGATCTAAGGCTAATGACTAACCTAAATCACTCATTCCACCATGGGACATTAGGGGACACAAAAATGATGAAGAGAAAATATTTGGCTATTATCCTCGAGGAAGAGCTAGAACAACTGGTTAGGATTTTGATCCCCTTTTATGTGGTGGTTTGATGATGAGAGGATTGGTATTTATATTTATAATTAGGAAAATTAATAATAAAGAGAGGTATTGTCACAAATTCTAAAAATATAGAACAAAAATAGAGGAACTAAAAGTAGATATGGGTAGTGCTGAAAAAAGTGCACCTAAGATGTAAATTTGAGGCTAATTTGACTGGACTAGGGTGTTGGGAACCCTAGTCAAAGGATGTTGAATTTCCAGCTTTGAAAGTAGGTGTAGGTACAACAAGGTTTGTAGGCCTTTGACTATGAAAATTTGGATCCAAAGTTTGACAATTCATGAATTATCAACCCTTCCCTAATTCAATTAGAGAAGGTGCTTGAATTATTGTCGTATGGTTTGATGCTTTGAGATCTTCAACCCACTTTAATCCACTTCAAACCTATAACCTGTAAGAAGGAAGGGAAGAAGGGTTGTGTTGTATAGAGGCTTGTCTCAGTCAAACCCCATTTTGGTGTTTCCACGGTGTTTCCACCTCCACAAATGGAAAGGATGATAATGGTATAAATTACATACCCTAGATCAGGCAGAGGCAAATGGATAAAAATGAATGATAAATGACAATGTTGTAACTTACCACTGTGATATGCATTCCTTGTTGGACTGAAGTCAATTGTATCATCTCATATAAGGATGAATTGAAGGTTGATTGAAAATCCTGCAAGTGTTAGTACTCACTCTAATAGAAAAATAAAACATGAAACATATTACTATGCATAAACATGAATTTTATGATGTGTTGTAAACATGGATTTGGTTGATAAAGTGTTGTAGATATTCTGCTTATTTTTCTATTAAAATTTCTTTAGTCTTTTTAGATGCTCAAAAGATATTCAAATTTCTTAGAAGGTCTTAGATATACAAATGGAGATACAAGTTTCAACATATTTCACATTAATCATTATGATAAGCTGATAATTTATTTTGGATTTATGAACATTGAGACCAATAATAATATTTGAAATATAGGGCCTAAATAGTTGGGATAGGGGAGTTGGGCCCCCCTAGTCTATCCCTATTTTGAGTTTTAGATATTCATTAAATAAATATTTAATTTAATTTCTTAGATTTTATGCAATTTCCCAAAAATGACAATTAAATAAGTAAAAAATAAGCATAATTAAGCACAAGCACTTAGGAGGGAACCAAAGATAATGTGAAATTTTCAAGGGTGAAAATTTACAATGCTACATTTAGCCCCCACTTTTAGTGAGGGTATGAACTTATGCTCATACTCATACTAAAGTATGAAGAAGCCAAAAATGGTCCATTTGTCATGACACTGAAGTGGTAAGATGACACTAAGATAGGGGATGTGCTAGCCACCAAACTCAAGATCCAACCAAACAACAATGTCAAGATAAAAGAATACACACACACATAAGACACGATGCAACAAAAAAGACACAAAACATACACAAGGAAGACACAAAGCAAACAAACAATATAAATGAAGCAAACATAAAGAAAACATAGAGAAAACATGATGCAAACATGAGGAAAATATGAGGCATGCAAAGGACACAAAAAGGGTATGACATTATAGACTAGAAAGACCTATAGATTCTTACTAGGATCTATACCCAAATACATCCACAAGTCATGGGATAGAAAATTCTAGTATTTTCTAGGTGGTTCATGAATAAGCAAAATCACCACAAGCTAGTGAAGTCCAATATTCACTAGGTGAGCTACACAAGAAACACCATAGGCTAGTGAAGTCTAGTATTCACTAGGTGAGTTTTGAAAGGTTAGCAAATGAAAACATGCAGGATAGTGATTTTCATGTCAACTATATCAAGAATTATAGGCAAAACATGTTGTTCTCTAAATAACTCTAATAAGATGCTACAAATATTATCAATATGTCATGACATCATCACGAGGTTCATGATGTGTGAGAAAATTGAAGCACATAGTGGAATGTATGCCCCCACCTTAAAGTAATTGCTAATGCCTACTAGGAGCAATTTCCTTTAAGGTAGAAACAACAATATTTGCAAAATGATATATAAGATCCATATGCCACAAAGAAAAATCATAAAAATGAGATCACATAAGGGAGTCAAAGATATAGGGTTAGTATGAATGATAAATGATAAATATCACAATGATCATTTCTCAAATTGACATCATTCCTCAAATACTTATGGAGCTATGAATACTTGCGAGGAATAGCGAGGAATATCACATAAAAACCTACTTTTGGGTCAATAGAAAAGAGACATAAATGTCCCAACTCTTTGCATCATTCCTAAAAGGAATAAAAATGGCATTTACGACAAGAATGAGAATTAATATACACATAGAGGAATGCCACAATAGATTCATTCTCTTTGTATCCTTGTGCAAAGGATAACATCAAGGGTCATCCAAAAAAAATAACAAACACAAATACACACCAAGCAACACATTACAGGGATGCCACATTATGTACAAGAAGAATACAAAGACACAAGGTGTACCACACATGCAAGATGATCTAAGAAAATTTTCTGCATCCAAATATTTCTCATTATAAATGCAAGGTAAATAATATGTTAAAGGGACTATAATGAGTGTAGTACAAGGAGAAGTACCAGGCTCAACATGTGTTGGATCACTTGTTGAAGAAGGATCATCACATTTCCCCCAATTAAATTCATTGATTACATACAAACATAAGGGAAATTTCATTATAATATTATTGTTGTTCATTCATGTTATCATCTAAATTAGTGTCAGAACATACCACAGTGAGTTTTATGCTAGTGCTATCAACATGATCTTGAGCACTGTCAACCATGTGAGTATCTTTTGGACTCTATGGCAAGGAAGGTGGCGATATTTTTAGTCCATGGCTTGGTTGAATTTCATGGTTTGGAGATGAAGGTGGAGTGGAGTCAAGTGATTTCAAAGATGGATGGGTGTGATGAATCTCACTAGAATTTTTGTTGTGTGGACAAGGGAATGTTAGGTGAAGATTTATTGCCTTCAATAAGTTGATGAGATATAGCATAAAATATTCTCTTTTGTTCCTTTACATTTTGATTTATTTGTGCATGAGCTTGAGCTTATGGAGGGGGAATTGGGGTGTTTTCCAACATTAGTTCCTTTTATTCCCTTGTAGGGGGAACAAAAGGAGCAACCAAAGGTTGGGAAACAATAAGAGACATAGAGATTCAAAAAATATATTGTTTCCTTTTAGGAGGTACTCTCACTAACATTTCAGGATGTTCATATATAATTCATGTATATAAAGAAATTATTGTATGATCACATTCACTAAGCATACCAGATCGATGATTATTCCATGTGTGGGTTTATCATTAATTCTACTAGTAATGTAGAGAGGACCATTAGGTGCATGTATAGAAGCATCAATATGAGTGAAGGTGATATCAGGTAGGAGTTTAGGTTGTTCTTGGAGAAGATAGACATCTATTATGTTGACTAAATTAGGTTCTGGTATATTGTCAGTCACACCATTAGATTGTTCTACAAGGTTAGCAAAGTGGCTAGTTAATTGGTTGGTAAAAAAATGTAATTTTTATTAGGAGGTGCAACTAATTTATTTCCTTTATCATTCACACCTAACAATTAGATGACACATACATCACTCAATATCATGTCTAGGTGTATGGTGATATTGAAAAAATGTTTTTGCATTATAATGAGGAGGTAAAGGTTTGGTGGTGTCTGTAGGACGAATAAGAGGAAGTTGGATAACATTCTTATTAATAAATTGAATTATAATGGAATGAAGAGAGTTGGGTAGTTGTGAAAATTTTTGATCTCTTGGTTTGAACTGATATGCGGTTGTTGGTGAGGGTGCCACAACAAAAAAAATGTGTTTGAATGTTATTGGAAGGAGGTGAATTTATTTTGATGAAAATTTTATTTTCTATTTGAGAGTGCTAATTTTTTTTTATGCCGAATGGTTGAAAATCCCGGAGAGACCTTGCAAGGGGGTTAAACGTATCTCAGTCGTTCATCATTTTTTGCCACTTTTATTGCCAACGCACGTGATGCCTCCATTTTTTGTGGTTGTTTTTCACTATTTTTCCGTCAGTTTTTCACTATTTTTTCCTACTTTCCCTGCCACTATCAATTCCCGCTCTTCCAAACTCTTCCTCGCTAGCATTTTTGGCAAGCTGCAACATGAAAATAAGGTTTCAAAAAGGGTTTTACAATATGTTTATTATATTATTTTGAAGGCCAATGTGAGAGTCTTTAGAAAAAGAGAAGGCACAGTGCCAAATTTAATAATACATTGAAGAATAAAGTTTAATCAGATGGGTCCACATCATGGGGTTGACTATCAATAGTATACAAAACAAAATAATTGCTATACTAGTCATAATTATACATCATTTGAATGGGGTAATTGTATAACAAAGTTTATCCATGTAAGAAAATGTCTATTTTTCATCAATATCCACACCAATTAAAAAATAAAATATAACTTTTTAACAATAAAAAAAGGGTATATGTTACCTAATAGTTTTAGACATGGGAAGAATATTATTTTTTATTATGGAACAAACAGGTTTTAGAGGAAACCCGAAACCTTTAACAGTAAGAAAGTGTAAGATAAAACATTAACAAAGCACAGAAAAAAAATAGGACACTGCCCACAAAGAGAAACACAGAAGAAAACCAGGGTAGCAAGGACAAAAAACTGACAGAAAACCACAAAACAATCGGCCACTAGGCCAGGTTCTGAAGAATCTTTGCCGCTTCCTGCTCTAGATTGTTCATGTTGAGAGCAGACTTCTTGATCTCCTAGATGTTGACTAACGCTTGGTCTACGTTCCTTTTCAAGTTAGCTCTGGTCCTATTACTCGATCCCCCTCTAGCTTCCCTTCCTCATTGTCCAAGTCCAAAAACACAATAGTTTTAACCTGATGGGATTTTTCCAGATTTGCCACCATGGTGTTCATGGTCTGTGTGGTTGATTTTAAAATTTTATGGTTCATAATCAACACTTTGTGGAGATAACTTTTAATGTTCCTCAACTGCTCCTCCATATCTGCCTGCTTACCATCGTGATTGCCTTTGAAATCATGTAATTCCTCTACCGTTTTCTTGAGGCATTCCACCATATACTTCTTCTCTTCTTCTGTCCACAACCCAGTAGCCCGACCACTTCCACTACCTCTGTTATTGTCCTCCATGGATTTCTCCAATTTTCTACTCATGGCTCTTTGGTTTAACTTAATTTCCTTGATTTCGAAGAACACCCATCTCATGAGCCTAAAATTATCCACTGCCCCATTGTGGGCAATAGCAAGCACATCAGTGGGAAATTCCCATTTCTCCTTAAAATAATGATCCCCAACCTTGAGGTCCACAGGGAAGCGAGATCTATCTTCTCTGTCCATCGTAGGATAGCTGGAGTACTTAGACAATGACTCCGACTACAGTTGCTCTTCATTAACATCATAAGAGGGCTCCTCCGACATTTTTCTCTTGCCCTTTTTCAAAGAAGAATCCCTAGGTTTACCCTTGTCCTTGTCATCAACCCCGACCTTATGTGACTGTGGAGGCAGAGCTAGCATAGCTTTGAAATGATCATAAAAGGACAAGCAAACCTTCATGAAGGATAGGACACCTAATAGGGTTGTGTCAATGGTTTTTTATTCTAGTATTTAGAGAAGAAGCCAGATAAAAAGGAAACGATATCCTAACCTGGTGCCTGAAATGATTCAGCAGGATGAAGTGATACCCAAAGACTCTGGTATAACGCCCATCTAAAGTAACATACTCCATCAACACATTCAAAACCCTCCTCTAATGCGAAAGAATACTATCCGTGTCAAAGTAGCTTCTGGAGGTCCTATGTAATTCCTCCTTCTCAGCCTCCAACTTGGGGAACTTATTGATCGCTTGATTAGACTACTTCCCTACCCTATAGAATTTTATTCCCTACGTAGATAGGCTAGTTACCTCAACAATCAATTTTTCATTGATAATAACATGTATTCCAAATAGGTTAATCTCGCCATTATTCCAATCTTTCTCAAAAACCCTAGTTACCTCTAGGTCCCAGGCATGGAGCTTTTTAATAAAAATAGTAATTCCACCATTCTCTAGCTTCCTCCATAGCTTAGGATTGCTCTTCAACTGCGCACTGCTAATCGATTCCACTATGCGACTTTCGCCACCCATCATTCTGCTAGCAAGAAAGGAATAGTCCAAAACCCTGTGGAAACAAACAACTAAAATGCCCAGAAAGCATGCGAAAAAAATCACATACAACTGGGGGATGAGATAATTATCCCTCAGCCAACTCAAAATAATAAGTCGTAGTCTCGAGACTGCAGGGGAGGACACTCAGCCATCATTCGAAGGAATGGGAAATTGCACCTGCCCGTGGGTACGATCATACATCATCAGCGCTTTGACGTCAACCTCCAACTCATCCTGCCCCTGCTAGATCATCTTATTTGGAGCCTTGACACCTTTGTTTGCGAAGAAATCCGCCACCATGTTTATCTCGTGATAGACATGCTTTATGAAACTTTTCTCAAAGGTATTAATTATTTCCTTAGAGAGATCTATACAATTTTGTATTGACCATGAGGGTTTTTGGCAACCCTTTAAGCATTGGATAATATTGTTCGAGTCCCCTTCAATCCAAACATATTTATAACTTAATTGGCTAGCCAAATTCAGGGTCTGGAAAACATCTGAGGCTTCAGCCACATGGTTGGTCTGAGTGCCTAAAAGAACCGCAACAACCACAATAAAAGCACTATTTTCATCCCTTATCACCCCTCCACTCCCGGCAGGCCCAGGATTTCCCTTGGCTGCGCCATCAAAGTTGATTTTGACCTAGCTAGGGGGGGAAGACTCCAACATATGCCCTCTCTAGGATCCTTAATACTTTTGGACATATTGAACATATCCACATTAATCTTCCAGGCTCCCACAATTCTACAATCATACTCCTGCATACTAAAATTTTCTTTGCCTTTCAACTTCTTGTTAAGCAGATTAAAGTTTTCAACCACAACTCTAGTAATCTTACCAAACACCACTTCCTCCGAGAGAGCAACATCTCTAAATATTTTTGTTATTGTGTTCTTTCCAGATACCCCAGGCAAGGTGAGGAAAGATATAATTTTAGAGCAGATTCAAGGCCCAATTCTTTGAGGGGGCCTTCCACTGGTTATAAAAATCCATAATAGTTCCAGGAAAAACCCAGCTGATATCCCACATTCGAAGAATCCTACACCATATGGCATGAGCAAACATACAAAGAAGAAATAGATGTGAAGAGGTCTCAACCTCAGCACATCACAAATAGCACCTGTTAGGAAAAGAGAACCCCCTCTTATGAAGATTATCATTAGTAAGCTGCTTATTCTGAAGAAGGACCTAGAAAAACAAATTAACTTTCGAAGTAAGGTTGTTCACCCACACCTTATCCCAAGCAGGGACATCAATTCCAGAGTAACAAGAGGCCACAGTAGAAGAGACAGAGTAGGTACTAGAGGGCGAAAGCTTCCAGATCAAAGTGTCCTCCCTCCCTTGAGAGTTAATCTTAATAGAGTTAAGAAGAACCTATAGAGGTTGAAGATCCTGATTGATAGAAGAGATCTCAACCCACTGATCATTCCTCCAATATGATGGTTAAGAATATTGTTACTAGTAACAATATAGATAATAAATAGTTGATAGGTTTTAACATTACGCCATCATTTCCCTTAGGTTTTAATTATTATATATATATATATATAGAGTTTAGTTGTAATGCTCCGCCATGTGAACCCCAAAGGACAACAAACACCGCACAATTTTTTTTTTGAAAGGACAACATTGCGTAAGATAAATTTGTACATTCCTAATATGAAAAGGAAATTATACATTTTCAAAGTCATCTACGTCCTCTAGGGTACACGAGACGGTCATTACAAACCCTAAAATTTTATCAAAATGAAAGAAAGTAAATCCAAGATTACATTATGATATCATATAATCATCCATAATTAATAGGGAGGAAAAACGATACAACATTTTATTACAATTTAAATCATAGTTCCAATAATACAATTGTGGAGCATATTTCCACAAATACAACACATCATAATTACATTACTATATTACATAATGCTTCCCTTATAACAACGGGAAGAGTACATCAAGTACAAGAACAATTACATCAGTGAAGATTAAGGTACAAGGTGAGGACAAGTCTTCAACAACGTGAAGCTCTAGAAACTTTGCATCCGCTTCTGCATCATGAACACAACCTGGGAACCCAATGGGGTGCATAGCACATTCCACTCGACCATGTGGACCCGAAGGACCACCCCCCGTGCTAGGAGATGACAAGAAAGGACCCACGACCAAGACAGACAAGCAGAACGATCACAAGACCAAACCACAAGGTCAACCAAAACATAACATACAACAACCCCAATGACCACTTACATGGTGACTACTTCTGGAGGAAAACGAAGGAAAAACAAGGGATGTATCAAGCATAAAAATCACAAACGAATGCATGTGTGAGGCATGAACCATCTCACTCAAAGTCATAACTAAGGTAAAACAAATCATAGAATATAGTACACCCATGAGAACCTAAAATAAGAATACGATCAATGGAAACATAAAGGTTGAATCATGGGGTAATTCAACATAAAATAGGTTTCCCATCGCCTCTGGAAGCCTAACAACCTACCACCCATGACTATCGGAAAGGAAGTAACTTTTACATTCAGGTTCTCATTATATCCAAAACATGTCTATACATAAAAAATTACCTCAATAATGACACAAACAAGAGGAAAACATGATCAACATGGAACCACTAACATGCATAAGGAATTAATCCCAAAGAGTATTCAGAATAATAGATAACTATCCATACATGCTCAAGGTGAACTATAAACCTTCATTTACTCAACGTGAACACAATCCAATCTTACTAAAGATAGTGTAAGGAGTAATTAAATAGTTAACTATATTAAAATGCAGTTCCACCATAAAATATTTTAATTAGATAAGCACTATAAAACCCTACAAAGAAATTATTGTATGATCACATTCACTAAGCATACCAGATCAGTGATTATTCCATGTGTGGGTTTATCATTAATTCTACTAGTAATGTAGAGAGGACCATTAGGTGCATGTATAGAAGCATCAATATGAGTGAAGGTGATATCAGGTAGGAGTTTAGGTTGGTCTTGGAGAAGATAGACATCTATCATGTTGACTAAATTAGGTTCTGGTATATTCTCAGTCACAACATTAGATTTTTCTATGAGGTTAGCAGAGTGGCTAGGTAATTGGTTGGAAAAAAATTATATTTTTTTATTAGGAGGTGCAACTAATTTATTTCCTTTATCGTTCACACCTGAAAATTAGATAACATTAGATTCAATGAGGTCTTAAACTTGGTGCTTAAGACACATACATCACTCAGTATCATGTCTAGGTGTATGGTGATATTGACAAAATGTTTTTGCATTATAATGAGGAGGTAAAGGTTTGGTGGTGTCTATAGGACGAATAAGAGGAAGTTGGATAACATTCTTATTAATAAATTGAATCATAATGGAATGAAGAGAGTTAGGTAGTTGTGAATTTTTTTGATCTCTTGGTTTGAATTGATATGCAGTTGTTGGTGAGGGTGCCACAACAAAAAAAATGTGTTTGAATGTTATTGGAATGAGGTGAATTTATTTTGATGAAATTTTTATTTTCTATTTGAGAGTGCCAAAATTTCTTTTATGCCGAATGGCTGAAAATCCCAGAGAGACCTTGCAAGGGGTTTAAATGTATCTCAGATGTTCATCATTTTTTTCCATTTTTATTGCCAACACACGTGACGCCTCCATTTTCATGGTTGTTTTTCACTGTTTTTCCATATGTGTTTCACTATTTTTTCCTGCTTTCCCCGCCACTATCGATTCCCGCTCTTCCAAACTCTTCCTCGCTGGCATTTTTGGTGAGCTACAACCTGAAAATAAGGTTTCAAAAAGGGTTTTACAATATGTTTATTATATTATTTTGAAGGTCAATGTGAGAGTCTTTGGAAAAAGAGAAGGAACAGTGCCAAATGTAATAATACATCGAGGAATAAAGTTTAATCAGATGGGTCCACGTCATGGGGTTGACTATCAACAATATACAAAATAAAATAATTGTTATACTAGTCATAATTATACATCATTTGAATGGGATAATTGTATAACAAAGTTTATTCATTTAAGTAAATGTCTTTTTTTCATCAATATCCACACCAATTAAAAAATAAAATATAACTTTTTAACAATAAAAAAAGAGTATATGTGACCTAATAGTTTTAGATGGTTAAAAATATTTTTACTAGTAACAATAGATAATAAATAGTTGATAGGTTTTAACATTACGCCATCCTTTCCCTTAGGTTTTAATTATTTTATATATTTTTATATATATATATAGAGTTTAGTTGTAACGTCCCGCCATGTGAACCCTAAAGGACAACAAACACTGCACAATTTTTTTTTGAAAGGACAACATTGCGTAAGATAAATTTGTACATTCCTAATATGAAAAGAAATTATACATTTTCAAAGTCATCTACATCCTCTGGGGTACATGAGACGGTCATTACAAACCCTAAAACTTTATCAAAATGAAAGAAAGTAAATCCAATATTACATTATGATATCATACAATCATCCATAATTAATAGGGATGAAAAATGATACAACATTTTATTACAATTCAAATCATATTTCCACAAATACAACACATCATAATTACATTACTATATTACATAATGCTTCCCTTATAACAACAGGAAGAGTACATCAAGTACAAGAATAATTACATCAATGAAGATTAAGGTACAAGGTGAGGAAAAGTCTTCAACAACGTGAAGCTCTCGAAACTTTGCATCTACTTCTACATCATGAACACAACCTGGGAACCCAATGGGGTGCATAGCACGTTCCGCCCGACCATGTGGACCTGAAGGACCAGCCCCCCGTGCTAGGAGATGACAAGAAAGGACCCACGACCAAGATAGACAAGCAGAACAATCACAAGACCAAACCACAAGGTCAACCAAAACATAACATACAACAACCCCAACGACCACTTACAAGGTGACTGCTTCTGGAGGAAAATGAAGGAAAAACAAGGGATGTATCAAGCATAAAAATCACAAACGAATGCATGTGTGAGGCATGAACCATCTCGCTCAAAGTCATAACTAAGGTAAAAAAAATCATAGAATAGAGTACACCCATGAGAACCTAAAATAAGAATACGATCAATGGAAACACAAAGGTTGAATCATGGGGTAATTCAACATAAAATGGGTTTCCCATCACCTCTGGAAGCCTAACAACCTACCACCCATGACTATCGGAAAGGAAGTAACTTAAACATTCGGGTTCCCATTATATCCAAAACATGTCTATACATAAGAATTTACCTCAATAATGACGCAAACTAGAGGAAAACATGATCAACATGGAACGACTAACATGCATAAGGAATCAATCCCAAAGAGTATTCAGAATAATAGATAACTATCGATACATGCTCAAGGTGAACTATAAACCTTCATTTACTCAATGTGAACACAATCCAATCTTACTAAAGATAGTGTAAGGAGTAATTAAATAATTAACTATATTAAAATGCATTTCCACCATAAAATATTTTAATTAGATAAGCACTATAAAACCCTACAGTAGGTAAATCTCTCTTAATTTAAGATTCCTAACTTATACCTTTATTTACTTCAAAATAATTAACATTACAAAAAATGAAACATATCTATTTGCTATTTCAAAATAATAATTTTAAATAAGGTGTAGCATATTTGGTTTACTTCAAATAAATAAATTTAATTAAAATGTAATATGTACAAATTTGTTTACTTTTAAACTTCATAGATTTAATTAAAATCTAACACTTGACTCTATCCTAAATAAATCTAATTTAAATCCAACATAGACAATTATACACAAATCACAATCTAATAGTAAAGAATTTGTAAATATGTTTAACTTAAATAACTTGTAATTTTAAAACTAATTAAATGTACTTGCCCAATATTCATGACACACATTTTTACCCCCCCCACCATATCCATAACCACAGATAACCTAATTAGGTAATAACTTGCATTCAATACATGATGATATAATTAACGAATTAATTAACTTTACTCTTTACCCTCTATCTACCACTGACATTCTATTTAATTACTTAGATCCTTTCCCTATTTTACCTAAGACATTTTATCTATATCAACGAATAAATTTTGTTTATTTCTAATTGCTTTCCTTATTACCATCCTCACAAAGCATTAAATTAATTCATACCATCAACCTAAAATATTATAACAATATATTGTTTTTTTATTATCACGCCAACAAGATAAAAATAAAACTATGTATCATTATATGATATTTGAGTCTATGAAAGAGCGAATACTCTTAAAAATTTTACATTCATATAACATTTAAAAATACTAATATTATATCTCAATAATTAATGCTAATACTATAACTATTATAGTTTCCTCAAAAATTAATTTATATTGACCTATATAAATTTTATTAGTTTCTAATTATCTACATATAATTCTAATAATAAAATAATGAATAAATTAACAATACTTATTTTAAATTAATAATAGTAAATTAAATTTTCATAAAATAAAACAAATCTAAAAAGAAATCTAATAAATAGAATTAATTTATACCTCTTAATTTCTTAAATCCTAATTTAAAACTTATTACTCTTTTTCCTTAAACTTTTAAGAGTCACGTGGGCCCCACCCCACCTAATCATTTATTTATTTTTTCTTTAAAAGGATTATTAGAATTACCTTCCGTTGAAAGATTGAACAATCCCTAACTTAAATTTGATATGATTTTCTTTAGATAACGTTTTTTTTTTTAACTTTAAATTTAGTATGATTTTCTTAGATAACGATTTTTACCAATACGAAATCTTCCCTAAATCCTATGTTAAATATTTCTATTTAGATACCATCAATGATAATGTTAAAGGATAGAAAGGTAAATTTGATATGATTTTCTTTAGATAACGTTTTTTTTTTTAACTTTAAATTTAGTATGATTTTCTTAGATAACGATTTTTACCAATACGGAATCTTCCCTAAATCCTATGTTAAATATTTCTATTTAGATGACATCAATGATAATGTTAAAGGATAGAAAGGTAATAATACTGACATTTTATCCATGATAAAAGCCAGTCTTGTGAAGATAATCCTCCCAATAAAAAAATAGTAATAAAGGGTCCAGAATGAAGAAGGTTGTATCCCCAAGAGCAACAAGCCTGAGCAACCCATAACCAGAGCTATTCCACCACTCGAGTGACCATTTACACAGTTTTAAACTTGCCGTGTATTTTAGATATCAATGAATGTTTTTCCATGCTTAGAGATCGCACTGGTGACCAAGCTCCTTCCCCACTCCTAGACAAGGTACGCCAGCTGTTTTTACAGCCACCTAGCTTGGTATAATCAGCCACGTAAACACAAATTTTTGCTCTTCCAGAATTTGAGAAAGCCACGTGAAGGGATATTTACGTGGCGCTATGGCAAGCTACTTGCACGGGAAGGTTAACATATATTTTATCTTTTTAAGCTTTTAGGAATTTATCATTACCATTCACCTTTCAAGCAGTGGAGTGTTTTCCCATAATTAATTATTGAGAATCAAGGGTTAAAAACTTATTTAAATTATTCCTAATCCTCCATAATAGTATTAAGGATAATATTACGTTGTTAATATAATATAAATAAATAATGGAACTTTATTGTCAATGTGAATATGATTTACAATTTTAATCTCATTTATTATTAATATTGAAATTAGCGATATTGTTATAGTTATCTCGTTGCTTAATTAATAATAGGTTTATTCTTGTAAGGTAAAATAAAACCGTGATATTAGTAATTAGCATTATTGTTTATAAAAGAACATTATTATCAACCACGTTAGTAATTTTGATAATCAATATAATATTAAGGTTGATTCACATTTACAGTGGGGTAAGGGTAAAAGATATTGTTAATAATAAAATATTTGTCAGTTTCTTGAATAATTTTAATGCATATGAATAAAATATTTTATTCCCTATTTACAATTCCTTAAATCACAGAAGGCCCTCTTCGATTTACAACTAAATTAACTTTAGCTTTCATCTTGAACTCTTCATGTTGACTCCTATTTTCTTGACATCCATATATGCTAAGTTTAGTTCACATGAGATATACACCATAATATTTATTAAGCTCCTATCTGGTATTTACCAGTCACATATACCTTGACTTCCATGAAGATTTTCCTAAGGTCGAATTTATTTACTTAATTGATAATGTGACCATTAGCATTTCTTGTCATTCCATTAACTATTATGACATAAGAATAACTTTACCTTAAAAGTATTATCACAGGGTTTAAAATTAACATCCTCATATTCCATATAATGCCAAACATCCAGATGACAAGGATCCATTTTGATGTTTTGGATTTATACTATTAATTTAATTAGAAATTAATATTTATCTATTTCTTAACACATTATGCAATTAGTTTCTTCTTTAATCTATTTGAATCACAATATAGATTTAATCATATCCCCTTAAGATGTAAATAAAATTATAGTAAAACCAAAATATTTTTTCACTAAATAATCAAAGCATAAGGATGATATAAACTTACTGGAAGTAAAAATGAAAGTACAAGAACAAGGATTGCAAACGCTGATATAGCAACACAAGGCAAAAAGGTACAAGAATCTTCCCCAAAGAGAATCCGCTGAGAAAATATATGGATATTTTTGTGTAGGTCAAGATCCAAGATGACCGAAGTGGAGGGACACTACATCAGTTTTAAATATATAATAAATAATTTGATTTATAATATATAATGGTATATTATATAATAATATAATAGTTAATATAATAGTTAATAGAATAGTTAATATATAAATAATAAATATAATATAATAATATAATAATGACATAAATATAATAATATAATAATAATACATAAATAATATATATTTATATAATAATATAATAGTTAATACATTATTTTATAATAAAAAATAAAATAAAATAAATAATAATATTAAATTCATTTTCTAAATGATCTATCAATTGATCTCATTTGCTACACAAATGTGTGCAAAACATAAACCAACTTTTTCCTAATTGACCTTCCACACCTCTTTGACGTACCCATTGCACAAGGTGCGATAGCTAGTTATTTTTGAATGATTGATAGTTAGATGCAAGAATGACTTCGTATTGATCCTTAGGAGTTGATGAGGATGAAACCTCATATTGGCTAACTGATATTTGATAGTGATGAAGAGTCATGTATAGATGTATAAATGAAGGGTATATCATTAAAATAATTGTATCCCAAATGTTTGGTTATAAATTTATAATAAAGATGCATTATATATCAACATCTAGGAGGGAATATGAAATTTGAGAATAGAGGGCTTGGTATCACCCTATGGAATTAGTCACTTTTTCTTTATATCCTTGTTTATAGTGAACCAATTCAGTTAATGTGACTTGGGGTCCAATGTTTGCTTGGAAGTGTTGAAGGAATTTGTTTACTAGTTGTTAGAAGACATGATTGAATTATTGGGTAATGAGAAAAAATAATCTAGGGTCATGTCTTTCAATGACTAGATAAAAAGTTTTTCTAGGAGAGAATCTTCAAAGATGGAATCACTACATAGAGCAGTAAATGTAGATACATGATTATTAGGATCTCCCTTGCCACTATATTTTTCAAAATGTGGTATTTTAATGTTTTGTGGCATTGGTGTTTTTAGGATATGGGTAAGATACATTGGAGGGTTGGAATGGGATTGAATTTGATTCATGTTGGAAATTTGTTTTTGTAATGAGGAAATATTTTGCAAGATTTGTTTTATGATGGATCAATTCGTGACATGTTTTGATAGTTCCTAGAATTTCTAGGACTATTGTGAATGATGGGTGGATTATTATTTTGAAGATTGGAGATTGGATTGACATTTGGAGAAGTAAATGGGGGTGTGCTAGATGGTGGAAAAAAAAAAGGATTCCCACATAAGAGCCCAAAACTAGTGTTAAGACCATTACTATATTGTGTAACAAATGTTATGATCAGAGGAGTGAAAGTGGGAATAAAATATGTGATCGCGGGAGTGAACACTTGTGTTCAAATTTTATTTTGAGAATTATTGAGGATTTGAGCACAATTAGATACCACTTGAATATTTGAATCCACTATATAATCAACATTTGAAGACTCAAAGCTCTCCAAGGAAGCAAACTCTTAAATATTATCATAGTCATATCAACATCTTATCTAAAACATGAAGAGGAACAAGATAGTTTGAAACAGGATCATCTGGGAATGGCTGAGTATCAAGATCTCCATATATATCCCAAATTTTAGTCTAAAGAGCATGAGGAAACTCAAACTAAATAATACTATTCAAGTTTTCATCATCAACATGCATAGCAATAACTCCTAAGACTTTATCCCTTTTCCAATTCCAAGAAAATTTATTACTAGGTGTACTTGGAGGGGAACAATACCACACAAATGTGGCAACATATGAAGCTAATGGAGATTTATTATGATGCCATCTCTCCATTATTTATAGTTTCCCCTTTTGAAGATTATAAAAGAAGGATGAAACGAAAAACACAATGAAGTATTACTATATCTAAAATTACAAAGACAACAAGCTTTAACAATAATTAGAAACCCCCAAATATGATGAATACTAAAAATGAATCCCTCCCAAAGAGACTAACCTCTCCAAGTGTCAAGATGTCCATGTAATTAGTGATAATGCAATATTTACAAAAACTAAATAAAACATACATGGGTTTGAATCTAGAAAAATTGCATGGACACAATAGTAAATCTCCTCAATACCTTTCCAATTTTCTAATAATCACAAAAATTAGAGATCTAGGCCAAAATTTATGACCTTGGAGGTCTGAAAGGGCTATGTAACTTAAAAAAACTCACCAATAGAAAAAAATTGAAAATGAGACCTGAACCACTAGAAACTTCTTGGAACCAAATTTCCTATTATATATTTTTTTCCAAAATTTGATGCTCGAGTCAAAAGTTATGGCTTCTAGAACAAAATTTATCAATTTGGGATTGAGAGGTAAAGAAGGGACCTTGATGATGGTTGTTTGGTTGTAAAATTTAAGACTGTTGTGTGATGATGTTCATTTGAATATCAAATTTAAAACAGTCTCTGATGACAGTCATTTGGCTATTGAATTGAAGAAAATCCTTGATGATAGTCATTTGGCCATCAAATTTAACATAGTTACACAAAAAATAAAAAATTGCTAAAAAAATTGTTGCCAAAATATGAAGTATTATAATAAAAATAAGGATTTTGGGCTTTTTGGACTCAATCATTAGGTCCTTTTTGCACCAAAATACATCCAAAAAAAATCCCATGCCCAAATCACCCTCACAACTGAGGAGTTCACAAAATTGGAGCTTTGATACTATGTTGGAGCTAAAAATTAGCTCACATGCTCCAAGATGACCTTCATAATAAAATATAACCTTCCCCAAGTGAGTAGAGAAATGAAACATCTTAAGTCTATGATTAAGGATGCCAATATTGTGTAATAATCAATAAATCAATGATATTACATACCTCTATGATTTACAAATGTACAAGAGGCCTTGCTTATATGAGAAATGTGAGATGGGATTATGCAAGATTATGACAATTGTCTTAATAAGAAGAAAAAAATTTATACTTTATGTTCTATGATTTATGCAAGGAATAATGAGTTGAAATACTTTCCTTTCAAAATTACAACATGGCATGCATGCACAAGCCTTTCAAATAAACCTAATATTCAATTAGGTTACAAAATAAAGGATGTATAAATCAAAGAATTACAAGTTTAGGAGACGTCAAGTTCACCAAAATATGATATGGTGAAATGGGATCTAAGGTTAATAAATAACCTAAATCGCACATTCCACCATGGATATTGAGGGACACAAAAATGACCAAGAGAAACTGTTTGGCTATTGTCCTCAAATTAGAGCCAGAACAACTGGTCAGGGTTTTGGTCCCCTTTTATGTGGTGATTTGATGATGAGATGATTGAGAATGATATTTACAATTAGGTAAATTAAGACTAAAGAGAGGGAATATCATAAATTCTAAAAAATACAAAACATAAATACAATAACTGAAAGTAGATTTGGGTAGTGTAGATAGAGGTGCACATGTGATGTAAATTTGAGGCTGATTTGGTTGGATTGGGGTGCTAGGCACCCTAGTTTGAGGGTGTTTAATTCCCAAAACTAAATTTAGGTGTAATTACAATAGGGTTTGTAGGCCTTTGAATGTGAAAATCCAAATCCAAAGTCCGACAACTTGCAAATTATGAACTTTTCCCTCATTCAATGAGAGAAGGTGCTTGAATACTTGTCTTATGGTTTGATGCTATGAGATATTCAATCCACTCCAAGCTTTCAATTTTCAAGAAGGACAAGGGAAGAAGGGTTATGTTGTATAGGGGCTTACCTTAGTCAAACCTTGTTTTCATGTTCCACCTCCACAAATGACTATGATGATAATGGTATAAATTGTACCCTAGGTCGAGTAGAGAAAAATGGATAATAATGAATGATAAATGGAATTTTTTTTAACTTACCAATCATATTTTAATTTCTTATTGGATTGAAGTTAATTGGCTCATCTCATAAAAGAAGAAACATCTTGTTGGTCTATGGAGCCTATCAAACTTTGGAGTTGATATTTTGGCCACTTTTCTTGGAATGGTTTCCCCCAAATTAATTACTTATATTTTTAATAAATAATTCACTATAATTTTTCTAATATATTTTGGTTGAAAAATGGTTTGAAACTCTTCAATATATCTAACAGCTTCTTGCTACGTGGAAATGTAGATTGTGAAGAAGTTTGTAACAAAACATCACATGAGGAATTTGATTAGTCACGGTTTGGTGCTTAAAGCTTACAACAAAGTGCATGGACTTGGATTGGAACTAGTCAGGGTTTTGTGATGAGAGCATGTAGTAGAGTGCATGGTAATTTTAGTAGTGAAAATCATGAGAGCTTGTAGTTGCAAAATGTAGTAGTTTGTTGCAGGCTATTTTATATTTTAATTGCTAGAAGTTATAATAAAACTAGACTATTGTTATTTGTGGATGTAGCCCAAAGGGTGAACCATGTTAAAAAAAATTCTTACACTTATGTCAATTTCTATTTCTTTGTTTAGTGTTTTAAATCTGTATTTTAATTGGTAATTTAATTCCTCATTCCTGCTTGTAAATCCTAACACATCTTACTATGCATAAACATGAGTTTTCTTATGTGTTGTAGATATAGATTTGGTTGATAAAGTGTTATAGATATTTTTCTTATTTTTCTCTTGAAATTGCTTTAATTTCTTTTAGGATGCTCAAAAGGTATTCAAATTGCTTAGAGGGTCTTAAATGTTCAAATGGAGGGGAACAAATTATATTTATATGAGTTTCAACATATTTCGCATTAACCATTATAACAAGTTGACAATTGATTTTGGATCTATGAATGTATATTGAGGCTGACAAATATAATATTTTAACTTTAGGGTCATATTAGGGGGGAGCTAGGGCACCCTATTTCAACCCTAATTTTATTTTTATATATTTGTTAAAAAAGTATTAGATTTAATTTCCTATATTTTATGTAATTTCTTAAAAATAGAAAATAAATTGATAATAAATAAGCTCATAATTAGGCACAAAGACTTAAGAGGGAGCCAAACATAATTTGAAATTGTCAAGGGTAACAGTTTACGATGCTACACTCATATATCTTGATGCATAACATCTATTTTTATAGTAAATAAGGGTTTCTAAGCTTGAATTGAAGATAACAACACATCATCATTTCATTTATAGTCATTTTTATTGCAGCCATCTTTTATTCTTTTCTTCCATCCCTTTCCATAGTTGATTTGACATTTCCTTCACATCTCTTCTTTTGAGAGATTACACATGCAATTTATGCATATATAATCTCTTGATGGGGCATCAATCATCTCATTTTTTTAATTATCATTTCTTACCCAATTGGGGCATGTCATCATCATCATTCTCATCTTCTCTAATTTTTATTCTCAACAAATTTTATTTTCTTTGAAACAATGTCACTTCAAATATGGCTTTAAAGTGGTAAAATGTGGACACTAAAAAGATTCCTCTTAGCATTGATATTAATTTATCGTCATATTATTCCTACTTGCTTAATCATATTAGTTTACCATCACATTAATTAATCATTTATTAATAATCATTTTTTTTTTAAATTATTAATCATTTATCCATTTATCACATCATTATTAATAATTATTCATTTTTTTCACATGTATCTATTTAATTGAATAATATTTTATTATTTAATGAAATGAGAACTAATTTCCATTTTCATCCATCAACCAAATCCTTCTTTAACTAGTTAAGTTTGTTTCATTTAAGCATCTCAATCTTCACTCCATCAATCAAGACAATCTTCATTTTGAAACTTGTTCATCCATTAATCAACTCTATCTTTAAATGAAAACTTCTTCACAACTATCTATCAATTGAACCAAATGATTTATTATTATCTCCTCATGAATTTGAAGGTGCAATTTTCCCTTTTTGAGTTGAGTTAACTTCACAGTTAGTTTAGTTAACTAGATTATTCATTCTCATCCTCATCTCCTAGTTATTTTTCATTGGAAAACCTATAAATAGGATCATTCCTTCATCATTTTCATATATAACATTTTATACATACCAACTCTATCAAAATCCATCCTCTTTCAAATCAAGGTGTTATGTTACTGAGTCACGTCCTTATCAAAACAAGGTGAAATATTGATCAACATCCATTTTTAGGTTTATATTAGGATTTTATAAATAGGATTTATAGTTGATTTCATGTTTATATTCTTTCAATTTCTTTATTTTTTCTTACTTCTCAATTTTATTGTACATAGAAACCATGTGGCATATACATAGAGCAAACAATTTTGGTTGAAATATTTTTGTTCAAAATAGTTTAAGCCAAAATAAAACAAAAATAAAAAATGAGGGAATCATTTTGTTTTAATCGAATCTATGTTCTCAAAAAGTGCATCAACCTTAAGCTAGTATTCCAACATCAGATAACCAATCATATATCTCCAACATTATTCCTTTCAACCCTTGAATTGAGTTAGGTCTTCAACCAACTTGAAGAATTCTAAAAATATATTTTAATGAATGAAGATAACTAAGGAAATAGAAGATCAAATAATGAATGAATACCAAGAAGATATTCAACCTAAACAACTCTTTGTATCTCAATCTGAAATAGTTGTTACAAATGTGGTTCCTTCCACAAAAACCAAAAGAGGAATAAAACCAAAAAGTATCAAAACACAAGAGGAGACTATTGAAGAAATCCAAACAACCTGTTAGGTCTCAAAATTACTACTCCACTTCATAGAAAAAAATCTCACTCACAAGGCCAAGGTTTTAAATATGTGAGAAAAAATAGTTTATCAACATAACTATGAATAATTTTGAGCTAACTCAATAAGAGATATTTCTATCTTTGATGCAAAGCAGGGGTAAAAAATCTCTTATCACACACAAACAACCACTGACAAGTGCCTTTGTTCATCAAATTGTGGGTTTTCCTTCACAAACCCTCATACTTCCTTGTAGCCTTTCAAACATGGATTTTTGGACATAACTTGCAGGGAAGGCATTGCATTCAAAATTTAAAGAAATTTCTAGATACCCTTTTTGACATTCTCTAAGTGGGGTTACTTTGTATGGAAGGCTCCTAAATTTGACTATCCTATTTCTTGACTAGGCCTAATTAGGCAACTAGGTATTCTCCAAATGTGTTCAGGGTTTCAAAGGGACTCAAAATATATCCTACCACCTCCAAAATACCACACATGGCACAAATAATCAATCCCTAGATTAAGGATCATTCCTCCAATGGCATACAACAATTTTCACAAATCACTAGGGCTCCCTCAGTTTGATACATAAAGATATTAGACCTTTAGTGTTCCTCCACATGTGCAAACCCCATCTTCTACCTTTGCAAGTTTGGGAAACCAAAATATAGAATAGCACAAGCCATTCCACCAAGTTTCAGGAGTTTTTATCAGTGGAATAGAAAGATATGCATTTTATACACTCACTGGTTACCCTACCTAGGGTTTAGAACAGTCTGGAGTAAAATGGATACAACTTACTCAAATAACAATGAAATTACATTCAACCACCTCCAAACAAAAGTACATTTAGTGCTTTAACATCCCCAATTTATTTTAGACCATGGTGGGATCGTACAGATCATACAACATAGAATAGTAGAAAAATAACGTTCAAAAATGTAGAAACACAAAAAAATTATTGCTCCAACTCCCAAAATGTCATCAATTAACCTTTCCTTCAAACACACAAGGAATTTTTAAATAGTTTCCATCATTTTCCAATGTTCCCTAACCAATTTTCAAATTAAATACTAACACAACATCATTATGTTCACTTTTATGACAAAAAGTGCAAAAGTTGCTTAACAACAGTGTGCAACTTTGACAATTTTGAGTTGACACACTACCTTAACACGTAATGACCCAAACCAGACTCCTACAAGAATGAAATGGTCTTTGAAGACCTTATTACATGAAAAATACCAAAACAAAACAAAACAAAACACCAACTTTTGAACCGTTGGAGGCATGTAGACCTGTGGGTGCCCCTGCACCATACTCCTGGGGACAAGAAAGCTCAAGTTCCACTTGAGGACATACTTGCAATTGTACAACCATGCTTGATAATATCATCCTTAGTCATCCAAGTTGCATCCTCCATAGTAAGATCTCACGATTTGACCAAGTATTGGTAGTATGTACTTTTCTCCTTATCTTCTTAAGCTCCTTCTTGTCCAAGATGCATTCCAACTCCAAGGGTTGGCTTGGTGGAAGATCCTTGATCCAATCCTCATATGAGAGCACTAATGAACCTGCATGATCACCTACAACAACATCCCCTTTATAAGGGTAAAGATCAGAAACATTAAAATTAGGAGAAATGACAACTCTAGGAGGAAGTTCTATCTCATATGCATTCTCTCCAAACTTGTGCACCACTTTACATGGCCCTATCTTCTTCATTTGTAGTTTAGAGTACTACCCTTTAAGAAATTTTTTCTTCCTCAAATGAGCCAAAACCAAGTCTTCAACCTTGTAGTGAACCTCTATCATTTTTTGATCAACATTATGCTTATACTTGTCAACATTCTTTTGAATATTCTCCTTAACCTGAATTGGTGACATTTCCATTGCAATTAGCTGCAATCAATGATTGCACTTCTATTCATTGAATCTTGTATGCCTTCAACACTCCTCCTTTCCATCCCCACGACATCCCTCAATCAAACACACCCCCAAACCATAAACAATCTGAAAATTGATCTTTTTCTTCACTTTCATATTCATTGAATCATTGTATGCAAACTTAGCTTGAGGTGAAACCATATACCTAAAGGTGGCATCGGTGTAACCAAAAAATCCAAATCCATACATGGAAGGAAATTCAAAGAGAAAGAAGGAACCTAAGAGCTAGTTTCAGAATGAAGACATGACAACCACACCTATTGCAATCCTACACTCAAGTGGACTTGAGTTTTTCTTCCCCTTGGGAGTATGGTGGAGGGGCACCCTCATGCATATGAGATTATTTTTTGAGTTTTTGTCTTGTTTTGGTATGATTGATGTAAATAAGGTCATTTGAGACCACTAGATGTCATCTAGGACAATTTTTGGTGTTTTGGTGCAATTTAAGCAAAAGATGTAAAAGTTGCTCAAATGTTGTCAATGTTATAATGACAACTTTTTCAAATGTTGTTAACAAGTTCTTTGTGGGAATTTGTTAGTTGGAGGATGCTTGGAATAACATAAATACACCTTGTAAACATGATCCAAGGAGTTGGAGAAGGTTGGCAAGAGTTAGAATAAAGAAAACATCAATTTTGCACTCTAAAAACTATGTTTTTTCTTAAAAATATGACTATTCTTTCACATTGTAAACATTTTTACTTGTTGGTGCAGACTAGAAGTTGATTGGGAAAGTTGTCGGGGTTCATCACCTTTACAATTTTTTCTATTTGACTCAAATCCATTGAGTTTTGAGAGAGATATGAGCATTTTTGTGAAAATCGCTCTAAACCCTGCCTAGGGTTTCAATCTTGCAAAAAACTATCACAACTCAAGTTTCCACCATGGGAAAATGCTACAAATTGTGTTGGCCTCTTCTAATGGTTCATTAACTAAGCCTTGAGAGTTGTAGCTTATAGATTAGACATCTACACTAAGTAGCTATCTTACTCATCATGAAGGTGCATTTCATTGTCAACCCATGGACGTAAACTTGAAATGGGTCAACACTGTATGTGCACTAGGACTCCACTGTAGTCATCATTAAACTAGAAAAGAAAGTACTAAAAATAAAATTTTGGAAATAAATTAACATAAGCACTGAGCATGAATCAAAAAATACACTGAGCATCAACAACTGGATTGGACATGGATGACAAAAATAGAAATCTAAGCAAATAGGTAGGAAACTACTTTGTCTGCCTTGGTTGCAGGAACAGTCACAAAACAGAGTTCCAGTGGCTGCAAGAATAGACAACTGTTGAAATCGAAACTAATTACTAAACATAAGAATAACTTTTAAACTAAATGGGTGGAATTCTCACCAAGTGGTCCTCCTTGACCGAGTCTTCCTTAAGCTAACTCAGATGCAACAAATCAGAATATCATTTTATTCCTTGAAAACATGATTACAACATATCAGTAATATGACTATATTATTTAAACTGGAAATGCATGTACAATCTCAAAACATCCAACCTTATGAAAAGGGGAATCTGACCATTATTTATAGAGGGAAATGCTTCTAATTAACCCTAACTTGGCAGTCGACTCCAACAAAATAGGAGGATTCCATTTATTGAAAGCATAGAAAAGAGAGGGAGGAAGTTATGCATGCACCATATTTGGTCAAAGTATACTTGGCCAACAAGGATCCAACACAACACACTTCCTAGATTTTCTCAACTAACAAACATGATCATTTAAAGGGTAGTTACAATCTTTCATTCAAGCTAGGAATTTCCCTCCATTGGAAGTTTCCCTCCATCGAGAGTTTTCCTTCCTTTGACTTCTTAATGACCATCCTTTTGACTTCCTTAAAGCAACTGACTAGATGGTAGGAGTTTCTTCCACTTTGCAAGCTTTGTTTACATTAGCATCTTAATGTGAACCTGCATGATGTCATTAGCACACACAAAACAATTGCATATCCATAATTACCTTAAAGTAACATCCATTCAACCACATGTAAAACTAGCATAGATAATCCACATAACATGTTAATATCATGTCAAAAGTCACAAGGATAAGTTTATGCCCAAGGTTTATGGATTTAAGGAAATAACATGGAGAATGTCAATAACCAAGTATCAAAGTCTATAGTATCAACAACAAAAATATGATAAACCCTATCAAAATTGAGCCATTAATTGGACTCATCATCCCCCCCAACCTAATGTTTTGTTGGTTCTCTAGCAGAGGGAGCTCTATTTCTTTGCCTAGTCAAGGCTCTGAAGTCACCAACTTCCAACTCTCCCAGATCAGTCTTTACAACATCTGAATTGGGATCCCAGTAGAATCCTTGCTTGTTTTCCAATCTGCTCCACCTTGGCCTTTCTGTAGCTATGTCATACTGATAATATTTGTAATCTGGTATTGGCCACAATACAGTAGGTGGCTGAAATGTTAATGGAAGCCAATACTACTACCCCATCCTTCCAGTCTGTATGTACCTAGTACATCATTTACATGTTGTAGCATAATTTTGCAAGGAGTGGGGTTCACCTTGTTTCAACTGATTTTTCAAAGTAATCCATCACTATGATAGGTACCCCATTACTGTTTTCCCTATAGTATCAGCTACCTACTCATATTCTTGATATGCTTCTCCCCTAACAGGCATGATCCTTTTTTTGTAGCTCAGGCGATAAAGAATTATGTGCCATGTATAATAAATTTCTGAAGGGTTACTGGATTGAGCTCTTAGAGATAAGGGGGTATGAAGTTCTCTTTCCCTGTAAGTTCTAAACTATTTCCCCCAGCTGATTTCATTCTGGATACATGACATGATTGCCCTCAAATGAATATCTCCAATGTATAGTAATGGGTTCTAGTCATGATCATTAAGCACAACATAATTGTGCAAGTATAATTCACACAAAATATTTTTAACTTCAAGAGGAGAAGATTGGTAGGCTTGGAAAAACTCATGTGGAGTTTCAATAGAAGGGCTTAAACCTAAAATAACCCTTGATAGCTTGAAGGAAAGATGCCGCTCTTTCAAATGTAGTGCATATACTCTAGGAGGAGTTTTGTATGCCATCATCTGGGGTACTAAAGCTACCACATTATCTACCTTATCCTTCAAGGTATCAATCTCTGCATTCTTTTCTTCAATCTCTACATATTTCTTTTTGACTTCTTCCTATAGCTTGTGTCTTTCCTTTTTCCACTCCTCTTTGCTTTGCATTTCACTCCATAAGTTCAGGGCTACAAGATTCCATGAAAAAGTGGAAGGTTTATTTTTTCCTACCAAGATCTTTCCTCGCACTGGTTCTTACTGTTCAAATAGAACTAATTGCAATGATTCTTGTTGTTCATCTTGCTTTGGTTGTAGTGGTTCTTGATTTTCAACTTGCTCTGCAACAACAACAAGCTCTGTTAATCTTATGTTTGCTTGTTCCTCAAAAATTTCTTTCACTTCAAAATTTACCTGCCCCTTAGGAGCTTTTTTCTCCTTCTTAGGTGTTCTTATGAGTCTAGAGCTTCTTTTTGGAGGCATATCAGTAGTTGGCTCAGCTTGTTTTGATTTCTTCATAGGGCTTTTATGTTTTTCTTTGGTTGCAGGAAGACCAGTGCCATCAAATTTTTGCTTCCTAGGGCTTCATGTTACTTTTTTTGGCATTGGCTTCTTGGCATTCCATTTCCTACTTTTTTCCTCTCTCATTTGTGCTTCCTCTTTCATAAGGGAAGCTCTAGTAAAAATTGGGGTTTTAGGAAGAACATTGACATTAGGGTCTGAGGATGAACTTTCTTCATCTGAATGCTCTGATTCAAGGGAGCCAATTTCTATTGTTGATTTAGCTGTAGGAAGGTTTGTGCTAGGGTTTGTGCCAGAGGTTGAAGCTCCAGGAGTGATTTTAGCAACCCTCTCGCCCCTATTAACCCTACGAGCTTGAGGCTGACCTATAGGATGCACATTTTCTAGTTTGAACTGATCAATGTTTACAAATTCTTCCCATGTCATACCAGACACTTCTTGTAAATATTTTTCTACTAACAATTTTATCAAATAGTGATGGGAGACAAAATTGTCCCTACCTTTTTGTGTTTCAGCTGCCATGATTGCAAGGAGGTTGTACAACACATTGGGAATGTTCATCCTTCTTCCATGTCTCACATGGTTCAAGAGCTTAAAATGAACAGAATGGAGGCATGCTTGGCAGCCTTCATAGGTATTGTATTTGACAATGTACACAACTTATTTCCACTTTTTTGGCAGATAAATTTTGCTTGTTCCTTCCTTATCTACAACAAGCAGAGGATCACTAGGTTCAATGAATTTTTCCCTAGCTAACCTTGCATCCCTAGAAGCAACGTATGGCTCTCCTTCGGTAGGAAAACCTATTACCTCTACAATTCTCTCCTTAGTGGCTATCACTTCTATCCCTTTTACCATTACCTTACCATCAAAAAGTGTCTGTGAAAATTCTAGAGCAATATCCTTATTGAAACTGTCTAGTTTCAGAAAATAGTCCAACCATCCACAATTCCTAAATTCATCTAGAGAGAGTGCATCCTATAGTATCACGTCATGAAATGTAGGTTCATTCCTAATCAGCTGACCTCACATTGTTTCTACCCACAATCAAGCAAACACTTCTGTGAAATTTTCTTTCCTGGAATCCTTCTTTGAAAAAATAATTTCTTCTTCTTCTTGCAACTTGTTGATGGGTGTTTTAACACTTTCTCAACATAGGTAATGCATAGCTGGACTACCTCTCTTGAAAGGAAATCTCCAACAATAAGTTGTTGAAAATTAACCCAAGGTCTCTAGGGTGTCAGGTCATGACTCGCTTGGAATATCTCAATTGTTTTAATGTGATCTTGATGGTAATCATAGGGAGGACTTAAGTGAGTTAAGAGTAAGTACACCAAGATTGTTCCCAAAAAGGGGGCTTAAGTGGCCACATTTTTTTTTGAAATCAGGAAATACTGACCTTGGATGTGAAATTGAGGATAGTTACACTCAAAATTTTGAGATGGAACAAGAACAAGGATCGAAGTGCTCTGAGTCTACTTTCTAAACTACTAATTTATTTTGAAAAATGGTTGAGATTAAGGGGTTCAAAAGAGGGACGTACAAAAACTGGTGATTTTTTTGTCAGAAAAACATAACATAGCAACTCTTGTACGACCCTAGCACGGTGAAATTTTTGTAGTATTTTTAAAATCGCTACAGTCAGAAGTTAGCTAATAGTATCTAGTTGATGCACGATTTTTCTAATAATTTTTTAATGAATATTTTATTTTTTACTAATTTTCTAAGTGGGAACTTCCTGAAAAGTAGAATTTTGGCAATGCTCCCCCTAAATTTTTTTTGAAGGTAATTGATTTTAAAAAAATAAATAAAAAATTGTAGAATGGAGTCTAGTTTCTAAAAATGTAATTTATTTGAAATTTTGATGAACGGTTAATTTATAATGAAAAAAACACCAAACATTGCTTTTTTCCAAAAAAGAGACACACAAACAAAAGAAATTATAGATGAAAGGCTTAACCTTGTTAGAAAGTGAAAAAAATTACATCGCTGGA
>VDFB02271358.1:355067617-355085645 GCA_007258455.2 Sequoia sempervirens | reverse complement strand
GAGTGAGAGAGAGGGTGGGAGAGAGTGGGAGAGGGTGGGAGAGAGTGGGAGAGAGGGTGTGAGAGAGTGGGAGAGAGTATAGACAAAGAGATAAAATAGATGTATAAAAAAACCAACTTTATAATAACACGAGCGCGTTTAAGAAGTAGAGACAGCTGTTCTACAAGATAACGCTCTCACGTTATAACGTGAGCGCGTTATATCTTTCACTAAAAATAGTAAAAAATACAATATACCTGTGATGTCAGCCCACATTCTGCATATTCTCCTAGTTCTACGTGTGCTCCGACAAAAAGTAGCTTTTTGATGATTGAGTGAAGTGTCCATGCATGATTTTTAGATTCGACCACCCTTTTCATGATCTTTCCACCACCTTTGCATGAAATAGCAGAGTTTTCACGTTGAAAGACATATAATATCAATTCAATTTTGAATTCTAGTGATAACTGATATACAATTGAAGTTTGGAGGGGAACAAGCTTTTGAATTTAAGTCAAATTGTTGAGGAGTTTGACGAAAGAAGAACCAAAGGCTACATAATTGGGTAGAACTCCTCCATTTGAAACTCTTGTTTTTAGGTATGTGAAGTCTTTGTACATTTTTTTTCATTCTATTATGGCTTGCTTTCATTTTTATTGTTTTGCATATTCCATGTTGATCATTGTTTGTTTGTCATGTTACAACCTTAGGTTGTCAATGGACATTTTAAATTACATAATTCTATACACTTTCCAATTACATTTTTAAACCACATCTCTTTGAGGCATTTTGTTATTTAACAATTGACATACTTTGTGTATGCTTTCAAAGCTTTCACTGAGGTATTTTGTCAAACAGTTATACAAACTAGTTGATTGCCTTGTCTATGCTACCAAATTTTCCATACATGTCTCTAAAAAATTGGAATATACTCCTAATGTAGTAGGGAGAGGCCTGCAACACACAAAAACACAACTCCAATCTACAAACACAATTTTCAATTTATATTTTCATCAGGACCTCTTCATTCAACATATTCACACTGTCCCTTGTAGCATATCAAAGTCACTCAATCGGGTATAATTCCACACACAACCTTTCAACTACAACACAACACACATTAGGTACCCATTACAGAACCTGTCAACATATCCAACAATCACCAATGCTTGTTTTGTACCAAACTACACAAATCAGGTTTTCTACACTTATAAGTGCCCAAGTTAGCCCACTTTTACAAAGGGACCACCTTCAAAACCTATCCAAGTCTCTTGAAACCTTGGGGCAACACTTTATATCTGTCAAAACTTCAAATTACAGTGTCAGATTGCAAACATTCAATCATTTAACACCCAAACCATAAAAGCCTCTCCCTAGGCTTAAAAACCCTAGGTTTTATTGAATGTAACACTTTCCAAACACTCCAAAACTTGACAACTATTCAAACAAGTCTAAAATACCCTCCTCATGCGCAATCTAACATAAAATAATGCTTCCCAACTTAGAAACTCAATTTCACTAACCAAAACCTCATTTTTCTTAAGGAAATATCAACATTTCCTCATTTGGTTTGACACCGAATCAAAGATCATCCTCCATTCAAGTTTCTCATGGCCTTTGATAAATTTTCCCTCCTAAAATAAAATTCTTCAACTTCAAAAACTAACATTTGAAAGAGGTGACCATTGGTCTCCCTCTTTAATACACTTTTACAACCCTAGTGCAGGAGCACCTACACCTCATCCTCCTTATTTGATCATTTGACGGTAATTATGAAGTTAATAGGTAGGTGGATGAGTCTTTAAGCATGTTTTGTTTTGAATAAGGTCAATCAAGACCACTAAGCATGTCTTAGATTGAGTTTTTGAGTTTAGGTGTTAAAATGTGAAAAATGGTGATCTTGCACTAAAGTATCTTTGTAGCCTTTGAAGGAAAGTTTTTGAATTTACATTTAAAGTGTGCAAGATTAGTGTTTTGTGCATGTAATAAGGCTCATTTCAAGCCATTGGTGTGGTTTTAGTGAGTTATAGGTGTTAGGGGTGCAAACTTACAATATGAGTAATATTGTTGTTATATCATGTGTAAATGATGTAAACTTGGTCTTCAATGGTCATTAAGGGTTTGAAATTTAGTTGCATGGTAGTTGGTCATGTAGACACTCAAATTTTTCCTCACAATCATAACGATATTCGTCTATTGATTAAATAGAATTATTATTTACTTAATCAATTCATTCAATACTTTCTTCTATTCATGCATTTCATCAAATCATTGAACCATCTCATGCTCATTCAATATCTGTTGCATTAACATTCATGTCCATTTGCACTATCATTCATACCCATTTGCATAATAAATTATAATCATTCATAATCCATTTGCATAATAAGTCATAAACATCATTTCCATATTAAATCAATTATCATTATCATCCATAATTGTTTCATATTCATCCCCATTAATAAATCAATTATCATATTCATTGATTATTATTTCATAATAAACTATTTATCATAACTTGCATATTATTCATATCATTTGCATAAATCATTCATGAAATATTGCATTTTAGTAAAGCATCTTTAAATCATTTTATTCATATTTAATCATTTAGGTTCATTTTAATCTAATATCCCTTTATCACTTTCACTCTCATGCATAACATTTAACCCATCAATGTGGGATAATGGCATTTACTTCTCTCACATCTTTTATCCCACATTTCATTTTCAACCCCTCTCCATCCTCAAAGAACTCCTATTTAAAGTGAGATTTCCCTCTCATTTTGTCTCACAAATTTTGCTCACAAATTTACATACTCATATGATCTTTGCATCTTGCTTGCATTTCTCATTCACCATAGCCTCTTTATTGCATTTTGTGCTCATAAAAATCTGAGAGAAAATGCATAAACAAAGATCTTGGTGATAGGGAGACAATGGAGATTGATTTATTTTAAAAGCATTATTTTGTTTTTGTAGTTTAGATTTGTATTTCTGGTTTTGCTTTTAATTATAATAGCTCTATTGATATGGGCTGAAATGGCGATTCTTATTCCATAGAATCATGCATTTTTAAGGCTCTACAATTGGTGAACCCGACGTGAACACTTGGATATATTTCCACATTTTGCATGCACATTAATCTGCAGAAAAATGGAAAAACAAATCTGATATGATCTATATTCTGCATCAATTTCTTTGCATTTTATATGATCTACATTTTGCAGAGCAATGATTTTTTTCACATCTACATCATATTGATTTCTTCACATCTGAATATGAAATATATTTTGCAGGATCAACAACTCCAAATCTGATATGATATACATTGTCTCATTTTGTAGTTGAAAGGAAAAATATGATATCAATTTTCTTTGCAGCAAGTTACATTGAAACAAAAAAAAATAAAAAATTATTGGAATAATTTAAAAATGTATCACTTGTAGGATCCAGTTTTTAGTTTTAACATTTAAATTAGATTTTTAGTTTTCAACTTTTAAATTAGATTTTAGTTTTTAGCTTTTAACTTTTAATGTAGAGTTAGCTTTTAATTTTTAAATTAGATTTAGCTTTTGTTTTTAGCTTTTAACTTTTAATAGCTTTTTCTAAATTAGATTTTGCTTTTTTTAATTTTGATCTTTTTAAATTTAGTTTTATTTTAGAATGTAGATTTAATATAGATTTATTTCAGATTTAATTTAATTTAATCTAGTTTAGATTAATTTTTAGAACTGGATTAATTTTAAGGCTTAGATTAATTTAGATTAGTTTTAATTAACTTAGACTAATTTTTAATTTAGTTTCTAATTTAATTTAGATTTTTAATTTTTAGATTTACTATTTAATTTAGATTCTTAGCCTTTTAATTTAGATTTAATTCAGTCTCTAATCTCTTATTTAGTTAGATTTTTCTTTTTTTAATTTAGTTTAGATTTTAGTTACTAATTTAATTTAGATTAGATTTTTCTTTTTACAGTTTTTTTTTCTTTCTTAATGTAGCTTTTAAATTTAATTTTAGATTTAAATTAGATTTAAAATTTAATTTTTATTTATTTTTAGCTTTTTAATTTAGCTTAGATTTTTTAATCATGAAAAATCATTAATTTAGATTTTACTTGGATTCTTAGTTTATTTTTTTATTTTTTAGATTTTGACTTTCTAAATTAGATTCTTAGTTTAGAGTTAATTTAGAATTTAGATTAGAGATTTAGATTTAAGTTAGTTTTTAATTCTTAGATCAGTTTTTAACTTTAGATTAGTTCCAATCTAGAGTAATTTTTAATATTGGCTTTTAGTTTTAGATTAATTTTAATTGAGAATAGCTTTTAATTCTCATTAATTAGAATAACTTTTTTTTTTTTAAAGTTTTTAATTTGCGCTAACTTTTAAATTAGATTAGTTTTTAATTAGTGTCTAACTTAGATAAGTTTTAAATTTGGATTAACTTTGAATCTAGATTAGTTTTTAATCTCTAACTTTAGATTTTGAATTTAGATTAACTTTTAATTTTAAATTAGCTTTTTTTTTTAATCTTAGATTAGCTTTTTTTTTCCTAGATTAATTTTCTTTAAATTTATGTTAGTTTTCATTTTGGTTAAGTTTTGGTTTTGTGACTAATTTTTTCAATTTGGTTTCTTTTTCTAGGTTCATTTGGAAAAGAATTGAAAATCAAAACATACGCTCGTCAAAGAAAGGAGGCATGAAACTACTAATGAGATTTTGATGCAGGACGTTCGTCGAAGACATGATTTTGAAACCAATTGTCTTTTAGATTATAAAACAATTCAATTGGTGCATTAAAAAATGAACAATTATCTTCTTCCACATAGGCTTAACTAGGGGGTCAATGAACATGTGCTTGATTCTGTTTGACTGTGCTTGAAGGTGGTAGGTGATTATGCTCTAACCTTGTGAAAACTAGGTGATCAGAAAATTAGACCCACCTTATTTTTTGTCACCTTCACGACTTAATAATTGAAGTATCCTCTCCCCTTGTGCTTTCGAGCGATCCTGGGTGTAAGAGAAACGATTATTATTTCTAGAAATGGGCCTACCTTAAGGGAAAAAGTACTCACCTTAAGGGATGACCTGACCGGTAACAGGCTAAAGCCAAGCCACTTCCAGTCGAGATATAAAATGAGTGCTTGAGGAAAGTTCAAGTACCACGAGTGCGGATGTGTCACATGGATGGAGTAGTACTCCCATAAACCCTGTTGAGCGTAACCTCTTCAGGTTGGAGTACCACCTAATTGGTGATTAATCTCTTGCCCATGTGTGGCCACTCGAACGGATGCCCTAACTAAACACCTATTGTTTTAGAAGCCAACCATTTTTAGTCGTTGCTTGGTATAGTGCAGGGTACAGTATCATGCCTGAAGATACTCACTACTGACTCCCTTGAGTAGAGATAGCAGTTCTTGGGAAGTGATGACCCAAGAATTTGAAGTTGGTGTGCTCGAATGATGTTAATGAGCCGTGGAGGGGAGCCAATGCCACCAAACTTCTAAGCTATCCACTCTCGAGAAGGAAAGGTGTTTAGCACCAATCTAGGGTATATTGGTGGGCTATATCAAGTATACAAACCCTTGGCCTATTAGGATTGTGCTTGTCTCATGTGCATTTGCATACACCAAAACATCGTGCTTGTCAAGTGTTTTCTGGATTTTCAAGCAGTATTCACCACATTCACAAATCTGAACACAAATAATTGACCTCAAACAAACATCACACCTAAAAAACTTGCAACATCTCAAACTTTGCAAACCTCAAAAGGTCCAACAACATAAACATCCCACATGAACCTATCACTTAGATTTCTTGGGGTCATCATCCTTCAGTTTTGATCTTTCAATCCTTACATTCCACCTAGTCCTTGCATATTCATGGTCCTTACATATTCATATCCCTTTCATCCTAGTTCTTGCATGTTCCTAGTCTTGCATACATAGGTCACATTTCATAGTCCTTGCATACATATATCATTCCACCTAGTTCTTTCATGTTCAACCCCTTTTGCATATCAAGACCATCTCACCTAACCTTTGCACGTTCTAAGAATTTAGCCCTTTGCATATTCATCATTGATCAAATAAAACCTTTAGCTTGCTCTTCCTAGGTCTTGAAATCAAACTATTGGCTATCTATCACCCACATCACTTGAGGTTCACCATCCTTGAGTTAGGGAAACATACCATTATCCTTGAGTAGGGAAATCCTTTTGGAGTACATCATCTCCTACATACCCTATCTTGATTATGGGTTCTTGTTTCTATTCATCATAACACAAGTAAAGTCTTTACATCATAACCAACTTTGGACCTAGAGTTTCCTTCTAGCTTTTGCATTCTTAGCTTGTCACATCCTACCATACCATTTTCATATCCCATCTTAGAATCATATCCTTTTCATTTGCATCCTAGTCTTAGGTATCATACATTACCTTGGATTGAAAATCATAACGAATCACCTATGACCCCTAGGACAAGAGCAAAAATGTTTCAAGAAGAAAGGAACCCTTGGGGAAAAGACTTTGATGGGGAAAATCACATTAGTGTTGCAACTAGTGAAACAAGTGAAAATGATAGTGAAGAAATAACACAATCCACCATAAATGAAGCTCTCAACGATAATAGATTCACTAAACTTCTTACGGAGGTAGTCAAACGTAACCCACAACAATACTTCAAGGCCCTTGTTGATGAAGGAATCAAAATGCCTCCTGATTTTGACATATCATTACTCACAATGAATGACCAACCTAAATCTAGTGAATCTAAGAATCCCAAAACAAACAATGATGGTAGGATCAAAGATCATAGACCCTTTTATCTACAACCTGGTTACAAGCGATCTTCAAAGACATCAAAACCTGCACCTACAAACGATCCTATTTTGGATGAGCTTAGAACATTAAGACAAGAATTGGATACTCTCAAGAACAGTAAAACATCGACTCACAAGTTCTACATTGAAGACATATGTCCTTATCCCTTCGATCCAAGCATACCAATGCCACCTTTTCCTAACCATTGGGACATACCAAAACTTGACAAATATAATGGAAAAGGAGATCCTAAGAACCACTTAAGACAATTTTGTGCCACTACCATGGAATTTGTAGTTGATGAAACATACCTTATGAGATTATTTCCTCGTAGTCTCAGAGGAGAAGCTATGGAATGGTTTTCACGATTAGCCCCGACCATCAAATCTTTTCAAGAATTGGTTGATAAATTTGTCTCCAATTATAGTTTCAATTGTGACCTTAAAGTGACCATGACAAACCTTTTCAACACCAAACAAAAACAAGGTGAATCTTTTGTGTCATTTTTACAAAGATGGAGACATTTAACGAAATGATTGCATTATTCCATTCCTGAACAAGAATTGGTTGACCTCTTTTGTCAAAATTTGAACAAAGAAATCAGAAGGGAACTTCGCCTCAAATGCTTGGATTCCTTTGATGAAGCCATAGAAATGGGATTTCGAATTGAACAAACCCTCATTGATGATGGAACTATTAAACTTAATAATGACAAAGATCAAAAATTGAATTCAAACAACAAGACCCCTTTTTGGGTTAAGAACAAGAATGTAGTCAATGACAGAGTTGTCAATGCAAAAACAACTAAAACATCATCCCCTATTTACAATCTCAAAGGTCCATCTTCAGATAAAGGAAAAGAAAAACAAAGAAGTTTCCCTAAACAAAATTTTACACCATTGGGACAATCACTTGAATCTGCATTAAAAGAACTTCTTGAAATTAATATTATAACGCTACCTGAAATAAAGGAATATAATCCACAAGTCAAACCCCCATGGTGGAATGAAGATCACTTTTGCGACTATCATAGACACAAAGGACATAAGACAAATAGCTGCAATAAACTTTGACATTTAATACAAGACCTTATTGATAACGGTAAGATAGCAGTTGACGGACACACTCCTTCTGGTAACTCTGATCGCGAGGTGTTTAAAAACCCTTTCCCTAAGCATGAAAAGGATAAAGGAATGACTCTTGAATCTGGTGATGGTGTAAACTATACTACTGCTAAGTATGATTATACCATAAATAACATTAGTGAGGTTGATAATCATGTCAACACTTTCATCATAAAAGGAAAAGAACCTGATTGCAAGGTTACTACCCGCAAAGGCACTGTTACCCTTAAAGGTCCTAATGCAAAACCTGCTACACCCATTTCGCAATACAACCTCATAGAGCACTTAGGAAAAACACCCGCACAAATTTCTATACTCGAGCTACTACGCCTATCTCCTGAGCATAAAGCTATCTTAGATAAAGTGCTTGCTACTGCTACAGTGCCTACAGACCTACATGTAGATCAATTCCAAGCTATGGTGGGACACATCACCTCTCCTCATACTCTCACTTTTACTGAAAATGATGATTCATCCCTTCGACAACCACATAATGTAGCTTTACACATTGACGTCCTCATCCATAATGTTAAGATCAAGCAATTTTGATAGACGGAGGAGCAGGCCTTAATATTTGTACTCAAAAATTGATCACAAAATTAGGGTTCTCTGAAAATGCAATTGATCCAAGTAAAAAGATTACCATAAAGGCATATGATGAAGAGGAACTCTCATCTAAAGGATCGGTTACTCTACCAATTAGAATCGGCCCTGCGGTAAAGGATGTGGTTTGCCAAGTCCTTGATCTCCCATTGACCTATAATATCCTCCTTGGAAGACCTTGGATTCATGCAATGCAAGCAGTACCTTCTACATACCACCAGTGCATTAAATTCCCCCACAATGGTGTTGAAATCACAATACGAGGAGATCCAAACCCTTTCATGTATTGCCATAATCTAAGCCCTAAAACTGAAATCACAATCCCAAGCAATCGTGAAGCATTTCCTTCCCAAGCATATGTTGATCCTGAGTCCTTAAAAGCATCTTCCTCAAAATCTAATGCAGCTGAGATCAAAATACAGGTAAAAGAACAAGGAGTGGGAGAATATACCTTGAATCATGCTCTTTGCATTGGAAAACTACCTTTATCTCTCCACACCTATGGCAAACCACAAATGACTAAGACCACATCAGATGCAAATACTACAGTGATTTGTAAATCAACTACTTTCAAAAACTGGGGAGCCCTTTATAATGAAATGGCAGAAGTTGATCTCGTAAAATGGTTATACAAAGATGAAGATACAGAAAAAGAACAGACTGAAATAAAGATACCTGTTGAACAATATGGTAAAGGATTTGATATTATGAAACAAATGGGATATGATGGTAAAAGTCCTCTTGGCTTACAGAAATAGGGTATCTTGGAACCAATACTACCTACTCGTACGCAAAACATTCCTGGTTTAGGATATGATGTGCAGAAAGATAAGACCTTGGGTACCGTGTATGCTTTAAGTAAGGAAGTAGTGTCCTCTAATGCTACACAGACAAATGAGGAAGGTGCCATCGATGACTTCATAGACATTTATGACTATGATAGTGTCCCTACCCCTGAACCTAATCATAATATTTGTACCCTTGAATCCATTCAAAATCTTGACTCGAATCATGACTCTTTACCCTTGGTTCACCCCGAACTCATTGATTTCGATCAGAAGGGACCACCACAACTGGATGTATTTGAAAATGATGAGGCAACCATAAACTTTCTAGGAGCACGAGAAGACACACCTCTTGAGGATCATAAAGCAGGATTCATCATAGAACTCAATAGTGCGGCTTATTTTGGAGGGAGTGCCAAGCCTTTCAGTCGCAAAATTATAGAAAATATAAATAGGTCTTCTAGTGAAAACTGCTCTGCGGCACTATTAGACCCGAAAAAAGTAAAAATAAAGGACGTATCCAAGGGTGAAAAACTCTCTAAGGTGCCCGAGGATGGAGGGCTTGACACACTTCCCTTAGCAGTATATCATGAAAAATCATCTATGTTGGTGGAGAAGATAGTACCAACCAATCTAGGCACAGAAGAAAAACCAAAGATAATTCATTTAGCATAATCATTAACACCTAGAGAGAGAATAGAGCATATGCAATTTTACAAGGAAAGACAAGTTAACTTTGCATGGTCCTATGCAAATATGCCAGGACTTGATCCAAAACTAGTAATGCATCACTTGTCTTTACCACCAGGGGCAAAACCTATTAAAGAAAAGTTGACAAAATGCACCCACACATTGCTCTATTGGTAAAAGCTAAATTACAAAAGTTGCTAGATGTGGGATTTATCAGACCTGTTGACTATGCTGATTGGATTTCAAATTTAGTACCAGTTTCAAAGCTTGGTGGAGGCATTCGAGTTTGCACAGATTTTAGAGATTTAAACAAAGCTTGTCCTAAGGATGACTTCCCACTTCCAAACATTGACATGATAGTGGATTTGATAGCAGGGCACGAAATGTTATCCCTCATGGATGATTTCTCAGGCTACAATCAGATTAAAATTGCTCTTGAAGATCAAATTAAGATAGTATTCACTTGTCCTTGAGGAACCTTCTGTTGGAATGTCATGCCCTTTGGGTTGAAGAACGCTGGAGCTACCTACCAATGTGCAATGACCACTATCTTCCATGACATGATGCATAACTATTTGGAAGACTATGTAGATGATTTGTTGGGAAAATCCTCCACCAGAGAGGGACATCTAAAGATCATGGATAAAATTTTCACAAGATTAGAACAATACAAGGTCCAATTGAATCCAAAGAAATGTGCCTTTGGGGTAACCTCTGGAAAACTCCTTGGCTACATTGTCTCATCTAAAGGAATTGAAGCTGATCCTGCAAAAATAAAGGCTATACTTGAAATGCCTCTGCCTAAGAATATCAGACAGTTGAGATCATTACAAGGAAAACTTCAGTCTATCCGTCATTTTATAGCACAACTTGCGGATAAATGTCAACCCTTTCAACATCTGTTACACAAGAATGTTTCATTTAGATGGGACGACAAGTGTGAACAAGCTTTTCAGAAAATCAAAGAATATCTTATGACACCACCAGTATTAGTACCTCCTACAGATGACATGCCTTTACTTCTATATATATCCACAACCACCACGACATCGGGGGCACTTTTTGCACAACATGACTTTGAAGGAAAGGAATGTGCAATCTATTATATCAGTCGTACTCTAGTGGGATGCGAGCTCAATTATAGTCCTATTGAAAGAGCATGCCTTGCTATAGTTTTTGCATCACAGAAGCTGAGACATTACATGCTTACACACCAGACAAAGCTCATTGCAAAAATTGATCCTTTGAAGTACCTCTTGAACAAAGCAACACTCACAGGACGATTAGCTAAATGGGTGATGATTCTTAGCGAGTTTGATATTGAGTACATTGAAAGAAAAGCAATCAAAGGACAAGCTATTGCAGATCAACTCGTTGATGCTCCTATGATAGATGATCATCCTCTTATTACAGAGTTTCCTAATGAATCAATCTTCAACATGGAATCTACACATCTGTGGACTTTATATTTTGATGGCTCCTTCACACAAGGTGGTTCTAGTGTTGGAATTCTCTTTGTCACTCCACAAGGGGATTGTATACCTAAAGCTTATAAGATATATTTTCCATGTACCAACAATATTGCAGAATATGAGGCATTACTTTCTGGGCTCCGTATAGCTGTGCAATGGAATATCCTTGAGTTGCATGTTCTTGGTGACTCTCAGCTAGTGATCAGACAAGTTAATGATGACTACAAAACAAAAGATGAAAAATTGATTCATTACAAGAGAATGGTGGATGATTTCAAGGCCTATTTCACATCAATCTCTTTTGAGCAGATTCCTCGAGATAACAATAGAGCTGCTGATGCAATGGCAACAATTGGTTCACTTGTTGAAATGCCACGTAATGCCGCTTACTGTGATTTCCTGGTAGAACCTCTTTTTGAACCTGCCTACAATATACCACAATCTGAAATGATTTGTCTCATTGTTGGTCCTAATTCCCAATGGTATGGGGATATTTATACCTATCTTTGAGATAACACCTTGCCATCAAACCTATCCAATAAATCTCGTAAAACCTTTATCCGTCAAGCTTCTCGCTATGTGATCTTAGCCGATACCCTTTACCGCCGAGGTCTCGATGGTACTTTACTCAGATGTCTTGAGCATGATGAGGTCAACACTGCTTTACAAGAAGTACATGAAGGTATATGTGGGGCACATTCTAGTGGTCCTACCTTAGCCAAGAAACTCTTGCGTATGGGTTATTATTGGCCTACAGTGGAAAAGGATGCCCATCAGTTTGTTAAAAAATGCAAGCAGTTTCAAAAACATGTAGACTTGATACACGCTCCTACACAGGAATTGCAGTCTCTTGCTACACCATGTCCCTTTTATCAGTGGGGACTCGATCTCGTGGGCAAGATCCATCCTCCTTCATCCAATGGTCATAAGTTCATTCTCGTTGCCACCGACTATTTCACAAAATGGATTGAATCTGTTCCTCTCACTCATATCACTGGAAAACAAATAGCCATCTTCATACTGAACTACATCATCTATCATTATGGCGTTCCTCTATCCATCATCACAGATAATGGTCATCCATTCAAAAATCAGGATGTTCGTGAACTCTATGAGAAATTCCATATACAACATCATTTTTCCACACCTTACTATCCTCAAGGTAACGGCCAGGCTGAGGCTTCTAATAAAACCATTCTCAAAATTCTTAAAAAGATAGTCAATGAAGTTGGTCAAGATTGGCATATTCAATTGAATCCTGCATTGTGGGCTTATCGCACGAGTGTCCGCACTCCCATAGGTGCTACCCCATATGCCCTTGTCTATGGCTCTGAAGCCATCTTGCCCATCGAGGTTGAGTTTCCCTCTTTGCGCATCTCTTTGCGCAATCAAATCAGTGATGAAGAATACCGAGTTTCTCATTTGCAGGAGTTGGAACTGTTGGATGAACGAAGATAAACTGCTTTCAATCATCTTAGAGCATACCAGCAACGAATGTGTCGAAGTTATAATCAGAAAGTGAAACCACGTACATTTGAGGTTGGGGATCTTGTTCTTCCCGAAAATCCTCGCACTCAACAAGACAGAGAAAAGAAGGAGTAGAATTTAGGCCCTAGCGGTTGGAGTCCTCGTTATCAACGCTGTAATATGGATGCGGGGCATACGGTTATCTACTCACCGGAAGGTGAAATGTAGTGATCCCACCCCATCAATGGTATGCACATTATGAGTTTACACCTAAATGTGAGGAGAAATCTCTTCAAAGTCACGAAAAATACAAAAAGGGAAAAAGTCCTAAAAATTTTTAAAAAAGGAAAAAAAGTCTGAAAAAGATTTTTAAAAGAAAAAAAGAGAAATTCATTCGTTCAATGGTGAAAACCACTTCAGTGGCGCCTTGAGCAAGTACCATGGTGAAAACTGAGAAATCGACGCCATGTGCAGAGGCTTTGCTCCTCTTTCCTTTGGAGCTCTACTTGATCTTTTCATTCCCTTTTCATTCATCCTCCACTTCATAATGACCTTTTCACACTCACCATGGCTTGTGAATTGTTTGACATTCCCCTCGCTTGCTTTCTTTGCCACACATACTAGGTTGGTCCTATCCCTCACCGGGGCATCTCACGATCAGAGAAACTACCCTCTTTGTCTATCTTCTCATCTATTTCCATCATAAAATGTCCTGAAAAAATTCAAAAAAATCACAAAATGTCCTGAAAAAATTCAAAAAAATCATAAAATGTCTTGAAAAAATTAAAAAAAAATCATAAAATCATCACTTGAAAATTCAAAATCATAAAATATCACGAAAATTCAAAATCATAAAATGTCCTAAAAAATTCAAAAAATCATAAAATGTCGAAAAATTTAAAAATCATAAATGTCACGAAATAATTCAAAAATCATAAAATGTCACGAAATAATTCCAAAAAAATCATAAAATGTTCTGAAATAATCCAAAAAAAAAATCATAAAATGTCTGGAAGAAATCCAAAAAAAATCAAATATTCCAAAAATCCCAAAAAAATCAAAAATTCCAAAAAAACAGTGACACTTTCAGATCACCACACAACTTTGAACTTCAACAAAATCAAAACATGCAAGTGTTGACAATCAAGCAAACATTATAACATCAAATAAACTATAACAAGAATCCAACCCATCTTACAAATCCAACCAACCGCATAAAACCATACCAAGAATCGGTTCTATATCGAAGCATGATCCATGTTTGTTTGTTTATCTTTGATTGTTTTGTGATTTTATCTTTGGTGACATGCCTTTTAACTTCTCCAGGATGTCTTTGACTAGAGTGGCAAGGATGGGGCATGTTCATTTGTTTGTTGTTTGTGGATTGTTTCTTATTCACAGGATGACTCGTCTTAGGACATGGTTTTCTAAAACCATCGAGGACCTATGAATCTAATGTGGATGAGAGCATTCCTTGTCTGATAGTTTCTTCCATGCAATAAGTATTCAGGTCATCTAAGGTTCTTATACCTAGATGCTTATACTTCATTACTAAATAAAAAGTGCAAATAGTATTCAGGTTGTCTAGATGTTCATGTTATCTAGATGCTTATACTATTTTGCGACATAATAAGCTCAATGATGATAAAAGCACTTAAAAGGCACAAGAGGCTTCATCACCTTCATTTTCTTTCATCTTGCATTTCTTCCATCTACCATTTCTTGCATTCCATTTTCTTCATCTTTCTTGTTGCAGAGAAATCAATCAATTACTTTATACAATTGATATATGGCTCTTGAATCGAATCTCAAATCAATCGACTTGCTTCTCAAAATCTCATGTCCCCTTCATCGGTCAATCAATCATTGCATTAGTTTTTCTTGCGTAAGCATCATCCTTAATCAGCTTAATCAGCTCAATCAGCTTCATTAGCTCATCAACCTAGCTATACTGATCATTTCCATCAATTGTTCAGTTACGCCCATCAACTGTGCATTTTCATCAAAATGTACATCACTGCTTTATCACTTGCGCAATATCAGGTATCTAGTCACTTTCTAGACATCTATTGAGAGATTAATCTTCTTACAATTTGTTTGATCAATCTCTCGAGGGGGCATATCATTCTTATCATAATCCTTACCAATATATCTTTGGGGCATGTATCAGTTGATCAATCTTTTTCTTTGAAACAACGTGACAAGTTGCATTGTCTCAAAGAGGGGCAAAATGTAGACACTCAAATTTGTCCTCACAATCATAACGATATTCGTCTATTGATTAAATAGATATTATTATTTACTTAATCAATTCATTCAATACTTTCTTATATTCATGCATTTCATCAAATCATTGAACCATCTCATGCTCGTTCAATATCTGTTGCATTAACATTCATGTCCATTTGCACTATCATTCATACCCATTTGCATAATAAATTATAATCATTCATAATCCATTTGCATAATAAGTCATAAACATCATTTCCATATTAAATCAATTATCATTATCATCCATAATTGTTTCATATTCATCCCCATTAATAAATCAATTATCATATTCATTGATTATTATTTCATAATAAACTATTTATCATAACTTGCATATTAATCATATCATTTGCATAAATCATTCATGAAATATTGCATTTTAGTAAAGCATCTTTAAATCATTTTATTCATATTTAATCATTTAGGTTCATTTTAATCTAATATCCCTTTATCACTTTCACTCTCATGCATAACATTTAACCCATCAATGTGGGATAATGGCATTTACTTCTCTCACATCTTTTATCCCACATTTCATCTTCAACCCCTCTCCATCCTCAAAGAACTCCTATTTAAAATGGGATTTCCCTCTCATTTGGTCTCACAAATTTTGCTCACAAATTTACATACTCATATGATCTTTGCATCTTGCTTGCATTTCTCATTCACCATAGCCTCTTTATTGCATTTTGTGCTCATAAAAATCTGAGAGCAAATGCATAAACAAAGATCTTGGTGATAGGGAGACAATGGAGATTTATTTCTTTTAAAAGCATTATTTTGTTTTTGTAGTTTAGATTTGTATTTCTGGTTTTTCTTTTAATTAGAATAGCTCTATTGATATGGGCTGAAATGGTGATTCTTACTCCATAGAATCATGCATTTTTAAGGCTCTACAGGTCGGTGGGACGTGAAGAAGAATCCTTTAAATGGCATGTAGACACAGAATGTAAGTTTGATTTGGAGTTTTTGAGAAGAAAATACATTGAAATCTCAAGTTTAGCAGCAATTTTCTGTGTTTTCATCTTTTTTCTTGGCCTGTAACTCATGTAAGGGACCCTATGATGTCTGATTTAAGTGTAGGATGGATGATTTGAGTGCTAGGAAACAAATAGGAGTAATAAACTTGCTACTACAGTGAGTTTTGTGAACAAAAATGCATGTGAATGAGGGCTTAGGCCTAGGGTTTGAAAGAATCTCTATGGGAGGTCATGATTTGTTTAGATTTTAGGCATGTCTAGGGTTAATTTCCTTTGTTCAAGTTGATTTTAAAGTCTGGGAGGTTTTGGAAGTAGAATATTCAATAAACCCTCTTGAATAGTGCATAAAACAAGGGTTTTTCAGGTTTGGCATGAATTTGTCCATACCAAAGGAATCTAGTTGTGGTTTTGGAGGTTTGGGAACCTAATAAATTCTTCCCCAAGGTTTCAAGGTCCTATGATAAGTTTGAGGGCATGTTGCTTTGCAAATTAGGCCTAATCAGCCTAATTTGGCCAACCTAGAAGGGGTGTTTTTGGGGATTTGGTCCAAAGGACTTGTACTTGAAATTGAGATATGTGTAATAACTCTGAAATGGGTGTCTAAAACCATGAATATTTTTTCTGGTGTTTTGGAGAACATTTGAGTTATTGGGCAAAAACTGAGTTTCCACTACTACTAGGGTTCAAGGGGTGAAAGTGTGAAATCTAACTTATGATGATTGTCAAGCTTTGAGGGTTGTTTGGTTTGTTAAAATAGGTCATCTTAATATTTTTAGATGCCTCTTAAAGGCATGTTTTCAAATTGGTTGTGATTGAGCCTCCCAGGTCTACATCAAACCCTTCACTATTTGTTAATTTCACAACTTAGCACTTTTTGCACATTTTGATAATTCTACTACCTATTTAAACTATTTTGGTTTTCATCTCTATTTCTTAATTACCTCATTAGTAAAGCTACCTCATCACCTATGTTGTCTATTTATGAAGCCTTGAATGACATATATATTTCATTTATTTTAATGGATACATTTTTGAGGAACTAGTATTCGTCTCATTACCATGCTACAGGTAAAATTATCCGCAATGCTGAAGAAATGAACACGGAAGAAAATAACAGAGGAAGAGTATGAAACCTTCAAAGAAAAAGAGAGAGAATAGGTGGTGACATATCATGAAAAGAAGAAATTGGAAACGATTGACGAAAATAAGCCAACTCAAGAGGAAACTCAACTGTCAAAAAGAGAAAAGAAATTGGCAGCACAAAAGGAATGAATGTGAAAGAATCATGCTAGGACAGATACATATACTGTAGTTGGAGACACACCCTCTACTGCAAGTGAATATGAAGGGACACCATTAAGCACAAGTGAATATGGATGGACACCATCTACCACAAGTGAATATGATTGGACACCATCCATCGCATCTCAAGTTGAGAGTACAACATCACTCGGATTTGACGAAGAAGATATGCCATCATCCCCACGTGAAGATCAAGGTATGTCTTCTACTCCACCCTCAATCGAAGGTACACAATCTAGCCCACCTCAATTAAATATTGATGAAATTTCTAATGTTGAGATGTATGTACCTAGGAGAACACCACCTAGAATTTTGTGTAGAAAGCCAAAGTTTTTGATTAATATTGATGAGGATATTTTGCAGCACATGGAAGGTAAGATTCTAGAATGCACTTGTAGAAGATATGCTCATAAGATTTGGAAAATATTCTTTGAAAGGCTAAATGAGACCGCAAGATGTCAACTATTTGTTCAAATGATGTGGGATTTAAAGTATAGAAACATCATGAAGACTTTTGGGTTGAGAACATC